>CM032060.1:40865400-41548838 GCA_018831715.1 Matsumurasca onukii | reverse complement strand
TCTGCAAACACTTTATGATAGGGATGTCAGTTCCATAAGTTTTGTCCAAAAGTTAATGAGAATTGGTCAGCTAAACAGTCAGGATTAGAATCAGTTTTGAAATAATCTATGAAGTATACCTACTTATTTTTAGGTTTTTACACTGATATTTATTTTTTGTCAATGAAAATCACAGTAAAACAAATATTTTGGAATATTGGTAGCTAATATAAAAGGGAGAAGTAAATGAATGAGGAAAGAATAAGTAAATGACAATTGTAAATAGCACTGACAGGATCAACTATGACTTTCTTGAAGGAAGCTATTTTTCTGAAAAATAAATCTTGTCTTGATCTTAATATCTAGTATACCTCTACAAAATTTAGAGACTTGACTTAAACTTTTATATTAACAACCTGAAGCTTTAAAAGGATTTCTTAATGTATCTTGGGCAACAGGATTAAGAAGTTTTAAAAGAACAATTATTTAAAACCCAATTTTGCATTATAGATTCATTCAATAATTCATCCATCCAACTTTTCCTTTGACACAGACTAATTTGAATATTTTAATCTTTTTCCAGTTTTGGCAGAGACCCAAGAGGAGGAATACCAGATCGATTTCAGCGGGATCCTCGAGCAAGTTAGTATTTACAATTTACAAACGTGTTATATATGGAGGTAACATAAGGACACTTGGCCTGTTTGAAACTAATAATATATTGTCAAGTAATCCAAGTCTTAAGACTGATCAAGTTAACTCTTTAAAAATATTTGAATAATTAAAGTATAGCTGACGTAGCCAGAAGGGCTACAGAGAATCCTAGCAAATTTCCCATAACTACACCGAGGGTATAAACTACACCGAAAATGCCCTCTTTTGGGGAAACATAATTTCCCAAAATGTGTTTTTATGCTATAAATACTGTATTTGTGATCCATTTGTATTAAACTTGGTATAAATATTTATGGTACCGTACCTAACATATGTACCAAATGTCCAAAAATTCCGATCAGCCAGATAAAGATGGCGGCAAAAGAACGATTTTACACATCTGCCTCAATCCCTTGGTTTGTAACTGACTATCCTTATTAATCTCTCGGTTTGTTTCTGTTAGTAGGTGTGTAACAATTTTAACTATTTTGTTGTTTTTCTAAAACTTGCATTAATTTATTACACTATGTTATTTATTAGAAGTAATGAATAAGCTTAATCTATTGTGGTAACAAAATATTAGAAGTAATGAATAAGCTTAATCTATTGTGGTAACAGCACACTTTTTATGAAGTTAAAATAAAAATATAAACAACTAAAGTAGTGTGAAAGAAGCTTAATATTTCATTACTTACAGTAACTAAAATACTTGTCTTTACAGATAGTGGTTGCTAGCTATTGACTATATCATCCGTGATTTATAGATATGCCGCCGATGGGTATGCCAGGAGGACCCCCACCTCCGCGACCTGTGATGCCCCCAGCCCCCACCAGTCAGCCTCCCAGGTCCTGAATAGGACCCAACCCGGCATCGGACCAGGAGAAGGTATGATCAAAGGAGTGATATTTCCAATTTTTCATCTGGAATTTTACCAACAAAAAACTAATATGGTTGAAGACATTTTTCACGACAAACTCATACGATAAACAAATTGAAGCATCTAGAGCTGTGGGTCTTACTTGCTAGTTTTTAAAGCTTTTTACCAAAACTATTCCAACTAAAGAGTAGCACCAGTGGGCTTGGTCATTAGTAGATGTGCGAGATTTAGAGATCGAGGCGAGACTTTTCGGAATATCATAAAATTGACCAAAAATGATTATAAACACAATTTTTTGCTGTAAACTAAAAGATTCTGTTCAAATATTAAGTGCCGGCAGTTTAATGTACTTTACCAACTGAGGACTGACGAGATCAACGCTGATGCAATATTACACTACCGCTAAGCGACGAAGTAAACAAGAAAGCAGTTGTTCAAGATGGAAGTCAAAGCCACAGAATGGCTTCCAGTGGCAACTAACAGCATATGCTACTCATCTACTACACTACTAGGCGCTTAAGTCAATTAGTATCGATAGTTGGGATATTTGTCACCGTCTTCTATTTCGCAGTATTTATAACAATGACTAAATTTGAAAGTTACGACTTTCGATCCATTGCTAACATTACAATCTGTCTGATATATACGATCTGTGATGCTGTTCATATTACATCATTTGTTAGATTCGCTTGTAAGTTTTTCGTTTCATTCCTTGTGCTACAAAATCATCAAATACAATGTAATTTATTGAGATTTTAGAATTACAATAAAGAAAATATTTATAAAAAAAGTTATAAATAGTAACAAATCCAGTTTTCAATCACAAAAATGAAAAAGTGCTCATTTGTCAGTACGTTTAGAACATTACCTCACGATATTGTTTGGTAAAAATGTAAGCTCAGCCTGTCGATTTTACTCATTTTAGTTATACACATTTTTTTTCCACCCACTTAACATATATTGTACTGCACTAGCAAGTTTTTTAATTATTTAATTCTGTTACAACCTAAAAACCTCGCACAATAGGATGAAAATATTGAATTCATTTGAAGAGTTACAAAACCCTCAAAACATCGAAAAAACATTCAGATAGCCACGAGAGAGGTAGAAGCACAGGAACCCCAACAGGGTTGCGTATTGCGTTGCTTGTTTTGAAGAGTGGAATGGAAGAATAGTTTAAAAACAGAGAAAGTGACTACAGGGGACTTAGAATTGTATTGCATTTGTTTTCTCCTTCCTTCTCTCCCACCCCTTGTCTGCAGGTTGGTAAGGGAGAAGAAAGAAGAGAAAGGATGCAGTAGCATAGAGAGATATGCGCATCTATTGCAAATCAAATACTAGCGTTTAGAAATATGGGTAAATTACCAGTGAAAAAAACACGAACTAACTGACTACAAAGAATAGCCCAGCTCTCCAGACCCCAGCCCCTGGTGGTACTTTATCAGTCTACCTGCCTTCCTTATCTTCTTGTTGTTGACCCTTGTATGTTATTTGATAATTATTTCAAACCTAACATTTTTGGTGCTGCGGGAGGGGCAGTGGTGGACATAGCAAAGCGGGGGTTGTGGATGAGAGAGGGAAGGCAAGCGTGATGCATTCTTTGTTCTGCTTTTACCTCTTGACAGCTGCAGCTGGCAATTACGTCATTGGTTGCTAAGAAGGGGTCAGGGGCCTGACAAATCATAGCCCTCTAATTTTTGACGTCATAAAAAACGGCTGCTCGTATACGAGGGTGTAGATGTAGAATGTTTTTTACCATATATTCAGAGGAAATTTATGGGTGCGTCTTAGATTCGCGGCTTAGACTTGAGTATTTACGGTATCCATGTGTAAGCGGTATTAAGGTGCAGTAAGATAGGCCCAGGCTACAGCAACATAGTCAAATAAGTTAGATGTTAAATTAAAAGTTTAACTAACATAGGTCTATCAGTAATATTAAACTAATTTATTTTTAATATTAGTTATAATATGAAATCATAATAGATATTTAAGTAATTGATAATTATTCTCTATTCCACCCTATCACAATAAGTTTCAGTTACATAATGAAAACACCATGTTTACTACTACCCTAGCTTGAACTGGTAATCACTGAGTTCTAATTTTGGGCTGTAACAAAATGACACATTTAAATAAATTTGATATTACATTACAATATACATAATATTTATTTTAGCTGTATGAATAGCCCATTTCAATAACAAAAATCAACAGCCTATGCTTACGTTTTGATTCGATTGAAGCTTGCTTTTAGTTTGTGAGGTTAGGTTCTGAACGTACTGAAAAAGGAGCATTTTGTCGATGTTGGAACAGAAAATTAGATTGGTTAATTTTTTAAACTACTTTCCTTTATTAAAATTCCAAAATCACAACAATTTACATTATATTTAATGATTTTGTAACACAAGTCCGACTGACAAATGACGATGCGATCTAGCCCCATATTGTTTGTCTGACAGTGACAGACGACACATCTGCGCATAGAACGCGTCACGTGATCGCTCATGTTTGCGATAAATCGAAAGTTGCAACTCTCGAACTATGCTATCGTTATGTTAACTGCGCTGTAACAGATGGCATGCAAGATGATCGGAACTAGTCGATAGTCAAAGAAATCCGATACAGTTCGTTAGGTACTATATTGGCCTAACTATTCGAACTATTCGGCTGGTGGCCTTGTAGAGGTGTGCGAGATCTCGCGGATTTCAAGATCAAGACGACTTTTTTCTCGACGAGAATTTTATTCTCGAAAAGTTCGAGACGAGAAAACACATGAACACAGACAAAATTTGTTATACCATTAAATTGACTAGAAGTTATTTGAAACATGGTTTGGCTGTAAACTCGAAGATTCGTTCCAAATATTAAGTTTGAACAACGTACTGGGTAACATCGATGTCCAGTAGCGACTGAGAACGGACGAGATAAGAGGATGATGCAATATTTATATAATGGCAAACAAGCTTGTCAAGATAAGTAGTCGCCACAAAATGGCCTCCAGCGAACAGCTAGCATACACACAACTAGTCATTTAAATCAATAGTTACAATAGTCACAAGTGTCGATAGTTGCAATATTTGTTATTGTTTTCTATTTGCAGTAATCGAACAACAGTTAAGTTCGAATGTTTCAACTTTCATCTATCGCCAACATTAATAACCGATCACGACAATTATTGCGCAGCCTGTTAGTACCGCTTCGTGACTTGTCGTGGTTACAAAAGCATCAAAACATGATGATTTATTAAGTTTTCAGAATTTCATTAAAGAAAATGGTTATTGTTTTATATTGAGAAAAATGAAAGCTTTGAAAGTGGACTGTAAAAATTGTTGTTTTGTAAGGATATTAATTTTGCAATATGTAGTTCAGATGAGTAGATACCAGAGAAGGAATACCTGACCACGCGGTGAGCTGTGACCAAGGTGGGCCCTCGCTGATGAGACTAAGTCTTGTAGCCGTAGCTGTTAATCCAGGGACTGTTATGGTAATTTATCGTATTGGCACTGAATTTGGTATAAGTTGTGTAAAATGTAATAGTTTGGCGATGCTGATGGCCGTTTAAATTGGAGAATACTTAGAAAGTAAAGCACTGACACGAGCTGACGCGTTGGATCAGTGAGAGCAAGAGAATGGGATGATCGCTAAAGGCGGTCATTCGACGTAGTGACGTAACCCGCCAGCTGTCATGTCATTGGTTGGATTTGTTGTGGATGTGAAATAGTTCGTTCCTTTACTTATAACTAACAAATATGATGTGATTTTTTTCATTCTAACAAAAATAAATTTCGATACCAAACATGTTCCCGCCAGAAACACTCTGTGGTTCACAATAAAATAAATAAAATAAAACAGAAATCATAAGTCCTTTTAGGGGAGAGAAGAACACTTTTATTCTTCTAGTGGTAGAGGAGAGACCTGGTGATTGGGTCTGGACATCGCCCTTGCAGTGTGCATGTGTACAACTCTCACCAGACCATCCATCCAGGTGACGCTCCTGTGACACCGCCCAGACGCCAGGAGAGAGGGACGTTGGGTTCGTATTACAACCAGATCCCCAATCTTGAGGTTGTTCTTTGTTGTTCTCCATTCCCCATGTTGTAGGGTTTGAAGATATTCTTGACGCTTACCTTCGCTTAAAGCTCTGCGGCCAACGCTTGCACCATTTGCCATCTTGAGAGACGATTTTTGGAGTATCCTTCCAGTCAGGTTCAGAAGAGTTAGAAGGGCCCACCGATGAGAAAAATGCCCGGAGTGTAGTCCAGTCTGATGGGTCCGGCGAAGGTGTCAGTGGCCTGAGTTGAGAACCTTCGATGTATTTGAGAGGGTTATAAATTTTCCAATGTCAAGATTTGTTCGCCTACCTAATTCTTCAGTGATATTTGATGCTGCTCGCCTCATTGAACCAACCCTGATGAGGGGCAGCAGGTGGTAGAAAGTGGAATTGAATGTTGTTTTCAAGGGAAAACTTTTCCATAGCATTTTGGTTTCCGATCTTTTAAGAAGCTTTGAATTATTTTCTTAGTTCTGAGGTATTTCCACATAGTTTGTTCCCTGATCTGAATAGATATTTTCGACACAAACTCCCCTTCAAACAAATCGACATAATGCCGCAGTATATGTTTCAAGTCGGTTACTTGACTTCCAGATGAACAGCCTTTTACAGCAAAACAAATGACACAAATGTAAACCTTCATTGATTTATTTTTCTTATCAAATGAGGTTTGACTAAGAAACCGAGGAAGTCGGTACCAGTGTTCTCGAAGACTCTTGAGGGTACAGTGACTCCGAGGAACAGGAAGCTCTCCATCTTTGGGTACTTGGCTTCGGTTGACATCTAAAACAACGCTGACATTTGTGAATTCTGTTGCAATGATGCTTCTTATGGATAGAATCCAAAATTTCTGTGAAAGTGTTGCTTGAAGTAAGCTAGGCCTACATGAAGGTATTTGATATGGTAGTAATCATCAGTTACATGATGTTTCTTTGGGCAATATTATTGGGTGTTTGGCTTCATAAGACAAAGTTGAATTTTTAATTGCCCTCCAACCCTGATAAGCCCTTCCACAATAAAAAGGAGATAAGGGTAGAAGGTGAGAACTGCAGGCTTCATTTGATTGAAGTTTTTTTTGATATCTTCAGAAAATTGGACTGCTGCACCATTTTGCAAACAGTTAGGGTCGCTTTTGGATTGGAGTTTTATACCCTTTTTTTTGTTTTCTAGTGTTGTTAACAAACCTAAGAACATAGGCTATGACACGTGAAGTTTAGGACCAGGAAGAATTTTTGCAGGAAGTCTGTTCATGGAGTTATCAAAATTTGAAGTGGTTCACTTTGATCTCTGGTAAATTTTCTCCTTGGAGTGGTGAAATTGTGGAGTAGGCCAGGAGTTTTCGAGAGAAGCCAGGGCGGCCCTTGCCACCATAACTGGTGATCATTGAGTGCTGCAGGTAGAAGTCCACGGCTCGCACAGTCAGCAGGATTGCAGTGTGTGAAACATAGACCACATATGAGATGGAGCCAGTCTTGTATCTGAGTCACCCTGTTTGCCACATAGACTTTAAGTCTATAAGAAGGAGGTGTATCCATGAAAGCACCACGTAGAATCGCATTCAACGCAGTAGTTGAACTGCGGTGCAGTGCTTGGAGATCAGGTTGATGCTGTGTTGAGAAGTTTAGCTAGTAGGTAGGTTCCACAAAGCTCGAAGTCGGGAATCGAAAGTTTTGAGTGGGTGCAACCTTTGATTTTGGCGATGAGAAGTTGAACTCTGACAACACCATCTGAAGAGACGAAGTCGAATGTAGACCACGTCAACCCAGCATCGAGCCGCCGGAAACCATGTAGCTGTACATCCGCTGCAGTGTGAAGATGTAGACAACGAGGAATGCCGATCTTGTCCAGTTCAGGTAGTTGCGAAGAAATCTTTCCATTTTTCAGCGCAGGTCTGGCGCCACAGGTTCATCCCACTGAACACTTGTGTCCAGAGAAGTTGGAGTAGTGCCTTGGTCCAAAAAAGTTATTGGTGATAGCCAACCACAAGGATCAAATATTTGTGCGACAGTAGACAGAATGTTAGTGCTTTGTAGCAGGTTTTCTTCAATCTTGAAATGAAAAGTAAACTATCAGTCTCCGAGGTCCACTTTATTCTAGAAAGCTATATGTCTTAGCTCTTGGAAATAAATAGGTTTTTCTTTGTGTTCGGTAGAGAAGTCACAGCAAGGGGCAGTTTGTTTTCCATTTTCAAGGTCAAAGCCTCCTTTGAAAATAGTTCAATTGTTTTGCTGTAAAGCCTTAGCCTTCTTCCAATGAGTTTCACCAACGAAAAGATCATCCACCTAGATCTGTTTCTGCAAAGCTTTTGCCAAAGGTAATTTTAATTTTCGGCTGCTTACAGTTGTTTGACTGTTCAAAGCAATGTAGGAGAGGAGCTGAATCCAAAACCACCGTGAGTGCATAAATGGATAAGGGTTCAAATGAGTTTTCTCCAAAGGAGCAATTGATATTTTCGGTCTTCTGGTGGACCTGGATTTGACTAAACATTTTCTTAATGTCACATGAGAATAACTGAGTAACACCTAAAATCCAATAGGATATCACTGATTTGGTTGTGTAACTTAGGCCCGAAACGAAGTATTTGATTGAGCTAAACTCCGTGGAGGTAGGTGCACTGGCATCAAAAAACAACTCTGGTTTTGTCGAGGAAGATTCTTTTCTTTTCTTATTCTAACACAAAAATAAATTCTCTTTGATACTAAACAGTTATAAAACAAGTTTTAAATAGTAACCAATCCAATTTTTGATCACAAAACGGAGATCGCTTCATTTGTCAGTATGTTCAGAACATAACCTCACGCATATGTTTGGGAAAAGACGAAGCTCAGCTTGTTGATTTACTCACTTTTAGTTATACAAGTTGTTTTTCAAACGCTTGAATATACATAACGATATTTTACTGCACTATTAAGTTTATTTGAATGTTTTAAAGTGTTACAGCCTAACAAACTCAAATTAGAACTCTGTGATTGTCAGCAAGTTAGGGTATAGTAGGCCAGCTTAACTGAAACTTGATGTGATAGGATGGAATAGGAACAATAATTAAAAATTACCTGAATATCAATAATCTTTATGTCATAACCCTAATATTTTAGTTTAATATTTTCTGGTAGGCATAGGTTAGTTAAATTTGTATTTGACTTGTAATGTTTTAGGTTATATTGCTGTTTGTTTGGTCTAGCAAGTAAGCCTAGCTAGCTACAGCTTGACATTATATTTTCACTTGTTTTCTATGTAAAATGATGATAAACATAACTATTATTGGTAATCAAAAACTGGACTAACATTTTATTTATGTGTACCATACTTAAAACTATAGGAGCACTCAGGAAAATAAAACACATAACACTTTTAATATTAACAATACCATACTTCTATAACAACTAAGCAAACTACTTAATAATAGTAAAACAAATAAAGCTGAAAATTATCAAAATTAAAATTTTCGCTCATCCTCGATTCTCGAGACGGCTTATTCTTGCTCGATCTCGCCTCGACCTAAAAAACCTGCTCTCGCACACCCTATGGTCTTGAGATTTCCTGCTAGCGCTATGGCCCATCTCACCGCCATACTAAACCTGATCAACTGTACTAGTTTACTTGCCCAATAAGGCAAATTATTAAGAAGTACACACCAAGCATTTCTAAAGCACAAATAACGGTTTATTTTACTGGAATTGATGAGATTCAATACCGCCCATGTCTTCCAGATCAGCAAAGGTCCACGACTTTTGAGTACCGCCGGATAGAAAATCTCAAATTAGTTAATACCTGCACCTAAAATATCGTTTTATCCATCGGTTCCAGGAACCGATGTTTTGCGGTGTCGGTTATCGGTTCCGCCGGTTCTTGCCGGAACCGACCCATCCCTACTATATTGCTATTGTCATGGTATAATAGCTAAGGCCTAGGTAGCTGCCGCTTGACTATTTTTTTCACTCTTGAATGTAACATATTGATAATACATAATTATCTGGAAATTAAAAACTAGACTAATGTTTAACTAGACTATTTAGTTAAGTATGTGTACAATACTTAAACTAAATAAGCACTGGAAAAAAACATATAGCATTTTCAATATTACAATAATATCCTTGAACAACTGATCTAATTACTTAATAATAGAAACTTCAAACAAACCGGGTAAAAATTTATCAAAATTAAAATTTCTTGTCACAATCTTGAATCTTGTGATCTCGGCTGATTCTAGCTAAATCAAGCCTCCACCTTAAAAAACCTGCTCTCGCACACCTTTAGTCATTAGCAACAAAATTCTTTAATGTAGCTTGCAACAATGATGAATCAATTTACATAATCCACCTGTGACTATTATGCGGTTGTCATAAGTCATCAACTTGTACTGCCTTTGTAATGCTAAATTATTATTCACTTATTTAAAAATACTTATAAATATTTTATATTACAATTGGGCAGTTAAAAAAAAGTTAAACAAGCTATATCAGCAATATTATCTTTGTTAAAAATTACTTGTCGACACTAATAACTTACTTTCAATAATAAAGAAAATATTTGATCACACTTATGTCAATAGTGTACAAAAGTAATTAGGTAGTGGTACAAAAATACTTTTACCCAGCAACCCAAGAACTTGTGGATGAGGAGTGTCTCAAAAACCTCTAAATCTGTTTTGAAACGTGTATTGACCAACTGACTTGGCTTTAAATAAGGCCCACCTAAATTTAACTATTAATTGAAAAGTACAACATTCAACCAGCCTTTAGAGGTTTTTCAGAATTCTATCTGGTGCTATTCAATCACCAACTCTGGTACCGTTGGTTTTACTAAGTTAGGAGGGTAGTACACCTAAGATTTTTTAAACTATAATACACGTGATATGTCCTGATAACACCTGCACATAGAATGCGTCACATGATCAGCTCATGTTTGCGATAAATCAAGAGTCAAAACTCTCGAACTATGCTATCATTACATTTACTATGTGGTATTAGATGGCATTGCCGATGATCGAAACTTATCGATAGTCAGAAATCCGATAAGAGTCTACTTGCAATACGCAAACTCAGCATTACTGAAGCACGAATAACGGTTTACTTTACTGGGATTGATGAGATTCAATACCGCCCGTGTTTTCGTGTATCTGCAAAGGTCCGCCCGACTTTTGAGTACCGCTTTCAGATAGAAAAATCATGCATGAATTAAAAAACCTGTACTTAAAATATCAAGCGAATCATCGGTTCCGGTGAAATCGGAAACTGAAACCGACCCATCCTAATTATAAGTATATAAGTTATTGTTTAATTTATATTAATCATGTGTTGGAACTGAGTAAACTACTAACAAGTGTTGGGTTGCTTTCTGTTTCAGGCGGCTCTGATCATGCAAGTGTTGCAACTGTCGGATGACCAGATCGCCATGCTTCCCCCGGAGCAAAGACAAAGTATTCTCGTTTTGAAAGAGCAAATTGCCAAAAGTACTCAACGCTGAACAATTTTTTATTTCTTCAAATACAACTAGTTAGAGATTTTAAATTGATGTGTTACTTTGCCCCTTTGTAGACCATTAATGCTTGCTGGAACCGATAATAGATGAGTAACACAGCAAAACAAACTATTAGAGAGTTTGTTGAATAATGTTACGCCCACCTGTGAAGGTAGCTGCGAATAAATGATTAACCTCCACAGTGTGTCTGAAAAGTAACAGAACTTTTTTTATATATGCCAAAAGTAATGATGCCATCTTACTATTAAAACAGCATGTGGTTTGACACCTGCGTATTTTATTTAACAAATAGGGCTAAAATTGTTAAAATCGGTTGACAAATAATCTTGCTATCGCTGTGGTTTTCTTTTTCTTGTCACAAATATGAAATGGAGGAAAGAGCTAATATTGTTTTTCAAACTTGGCATAACTTACATGGAAAAGAGACAAAAAGTTTTTTTTTACAACACAATACTTGAAAAACGTAAAAAATACTTGAAAAGCTACTGAGAAAAATGTTTTACAATTATTTTAACTTTAAATTGAACTTTCGAACAACTTTCGAACTAAATTTTATGATCAAGACTTCTAGTTTAATTTTTAAACAGCTTATGGACTATTATTTCGTTTTTGAATTGTTAATTTTGTCAAATAGGTTAGACAATTTTCATTTACAGCACCGAGGCGATGGGTTTAGTTCCCGAAATCGGTCGTGCAGTCTATTAAAAGATGAAAACAGGTACTGCTCTGTTTTACTTGTCTTTGCTAATTACATTAGTAGCCCTTAGTGAACTTCTCTGTTTATTATAACATGAATAAAATTATTAAAAGCTGATTAGCAGCACACCTTTTTTATAGTAAAAATAAAACTGTTTTTAATTTTATAATTATATTTTGGTCTCTGAACAGAAATCTGAAGAGGGTTTCTGTTCAGTGACCGAAATATAATTAAAAATAGTTTTATTATTAAAGAAGGTATGCTGCCAATCAGCTTTTAATAATGAATGAACCACCTGCAACGCCATATCAACAAAAAGTGATGAATAAAATTATAAAACTCGTCAAATGAGATAATTGAAGTTAGTAATTCAAGCACTTAAATTAAAACTCGCTAGATACTTGTGAAGTATTTAAGTCAAGCTTGGCTATCTTGAGAGAGCTCTTGTTTTGCCCAAAGCTGTAAACTTTATGTTTGTAGTGAGCTTAACGCTTTTGAAAAAAATCAAAGTGAGTTGCTAATGGATGAAAATACAAGAGCAGTATTAACATACATTAGTACTTAGAACCGTATCAATTGTAAAGTTTATTATTTATGAGGTGATCCATTGAGAACGATTCACACAAATACAATAGCTCATTAGGTTTCTTTTCATAAACAATTAGGGGGCCCCCTCATTGACTACATCAGTCAAACACTACATCCATGTTATAACTCCCTATAGTTAAAAAATGGTCCTGTCGCGTTTATCTGTACATGAAGCAGGCACCAGCAGAGCCTATGTAAACGAGCAATAGCCTTTACATTTGCAAGGAGGTGTTGATCTGCTTTAACATATTACCCGAAAAGGTATGAACTTTACAATAATATTTGGCTTTGTTTAAAAAAAACATCTTATATTGGGAATGCAAATAATTGATACATTGCCTGATGAAATTAAACACCAAGTTACAAGTAAAATGAGATGAGTGTTAAAATCCTGGAAGAGTTTTTAGTTGGAAGACCCAACAAAATATGTAATTGGCAAAGTCGACTGAATCGAAATTTAAATAATAATGAATCTGTTACTAATACTCTACAACTTATTTGTCCTATCAGCTGTTTTTGCTCAAATAAATGTAAACTTTTTTGTTGACATCAAGAATCAAGTAGGGCCGGTTTTTTCAATTCACCAGCTGTTAAAATTAGGACTGGCAGCCAACCATTAAAAAAGCTGGATATTTTTGAGGTTAAATTTTACATTGTCTGTTTTGATTTTACATGATGTTATGGTTTCTATTTAAATAGGTTGACATAATGTATACATGTTAAATTGCATAAAATATGATAAAATAATACCTTTATTCCATGAATGATCTTCAATAATTCATTTAAGTGTTTTGAAATTTGCTTGAAAATGTAAACATTACATACTATAAACAACTTAACCGGCGGTTCGTTAACCAGCTGGTTAGTAGGCAATTGAAAAATGGCACTAAGTATATGCCCCGTTTTTTCAGTTAATCTTTTACTCTTTAAGGTAATAAATAAAAATGCATAACAAATCTATTAATATCTTCTATCAACCACGTTTTTTAATCTACCCAGCAAATAATGTCGCAAGTAGCTTTTTGCTCTTCATGTACGCATGTACGAGTATTATACAAGGTGATCAAAAAGTTCCCCCAACCTTTACTATTGACGGAGGAAATATCTCCAGGGTGTCCAGTAATTACGGGATCAAATTTTACAAGGTGGTTTGCCAGGTCAAAATAAACCAAAAATGTCCTATAACACATAAGCCTATCTCGCTAAGTTTTCCGTCTGTCTGTCTGTGTTTTCGCTAAATAATTTTTATCTCCGAGGTTAATTAAGTTATGAACTTAAAACTTTACACATTTGTTAGTATAATAAAAACCAATATTTAAAAATAAATTTGACTAATATTCCCTTCTCTATACTAAATTTTCTAAGCTTAATAACTCAAAACCCTTAAACTTTTTGGTAATACAAAGTCAATGGTAATACACAAGACTAGCAATACAAGGCAAATGTTTTTATAAGCATTTTAAGACCAAATTTGTTGTCCTGCGATAAGTAACAACGGAGTAATTAAAGTTTTCCTGAGCACACACCTTTACTTACAAATGTTTTTCAAATGTAAATAGAAGAGTGCGTTCATTTTGTACCCTTAAGGTTAACTCGTTATCAACCATCCAATAGTCGGATTCTAGAACACGCCAGGATCCTAATTGTCACACACCTTTTACTTACATATGTTTTTCAAATGTAAATAGAAGAGTGTGTTCATTTTTGTACCCTTAAGGTTAACTCGTTATCAACCATCCAATAGTCGGATTCTAGAACACGCCAGATCCGACCTCGTCAAATTAAAAAAAATTATCGTGTAGTCCGATTTTTGTACCTCTCAAAAACATCAAAAATAATTTTAGTACCATCTTAGCTGTTGCGGAAAAAATCATAAAACTAGGAATTTTGCATTTTTAGTGTTGACTTAGGACTTCCTAGTAATAATCACGATTTCAATGTAAAATGTTGATTGTTTGATACTTGTTACCGAACATATTCAAAATCTTATGAAATAAAAATTGAATTGATCTATTTGTAACTTTGCTGATCAGCGAGGCAGCTTCCTAGTGTCTGGTATTATTATCCGGTGTGATTGTTGCGCCTGCTCCCTCAAGCCTCGTACTTCTCTTGTTGGTTCATGAAATTACAATAAATATCATTATAACTACGAGGGCTATCCAGAAAGTAAGTTACGCTGTTACCTCCTCGCGAAGGTTAGCGCTGCCATCTTGATATGTGGTTATTCCCCAGTTCATTCTGCATCTAGCCATCAACTCTCAGGTCTATGTCGCACTTTTACGCTACAGTGTCGCTTGAAATTGTCAATTGAAAATCCCGCCAGCCGTGCGTAGTCTTAAGGGTTTTGGCTGAACTGTAAACCCATTGAAATTTATTGGCAGCTTTTGAAGTGTGTGGGGACAATACCATCACTGAAAGTGGAGTGCAAGGCCCAGTGGCATGATTTAATTACCCTCAAGAATCCCTCATAAAGCGGGGCTTACAGAGCCAACTGGCCGAAGGTTTCAAAGTAAAAAATAAGATTTTTCACCAGTATTTTATGATTGCCATCCAATTAATCATTAACGTAAATTGTAAATTAAAGGATTGTGTAAACTTTAATTGTTCACTGTGTATGTTGTTCAGTATGGTGAAAGCATCCCAGTCACATTACTGTCTCGCCACTGTTGTGCAGGTGGTGTGGTGAGTCACGCCGCTCGGCGTGCTCACACCACCATCTCCTCGCCTCCCAACCATCCTCCACACCACGCTAAAGCTCAAATTCTTCGCCATCTAAAGCAACTGACGGAGCGATGAGTCCAAGTTTGAAGTTAACCGCTGTGACTTGACTGGTCCGCTGAAATTCATTCTCCGCCCACCTCTACTACTTACTACTGCGTCCGTTGTCGACGGACGCGTAATTTGTACTAATGCTTGTCTTTCAAAGTAAAGTTTTAGAAAGGTCAACCTAACATCAAAAATCTCTACAAAATGAAAATGTATCTATTGATGAAGCAACAGCCGCTCTTGAAAACCCCCTTGAAACAATGTAACACTTAAAGAAATTATTTTGAAAATATTCTAGAGGAAGCAACATCCCTTGCAAATCAATTGATCCATAGAAAAGTAAAAGCTTTTCAACTTACCAATGATACCGATTACCAACCCGCTGGAATTTGTTAAAGTATTCTTACAGTTGTTTGATACAATCGTTAGTCAATTATCTTCATGATTTGAAAGTATGGCCAAGATTAAAAGCCTTTTCAATTTTCTAACGCTCTAAGAACCTCACAGAAAAATAACGATGAATTGATTCTTTCATGGGAGTTTTGCCAGAAATATGAAGCCAATGTCATGCTTGAAAACATTGCATCATCTGACATCAAAGAAAAGGCATGACAACGGTCAAGAGCTGGCAACTTTCCTGATGATAGAAAATAAAACTTTGACAAGCAGCCCATGATGATGTTCCTAGCTCTTCCTGTTACGCCGCCACAGCTGAAAGGTTCAGGTAGTCATTCTAGATATCTTTAGCTACAGCTATATAGAACTCATGAAACATTACTTTTACTTAATTGATATTTATTTTATTATTTTTATTGATACATCTACAAGAGAGTTTGAATAATACGGTATACTGCACAACCTTATAAACATAACATTATACTTATACAAACCACTTGGAATTTTGTTATAATTATCCATGGTTGATGGTTTATTCATAATAATTGAACAATAATTGGCATGATTATAGGTAGGGCATATCTTTAAAATCAACTCTTTGCGTTTAGGGGACTGAAGTTGTACAATTTTGTTTTAGACCATTTTCTAAGGTCAATTTAATAAAGAGTTATTTGAGAAACACTTTTATGTCAACGCCAAGGAAGCTGCCGCGAATTTTTCCACAAGAACAAAAGAAGAGGATTCAACTAAAGTAAATGATTGTAAATAAATTTCTTTGTAATGATTGTATTTGTTTCAATAAATTATGAATGAAAAATATGCTTCTCTCTCCAGTTTATTTCGATGTGTTGGTTTTCAGCAGATTTAATTATTTCACTGCCAAAGTTAATAAAGCACCAACATTATAAGGCAGGGCGTACGCTTCATCGCCACGCATCGCCGCCCTTGAACTGTTAAATGTTATGAATACCGTGATACTTTATGAGGTTGATGCTACCATTGATTGTGGCTACCACCCGCCTGCAGGCAAGGACCATGTGAAATGACATCTATGCACCCGCGCGGGGCTGGCCAACTTAGCTACCTAACTGAGTAAAGGCCATGGAGCATTCGCTTAAAAATGGCTCGAACAAATGTGCACTGGGCGGAAAAGCGAGTGGAAGACCCAGCTTACGTAATGCCGAACTTGCAAAGTTAATCACAAAATCAGCAAATGGGTCCAGCTGCTAACGTTTTGGACCATTACCACAAATATGGCGATTCACTACTTAATCGGATTGTTACTGGTGATGAAACATGGGTATGTTAACTGTGAGACGAAACTGCAGTCAATGCAGTGGGACACACAAATTACCTTCAGAAACAAAAACAATGCATGCAAACGATGTCGATAAGGAAGATTATGGTGACCGCACATGAGTTGTTTCATTCACCCGACGGTCCAGATCTTGCATTAAGCTTACTACCACTTGTTCCCAACGATGAAGAAGTGGCTGGCAACGCATTACGCTCTGACGATGACAGGAAGAAGTAACAAAAGGGTTGAAGGAACACGAATTGTATGACTTAAGAAATTTTAAAGCTCATCCATCGGTATGATAATTGCCTAAATTTGTATGCATGATTATGTAGAAAAGTAGTATTTTAGTGTGGCTTTCAAATGTATATAATACAAATATTTTCCTATTCTTCGAATTTTATCCAAAACGAATTTTTTTCTGATAAGCCCTATTATGAGCACATTATCATTACAGAATTACACATACTATCAGATTCGTAATTATTTCATGGCAACTTTTACAAATTCAAGCATTGTACTATTATATTCATGTATAGGCCCAATCGTACCAAGTAGGCTTTCCTTTGTGTCCAGATTTGCTTTATCTTTTCGGAATAAACTCTTCTTCTTCCATCAGTCCCAGCTACACCTCTCCTCTTATTACCACCCTCCAATCTACTTTCCAACGAAACGCTTTTATCATAAAGTCACAAGTATTTCTATCATACATTTCCGTGATATCTGCTGATGTTAAACCTGCCGCGGTTCACTTAAGGTCGTGTAGGTAAGAATTTTTTTTACCATACCACATGACTTCATTAAACAAGATTTTAATTTTTTCAACAGTTGAGTTTTGAGCTACGCCGGTTTAAAGTTACAACTTTGACTAAGTAAGAAGGATCACACTCGATAACGAAATGAGCGTAAAAGCTGAATTTTATGTAGCATACTTCTACAATTATGCATATTCCAGTGACATGTTTGGAATTCACGGATTTTTATATTATTTTATTTATACATAAAACATTAAAATAAATGCATGATTTTTTGGATACAATTTTTGAAATCTCCTACTTGCAGTGAGTTGAATTATTGAGTCAAAATGGATGTAATAAGAACTTAGCACTCTTCAGGTGTCCGGTTAATTCACTTCTAATCTCCTATGAATGTTTTGAAGCGGTTCAAACGCCTTTAACTGTTTTAAATGAGTTGTTTGGAATGTTTTGAGAACATGGTAAAGAACAATAGGAAAAAATGATAAATAGTGGAATGTGATCTGCAAAACAGTGTTGCCCAAGGAATACTTTATAAAAACTCTGATTGACATTTACCATAATATTGTCAATACAGGAATCGAGGCGTGTAGGCTGACTATTTGTAATAAAAATATTAAGTGATCTTAAAACATTACTAAATTTTAAAAAGACTGAATTTCTGCTGTTATGGTTTCTCATTTCAATGTTGAAATCTCCAGCAATAATTATTTATCATTAAGTCTTAACAATTTCTTAAGAACTCAAAACAATCCAAAAATGTACCTTTATCCCCTGTTGGAGACCTGTAAATACTTAGAATACGAATATTTTCATTAATTAATTTTATACAACAGATCTCTATGTCTAATTCTATATTAAACTCTGGCACATCAATAACAAGAAATTTAAAGGATTTGTTTATATAAATACCAACTCCACTGTGTTTCCTTATTTTCCTACATACAACATTAGCAGCAACAAAATTATTCGGTACAAAGAGATCAACTTGGTCTTCTTTCAACCATTGCTTGGATATGCATACTACACTGACATCTTTCTCTTTACACAAACACTCTAATTCTAACACCTTATTTCTCAAACAAGATACATTGACCTGTATTAATCTAAAAACATTTTTTGACACATCAGCTTCAACTGAACTTTCACTGTCACACAGCTAGATGTGGGGGTACTAGTTGAGGTTGATGACTGCTGATGACTAGTTGATGGTGCCACTGCTGTGAGTGGGGACTGGTTGATGCTGACGACTGCTGTTGGTGATGTTGAGTAGTTGAGGTTGACTGCTGATGACTAGTTGATGGTGCCGACTGCTGTGAGTGGGGACTGGTTGATGCTGACGCATCGCTGTTGGTGATGTTGAGTAGTTGAGGTTGATGACCGCTGATGACTAGTTGATGGTGCCGACTGCTGTGAGTGGGGGGACTGGTTGATGCTGACGACTGCTGTTGGTGATGTTGAGTAGTTGAGGTTGATGACTGCTGATGGCCAGTTGATGGTGCCGATTGCTGTGAGTGGGGGGACTGGTTGATGCTGCCGACTGTCGTTGGTGATGTTGAGTAGTTGACGTTGATGACTGCTGGTTGTGGGGGAAATTGGTTGATGAGGACCGCTGGGGTAGGTGGAGCTGCTTGACGTTGGAGATTGCTTGGGTGGGGGATTGATTGATTCGAGGGAAACAGGGTTTTGGGAGGAAGGTACTTGTTGATGCTTACTGATGGAATCTTTTAGAGCCTGCAGAAAATCATTATGATTTAGTCCATTTCTAAGAGTCCTGAACGATCGTTGATAATAGGAAACAATTATGATGGTCGCATTTGTTTCTTGATGGAGTTAGATTATATTTTTTATTAAATATTAACTGGTCAGGCTCGATCTGGTCACGGACACAGCCCATTGGGGAACATACTAGTGTAGAAAATCCACCAGCCTTGAACTTCTCCACTAGTTGCAAACAGGCAGCATGATATTCCTGAGGAGTAGGCTTTCCCCAGAACTTTGATTTTTTGACTAGGCTAAAAACCGTTGCTTCCTTGTTGATCCTCTGCTTAGTTAAGTTTTTAGAAACGTAGTCAGTTGTCTGAGGCCTGCCGAACTTCAGTCTGAACGGTACCGCAAAACCAGCCGACATGTGCTTGGGATCATCAAAGTCTGACGATATTGTATGAGCAAATGCGACTGATGGATCTTTTCTCATCTCATTTATGACCAAATTCATGTTATTTTCGATAATGTTGATTTTATTCTTTATAATTTTTTCTAAGGGTTTCTTCGGGGTTGTTTTAGATGGTAGAGCTTTTCCGAGGATCCTGTTGATTATCATTTGCGTGGTATTCAGTTTACCTGCCTTATTCATGTGAAGTCCATGTGATGTAATCACGTGGCGTGGCAAGAGATGTAGTGGCAGCAGAGCTACATTCAAGTGGTTGGCAACAATACCCTCAAGTTCTCTGTTAAATGTTGCAATCTGAAGGTCCAACACTGGAGTGTCATACCTAAAAGGTATCTTAGCTAAAGTTAGGTTAGAATGCTTAACCTACTCTTCAACATATTCTTGTTTTATTTTTTTTGTAAAGTTGTTTCATAATTATGTTTGCAAAGCTTATAAGATTTTAAGGGGAGGATTTAATATAGTGTAAGTTGTTTTGTTGTTTTTGGGAGGGAGGTTGAATGAGTTTTATCATTTTATTGACAATGTTGATATTAAATTTATTTATTGTACTTTTGACAATGTCACCAGTTTGTATAGCAAAGCTATGTAATAACGTATTTATGTGACAATAAAGAGCTGATTTCTGAGTCATAAAAAATAAGCTTTTGAAATTCATTTAAAAGTTGTTTTGGATTTCTGTTTAGAGCTATGTCATTCGTACCTACAATTACTAGAAGGTGATCATTCTTACCCAGTTGTCTGCTTAAGTATTCAGCATTTGCGACAACGTCACAAAATCTAGCATTGGTTTTAAAAGGACCAAGTCTCAATAGATGTCCTGTTTTGAATCAGACCACTAAGGTGTCTTCCATGGCTATCAGCCAGCATTAGAAGTTTATTGATTGGGTTTGGCTTATCTGTTTTAGAACTTATATTGAACTTACAAGGTTTGGAAGTTATTGTTTTCTTTATAGTTTTATTAGTAAAGTTTTCATGCAATGTTTCAACACTGTCTCCGTTTTTTTTTCTGTCTCATTAACTAATAAGTCAAATGAATTATTTGTTTTCGTATCTTCTACAGACTTATTTGAAAGTAAATACTTAGGACCGCCATTTTTAACAGTGTGCCACGTTTCAGTTTTAGGGATTTGTTGAAGAGTAGGGTAGCAACGAATACAGTCTGATTTTTTGATTTAGTATGTTGTAACTCAAGTTCCAAAGCCTTGTAGTCACTTTGTAAAATATCTATTGTCTTTTGTAAGTTTTGATTTTCTAATTTAAATTTGACCAACTGCTCTTTCAGGATTTTAGTTTGAAAATCTTCTATGTTATCAACAGGTGTTTTATTTTCAACTATTACTGTGTTTGTTGTATCATTCTTCTTTTCTAATCTGGGTCCTGGGATGCACCGCCTGAATACCCTGGGTGGTCGGGGCTTTTATTGCCGCAGAGGACACGGATGGAGTCGAACGCCGAAGAGCCCTGATTGGTCGGGTCTCCACTTGCACAGTTTGATTTTATAGTGAGGCTGAGTTAGTGAACAACTGATCTGTATACTCCAGTAGGCGAGCATCAGATGGAATAGCATGATTAGTAACTATTTCCAATTGCTGACGTAGGTCTTCTACTTTTCTTTTTAAGCTTCCATTTTCACTTAGTATTTCCATAATACTTGATTCTTCCATCAATGATTCATCAGTGTTGTCTCTCAAAGGCGTCAAGTGAGATATATTGTTATGGAAAAGGGTTCCTCAATGTTTGAAATGTTTTTACTATAAAAAAAATCCTAAAAACCTTGATATTCCGATAAGTATCAACGAACAACATTGTTTCTCATTTACGAAGTGCCCCTCCCAGTCTCGGGCTAGGGTAGTATGTATAACCTATCAGATATGATATTTACCTATGTCACATTAGTATTATGTATGCATACGGGAGCGTACAGAATGTACGAAAGCGTACGCATACAGAAGGGATGAAACCACGGTCTGTGTACGTCATGCTATTTTTTAAGAAGGAACATCACTTTACACAGGTTAAACTATGCCTAGTTGGGGTTCTGCTTGATAGACTAATAAGTATTACTTATACTGTAATACCATTTATTTCTCATTCATTCTAATCTTTTCAAAGAAGTAACATCAATTGACAATATTTGATACATTATTAGTTTTAATTTTGCAAGTCCAGATTTTTACGGTTATGTACATACGTATCCGTAAACCAATTTTAGATCCTAGGTCAATGTTAAAGACTTATATATAGTAAATCAGTGTAACAGCTGTTTCTTCAAAACATAATTCAGACAGCTGAGTTCAAAACAATGTTTACTTAATTAGTTATTTACACTTTAAAACAGGTCATGAAATTTATTTCTCATTTTTATTTGTATCATGGCAAAATGTATCATTCATCACTAGCCCCGAAAATGTCTTTTTGATTGACAGTCGTTTAATGTTATCGACTGAGTCTGGGACGTTAAGTTGGCCTGGTATCAAAAAGCGCCTTTTTAGGTCCTGGTGATCTAGTATACTATTTAGTAAAGTAGTGAAATTAATTAGGTTGAAAATACCTAACATGATACGAGTACTAAACTTTTATAAAACACGTTTCACTTAACTTTTCAACTTAGATCATCACGACCTTTCATAAATATAATAATCGTCATTACTTTGAACGAATTTGGTCATACACATTTTTTGTTGTTACTAAACAAGTAGGCAGAAGTTTATTTTTAAACAGTATGACTATGAATTATAGCTTTTGTCCAGATTAATAAGTAAAATTGTATTTTTACGACATTTAAATAATTGCCATATCAGGATCTCTACTGACATTCAATTTTAAAATTCCAGTATAATTTTAGTATTTCCAGCATAGTTTTCAAAAATATTTCAGTAGCATACGGCAAAATAAAACACAAATTACGTTGTTATTTTCAAGACTTTCATTAATTTTTACTTTTAGAGGTAAAACTTTTTTAATGATAGTTTTGAATATCAAACATGTATATACAAGTAAATCAATAGTATATAACCTCTACATGTTAATTTTCTTGAAAATTGAAAGTACGGTATCTATAAGTAAGTTTAAAATATACAATACATATAGTTTAACAGAAAGCGCTTGAGAGTACTTCGCGTCAACTCTGTACACGGATGGAACCCGTACAATGATTTTCACTTGGTTGGTGGCACGCCTGAGGGGCGAATAAGGCACATGTAGTGAATGCCAGTTCCGCAGCTCGACCTGACCAGCCCCGGCAAACTGTACATGCCTCGCCGGTAATTGTTTGGGCCGTCCGCCCATGTATAATGCCGCGGCACGCTTTTCCGTACCTGTGTTCTGTGTATCGAATGACTGATGTAGCCACTGACTGGGACCCACAATTAGTTATTGTCACATTTCAATGCTCGTATTAAGTTGGAAGTAAAATGTGAAATAAGATTGCAAAAACTGAGTTTATTCAATTTTATTTGTCAAACAAATACAAAGTATTAACACACAAAATAACTGTTGGCAAAATCAATTTAATAACGGCCAAGCAGGCAATAACAATTATCTTTAAGGCAATGAGTAGTTTTGAATGCCTTGGGTTGAAAAGAGCATTAGAGCTAGATGTTGTTTACTATAAACTGTTCACTTGTTCAAACTTTTCTTGAAAAAATGGGCAGCTTAACACTACACAGAAGAAAATTGCTAACTATATTTACTACACGTATGTAATTTTACTTGTGTATGTCCATTACAATGTTTAAATGTTACTCAGAACTTCATTAAATAAACTGTTACAAAATATGTGCTTATAAGATTTTACATAGAAATATGAAGCACTTGTAGTTTACAACAAAAATGGTATCCAAACAACAAAATTGGTTCTTGGGCAGGCCAAAACCCTCCAACTGACTCCTGTGAGTGATGCAAGTGTGAATTTGCTTGTATTTACTGTGTTATAAAACCAAACTGCTAAAATCCCTATCAAAATTGCATAAACCAGTAGCACTGAAGGTTCTGTAACAACAACTGATAATTTTTCTTCTCTGAAATTACCAACTACAAAAACTACAAACTGCACAATTTAGCACTACAAAGTTATTAGTAAAGGTTTGATTTAAAATCAGGTATAGTTACCCTGACTAATACAAGGGATGTGCGAGTAGCTTCACTGCGGGGTATTTTGAGTTAAGTATCGCGGTACTGTACTGAACTTAAGCAAAAAACTCAACTTTTAAAAACTTACGTTAGGTGAAATTGAATTGAATAATACTTTACTGTTACAAAATAGATATTTTTACATGTGAGATTAAACTAAGTGCACTTAAAATTGTCAAAACATCAATTTTGAAATATTGCATACATGAAAATTGATAGTATTCAATTGATTCATCCACGAGGACTACAAAGGGTTATTTAAGAATTCACTTATCTTGTAGTATTGTTTTGTTTAAAATAAATGGCAAAGTTGCCTAATTTTTTTTCAAAAATTAAATACAACTGCAAAATAGTTTGGTTGCTAAAACTTGACTTTACTCAAACTGATAAATTGCTACTCTCACAGGCCTAATTAGTTTCAATGGACTTTTACTGAATTTCAGAAAAATAACTAACTAAAAAAAGTACCAACTCAACTGTTTAAACAGTAAATGAACTCAAAACCTCTTCAGAACAAACAAGTCAACAAGTCTAGATTGAGTGTATTTTATGAGCATAATATAGAAGTAAAAAAAGATACAGTTACATGATAATATAAAGGCTAAATACAAGCCTAATAACACCAACTTTAATCCCTTTGACAAGAAGTTGGTGTAAGGAGCTGCTTTTCACCGTTTTAATTCCACTTTGGCGATTGTAAAAGGTAACTTCTAGTTTAGGATATTTTCTCTGTAAAACAAATAAAAGAGTTAAGTAGTTGAATAGTAGAACAATAAAGGTATTAGGATGAAGCAATCTAGTATTTGTGTAAAGTTCTGAAACTATAGGTGTTTATGATAGTCAAGAAATAAAATCAGTAAAAGCAAATAAGAGAAATAAGGGTTAAAACTAATATTTTCTAAATAAGTTCATTTTCATTTCTTAAGCCCTTCTTGAAAAGTCTTTCCTTAATAAAAAAATTTTTCTTGTCCTCACTTCCACCCAATGGTTTCTAGTTGTTTGAATACTAGTTAGAAAACATGATCCATAGTATTGGTATACATTTAAAATTAGACAACATGAATCACAAAAGCCAATACTTTCTAGATTTAACTTGCGAGACCTTTCACTAGCAGTGCTAGCATCGTCGGGAACACAAATTAAAGGTTATTTATTTATATAAAAACATCAAGATAATATTTTACAGGACTATTAGTGTGTACACAACGATGAGTACCTACACAGCATGGATGTGCGCAAGTGACGCCAGCCATCCAGCACTTTCAGACTGTTTTGTCACTTACCATACAAAGCTAAACTTTTGAGATAAAAGGTACACACCTTTTTTCTTCGTATCAGCGTTTGAATTATATCCTGATATAATAATTAAAAAAGTTATATACAAATATGTAACAAAATTTTTTTATACTTCAAAACACTTTTTTACCTTTGTATCTATTTTAACACGCATTATTTTATGTTTAAAAAAGATTATTTTAAAAAACCGATTTAAAAATCATAATACAACAAAACTTACAACTAGGGATGGCGGAAATCGGTTATCGGTTCCACTGGTTCTTGCTGGAACCGATAACCTGACCGACAGCATAAACATGTCTAGAACTGAAATCACAACCGGTACCGTTAGCGGCGATTTCAAACGCTCGCGGTAAAATCACGACTTCGAACCGCTGCGGCTTTGACTGACGCCTGATGAAAAAACTTCGGTACCGTACACGATTTCGACTCCCGCTAACGATCGCGTGGAAATCACGACTCGATACCGTTCGCGGCGATCTCTTTGACTCGGTAACGCCCGCGGTGAAATCACAACTTTCGGTACCGAGCGGCGATTTCTTATCTCCCGCTAACGATCCTGACACACGACTTCTATACCGTTCGCGGCGATCTCTTGTCTCGGTAACGCCCGCGGTGAAATCACAACTTCGGTACCGTTCGCGGCGATTCTTTGACTCGGTAACGCCCGCGGTGAAATCACAACTTCGGTACGTTAGCGGCGATTTCTTTTGACTCCCGCTACGCTCTCGCGGTAACACGACTTCGAACCGTTCGCGGCGATTTTGACTTCGGTAACGCCCGCAGAAAACATCAAATTGCGGCGATTTCTTGACTCCCGCTAACGATCGCGTTTACCTTTGATACCGTTGTGGCGATCTATTCGGTAACGCCCGCGGTGAAAACACTTCGGTACCGTTAGCGGCATTACCGCCAACGCTCGCGGTAAAATCACGACTTCGATATGTCGCGGCAAATTACCGAAAATTTCGAGCTTTGCCGATCAGCTTTGTCGAGTATCGGAGTACTCGAACTCGACCAATATCGAAAAAATCGAGTACCGCAACCCCTAATGGGAAAGAACCATACCGATACAATGGCTAGAGAACCGAAACCGGCATAAAATTGGAACCGACCCATCCCTACAGTTACAACAGTTTAAAAAAAATTTTTAAGCCCATTACGCAGTGTGTCTTTTGCTATATTTTATATCCATACAACATCCACAAAATTAATGGCAAGGGACCAAAGAGGGCCCTGAAAACGGTTTTTAGGTGATTTGGATTCTTTATAAATCAAAATAGGCTAAAACTATGGCGGTGAAACTTCGTTTATGGGTTAAGCTCATCACGCAGTGTGTCTTTAGCTATATATCATATCTGTACAACAGCCACAAAATAAATGACAAGGGACCACAGTGGGCTAAGAAAAAGTTTAAAAGGCATTTTGACGCCAAAAGATTTAGTCTACCGCAGTAATCTAAGACCCACCCATAAATTTCCCTGAATAACGTAAAAAAACTCTACACCCTCCATAAGATGCACCCCCGTTTTTTATATGACAAGGGAGCACAGTGGGCTAAGAAAAAGTTTAAAAGGCATTTTGAAACGCGTATACCGTATATACTCGAGTCTAAGCCGCATGCGAATCTAAGACCCACCCATAAATTTCCCCTGAATATACGGTAAAAAACTCTACACCCTCCATAAGATGCACCCCGGTTTTTTATAATGTCAACAGCTAGAGGGCTATGATTTGTCAGGCCCCTGACCCCTCCTTAGCAACCAGTGACATAATTGCCAGCTGCAGCTGTCAAGAGGTAAAAGCAGAACAAAGAATGAATCATGATTGCCTTCCTCCCCCATCCCAAACCCCCCTGCTAGGTCTACCACTATGCCCCTCCCACAGCACAAAAAATGTTGTAAACAAGGGTCAGCAGGGAGCAGATAAGGAAGGCAGGTAGAGAGATAAAGGACCACCTGGGGTCTGGCGAGGGACTATTGATCTAACTAACTAGTCAGTTAGTTCATGTTTTTGCCACTGGTGATTTACCCATATTTCCAAGCGCTAGTGTTTGATTTGCAATAGATGCGCATCTCCCTCTTATATGCTACTGCATCCCTTCTCTTCATTCTTTCCTCCACTAACGTACAGGCAAGGGGAGTGGTGGAGAAGGAAGGAGAACACAAACGCAATAAGAAGCAACCCTGTTGTGGTTCCTGTGTTTCCTACCTCTCATGGTCTATCTGAATGTTTTTGTCGATGTTTTGAGTGTTTTTGTAACTCTTCAAATGAATTCAATATTTTCATCCTATTGTGCGAGTCTAAACTCAGATATAAGACGCACCCTTATTTTAGAGCCTAAAATATGGTAAATAAAGTGCTCCTTAGATTCGTATATACATTACACGGTAATTCAAACTTTGCTGAAAACATGGTAGTGAAATTTTGGGGGTTTAGCCCATTATACACAGTGTGACTTTAGAAGTTTAGATATCCAGAAAATAAATGGTAAGGCACCATAGTAGGCTCCAAAAACGTGTTGTCGGCGCAGTGCCACGCTCTAAAGCCTTTCATCTAAGTTAGTCCCCCCCCCCAACTCTGCTAGCCCCCCCGTCAAGTTGTCGTACAAGACCGTTGGGAGAGCGGTTTCTCCGCTGCACACACATCAAATTCGGTACCTTTGCGAAGTGCGCG
This sequence comes from Matsumurasca onukii, assembly GCA_018831715.1. Lineage (NCBI taxonomy): Eukaryota > Metazoa > Arthropoda > Insecta > Hemiptera > Cicadellidae > Matsumurasca > Matsumurasca onukii. Next base: position 41,521,020 of record CM032060.1, on the reverse strand, counting down.
CAACCTATGCGCCGTGGAGATGTGAAGTCCGCTCTCTAGATGGGTAGGGGACTAGGCGGTTATTCATGCCTAAGCTTAGCGCCAAGCTAAGTGTTGGCCTGGTTATGTACTAAAACTATAAACGAACTGACAGGGAAACCGTATAATTTACGAACAACAGAAACATTAATTTTCTTTAGACACATTTAAGTCAATACAATCACTAACATTTAATATTTAATTCCCGATAACCGACCCATCCCTAGCAAATGTGTTAATAAGTTAAACCATATAATAAATATTTTTACTGCACAAAAACAAACAAAAAAATAGAATGCAATTGTAGTAAGGCTATCTTGGATAAGCAATCAGATATACCTCATATAACGGCCATCCTTACCACCTCTTTTAGTTCACCTCCCAGGACCAAGGCACCCAATTTACAATAACACTCGTAATGCACTAGCAGTAACGTTGGAACTGGGAGCCGCTGTAAACGGACTTTGCAGTTTTTGGTTGTTGAGAGAGATTTGTCAGTTGCCAACTGTCGGCGTGACTCTATGCTGACTGATAAGGGCTTACAAAATGGTCTGGTAAGAAAAATGCATGCAAAATGTGTAAACAAAAAATGTCCGCCATTTTATAACCAGCAACTTGAACTGCTCCAAACTCAAACTTAACCTTTTTACTTGTTCACAGATAAACAAATCTACTAAATTTGATAGCATTTGTTAATCCGTTTGAAAGCTCTACAGAGTTTCATATGACTTTTTGCCTTAATCAAGGGTTAGGATACACTAACTTTCATTATCTTTTTTATTGGACATATATCATACATAATTTTATAAAAATCACAGCATTACAACCTAATACTTACTTCAAACACCATTGTGTAAGGGTTGGCTTTGAAGCAATTGATCAACATTTGATTCACAGTTTGAGCATTGTAAGCTGGTCCTTTGGTGATTTTGTCGAGGAAAACTTGAACAGATTGAGTAGGCAATGTCAGATACTCTAATTTGATTTCTCTCAGCCTGAAATGCACACGACAGAATAAAAAGATGAAATTTGTAGGATTGAGCGTAATTTGAAGACAATGAGAAGAAAGAGGTTAATCAAACTATAAATATATTAGTCAATTATTTTTTTTACTAATTACTTCCACTTTTTTGAACTTTTTGGTTGTACTTTTTTTAAATTATTTTAGATTAGGTATATTTGCTTGCATTTGTAGATATGTTAAGAACTTTTTCTAATTCATCTTAAATCAAGAGTTGAAAAAAAGAATATTTATTTTCCTCAGTTATTAAGCACTTCTTTGCAAATAGATGTGAATTTGTGCTTCACTACCGGAAAACTGGAGGACTGCTTTTTCCAATACTCTTAATTATACCTGTAAAAATGACTTCTGTGCATGAGGTTATCAAATAAAACATACATTTTACTGTTATTTAAAAATTTTCACAAATGTTTAGGAGTTTAAAAAGCGAGTAGTTTACCGAGTGGTAGATATTTTCTCCTCGTTTCCGTAGTCTACATAGCGAACCTTGACATGGTTGTCATCAAAGACTTGCGTGATCTCTGCCCGGTACCACTCACTGTCCTCGGTGTAGCAGCCAATGCAAGGCAAACCTGTAACAGACAAATTTCACATTAGTATATATTGTGGCGGACGCTGGAGCCTGCCCCCGAGACAATGGGCTGGCCGATCTATTGAACCTCTGGGAATTTAGAGACCCAATTGACTGACAGGTCGGAACCAGGATGGAACCTTCTGCAGACACTGCAGAGAGCCAAAAAGCCTCTCCCTAGTCCTTGGGTTTCAAACTCAAAACCAAAAAAACTAAAAAAGTTGTTATTTAATTCAATAAATTGTGCGTGTGAAATATAGCATTTTAAATCTGATTTTGAGTAATCTTTAAATTGGTATAGCAAAAACATGAATCAAGATAACAAGTTTTCTTTGCGTCGTTGAATTTGTGTTACAATTACCTTTTTTAAAAGTGCCACAATGTGGAGGAGGGTTTGTATTTAAAAAATTTCCCCCTTCCGGTTTTTGGGTAAGGGGTGGTTGACGTAAAGTACGTCAAAATAAACTTCAGAATCCTACAAAAACATTCCCTAAGGGTTTAAAAAATATTTCCTTTTTTCAAAAGTTAAGGTGGGGCATTTAAAACTCACCCTGTATATGTATATATAAAAAATTAATTTTTTGCTGCCTTTTTGAAATGACTTAATCCAGGCCCGGTCACCGGGACGTGTCCCGGTGCGCCCTCGGGCCATGACGCCCTCCCGCCTCTTGCTTCAAATTGCCGATTTTTTAGTCAGTCTACGATTTGTGCGTGATTACTTACTACTTCTACTCAAGCATTGCTGATCGTCATATATGTAAAATAAAAACATATTAATTAATGTGACACAAGTTGCCCGGTTGGGGCGCCCTTGCCAGTGACTCGACGAGGGGCGCCCTCACCAGTCCACTCAAACGCAGTAAGCTTAATAATCTGTGCACATGAATTACAGCGCCCGGCGTCGTGGTGGGCACATGGTGGCAAGTGGGCGGGGGCGATGAAGGTGTGGTGAACAACTGTATTCATAAAATCAGATGTTAAGTTTGTTTTGTTTTAGGTTCAACAATAATTGTAAATAGTTAATGGCAGATACAAAAAATGTTTCCACTTAACTAATTTTATAATTTATTTAGGTAAGTTTTAATACCTACAAATTGGTGACCCCGACAAGTTTTAATATCTACAAAGGCAACGACGACAACCAAGAGGAAGATGACAAAGAATACCAGATCCGGTGCAATACTTCAACATCATGCAACAATTACATCAAATACTCGCCTTTTGGGCTCGCTGGGGGGCTATGCTCCCCAGACCCTCGCCTCGGCCTGTGGCCTCGCTTAATAAAAAAAGGCCATTCGCTGTGCTCATGACATTACTCGCCCTACGGCCTCGCTGGCTACCGTTCCTTCGCTCACGGTAACTTGATAAAGGCGCCATTCGCGCCGATTGCTCGCTCGCTTAGGTGCTGCCAAATAAATTGGCGCGTTAATCGTCTGTATTTATGACAAATTGTAATGTTAATAATCATCTTAAACCGCCATAACACAACATCATTTATTTTTATATTTTAGTATTTCTAGTCATTCTATCAACTTTCATTAATCATATTATTTGAGAACATAAATTTACGAATTGTTTAGTATGACTTTGGCCGATGTATGAGCTATACGGCGGGTGGTAAGCCGCTTGTAAAACATCTCTAACAAAAGTACGACTTTGGGTATGTATATAAGATATAATGTATAAAACTTTTTTTTCATTTTTTCCGCATAGCGTTTTTTAGGGTTCTAACTTAAGTTGGTTTTCGTGGTTCTAAAAGGTGTGTAAGTACCCGTTAAGTTAGCCTAAACACACAAAAAAAGTAAATTTTGACCAGTTTATCTTTAAAGCAAAATACAGTAGCAAATTACCTATTGGAGATAGGATAACATGTCAAATACAAAGGTGGTAGAAAACTTCAATCCACACTAACTATCGATTTTTCGTCAAATCAATCCGATCACTATTTTAGCAGCTACAGTCAAAATAGTAAACCACTGCACTGCACAACCCCATTTTCGGCCCACGCCATTAACGGCCGCTACCGCCCCGGGGGTTAAAAAAATTCGATTTTTCCTAAACATTTCTCTCGTACACCAGTCAGTCACCCAAACGGCTTTGTAGTATACGAGTATTAACTCTGTGTTAGTATATTAACGAGTGTTTTCTAAACTGAAACTTATTAAAACAAGATTAAGATAATAATTAGAAACAACAATTTGGAAACTTTACTAATGGTGCATTCGGAAGCTGATATTTTGAACTCAATCGATTCAGAGTCACTGTCATTGATTACCTCATACAGTCTAGTTCTACGCTCAATTATTCTATTTGACGAAGAATTTAGTAAACCAATTAACAGATTTGTTTGGATTTAGCTTATATGCCATCCATACAGTAAAAAGTTTCTAATTTTAATAAAATTCCTCTCCAATGTAATGGTGAACACTGCTTTTTGTCCCGCCATCGTAATCACACAATACTCAACACAAGTTATCACAATACAGACATCACATCACCTAATCAGCTGCAGGTGACTCACTGTTGCTTCTTTACATTTTGTGACAGTGCAGGGCGGGAGGGGTGACTCGGCCGCGCGCAGTAGATAGCCTGACATTATCGATCCACTCCCTGCTCCAGTCTGGCGCTGCGGTGTATCCTGACAACCCCAGCATCGCATTCGCAAACTCCAGTAAACCAGAAGGCGCTTACAGAAGCTCCGTATTGTCAACGGACGTTAGTGTATTATATTGTCATTAAATATTGTTTAAATTACTACGCTTAACCTTGATGTTAAAAATACTGTATGTAACAAAAATATGTTTTGTTTATTTTAATTTTTAATTTTTTAATGAGGGTGGTCCGGATATCCCCGAACCGTCGAAATGAAGGCTTCATCGTACTTTTATTATACATTGACCTTATTAGGTCATATACTGACTTTGAGTGACTAATATTTTAATTTTAAAATTTAAATGTAGGAAATTGTGTGTATGTCCTGAAGTACTCTGCAATAATAAATATTGCGCATTAATATACACAGATATGACGACCAGTACACAGATGGCTGTGGCAGTAGGGCTTACATGCGTTACAACAGGACACTGACCTTTCCTCCCCCAACCCCCGTGCCTACACAGTAAAGTCATCTGTTCTAAAAACAAACCATGACTCACCTTGTCATACTGTCAGTGTGGTTTGTTCAAAGCTATTTTTTGAGCGCATACCTGGGTGCATATAGTGCGTCTTTGTGAGTGCTGGTTCGTTATTAAACACATACAGTATGACATAACTTGCAAAACTAGTTTTATTTATTTTACCAACTCAACAATTTTTTTCTTCTTAACAGTATCAGGCGGATTTTCGGATTAACAGGATTCAGATGAGCGGGACTCTAGTGTATTGTTTTTGGGATATGATAGTAGGGCTACACTATATTGAGTTACATTTAAGGATTGAGAGCTTAATCATATACAGTAGACGCCACCGAACGGACTACCGACCGATTCGCATGGTCCGACCACCGGTAAAAATTAAAAATTTAAATAAACGATATAAACATATTTTTGTTACATACAGTATTTTTAACATCAACGTTAAACGTTAGTAATTTAAACAATATTTAATGACAATATAGTGCACTAACGTCCGCGTTGACAATACCGAGCTACGCAGAAAGCCAACTGAGTTCTGAGTTTGCGAATCGATGCTGGGGTTGTCAGGATACAATCGCTACAGACTGGAGCAGGAGTAGATCGATAATGTCAGGCTATCTACTGCTAACGCGGCGAGTCACCCTCCGCCCTGCACTGTCACAAATGTAAACAACAGTGAGTCACCTGCAGCTGATTAGTGATGTGATATCTGTATTGTGATAACTTGTGTTAGTGTGTCGGGTGATTAAATTGTGTGATTACGATTGCGGACAAAAGCCAAGAGAGTGTTCATTCGTATGGAGGAATTTTATTAAAATTAGAAACCTTTTTTACGGTAAATATGAATTGTATATAAATTGTGAAAATACAGTATTTTGAACAAAATAAATACATTGTTGAACGTCAAATAAGTTTTCATTTTCAGAAGACCTTCAGTGTGAGTACTGCCTACGAGTGAGTGGTTTTAAGGTGTGTGGCTCAGCCAAACACGCCAGTAACCGATCTGGACCTTACGTCATCTTGAGTCTATTTTATCGATCCTAATGCACCAGGATATGCATATCGGTATCCCCGATCGTCCGGATTTTTCAAAATCCGGACCACCCTACCGCCACATTAGTCCGTTCTATCGAGGGTCTACTGTATCGCTACATTTACACCTCAGATTTAAGTTCTTTCTAACTACACTATTTACAAGGTTGTTGAATATGCTGAAAGCCTCGCTTAGGCCTCAGATTTACACAGGCTTTACGAGGATATTTGCTATGCTCTGATTACGTGAGGAGAGTGTACGGACTAGGAGTCGGTTATTCAGAGGTTGGATATGAGGGACTCTACTGTAATAAAACCTCAACTAAAGTCTAATATAATTTAGACAATTACTTACCAACTAAAGGTTTTATGATTGGCACGAGGCTTTCTGCTTCTGCTTGTATCTTTTCTTGAAGTTCATTAAATGCATTATTTAAGCGCATAATCTATAAAGACAACAAAATTAATTATCTTTAAGGAAACAAAAATATCCTGAGGTTTTCCTTAAGTGTCTTCAGCAAATTTTTCATTTCTGCTAAAAGTCTCAAACACAATGTTAGTTTAAAAAATGAACTTATGACCATTTAAGGTCCAAAAATAGCCAAACAATATGGCGAAAACTGTGAAAATTCTTGTTTATAATGTATGAGGTACAATATAACAAAACCATTAAAAAACAACAATTTTTACGTGTAACTATACTAAATAAGGCTTAATAATACTTAATAGAATTTAATAATGCTTGAAATTATAGAACATACAAGATTCTTTTAATTACTGACCAAAACAAGTGAAAATAACAAAAGAGAGCAAAGGCTCTCTTTGGTCGAGGTATCAAAAAGACTAGGGAAGCAAGTGAAATAAAGAAAACATTGAACAAAGCAAGCAATTTTTAATAAAAGTTAATGAAAAGCTGCAAAAAGCAGCTGCAGCAAGGGAAATACCTAATAAAACAGTCTAGTGAAGTTGATGAGATAAATAAGACAGACAAAAGACAAGCAAAGTGAGTGAAATGACAGAGCAAGTGAAACTTAAGAAATGGGAGCTTAGTGAAGTTAGAAAACTAGCTACCATACAGCAGTAGTTACTGGGCAATGTTCATTATGGCGTTTTAAGCAAAGGGCCTACACGGTGAAAAGCCGCTTGGACGTTTTTAAGCTTAGGGGCAAGAGAAGGTTAATAGAGCTGTATCCAAGCGATTTTTCGGGCCGGGACGGGACGGATTTAGTAAAAATCCCAAATTAAGGAACGCGAAAAGCTGGCAAATATATACATTTTATATCAAGCACTTGATTACAAAGAAATATAAATTAGAACAATGTATCCTGAGAAGTAAACATTGAAATTATACTTCAGACTCACTAGATTTGACTTGGGACATCCTACAATTAATAATTATATTTGAAGAAAATATATAACTTTTTAATAGAACTACGGTCAGAGCGTTGTACTAGGGGATCGGGAAGTTACCAACAACACTTTTTGAGATGGAAGGGATTATTTAAGAGTTATTGGCAGGGTAATTAGCAGTGATTTCCGGCAGAAAATCAAAGGTCATTTTTGATCAATCAAATCATTTTTCTTCACAACTGTCGATAGCGTCGTACTCTGTGGTACCTGTTTGACAGTTGGTAAAATCAGCTGATCACAATGACACCAAACGTCTGACTCTAATGACATAGCGAGGTACGCGAACTAGGGCTTTCGAAGTTTATAAAAGGAGGCCCAGAACCGCGGCATCTCTCTCTTAATCACGACATCAAACCGAACAGACGAGTTTGGTTGTGCTCCTGACTTCTGAGCCAACCTAATTTCAACGTTCTCCAACCGACACCAATCAGGACTGAGCACCGAGATACAGTACAGTACAATAATTATACTCACAACGATATTTCTTATTAAATCACGTACATTAAGCATAACTATTAAGGTCAGTTATTGAATCTGTTTATTTTCTGATATTTAAATATTTTTACGACTTAGCTCCTCTTGAAGGTTATGTTATCCACGTAGTTGATGTTCAAGAATCCATAACTGAAACCATCATTTCATCCGTCACGAAGACCGTACCGAACTTCCCAGCAATTGAAATAGCGTTTGAGCGAGCGACAGACCTGGTCAAACTTGCAGAGTACAAATGGGGTTCTGTAAGCTTTCTGGCTGTTAAACGATTTACGCTAAAGCTTTCCAAATAGACCTGAATAACGAATCAAACCATCCAAAAATTGAGCTTGTTAAAACGCCTGTTGATTAAATCAAGCGTTAAAATTAGTAAAGCGGCTAAGACTAGCATCGATAAAGAACCCTTGGTGGGTTAAATCTGCCTCAACCTATCCTAGAGTTCCGATATGTGTAAGTAGTTTAGATTAAGTTTATTTACATTTTTATCTTTTGCTTGAGTACTTTACCCTAGGACTGGGCTTATATAAGACCTTGACACTAGCACTGACATAACCAGGCGATATATTTTCACCACTAACACAATTTGAAATTGTCCTTTAAATTATGCCCTTACGCTAAGATTAAAACATATTTTCTTTTTCCAAATTAAGGGTAATGATGAAGACAAGCTGAGTTTGTTGATTAACTGTCACAGGTCTGAGCCCTACCATAGCAAAAATTTGGTGTTGCAGCGAGCAACTGTTGAATTTGTTAGCATACGACCCCTGGATTAAAAACCCAGCATCTGCAACTGAGCGTTTTTAAGCAAAAGCCGAAAACGTATGCCAAACCATTCTCCAACTTCAGGCACGAGTCTAAAGTCGCGGGATTAATCGCACTGGGGAATTTTGTCATAGCATTTCTATAAAATAAATGTGTTGTGATACTATAACGTAATATTTTATCTGTGGTAAAGCACAGTCTGTGTAATACAGCTAATATTAACTATTTATAGATTTACAGAAATCTGGCAAAGTTTTTTAACAGTTGTCATGTGGCAAAATTAAGCTGACGGTCGTGTAGAATCAGGATAATTAAATAACAATTTTGGTGTTAGGAATATTTTGGGTTAAAAAAATTGCCCTGCGATAAAATAAACCAATACACAGGATAGTTCAGTAAGTGGAATAAAATGTTGTAAAGGATTTTATAGGAAACATTTATCTTACCAGCAATGTTTACTTTCCATCCCTGAATTTTGATATATACTAGAGGGAGGTTATGAGTATAGTAAATAATGTTCTTCCCATTCCATACTGAAATGGGAATCCTATTCTTCTGAGAACTGAAAAGACAAGATCCTCCACAGCTCCATTAACTAATAAAACATTTGGCTATCCAAGTATAGAAGCCACTAACTACTAAGTCACTGTGTTTAATTTGTCGATCTCTTACCTCTTCATCTTCACATTCTACAATTCTAATTCTAACCGAGTTGTAAGAAACGACAACACCGACTTCCACAAGCATCTCAACAATACTGTCAGGGATCAACAGGTTCTTGTAGCTCGACTGCTTTAAAGAGGGAGTTGGCTGAAATTAAACAAAAAATAATCAATTAGTAGCTTCAGAATGCTAGTGTAATTTGAATTGAGTAGACTATTATTTCCTAGGAACACAGTAGGAAAACTCACAAAATAAAATCTGGCCGATAAAAGCTAAGCACTAAAGCGCTGATGGCCAAAGAGAAGTGAATTTCCTTAATAATTTTCTAACTCTAATTCTCTATTTGTAACTATAATTCACTATGCTCAGCTGTTCAAGTTTTATTTTACGGGTGTTTAGAAGCAATGAACATAGCGAACAGAGCCAAATATTGTTGTGTTTTTTTTACTGCAAGAGTTAATGCAAGGTTACGTAAGAGGATGAAGCCCCATGCAGTAGCGGCTTGTGTTCATAGTCAGTGGGAGGACTCTACCGGGGGTATTGGGGGGTGTGAAGCATTCCCCTACAAGAAGGAGGGTCTGAGGGCCCTCCCACAGAAAATTTTCTAAATTTAGTGCTAAAATAACGTATTTTGAAGCATTTTTGACCTTAATTTTCAACTGCAGTATTGATAGAAAACTATCAGAATTAAAAACTGAAATAAAACTAAAGCAGAACAAATTCAGGTGCGTAATGACGCTGACTGTGTATAGATAACCAGCCAAACTGGACTGAAAACTGCTCTGATGATATCAAGTTAGAATAATCAGTTGTACCAACAGTTTTAAGTGCCAGTAGCGTTTATTCAATACTAATTTTCTTTTGGCACAATAATAATAGTTTTGTCCATCGTGTTGGCATCACTGCTTGATTATCCGCTTGCTGTAGGTGTCCGCTAGATTGGCTATTTGATCTACAGATCATTCGGTCTGATGCGACGGCACAGAATATAAGCTTTTGTAGTTTCTATTTTTTTGTCTCTCTGGTTGAAAATACAAAAGGTATATATACATGTATATATATTAGCAAAAAGAAGTGAACGGACCTGCCTTACTTATCTTCTTGTTGTTTACCCTTGTATGTTAATTTGATAATTATTTCAAACCCAACATTTTTAGTGCTGCAGGAGGGGCAGTGGTGGACATAGCAAAGCGGGGGTTGGGGATGGGAGAGGGAAGGCAAGCGTGATGCATTCTTTGTTCTGCTTTTACCTCTTGACAGCTGCAACTGGCAATTACGTCACTGGTTGCTAAGGAGGGGTCAGGGGCCTGACAAATCATAGCCCTCTACATTTTGACGTTATAAAAAACGGGTGCTCTTATATGAGGGTGTAGAGTTTTTACCATTTATTGAGGGGAAATTTATGGGTGCGTCTTAGATTTGCATGTGGCTTAGACTTGAGTATATACGGTATCTGTGTGTAAGCCAATTATTAAGGTGCAGTAAGCTAGGCCCAGGCTTTAAGCCAGGCTATAGCAACATAGTCCAATCAGTTAGAAGTTAAATTAAAAGTTTAATTAACCTAGGCCTATCAGTAATATTTAACTAATTTATTTTTAATATTAGCTATAATATGAAATCATAATAGATATTTAAGTAATTGATAATTATTTCCTGTTCGACCTTATCACGATAAGTTTCAGTTACATAATGAAAACACCATGTTTACTACTACCCTAGCTTGAACTGATAATCACTGAGATCTAATTTTTGTCTACTAATTGTATATGAAATATTTTTCTGATTTCAAGATTTTCAATGATACCTCATATAACATTTTTGTATCAAGATTGGTTTAAAAGAATTAAAAACATTAGTGTTTTCGGGGAAGGCCCCTCCTTAAGGGCCGTAAGGTCATGCCACCGCTTCACAGAAATAAAGCCAATGTAGTCATTTACTTAACTCTTAGTTTGAAAAAAATTTGCTATAACAAGATACTAAAATTTTACTGAGGTGATATTGCAATAAACTGCATGACTATTGTTAATGTATTTATTATTTATACTTATTAGTATGAATAGTCCTTTGAAACATACAATGAACTAGTAATTCTTTTCCTTTCTTGATTTCCAAATAAGGTATATAATACAACACAATTAACTCACCAGCTTTTAAGTATAAAGTCATATCTTCAAAACATAATTATTTCACCAAAAACATTCAAAACATGCATATTTGTAGTTAAAGTTCGGTATTAACTTTATTTTTAGTAAACTAAGTAACAATTACTTTACACAAGGTTAGGTTAGAAATATAAGGAAAACTGAACAATAAATACCTAAATAGGAAAAAAAATTGGAAGGAAGTGAATAGCTGAGTAATTCTGCTGTGATAACTCTTAAACAATAAATTCATACAATACTTTAAGATGCATCTGTATAACCCCACCCTCAAGTCACTTCAGGGGGGCCATTCCCCCAAAACCCCTTGTTTTTTATACTTGTAGACCAATTTTCATACAGAGTATGCCTTGTGTGATATTGTTGAAATCAGAAAATTATTTCCTTTACAATTGAATTTGATTTAGTTTCTTTAATAAATTCCGACATTACATCAATCACTCGATGGGCTCAAAGGAATGGATTAAAACTGAACGAAATCAAGACCCAAACCATACTGATAGGTACTACTCATTTACGTTCACAAATCGACCTGGTCACATTCCTTGCTCAACGACGTCGAACTAAACTACTCTGACAAAGTCAAAACCTTGGTCTGATAATTAACGAATCACTGACTTGGAACCAAACCGTTACTGCTACCTGCAACAGAGTCTTTGCCTACATTCACAGCTTGAAGCCCTTTGTTTTATTTCTTCCATTCAACGTGAAAGTGATGCTGGTAAAGACTTTGGCGCTACCCCACTTTTACTACTGTGACGTCGTCACAAACGACATGACAATTGAACTGTCCGACAGACTGCAGCGTGTTCAGAATTACTGCATCCGTTTTATTTTTAACTTACGACGTGTTGATCACATTACTCCTTACTTTGAACAGCTGTCCATATTGAAAATAAAACCTTTCCGAGAGTTCCACATTTTAACTCTACTGTACACTATCATCAGACTAAAAAACCTACTTATCTTTCTGACCAATTCACATTTATGTCACAAATAAGTTCCTGTAACACTCGAAGAGGAGCTCTTCTGTTGTCGATTCCTCTGCATAGATCATCAGTTTTTGGAAAATCGTTCATTGTCTCATCATGTCGCCTTTGGAACGCCCTTCCTGATAATATTAAATCGATCGAATCTCGGGCTCGCTTTGGGGCTGTGGTCAGGGACGGAATGCCGGGGCTGTGGTAGGGTGGTCGGGGCGTTGGTGTCGCTATGGGAGTGGATTGTATGAAAGGTAGTGTGATTGTTTTTTAGGTTTAGTGTTATGTATTAAATCAATTTATCTGTAAACCTTTATACACTTTAGTTAAGTTTTCTTATCTTATATTTAAAATATCTAATTTTCAATTATTTTATATAACATATATTTTGTAATTAGTATGATTTTGTTGTATATATTTAACGTGGTTAAGTGGTAGAGAGGACTATAAAGTCCTAACTTCGCCACGTAAATAAAGACTTTTTTCATTTCATAAATTAGAGGCTTCAAAAAAGTTGTATTTATTCTGTCATAAAGTTTAGACTAAAACAAGACAAATGCCGTGTGTTTCAATAAAATCCCTTTTGTTTTACAGGAACAGGTCTAAATATAAGTTTTTGACAAAAACCAATTTTTTTATAGCTAATTAATGGGTGCCCAAAGCAAAAGTTTTGAAAGGCTTTGTTGAAGCGGCCTAAATTATTGCACCAATTTCATTTTTTACCTTACAAGCGTATATGGAAGTTGTCTATTTTGCAAGACTTTTTAGCGGAAAATTGGCCACAGGCAGTGTACAATACCTGAACGGGCATTATTGAGTTAAATGTCGTGGTACATAAGGAAACTTATGTGTACATTTTTGCTACTTGACTCAATACAAGTTGTGGAAAGCTCAAAATTGCTTTCTATTTTGTTCTAAACGGCAGTGGAAATAAATAGCTTAATTTTTTATAAAAATTCGCTAATAATATTTTATGTAACTAACTTACCTGTGATAGTAATGGTTTATGTTCTTTTTCTGCAAGTTCATACCATTCAAATTGGGAATCTGGTAAAGAATGAAAGCCAAGTGACTCCTTCTGTGCAACATTTTCACTGTTGGTTTCAACCTTAAAAAGGGTCTCTTCTAAAGGTAAAACAGAATCTGTAATGATCTCTTCATTATTCTCAGTCTCTATCTTCAAGGTATCTTCTAGGTAAAAAGCAGGGTCCATGACAGCATTGGCAACATCATTTCCTTTCAACAAGGGAGTTTCTAAAGTATAAGTAGGCTCTGTGACAAATTCTTCTCCAGCATTAGTGTCTTTGATTTCTTTTAACAAGTTCGGATCCTCTCCTAAGGCATAGCCGGAGTCAAAACCTAATGCTTCAATTTCATCTTGCTGATTTTGTTCCAATGCTAAAGTTTCACAGTCCACTACATAGTTTGCAAAATTCAAGCTTATCAATGTCTGGAAAAGATTTTCTTTGCTGGGCAGTTGTATTTCTCTTATCTGTAACACCACACAGCATGTTAAGAAACATAAAGAATAAACCAAGACTTATATGTACAGGTGGACGGACCAGCATTTTCAAATTTCGGGTCAGGACTTCTTTTGGATTGGGTCAACGTAACATAATATTTATTATTTTATTTTGATGTTGTAAAACAGTTTACGACAGGGTGTTTAAAAAGTTGCTATCTTATCTATACAAGTTGATCTAAATTGTTTGAATGGGTAATGATGTTTTTTTAATCACCTACGTGATCACCAGCCGGCGTGGTGGCTGAGTCGGTAGCGCGCGAGACTGAAGCCTCAGCCAACCGTCGGTCCGGTAGTTGATTTGTCGCTAAGGTCACCGCACAGGCTGTTAGGGCCATGATGACTGGCAAATTAACGTAAAAAACCAAAAACCTTGTAGCCACACGCTTTTTCACCATATTTGGGCTAAAACTGGGGCACATTTATGATGAAAAGTAAAAACACTAAGTAAGTTTAAACAGCAGCAAAACAATACAAAATCCTGTTCAGCAGAGGCAGGATAAAAACAGGATTACCGACGTGTGTGAGCTCTCAAGGAGAGTGAATCAAGAAGAAAAATCAATAGAGAACAATATTAGTATTACCCTTTTCATACTTATTGGACTACAGAATGCAAACGGAAGAAATGTCATCTTGAGAAGGGAAAAGTTCAAAAACAAAATGCAGACCCTACAGTATAACGAATGTAGGGAAAAACAACTAACTGGTAATGGTTTTCAGTGGATTTCAAGACTGTTCTGGAATTGGAACCAATTTTGCAGCATAGATAAAATAGTTACGTGTAATATGAGAATTGTATCAGTTGTTGTCTATGAATTAAATTCTCATTACTTGAATCCTTGGGGTCCGTTCCATCTCGAGGATTCCAGTAATTAGAATTGTAACTCATACGACAGATACAATTCTCATGACATATTTTGTTCTTCTTGAATATAAAAGTAATTCGGATAGGTGAAAACCGATTCTCGAACAAGCGAACGAGATCCGTTTGTTGAACCATGCGACTATGTTCAGTTCCAGATCCAGCGAAAGGATCAGTTCCGGTACTATGACAACGGGTGTGTGCGCACCTATGTGTCTGCGGCTGCGCGCGCATACTCTAGGGACCACATACTCTAAAGAGCCTCTAATGTGTTTTCATTCTCTTGCTCGGTTTTGACCACAAATGAGCCTCTGATAACAATAACAAACAACCATTTACACCACAGTCCCGTTAATCCGAACCCCATTAATCCAAATCCCATTAATCCGAATTTGCGGTTAATCCAAACTAGCATTTGAGAAAAAATTTGGAATTTTTCTAGGAATTTTTAAGACATTTTTCATTGTCAAAAGGAAGAAAAGAAACAAAATACTAACTTTTAGAAAACAATTTATAGAAACAATTTGAATACAAAAAGAGTACAGATAGTTAACTTGTTAATGAAGCATTGCAACAGTTTGTAGAGTGACAGTGTTGGCGGTGGTTGTGGGGGTAGGTTAGGAAGGGGCAGTCATGCGCAGTAAGCGACACAGACGCAACTACGACGCTACAACGCGACAGTGCCGTGTACTGTAATGCCTGATCTTGAACCAGCACCCCAGTCAGTCGCGACAGTGACAAGTCGCTGTGAATGCAGCTAACCTCGCACAAAAGTATTTCAGCCCTTCACGATGCAATGACCTAACATTTGTACAGTACTGATAAGTAAAATATAATGTACGTCACTGTTCTTGTATAATTAGACGTTATTTTGCATAAAACATGTTAATTTTCGTTGAGGCTTGTCATTTAGGGTCTTTTTCCGGTTAATCCAAACTTTCGCTAATCCGAACTGGGTCAGGTCCCAATTAGTTTGGATTAACGGGACTGTGGTGTACATCATGCTGAGGTTGCTTAGTAAATCACTGCCTACCTCTACGTTGAAGGTACGTAAAATGGGGTGCGGCTTGAACTCGATACTTGTTTTTCCACGGACTACTTTCAGGACTTCAACTGTTATGCTCGACTCAAGAAACGATATGCACAGTACAAAACCAAACGAATACGATCGAATAGTGAGTGTCTGATTGCCAGCTCTATTTTGACATTTCATTATTTCGGGGCCCTGTGCACCCCTACTTAAATGCTCTTACTTGGGGTGAAAGCCAAGTGACCAGTGTAAGAAGGAAACACTTATATTTGTAGCTTGATCCTGAAATAATTGATTACTAAGTGACAAAACTAGTACCGTACTGCAACGTTTTGTCAAATTGTTTCAGGTCATATGTTAATTAGTTAAAGAATATAAAACACTAAAATAAATTTTAAACAAATTATATACCAATACCATAAAAACCCCAATGCAAATCCAAAATTACTTACACTGTAACAACCACCATCAAATTGAGAAGGTATTAGTGTTATTCGACATTCTTGTTCCACAACTAGAGAATGCACTAAATCTAATACTTTTTCAGGCCACTTTCCATCTTCTGAATTCTATAAAAATCAAATCACACAGCATAAACATCTGATAAAATCATGTGCATCTTCCTTATCGTACACCTGCACAAATGCACGTGCTTGAATAGTTTTAATATTTGGTTTGGGTTCAACTCCTAGAAATACAGTAACAAATTTTTCACAATGGCCATTCCACGTGGTTCGGAAGTTTTGTTAAGCTGTCGGTCCATTCAATTGGCAGTTAAGCTAATAATTAGATAGATGAGCTAATAAGCTAATAATAGAATAGATTGAAATCGTCAATTAAGTTAAGGACAATTTCAGGTTTTCCAGGTAATCCAAGACAAACCTTTGAATTCCAGGTTTTCCAGGACGCATATGAACCGTGAAAATAATTTACTAGGAATGAGTCGGCTCCGCTTCTGGGTTGGGAACAAATAACGAACTGGGCAAAACATCGATTCCAGAAACCCGAAATTTGCTTGATCCTTTTAGTTGCAGGTCTTAAATGTATGGGCGTGACTTTTCTATTCATAAGTCATTTGTTTGGCCATTAAATACATACAGTACAATAGACTATGTAAATTTTACATTTTTGATTACATGTTTTTATTTTTACTGTACATTTTTTTATATTCTTAACTAACTGAAAACCAGGGATGGATGGGATTGGATTTTCTTTCAGGCGGAATCAGGTAAAAAACAATCTTTCTTGCTTGATTTTAGAAAATATTTGTGCAGAATAAGAAGCTAATTTTTGTCATTACAAATTTAAAAGTAAAAAATGAAAAATTAAAGAGATTTTTTACATTTAATAAACAAATATGTACATGTACCTTACAAATCCCTAATTTTTTTTATAAAAGATTTGTATGGTACAGCATGATTGTTTCTTGAATTAATATTATTCCTTTGACTGTGTCGACCATTCTATACTGGTGGACAGATTGGAAAACATTGGCATAAAGGGATTACCGTATAATTTTATACAGTTACAAATAAAAAGCTCAGATCTAAAGAAATAAAAATTGTAAATCCCTAAAAATTGTAATATATATATATATAATTGTAATACATAATACATACAAATAATTTTAGATATAGGGTGAGTTAAAAGTATGGATACACTCTGTTAAATTTTGAATGGATAAAGATAGAAAAATGAAACTCAGGATACCTTTGTAGAAATAAAAGTGAACTTTTAAGTCAATATTACAACTTTGCTCATTGTCCCAAAATGAGACTTTCGGGGGCCAGCCCCAAACTTTTAAATGATAAGAACCATTAAGTGACACTTAATTTTAAAGTTCTAGGTAAAAGAAGAACAGTGGAAACTATCTCAGCCCAGTACAAAATGGCAGCTAATTGAAATTTAGAAACACTTTATTAAAGACGTGTGAGTCAAACGTATGGAAACACCCAGTTAAATTTAAACTAATTAAGATAGAAAAATGAAACTCAGGATACCATCTCAGGAAATGAACATTTTGGTCACTATTGCAACTTTGCCAATTTTCTCAAAATGGGATTTTTATGGGGCAACTCAAAAAGGTTTAAATAGTAAGACGTGATTAAATGACACCGAATTTAATTGATTTTAAAGGTCTTGGTTGAAGAGGAACAGTGGAAACTGAAAAACCTAATTAAGGCTACCATTTTGTACTGGGTTGAGATAGGAAGCTCTAGTTTCCAGTTATTTTCCTTAACCAAGACCTTTAAAATGTGGTGTAATTTAATGGGTCTTACACTCTTACTATTTCAAACCTTTGAGTTGTCTCAAAAATCCTATTTTGCAAAGTTACAATGGTGATCAAAAGGTTCACTTTACTTTCTAAAAATGTATCCTGAGTTTCATATTTTTACCTTAAGTAGTTTTAAATTTAACTCACACGCCTCTATTAAGTTTTTCTTAATTTTAATGAACTACCATTTTGTACTGGGTTGATATAGAGAGCTCTAGATTCCACTATTCTTCTTATTTTACATAGACCTTAGACATAGAAGTGTCATTTAATGGGTCATAACATTTAAAAATTTCCAGGTGCCCTCAAAAAATCTCATTTTGGGGCAATGGGCATAGTTGTAATATTGAATAAAAAGTCCACTTTTATTTCCTATAAAGGTATCCTGAGTTTTGTTTTTCTATCTTTATCCATTCAAAATTTAACAGGGTGCATCCATATTTTTAGGCACACTGTATGAATGTATATAACAAATGAAGTCTGACTTTGCTGCTTTGAAGCTTAACCTGTTATGATATTTGCAGTTATTAATTTTAAAAATAATTGTTATGGGAATGAAAAAAAGCTAGGTCTCAATTTATCTGATTGTTCTATGGGTAGATTGATATAAGATACTGTAGATAAAAGATATTGATAGATTTGTAACAAAACTTTAATTAATTACTTTAAAGATTAAAACTGGACAAACATGAGATACAGGAAAGAATCTTGATGTCAACAACACAAAAACAATGTTTACATTCATTTGCACAAAACAGCTGATTATAAAAATAAGCTGTGCAATGTTATTAAGAAAAACATAGATGCATATTTTGTTTAACACACACAAATTTGTTTGTAAATCACAAATTTGTTTTATATAAATTTTAAAAGTGAAAAGTGACTAAAATAGCAATAGCATTATGATAGGATTTACTTACAGGAATTATTCCCACCGGTTGGCACTGGTGGCACTGGATTGGTATGTGTTGCATAACTATTTCCTTGCGCATGTCGCAGGGCTTCACCTCCTCAACATTACCATAGTCCACAAACAGCACCTTAATGTAATCAACAGCAACCTGGTGTAACATATCAAAGACATTAGACTATTAGATCTTTACTAGCTGTGAACCTGGGCTTTGCCACGGTTAAAGTATGTTTGAGTATCAAGACTGTGGTGTTTCTAGTAGTGTTAGGTCAATTCCGATTCCACCTATTTCGGGAGTATGGAATCGGTATTGGGAATCAGTCAGTAAAGTCGATTCCTATACTGGAGAATCAAGCATCGGTTTTGGAATTGGGAATAGAGAATCGGAAATCGATTCTGGCATCGAAACCGCTCAGTTGAGGGTTGCTAGCTAAACCTTGCACTGGTGGACAAGTCTACTCTCCTGCAAAGTGAGGGGAGTGAGCTAGCCGGAGAGTGGTTGTTTTGATCGGATCAAGACATGTGTGCATGTGTTTTGTATTGTTGAGGTACGAGAGTTAAATAATACTTATTTATTTTTTAAACTGGTGAAGTTTTTGTTGATTACAAAGCGGTCACACATTCTTTACGGAGTGCAGTGGAACGATTTTCAAGACAAATGAAGGTAGAAGGTCCCCGGTATCGGGAATTGATGACTGGAATTGGGAATCAAACCTGGAATCGAGAACCCATATTTTAGTATTGGATTGGAGAACCCATATTTTGGTATCGGAATGAAAAATTGAAATAATTAGGAATTGACCCAAAACTACCACGAATACATGTGGGCCCTTAGAATCGATATTCTGGTACCGGTATCCGAATTGAGAATTATTTCAAACCCAACATTTTTAGTGCTGCAGGAGGAGCAGTGGTGGACATAGCAAAGCGGGGGTTGGGGATGGGAGAGGGAAGGCAATCGTGGATCTACTTGGGACATTAAAAATTCTCTCACAGCGATATCTGTGCTTAGGCTGCCCCACAACTATGTTGATTTTTCTGCCTCAGCCACTCAGCATCTATGCGTCATCTACCTATTACAACATAATCTTCGGTTGTACACAAATGAGTGAAATAACTGAAGGAGGCTTAGAAAATTTAATAGTTTTTGCGTTCTGTTTTTTATTACCCATTAAGGCCTCTATCAAAAAGTAGACTTTTTAAAAGCTAAAAGCTTGCTTCTCTTCTAAAATCCTTTTATATTATTTGGCAACTGCCCTATCGCTTGAAAGAAATAATAATAAAACTAGACAATTTACCAAAACCAATTTAAGGATGAAGGAAATTTGCTTTAATTAACCAGCCACTTAATTAATATTAAAATCAATTCAAAACACAATTCTTCAGATCAAAATTTGACATTGAATATCCAAATGTCTGAAGCGTGTCAAATCTCTGATAGATTCGTTGTAAGCTTGTGAATGTTGTCTTGCCCCCTCACCCTTCTGTCAGCCCTCGCACCCACTTTTCACAGCCATTGGGTCTAATGGGCCATGGATTCTCTCTAGCCACACTTCTTTTGGGTTGACTCAGTAGTAAACTTCTCAAAATCATTTAACAACTAATCTGTAGCGACCACAACTGAGAAACGGAGTACATAAAGTAAACTCAATGCATCGTTTAGCCAGTTAGCAATCTACATTTCTCAACTGATTTATAAGCCATTTGTAAAATAGGCCTGCTCACCAGTTTTAAATGTGTTGGTAGCTTAGTGGTGTTTTAAATTATAGACTATAGTCTTTATGCAAACTAAGTATATGCTTACTATGGTATAAAATTGATTTTTAGTTTGCTAGTTAATAAATTGTAATACAAATATGAATGCAGCACTCCTTGACATTAGTGTCATTGTGACTCTTGTTGTCGTTTTCCAATCTTACTCAGTCTTGTGATACATGTTTGTGTGTGTTATTATAGTTCCGTAAGGAGTCCTTCCCACAAACCCCCTTAGTGATGACTGATCAAAAGTCGCTTGTCTGATTGTTACCCTTGTTAATAAAAGTTATTCTGTTATAATGAAATAAACAAACTACATTACCTCCATTACTTTAGCCCTGTACCATTTTCCATCTACTGCATATTTAGAAATGCAGATTTGTCCCTTAGTCCATATGAGGTCTTGAGGCTTAGCATGTGAAGTTTCAAAACAAGCCAGGAGACTTTGTTGAAGTAACTTCAGCGTGTCCCGGCCTGCACATAAAAAGTTTAAGTAGAAAGTAACACAATACAGAGTTACTAGTTGTGATCAATTCATACTCAAAGTAATAATTAAAAAACCTTTTCTTAGACATTTTCTACAAATAAGTAAATAAATCCTATGAAATTACAACCTACTTTCGATATGTTGTATGTAAATACAACAATTATAATCAACATTGGTTGGGCAACAGAGAAATTCCAATTTCTTGAAGGGTTTTGCTGGCAGCCATTCTGTAGCTCTAGACTGAGTTTCAGTAATTTTTAATACTGGATGTATTTTTTCTGGATTTATTTGATTCTTTTGATCAGCTGGGATGTAGGTGGGTCTTTTGTGTTTTTGATCTCTTTTCGGTGGAGCTCTTTTCATAGTCCTAGGGTCTTCAAGAAGGTCAATATTTCCACAAGCCTGTAAAAGATAAAATCAAGTTTGACTTTGAATGTTCAAACATAGAAAAAAAAACTAAACAAAATATTGTTAAGAAGTTATTGAGAAAAAGAAGACTTCCTACTCATAAACTTTACTGATTCTGTGTTCAATGGTTCAACACTAACATTTTCAATCCAATTCATAAATTAAAAATTAGGTAAAAAATTGTTACATTCTTTGAAAATATTACTTCTTGGTGGGTCAGTCATGAAAAAAATTCCTCTCTGGAATTTTTGGGATGAGACATTTTTTGCTACCTTAGAGTTAAGAGTCATATTTGCTCCCACCAACTATTGCAAAAGCTGATTTTCGGTTGAGCAAACACTATGTGACAATCCCGGACACTAAACAGTCAAACAAAACCTTCCTCACTAACAACTGCAGACGCCAAATTAGGGTTGCAAAACGCTCATTAACCTTTCCTGGTTCAAAAATTAAGCTCTAGTATATTTGCATTAAAACGTTTAACTGGAGAAATTGAGACAGAATCCTTTATACAAGCCTACTATGGGGTTTTTCACTGCCATCTAAATTATGGTTTAATAGTGTGGTGATCATCCTCACACGCAGTCGATATTGGTGTAATGCAAAAGAAAGCCTTAAGAGTAATATCAGGCGCAGCAACTCTTGATCACTGTCAACAAATATTTATCAATTATACAATTTTTACTTTATTTTCACTGTATATGTATCAATTTATAATGTATGTAAAAGATAAGATCAATCTAATTAACTCTAGAAGTGATGTACACAACTATGATACTAGGAGTAAAAATAATATAAATTTGCCAATTGTGAGATTACAAAAAACAGATAAAAGCCCATTAATTGTAGGTACTAAGTTTTACAATAAATTGCCACTAGAGTAAGTTAAGACAAATACCTGATAATAGTTTTAAGTTAAAATTTAAAAAAATTCTATGTAAAAAAGCATTTTATTGTTTAAAGGACTTTGAAAATTGTTCATGGAAGATTTCAACTAAATTACTTTCTGTAGCATACTTGAGTTGTCAATGTATTTTATGAAATATTTGCTGATTAATAAATTATTCTATTCTAATCTGTGTTATTGGCGCGGATCCGGAGTGGCCCAGTACAAGCTCGAAACATTATTGGTGCGGATCTCCGTTTTTACAATCTTTATTTCCCTTAGCCATTGGATGGTATTAGTAGTCATGTGATGTAGAAACGTCAAACTTCAGAAGTTCAGGTAATTAACTATCTAGGCTTATTCTTAATTTTGATATAAAAATTAAAATGAATGCGGTTCAAAAGTAAAAATGCTTTCATTTCATATCCAGGCATAACTTAATTCATTAACCAGCAAAATGAGGTTATAAAAAAAACCAGAAGCACCTTCTGGAGGGAGATTTACCCCTAAAACTAGGGGTTAACATAAAAAAACATAAAAAGTCTTTTTCCATAAATAACTATTTTATAACATTGACAAAATTAAAAAAAATTAACTTTACATATTCAAAGATAATGAAAAAAATTAATTGTAACGTTTCAGATGAATATGGTTGGTTTTCGTAACGCTCTAAAGGGTTTCCACTTTCCAGATGATGATCGCGGGTGCCAAATAACGTTTGTTGACAAACCATGGATGTTGTGAATAGCGATTTTTAACACACTCATTAATGATCAAGGATGCTGAATGATGGTTAACACGCTAATTAAAAATGTGCCAGATAACAGTTTATAACAATTGCATACAGCAATCCGCCAAGAGTAACTCTATCATAAGGTAATAAGCAACATATGTTGTCACAAAAAGCTATTTATACAATATTTTGGGCTTATTCTGTCTTGCCTCTTCCTGTTTTGTAAAATCTTGATTAATGTAAACTTCCTGCTCTGTACTAAAATAAAATATTCCATCCCATCCACTTCTCACGTTATGATAAATCAAAACTAAATTACCTTTTCTTTGTCCAACTCACACTGAGCGTTGGCAGCCTGAACACCAAAGTTTGCAAAACCTCTATAAACAAATGTGTCTGGTTTCACCCAATAAAAGTCAAATTTATATCAAACCATTTATCAACTTTATTAGATGCATACATTTATTAAAAAAATGTTTTGAATTTAGTTATCTAATTAGTAATTTTGAGAAATTGCATTGGTACTTACTTCAAATTCAAACAGTAACCATTCTTGAACCTTTGGTTTTTGTGTGTCAAAAGATGGCAAAACATGACCAGAATGAACACCATTTGGAGCTGAAGAGACTGCAGTATTCTGACTTAACCTGGATGGAAAGTTCTTTCTTTGAAACAAGTACAAACAATACTACATAAAAGGTAACAAATTAAAGATTGCATGTAACAAACTGAAGTAGAGGCAACGAAGTCCTTTCTACCACTTATATTTGACTTTAACATAGCATTACCGATGTCACTTAAGCAAAACTGTCAGTGGAGACAGCGTAGACTGAACCCGATGAGAGCGAGCAAATCAGCTCAAGATTTAGGTTCTCTCAAATTATTTACATTTTGTTATAACGGTTTTCCTTGAAATTTGGTTGAGATCGCAGCAATATTTAGAAGCTAGAAATTAGAAGCTATGGCACAGGTGCAGAATATTTATATCTGTATGTAACTTTGTTGTTGTCTTCTTTTTGTTTTGCTATGCAATTGGCTAATTGTATTTATTGTTATGCAAATGAATTGTTAAGAATCACTAGAACAAGTTCATATCTGATTCTTGGGTTTCCAGCATAAAAATAACAAAACCCCTAGTACTTAATTACGCTGAAATTTAGACTGGTTTAAATTCGCTTTACTCACACCCGCGGCCCTTTCTAGCTTGGTTTTGATTTTAAACTCGAGAAATATTTTCAAACAGTGACTGCAATTTTATGCAATATGAGTATCCAGTTCAACAAATCTTAGTTAAAAAAAATTACTATATATACTCGGCCTAAGCCGCATGCAAATCTAAGACCCACCCATAAATTTGGCCTGAACATCCGGTAAAATACACAACACCCTTGTAAAAGCACCTATAACAATGAGATAGGCTGCAATATGCTAAGCAAGCCCAGTGCACTGTGATTACTGTCTGAGGACAGCCTGATGTTACGGTGCGGTGCGCGGCTGGGACAAGGCCACAAAAGAAACCTCCCAAGCCTTAGAATAAGTTCATTCATTTCTATTTAATTTCACATTGAATATTTCTACACTTTATCTATTGTTAACGTCATATGTACACAAAACGGATCTGTTATCTATTAGTTTGTTATTTATCACTCCTTATCTATCTTAACCTTAAATTAATTTATTGTATTTAACTTAAATAATTTATTCAATCTCTGTGTTTAATGTATCGTTTTTTGTTATTGTAATTTTATGTGTAAATAGCACGTCAAACCTAACAATTAAGAATGTGACATTATGTGAGTAAGCTGCTTGGATGCATGGACAATTTGTAATATGTATTAATGCTACATTATAATTGGAAAATGTTTCTGTTATGTAGCATTGAAAATAAATAAATAAATAAATTACCTAACAACCAGTGATGTAAGTGGTTGTACGTTGTTGTTATCAGAGGCTCATTCATAGTCGAAACCGAGCAAGAGAATGTAAACACATCTGTCTTTCCCTATCCTACTTTGGCCCCTCCTTTTTGTCTCTTCCTTTTTTCCTATCTACCCTTTCTAAACAAAGCCAAAGTGCTAAGAAAACAATGTCATCTTTGTTTTGTCATCTTTTTCTTAACTACGATCATCAGATGCTACAACATTCGTTTACTGTTTTAATTCATACAGTCGTTATTTTCAAATTAGCTCGACGCTCCGAAATGTGTATAAACAAAAATAATACTTCGTGACGTAATACTCGCTCATTGCTGTGCATTATCTTTAGTTGTTCTCACTTTCTTTGGCAGTTATCCTGCCTATCTGAATGTTTTTGTCGATGTTTTCAGTTTCGAGTGTTTTTGAAACTGTTAAAATTAATTCAATGTTTTCATTTGTTGTGCGAGTCTAAGGGGCACCTGCATATAAGACACACCCTTATTTTAGAGCCTAAAATATGGTAAATAAAGTGCGCCTTAGATCTGAGTATAATATACGGTAAATGTTTATTTATTTTTGCTTGTAATTTGGTTTTACGGTCCATTATGGTGGCCACTGTAAATTCTTAATTTTAAACATGTGACTATGTAGCTTTGTAATGTACTTATAATTTAAAAACTAATTATTATTCTTCTCCCCCCCTGCGGCTACACACCTCCTTTCATTCAATTTTATATCATAGCAATTATATTTTTTTTCATCCCATTTGATGTAAGAAAATAGTCAACTTCCGATTAACTGTGACAGCGAATGGAGAAAAAATATAATCCCTCACACCATCCCTCACAAAACAGACTATAATAGTGTCCCGCATGACCTTGACTCGTCCTCTCTCACTCACCTGACAATATTAGTCCAAAAATAGCAATTCTCCCCACCTTCCAGAACTACCCATCCACCTCACCGATAAATCTGACCAATAATTGTTATTATTCAAGTTTTTAACAGTGATATAACAGGGTTAAATAATTGAAGTGCGGTTGCAGGTGTTGTTTTTGTTATTGGAGTGGTTATTGCGAAACGATGTCTACTAAACGCAATTGGGTCGTATTGACAATAGAGCATAACTAGACATGGTGCAAAACATTGATGGTGGTTCAACAGTAAACAAATGTGCAACCAGTATAACATTGTTACTTGGTGATACAACGGTAATACGAGGCATGTTTTTAAAGTAAGTACCGTTTTGGAATTCCGCCACTGCAGCGCTACAGTCGGCGTTCTGCGCATGCCGATGGGTTGTGTACCTGCATCTCTTGGCCACGCCCAGACACCAGTATGGCCATTTTAGCTGATGTGTACGCTTGACTGTGGCCGTTTAAAATGCCTCCGCCTATCGATAGTCCCGTTGACTGTGAAGTTCAATCTGTCATTCGTTTTCTGAGTGCCAAAGGCCTAAAAGCAGTTGATATTTATCGTGAGATCAGTGCAGTTTACGGAGAAAACATTATGAGTGAAGGAATGGTAAGAAAGTGGGTTAGGGCATTTAAGATGGCCGCTCCAATGTTCATGACGAGGAACTGAGTGGTCGCCCTTCACTCATTACTGCCGAGTTTATTGGAAAAGTTGACGGAAAATCCAAAAGAACAGACGTTTTACGACCTCATCATTATCTGAAGAGTTTCCTCAAGTTTCTCGAAGAGTCATTTACGATATTACGACGGATAGGTTACACTATCGGAAGTTGTCTTCACACTGGGTTCCAAAAATGCTGACTGAAGTGCACGAAACGTTTAGGCAGTGCGTTGACTTTCCTTTCGCGGTATGATGAAGAAGGTGATGATTTTTTAAGCCAAATAGTGACAGGCGATTAAACATGTGTCGCCTACAATACACCAGAATCAAAGCAGCAGTCTATGGAATGGTGACATTCGACCTCGCCCAGGAAAATGAAGTTCAAACAAACGATTGCTGCCCGAAAAATCATGTGCACAGTGTTTTGGGACAGGAGGGTGTTGGTGGAGTTTTTGCCTCGTGGGGACACAATCAATTCAGAGACCTACTGTGACACTTTGAGCAAACTCTGCCGAGCTATCCAGAACAAAAGGCGAGGCATGCTGACTAAAGGTGTCATTTTGCTTCACGACAATGCCCGCCCACATGTCGCAAACCGAACCCAAGATTTGATGCCAAAATTTGGTTGGGAACAATTTGAACAACCTCTATACAGTCCAGATCTTGCGCCGAGCGACTTCCTCATGTTCCTTCAATTGAAGAAGCACCTGGGCGGCGTGCGCCACGGAGACGACGACAAAGTCAAAACGGCTGAGCTGGATTTTTTGTCAAGTCAGGCGGCAGAGTTCTATGACATCGGAATTCAAAAACTAGTCGGACGACATGATAAATGCCTAAATATTGGTGGCAATTATGTAGAAAAATAGTTTAAAGTACAGGCTTTCATGTAAAATAAAAATTATTATAAAAACCCTGCTCGTTATTGTTTTATTTAAAAACGGTACTTACTTAAAAAACACGCCTCACATACGAAAGTAAGATAACAATAACAACATAAACACTAACAATACTCCGTCGCCATTTTCTGGTTGCTGTGGTAACCAAGTCACGTGACCTGTCAAGAGTTCGACGCTAGCGCTCCTGATTGCTCAGTAGTTGACTAAAACCGTAGAACAAAGGCTTAAGACACGCGTCTGACCTTGCGGGGCTAAAATACACGGGAACTAATTACTATATTCCAAATGCACCGCTCACTTGAATTTGTTATCCTCATTTTTAGTTGTTTACGTCTTTATATACCTTATTCTACATTAATTTTGAGTTTTTGCGGATTAACCCCGATTTTGCTTATCCGGGAAGCCTCAATCCGACTTTATCGCGGTTAATCGGGAGTTGACTGTATTATAATTTGGAGTAAACAAGATCTTGGACGCAGAATTTATCTCAAAGACACTACCAAAAAGGTTATTATTTTATTTGACCACACTGATTCTAGAATAGTACTTACATTCTTCGAGGTAGAGCTAGTCCAAGTTCTCTTAATTGTCTGCTCAAGTCAATATGTTCAACTTTTGCTGGTTCAAGTGCACCAGTGACCTTTTCAATTTTTGAATATAACTTAACAGGTAGGACACCATCTTCTATTGGTTCAGGCTGGAATAGATTGAAAATTGAAAGTAGTTCTGTGTACAGTGGACTTCACAGTTTTATTACTTAAATGATTTCATTTTCAATACCATATGCTCATGGGTGTAATTCAAATTAGGAACCAAATGGAATAAACAACTTTTGAGACCGTTTAACCAATACAAAAGTTATATGACCAAAATTATTAAGGATAGGTTAGCATATAAAATAATATATCGGTAAATATATGCATTACATAGTATGTGTCAAATACTAGTTATTGCATAATTATTTATTTATTGTTACCAGCGTTATATTTTTTATATATTATATTGTATAGTATATATTGTCACACACTTATTATTAGTTACGTACATACTTAAATAATATTATTATTATATTTATTTATACACTATCATCCTTTATATTGCAGTATAATGTATGCATCATATTATATATTGTTATTATTGGTAAACATTAAGAATTTATATCTCATGTAATTTTCTATTAATATTATCAAAACTATGTAGCTACTCAAATCTAAAATGGATTTTCTGAAAATAAAGAAATTGAATTAAATTGAATACCAACCACATTTCTTTGAGCCAGAATTGAAGAATATTAGAAATTTGATGATTCAACACTCCTTACAGTTTGACACATTCCAAGGTCACTTGATGGTAGCAAAAATTACAGACAAAGAAAGATTTGAAAATATATTGTACTGTAGTAATGATGTATGCACATCATGTATTGTATAGTTTGACCTTGTGAAATCTCAACACCCCTTTTGTCCACAAATAGTCAAACCATTTAGTTTCTATTGTACTTGCACACGCCTTTTGGATTACCTAGAGGACTGTAAACTTTTTTACTATTATTTATAATTTCAAACTAAAGCAGGTTTCTGCCGCTTTACTACCTGGATGTACAAGTCAGGGTGGTTGGTAACCAACACTTTCAGCATGTCATTGGTGCTGCCTGGCCAAGTTGAGCTTCCTCCAGGCGGGATGATTTCAGTCAAAAAACACTTGAAAGTGATATCCGGGACCTTTTTAAATGGCTCTGTCAGTATGCATACATTTTCTATTTCTACCTCTTCCAATTCAGCAATATCACTCAAAAAGACCTGCAACAAAAATTATTTTACATGAACTTAGACATGACTTAGACACACAAAAAATAGAACGGTGGCTATTTTTTGGTATTTTTAGGGCATTTTGGCATTTTGAATGGGGAATAAACGGTGAGTTTTACACTAAAATGTAAAGAATACCGTTTGTAGCAAATTTTATTACCTATCTATTGACACCAAGTTCAAAGAAATCGATTGAGAATCAACAAAGTTATAGTGGAAACCCTGGCTGAAAACAGACAACTTTCCACCTTATTATCTTGATGTTTGCCACAGTTTCCACTTTGTTGATTCTTAATCGATATCTTTGACCTTGGTGTCAATAGATAGGTAATAAGATTTTCTCCAAAACGTTATTCTGTACATTTCACCGTTTATTTGCTATTGAAGGTGTAACGCCAAAAATGCCCTAAAAATACCAAAAAATAGCCACCGTTTAAAATATAAGTTAGATTATGTTGGTAATTTTTTCCCTAAATGGTCTTACTTAGATACAAATTTATGTTAAGTTTGAGTCAAATCCGATAAATGGTGTAGGAGATAATAAATAATTAGTGAAAAATATAAAATGTCAAATATCTGGTTAACTAAGCCTTTTTGGAAAAAAGTTTATTCTTGATTTTCTTTTCATTTTGACCCATATAACCTTTTCCCAGAGTTTGACATTTTACTTATGGGACACCCTGTACATTAAAAGACAATTAATTTAGAATGATGTTTTTAAATTCCAAAATGTACACATGGTAAGTTTTTCTTCCAACAGAACAATTTTGGTTGCCAACTGAAATGTTGTTTGTTGTAACAAACTTTCCACATTGAGGATAACAAAAAAATGTAGCAGAAATTTAGCCAAGCTACTTTTTTTAAGTAGTTGTCGTTAGCTACTTTTGGTTTTGTGTAGCAGTACAAAAAAGCTCAAACAAAAAAAGTAGAAGTAGCAATACCTAGCTACCATACTTCCTACAAGTAGCTTACCCAACACTTATGCCATTATACTGTGAAAGGAGAGAAGTGCTAACTAGTCAAGGTCAGACTTAGAACTCATCCCTAACCATTTCCACCCCACTAGAATCTACTTCTTTGAGACATTGCAGCAAAGCCACTCTCAAACAACTCAAGTAAAGTCTGAAAATTGGATATTGCCATGAGCTTGTGGTAATGTTGGTAAAACAATATTTGGATTTAAAGGAGTTGTACTGTACATACAATATTAGTTTTGAGTTTTGACAATATTAATTTTAAAAATTACCTTGCAGTTGTCAGAGAAAACTTCTTGAACTATGCCTCTATACCACGTAGCATCCTCTTTTCTTAGTGCAGCACACACATCACCTGCTTTCCACGATTGTTGTTCTCCAGTGCATTGACTGTAGAAATCTGTCATGTCAGCTTTTAGCCTACAATCAAAATATCCTTTATATTCCAGGATACAGTAAAAGAAAAAGTTAAGCTGTCATCTTTTTCGTAGAACAGAAAACAAACTTTGTCGTAGATGGGGGTGCATATTTATCTTATACTTCAAAATTTGAATAGTGACTTTTCCAGACTTGGGGAAGTTACTTTCAGACAGTAACTGATTACAGTTACAGTTACCCTTTATAAAATGTAACTGATTACAGTTACAAGTTACAGAAAAACCAATGTAACTGATTACAGTTACAGTTACTCCGAAATGTAACTGGTCAATTACAAGTTACATCGGGCTCAGTTACCAACTGGCTTCCTCGGTCAAATTAAATAATAATATTTCCATCCAAAAACTTGTTTAGAAAGAGATTTCTATTGGTTTTATTTTAATTAAAGATTACATTGATTGATATACTAAGAACAATTAGAAAAATAAAGATACAATAATAATCAGTATGTTATAAATTATAAAACAATATGTATTTGCTTTGGTTTCAAGTACAAAATTAACAGTGATAATTAAAAATACTATATCAAAATGATGACTACAAAACATTAATAGACGGAGAAAAGATCCAGTATGATGAAATTGACACAAATTATGATTTAAATTTAAGTGTTAAACCTAAGTTAGAACAACTCCCTTCTTCCAAAACTTCCCAGGTTTTCTTTGAGAGCAATAAGTATATTATACCCGTATTGGCTAGGTACTGTCTGGACGTTGAGTTCCCTAAAGATTGGCCTGCAGTGGTCTAAGTGTCCAGCGCTAGATATAGGCCTAGTTCTTATAACCCTCTTTTGCAGAAGCAATATATCCTGCATAGCTGTAGTGTCCCCAGACGATAATTAGTCTATTACTGTGTGAAAATCAATATGAGGCAGGTTAACTTAAACGTATTTAGTCAAGTAGTTGTTGTCTATTGCAGTTTTGGAATTTGGAAACTCCGGAAAAAGGTTAACACTTAATTCAAACTGTTAGTGATTACCCCATTGGTATTTGTCCAGAACAGTGACTTTTAATATCATGCACACTGATTTAACACGATGTGGAAGAGGCCCTAAACATATAAAAATTGGTTTTGGGAGTGGAACTTATTTAAAAGTGGCTTTAAAGTTGGGCCAATTTTACGATCGGAGACTTCACTCTGTGGCAGGCGACAGTCTTTGTAACCCACTTCAAATTAACTTAAAGGTGAATAACTTACTATCGTAATGTTAGGTTAGTTTATTTTTTAAGTTGAACATATTTTAAAAGTGGCTTTAAAGTTGGGTAAAGTGGCTTAAAAGTATTTTTGATGGCAGACGCCTCTGTAGCAGACGACAGTCTCTGTCACCCACTTCAAATTAACCTTATTATCGTGAAGTTAGGTTAGCTTAAGTTAAGTTAGTTTATTTATTTTTGTAAAAACTATAGTTTTTAATGGTTTCCTCAACTTCCCCAAAGTTAAAACATCCTTTTTTTGGCCTCTTTGGAAGGCGCGTAAGCGGGTTGCGAGTTCTACCAAATTACTGAAATGAGTACACATCTACTCAAACTGAAACAACTAGCAAAACAAAACATCACATCTAACGTGAATTACTTTATAAATAATATTGAATTTAATATTTATATCGTACCAAAATTACAATGCAGACAGCCGGCTAAAGTGTAAACAGCATCCGACTAGTCAACTACATTCAAACATTGCCGTTTAGGGGTTATGATGATACTCACTTTTGTTTTCTTAGATCTATAGATCATTTTAGATATTGTATAACTGTACAAAATCACTTAATAGCACATATATCAAAGTGAAATTCATATTAAAATACTTGTTTTGAAATTGTGCGTATTTTACGATTCAAGCTGAAAATGTAACTAGTTACATGTAATCGTTACCGGCAGTTTGTACGATTACCCGTTATTCGTTACAGCGTTTGAATGTATACAAAGTTACAGGAAAATGTAGCGATTACAAGTAACGATTACAAAATTGTAATCGTTACTTCCAAGTCTGGACTTTTCCCACAAAAAAGTACTGTATTAAATAAAAATAAACTAAGATCAGAAGTTTGAACTTACTTTTCAAAATTTCTTTCAAGTTTTTCAGACGTCAAATACAATTCTGAAGGTGAAACAATTTTTACTGCTTGAACTTTGATAGGGTCATTGTGATTACTCAGGTTGTCTTCTAAGCTTCTAACACTCCCACAGGTAGACAATTCAGGTTCAGACGACAGATCTTGGGATTTGTTACTCATCACAGAGCTCTCATAGACGGATGCTGCACTTACGTCTCTAAATAATTCATCTTGTGGTGATAAAGTGAGGCTTTGAGATGACTTTGAAGTCTGAAAAAGTAAAATAACAACTTTCAAATTTAAAATGTATATACAAGAAACAATCCATATTTAAAGGACTGGATCTAGGAGGGTAGAGGAAGTATGTGCCCCAGGCATCATAGCCGGAACGTAGCAAACTCACAGGGAAAAATTTTAAAACTAGGAATGGGTCAATACCAGAATTTCTCAACTGTAAAAATACATGCGATACCCCTCGATACTTTAAGATACCTTTAAAATAGGCCTATAATAAAACGTAACTAAAATGTACAAATTTCAACTTAGCATTATATAGTATGACAACAGTTATCAGTTTCACCAGGGAAAGTAAAACCAATAAAACATGAGATGAGTTGTAGTCCTAATTTATAAAGTTAACCCAAATTTTTAGAAAAATAAATTTTGGTAAGTGGTTAATATTACAACAAAGCACTAATATTAATGGGAATAGTTAAATTAATTAAGTGAGGTTGAATAGGCCTGGTTAGTAATAATGGTCCGTTTTTTATGATTTCGAAGGTGGAATAACATAAACCAATTTACGTTTTGGTCAAATAAAAACGACAGGTAACAAGTGTTTGTTTATTTTACCCCAAAAGTATATATTTAGGGAGTCCAGCATTCAGATAAAACAAAATTCCCGAATATTCCTGATTAAATGTTCTTGAGGTAAATTTTGCTGATTTCCCGGATTCAGCTAAAATTGAAATATTCAACTTCCCCCGGAAAGGTTGATTAATTCTCTCGACTTCCCTGAGAGGAAAACCCCGCTGCACACTCCCCCACTACCGCCTGCTTACCATACCAGTCGAAGCCCGAGCATCATTTCACACGCAACTCTAAGATAACCGTTCTTTGTTTACATCTGCACTTTGCTGACAATGGCATGTTCCGGGCTATTGTAACTTGTGTGACTACAGCCCCGACCCTAAGACCTGGCTACCTATAATCCAGATGTTGGCGGACCAACTCGATGGAGGTGCCCAGACTTAAGCTCTTCAAGAAACCTAGCCGGGTAAGGCCCAGTTTTTTAAGCCCAAAAATGGTGGCAGGACTACTCCGCGAGAGCCAAAACCACGGGGGTGACTTTTCCCTTCGTGACCTGGAACTTACCCCTAAGGGTGGGCAAGAGAGGCTGATACTTAGCCGATTTCTCAAGGGCGGCCACAGACAGGGAAGCACCGTTCTCGTACCGGACAGTGACATAAAGACTGTCTTAAGGGCCAAAGGCCTTAGGGTCATCCTGTTGTTGGTCTGGAACGACTGCTCCCTGGCAATAACCGAATCCTCATCGACCAAGGTATCAGCAACCTTTCTCACTAGAGCATTGTGCCGCCTGTAAATACACTGACCCACTACATGGCCCAGCGACTCCGGCAAAACACGGCACCTACGGCATAAGGCTGGAAGAGTCTGGTCCGCATGGCAGTCCTAACCCCACAGGTATTAGATCTCATCTTCAAGGCATCTATGAAGAGCCCCGGCTGGAGGGTATCTAGGTTCAACAGACAGGAATTAGCCACTGGTTCCTCCCTGAACTGCTTAACATCTTGGCCCTGCCAGACCAACTGAGACCAATCCCTGTGGAACTTGACCTTCCACCTCCTCTTACCATGGTCAACGTCACGGGAGGTGGCCGGCAGCCTCAACCCAAACCGCTCTGCCAAAGCACTCATCTGGGCATCCGATCCAGCATCCACTCTCAACTCCCCAACTACATGATCAGCGGACGACAGAAAGTCCAGCCATACCTTGAGTGCCGAAACACCAAGTTGCGTAGTAAGGTGAGGAAGGCAGAGGCCCCCATTACGCTTCCTCGCATACAGCTGACCATCCGCCGTACACTCCTGCAGGGGGAGCAGCGCTTGACCGAACCACGCAGAGGATCAATGGAAAGGGGGACATATTTAAGGGGGGTCATGAGTAGGGGGTCTTTTTAAGGGGGTCGTAGTTACTCCTGCCCATATCGGCTATTTTGACGAAACCACAACTTTTTCTAGTGTTTGCAACGAAATCACGACTTTCATTACCGATAATGACAATCTCTTGACTCCCACTAGCGCCTGTGATGAGATAAAGACTTCGATACCGTTGGCGTTAGGTTTAACAGTATCGAGTATCGTCAATACCCCTGGTATTGAATGCGTTTGGTATCAAGTATACGCCCATCCTTAGTTAAAATTGGTATTTTGACTGAGCTAAAACTCCTAGAGTGATGAAAATTAAATTTTATTATATCGTAACCTGGAGGTAAATTAAAATTTAAAATCATTTGATATGAAGGGTACCATGTGCCCCAGGCGGCAGAGCCAGGGGCGAAGAGCACGGCAAACTCACAGGGATCAAAATATTAACATTTATTTTTTGACTTTGCCTAACTAAAACTTCTAGAGTGGTGAAATTAAAATTTTATGATATCTTAGCCTGGATGTAAAATAAAACCACTTAATAAAACAATGCTGTGATAATGAAGTTTATGACGTAAATATAGTTTTTATTATCTGAATTTTTCATTAAAAAACTTACAAAAAGGGTGGGTGGTGCAGAATATACTGAATCCCTCTCATCCTTGTAGTATGCTCCAGTGGGGTATTCATCCATTGTTGAGCTTCAATTCAAAACATTTTAAGATTATGCGCATGCAGATAATTTCAACAATTGATAAACTAAAATAGTAAATTTAGTTTTGTATTAATTAACCAAAGTTGAAACATCTTTATTCATACATATGTACAAATGCATTAGGCTTGTGACGTAACAAAAGGAATAAAAAATACTATAAGTATTTTTTTTAAATAAATAATAATGCATGTACAATAAATTACTTTGTTATAAAATTATATTACTTTACATATTACAGGGTATCTACTAGACTTCTATTTCAAAATTCCCAACCTACTTATATCCTCGTATGTATTTACCAACAATCATTGTTTGAAAAATATTCATACAATTTTTTCCACCTTTTTTTGAGTACTTTTGTTCTATTGCTTGGGGTTGTTCAAGTCCGTAGGTACCACCTCTTTAGTAGTACATTATATTATGTGTATCTAAAAATTGTTTATTTTTACAACTAGAAAATATATACCCACTGGCAATAAAAAAACAGTGATGTGTTCTTTTCTTATCCATTCATCTGAATTTTAATTTACTAGTTTAGTTGAGATAAAAGTCTTTTTCCTCTTTGTGTCGTTAAATTTGGGTCAAAATTGACTTTCTTTCAAGTGCCACAAGAGGGAGGTTGTATTTTTTTTTTAAATTAGGGGGCTCTCCCCACATTTTTTGATTAAGGGTGGGTGACAAAAAGTAAGAGAGCAACTTGTAACTGGTCAGTTATAATAAATAGATATTTAACAAAAACAAAACTGAAAACACCCTTGGTAAAATACTTTTTTATGAAACATTGTTTTGTAAAATGTGTTATAAATACTATTTTATCAAGTGTGTTTTTGTTAAATATATATTTACTAAAACTATAACATCACTTCAATTTTTACATTTTCTGGTCAGTTGCATTTTGGAATAATTGTAAAGGGAACCAGTTACATAGATTTTTTTGTAACTTGTAGCTGTAACTAGTTACATTTGACAAAGGGTAATTGTAACTGTAATCAGTTAAATATTTGAAGGAACTTCCCCCAAGTCTGCCCATATGAGGACAAGACAATGCATGAAGTAGGTATCAAGGATAATGCACTCTCATGTATTCACTATCCAGCGATGAGAGATACCCCCACCCCTCGCCCAAGCAGAGAGCACTCAGTTCTACATGACCCTGTTCCGTGGCAACATCTGCTCCGGCCGGTCTAAATGTTTTCAATATTTCCTGTACTTCTCATTAGAGATTTAAGTGAGTTCTAAGTATTGGTTTATGCAACGTTTTGTTAAAGATCTAACTTGATAGTATTTCAATGTCTTGTATTGTAGATATGTGGTTCATTGTTTTTTTTTTTTATAAACTGTTATGTTTGATATAAAATGAAAAGTTAAGTTGGTGAAAAGATTCAAATAGAAGACTGAAGAAAAAAGTAACACATTTATAATCAATGGAGGACTGAGCTATTGAACAGAAACTACGTATTGAGACAACGTACCTTGAGCCAACTGAACGGGCATGTCCCATTCGAACCAACTTGCCATTGATTATGACCTCTTTGTCTTTGTGAGTTTCATAAAGTACAACTTTCAGGCAAGAATCTTCCACTTCGTCTACATAAACTTTGAATACTTTGTTTTTTGGGGCGAGCTTCTGAAATATTGCAGTTGCTTCTTTGGTCCAACCCTTTTCAAAGTTTGGAGCAACATCACTTAATTTACATTTTATAGCCTAGAAAATTTAATGATTAGTTAGTACACAACAGAAGTCAAACAATTACACAGCAAACCTCATGAGTAAAGAATACAGCACGAACACCCTAATAACGTATTTCTATAGCTTATTTTGTAATTATAGAGACCTACTTCTAGTGATGAGACCTACCAGAGTACGTGGGAATACCCCCACAAAAAATTGGGAGTTTTATTTACCTATGTCCTGTTCTGAAACCATTTAGATTATGATTACATGAAATGAATACAATTTTAAAATTGGTCTGACCACTTTACAAGTAAATAGAGATTGTGTTTGAACTACAAGTTATGGGTAATTACCTAGTCCATAAATTCTTTACAAATTATTTTGTCTTAAAACAAACACTGTCAGTTTTGTAATTAACACACATTTTATTGGTCTGGTAAAATTCTTGCAAGCTTTATTTGAACTCTTGATTTTACATTCCAATTCCATTATCTGTAAATTTTAACTTTGTGTATTCTATTCTTCTGTTTATCCTGTTTAACGCCTTGAACAATTATTTTAAGAGGCGTTCGGATAGAGTGTCTGCGGCAGCCGATCTGAGCAGTGCTTTTAACATGGAGTAAAAACTGCAATGGATGTTTTAAACTGGACTTATATAAAATATAATTTTCAATGGAATTATATCACTATTAAGGCTGCTGCATATACACTCTAAAATGTGTATTTACATCAACAAATGGGTGGATGGTACAGGGGAAAAGTGGAGTGCACTGATGATGGCCTCATTAGGCCTAAATGCATAAGCAACAAGACTTCTCTGTAGGACCTTTGGGCTACTTAACAAGATATTTCTAATATTAAATAGGTCCTGAAACCGAAACTTAGTTTCAATTAAAAGTACTCTTCTAAAGACTTGGCATTTGTAAATGAAGACAAGGTCCATTAGTAATAACTTTGTATCAAATTACCTGAGTTGATGTTTTAACATAGAGTTTGTCTAGAATCCTGACATTACTCCAGAAGACTGTCTCCTCATTCCCAAAATCGACAAATTTGACTATTACAGTAAGAGGCTTTGGAGTATCAATCACCACTCCTCTTTTCCAAGTACCATCTACAGTACTCTTGACTGCTACTGCCATTCCTGTGGTCAAATCCAGTATTTAAATTGGTATTGAATTAGTAATTAAGTGTCTACTAGATTTACAATTTGAAAACCCCTAACTTTCCTTACCTTATTTTGAGATTTTCTAATCCCAAAAATGATATAAATGGTAGAGTGGCAGGGGATCAAAGAGAAATATTGGCTGACAAGGGCATATTAATACGTGGGGGCAATAATGGAGACATATCAATGGTGGCAGATGATGTGGGCATAACAACGGTCAGGGCTTTAATACAAGATTACATTGATGGTCATGAGTGAAACCTGAGGCATAATAGTGGTTGCGGGCAATATTATGGGTAGTGGGGTGATTGCGGTGATAACACAGAATCGTTATTGGGGTCATGGGCAATTACAGGAACTGTATGGTATTTCCAAACAAAATTAGGAGCATTTTAATGGCGGCGATTAGCAGGTGAAACCCAAATTGGCGTGTTAGTAGTTGCAGACAATAGCGGGTAACAATAATTTTCTTGACTTTTTTTAAACTTATCTAATTGAATTTTTTACCAAAAATGTCTTAACATATTCTTGACCACAGGACATCCAGATTAAGTAGAGAGAAAACTACAAGTGCTATGTTATACTTATAACCTATCTAATCTAATTCCTGACCAAACACCTCACATTCCTGACCAGAGGACATCCAGATTAAGTAGAGAAAAAACTACAAGTGCTGTGTTGAAACCTATATAATCAAATCCCTGACCAAAACCTTCTTAACACATTCCTGACCAGAGGACATTCAGATTACAAATGCTACAAACAAGCTACATTTACAAGCTACAAATGCTGTGTTGAAAGTAAGGAGTGTGTTTTATAATGCTAAACTTTATAACACCCATCAAAATTAGGGTTTTTTCTTTTTTGTCTCGATTTTCAAACGGTTCACCATTTTTAATACAAACATAATTGCTTTCTTTGCAACTAAAATTTGCTTGTTTAATTTTGTCATTGCTCTTCATCTTAAAAAATCTTACTCTTCTGGAAATCATTTTAGGCTTACGAGTTATTATTACTTAGTTGCCCACTAGCACACATTTTGATAGGCCAAACTTGGTGTGCATCCATGAAATTAAAAAAAAAACTTGTGCAAAAAAACACTACACACTATTGATTTACTATAATTTCCTCCATATTAGTAGTTTCAATTTGGTCATACTCCAATCTGGTGACACCCACTTGTTTGGCAACAGAATCCTCTTCTAAGACCCTTGGTTCACAATAAGTATGGTGATTTAATATTTTTCTAGGCAACCCTCATTTTGTCTCTCTTGGCTTATGAACAAATTGGTCAAGTAAAAGGATTATGTTAAATTATATAAAAATTACCTGAAAAGATAAAAACCAAACCTAATGTGGGTATTTTCAAATGAAAACTAAAATCATATTTAATTAATAAATCATTTTACAGTGTGGGTGAATTTACACATAACATTCAAATGTAATGCAATTTGATTTAATATTGTAACTTACAATATTACACCTCAACTCAGCCTGTCCCAGTGCCATAGGTTTTATCACATTTTGATCATTTTGGTTATGTTCATTATTGGTTATATGTAGTTTGTTTTTTTTTATAGTCTACACAATTTTTTTTGTAACCTGACTATTAAATTGTTATATATTACATATTTTAAATGAATGCAGACAAGATTGGTGAGATGCAAAGACGGGGTAACTAGTTTTAAAATTCATACAAAGTTCTTACGTTTTTTACATCCAAAATGAAAAAAAAATGTATAACGGCTGATTATTACATGATATTTTTACTACAATATGAATTTGTAACTTAAATTAAAATATTATTGATACTCACCATGGGTAGGGTGGTAGACCAATGAATCATTTGGTCCCAATTGAGAGTACATTTTATCGAAATCTTTGAGGAATTGAAGATGTTGCCTCTAAAACCAAAATATTTTGATCTCAACCATGACTACATCTTATAAACTTGAAACAATATAAAACTTTATGTCCGTTGTAAAATCTTATAATTATCTAATTTTTTGAATAATTTTCAGCCCATTATATTTAACTTAAAATATTTAATTTGTTACAATATGAAATCAGAAATAAATTAGTGTTCACAACAGTAAAAACATCAATGGGAAGCCAAAGTTAACTATTAAGACCTAGTTCAGGTGCCTACTAGACTTCTATTTTAAAATTCCCAACCTTTTCCCGACTTATCCCCACCGAATTTTCAAAATTTCCAACCGATATGACAATTACCTCCTTCTTCATCTTTGACCAGCTCTGCTGGATTGATTGCGTCAAAAGTCACTAGTTACTGGCATAGATGGCGGCTACCTTGGCTCAAAGATTGGAAGAACTCCTCTATTGAATAAGGTGGTCTGGAGAGGAGCCAATTTTTTACCGTAGAGTTAAAATGTTTGGACTCTAAGGTCTTCCAATCATCGGGCAAGGCATTATACATTTTTATTGCCAGTACAGGGAAGCTGTTCTTCTTCATGCTTAGCCTACAATACGGAACGTTAAGCAGGCCCTTGCCTCGAACATTGTAGCTGTGAAGGTTCTCTCGTTTCTCAAACGTGGGCAAGTTACTCCTGACGAACTGGAGACTTAGGTAAATATACTGCCCATGAACAGTTAGTATCCTCATCTTTTTGAAGAGAGGCTTACAATGTTCTAGAAAGCCCTCCGAATTGTAGGTCATCGATGATATGATTCTTATAACATTTTTTTGAAGAATAAGAATTTTCCTACATCCAGCAGCGTGCCCCCAGACTAGTATACTGTAACTTAGGTGACTATGGAATAATCCAAAATAGACTGTAACCAGAAAGTCTTCTGTCAAGAGTGGTTTCAGCCTTCTGATAAGATGGGTCACTCGAGCCAATATAGTGCAGATGGTCTTGATATGTTTCGATCAGGCCAGCTTAGGATCTATCACCATTCCTAGTAACTTTACCTCCTCTAGGCTAGGTCTATTATTGCGAGCTAGGCTACATGTCATTTCCATAGGCTACATGTGCTTGCATATACCAACTATTGTTATTTACAAACATGTTATATATAACTTTTTAGATATTTTTCAAGTTGTTTAAGTTTTTAGGTATTACGAATTTCTGTTAAATATTATGAACCAAAATCTTAGGAAGTTCAGTTATTTCAAAAATTATTTAACATTTTAAATATTGCATGGTTATGAAAATAAGTAAAGTTAGAAAACTTTACAATTTTAACAACATATTAGTTTATCATTTCATGATATATTACAATGGTAGGACTGGCCTATTATAATTTATTATTCAACTTTTTAAAACCTCTCATTTAATTCATGTATTTATTTTTTTTTACTTGTCAGTCTGGGCAACAAAAGTTCTAAAGATCCACTAATAGAAAATTTTAGCCATTTGGAGTCAAAGTAACACGTTTCAATCTATTTTATTTAACTTAATTCCTATACAAAGTTATAAATAAATTGACTTTTACTGTATTATTGTTTTATTGTGGTTGATTTTTCAGTTTAAGGATAGTCATATTAGCTTTATTCACTGTTTAAAGTGTGCAATACATGTCTACTTCCCTTGTGTATCTGATACGATTTGACTTGCCATCAAATAATATACAAGCTCAACCAATGACAAATGTACAGCGGAAACTCGGTATAACAACACTTTTAACTGGGCTAAAACTGTATATTCTTTGAGTACAAGCATACCATCCTTTAAAAAGCCGGTCAAAGTTTTTTTGTAACCTTGTACATTTGAAAAAAGGAGTTATTATAGAGTGACAGAATGGTTATGGAATTTGTAAATGTTATATATTGTGTTTTTACTTATTAATAAAAAATATTCTAAGAGATTTTTTTGTGAAAAGTAGTTATACAAAAGTTGGCAAATTATCTTAAATATTACTGATGATAAAGTCCAAGACAACTACTGACACCTAGCCTCGTCTCACTTTTAGGCTAGCTCATTTCCTAATGTTTTGTGTTATTTTACCTATTACTTTTTTTGTTAAGTGTTAGAGTATTACGTTACTTTTTCTGAAGGCGGGGTCAGATTGTAGATCCCGAAATGTCATGTACTTGTTGTTAACTCAAAACATGGACATCATCCGTAATAATGTTTTGACCTCAGAAATTGTACCATCGTCAACAGCAAATTTCAAACAAATGGTCTAAGACAAGTGCTGTTTGAGAATACTCAAATTGAAATAGTGTGCAAATATGTAATGCGATACCTATCTGAAATAAAAAAATGTATTAAAGATATTTTGGCTAAACAAACTATCCAGATTATTTACAGAGACATACCTTTATTAACTAAAAATATAACAACTAAATTCTCTCAAAAACTAAGAAGTATGCTTACCTTTTGAATAAAAAATTCAGATGGTGAAATAATGTGGCTAACTGTTGCTTCAAACATCTTATCTTTTGGAATCATGATATCACTGAAGGTCATGACCTTTCGACGGTCCTGAAAGCAAAATTTAATCTATATAAATAAAATGAGAGTTTTGTCTGTACATTTTTTAGAATTAAGACATGGTTTTTTTTACTTTAACATAATCTGAACTCCAAAAGTCACTGCGAAGGTGTCATCTGTCACTGACAGTCAAACAATATGGCGCTCGATCGCATCGTCATTCGTCAGTGGTGCTCGTGTTACGAAATCATCAAATGTAATGTAAACTGTTGCGATTCTAAATTTTATTAAAGGAGAGTAGTTTAAAACATTTTTAAAAAATTAACCAATCCAATTTTCTGTTACAACATCGGCAAAATGCTCCTTTATCAGTACGTTCAGAACTTAACCTCACAAACTAAACGCAAGCTTCAATCGAATCAAAACGACTTCAATCAGTAACTTTCGACTCGGTTGTCAATGTGTTATTTGCGTTAGTTTGTGTGTACGATGAGTGTGGCTCGACATAATTACGTTTTCACCAGTATTATTTGATTACTGATTGTTCATTTTGATTTTTAAGATTTCATCTTAGTATAGCCTTCATAATATTAGAAATATTTTACAATACACGTGAACAACCAAAACTATGCTAAATAAAACTACTATGCTAACAATAACTTTCCACCAAAAATATTGTTCATCATGTATACAAATTTAAAAAAAAATATATATATATATACAAACTAGTCTCTTTTCTACCTTGTCGCTGTACAGTACCTTACAAAACAATACTACACAGTATTGCTTTGTATCTGAGGCCAATCATTTTTTAAATTTAATATAACTAAATTATGTTTTATTTTTAAAATAATACATATTATATTGTTCACAATAATAGTTGTGGCCTTGAAATAATTGATTTTCAGTCAGAAAACTCCTTGCATTCATATTTAACAGTGTATACAGTAGTGTAAATTTAAATTCGGCCTCGAATTCGGGATTCGAAGAGGCTAAA
Source organism: Matsumurasca onukii (assembly GCA_018831715.1). Taxonomy (NCBI): domain Eukaryota; kingdom Metazoa; phylum Arthropoda; class Insecta; order Hemiptera; family Cicadellidae; genus Matsumurasca; species Matsumurasca onukii. The sequence continues at coordinate 41,477,130 of CM032060.1, read as the reverse complement.
TTCGAATTGATTCGATACTTTTTCCGATCCGACCCATCACTAAAAGTAATACACTGTCAAAAATTAAGAAAGAATCCTAGCTGGATAAATTCAAAAATTTATTCGTGAAATACATTTAGTGCTTAATAAGTTTTAAAATTTCGTATTGTGAGGCAAGAGAAGCCGCCACTTGAGTCTTTGACAAGTAGCTACCACTGCTGGCCTTTCATTCATTCATGTTAAGTCCTAGTGCTTAAAATTTTGAAGCTAAGGCAAAAAAAACACTAAATCTACAATAGGATATAAAAAATTAAAAATTATTTCTTAATACCTGGTAACTTCCTCCCAAACTTTTGATATCTTCAACCAAGTGTGCCATATCAAGGAATATAAGTGCTTGATTGATTTCATAGCCTCGGTCATCGTTCTTACTGTCTTTGCTACCATCCTTGTTAGAGTTTAAGACTCTCAATCTAACTTCTAGCAAATCAGGAGAAGCTCTTTCCACAGAACAATAAAGCTCTGCACTGAAATTAATTAATTACAAATTAATATATTTGAAGATGAATTTCACTTAAACTTTTTATTGACAGAATATTCCAGAGACACAGTATTCCAAGTGGATTGAAAAATATAAACTGCTTAGTTTTACCCTGAACAGTGTTCTGGTACCTCTGAGAGCAGCCAACATGTATTGCATACCGGAACGCAGTTCAGACTAACATAATGCAACCTTAAACCAGTTGGACCAAAGTCCCTAGCCTCACTTTGTTAACATATATGCTAGTGTGTCTCTTTAAAGAGGTGAGTGAGCATTTAAGGACATGCTTTGCAGGATTGTTTCTGGGGTGAAACAAACATAATTTTTTTATGAAAATGTGTCGAGCATTTTCAGTTGACATCTTAACTGCTGCGTACCACTGACCAGTTGATGCGTCTCTGCCGGGTTTTCCAGACAGAAACCTTAGGCCTAACAAGTTCTTACTATGTGATTCATAGCTGGTAGTTCTAAATTACTACAGATTCTTTTAACTTCCTATATGCCAAAAGATCTAACAACAACAAAAAACAACTTAAACATAACTGATTTACAATGCCATGACTTATGACATTCATACCTTTCACTAAAACTAAGTTGGAAAAGAGCACAATGATAGTATTTACAATACAGCTCTTGTACCCAGCTGTATAATTTAAAGGGTTACTTTTGTCACTTGAATTTATTATGCTTCAAAAATCATTGTTTAGCTTTAAATTATAATTGGTTTTCTGGGGAAAGAAGAACCCTTGTGGTTGAAAGAGGTCACACATTTAAAACCTTTGGCAATAAATAATAATTAGGTGTTTTGGCATCTCAAATTTTACAAACTTAGCCCTCTTCTTTGGCCCAAGCCCACCTTCTCCCTGAGTTGCCAGCCTTCATATTAGGTTTCATTATTATTATAATAACTTTACTTACACACAGTTACCATTTGTAACATGTTGTTTGAATGGGACCTCAATGTCAGAATGCATGGGAAATTTAAGCTCAACCTAACATGTATTGGTTTCCGCAATAAACTATTTATTTATTTTTATTTATGATGCGGCAAATAATAATACATTATTTTAAAATCTGTATTAAAAATTCTGTTATGTTAAGCTACTTTCTTTTATTACAATAACATCCCTAACTACCCTCAATTATTATAATTTAAAAATATCTATACACTTAAATGTTGGAACTAAAAAGAAACAAAAATTTTTCATATTTATTTAAAGCTTACTATAAGCATAAATATTCTAACTTACCTCTAGCAAAACAATAACTTTTAGTTTTAAGGTGAGTTGGTGGAGTGGTGAGACCAGTAGGCTACGCTGAGTGGATTCCAGTTTTAAAAAGAACCCTGTAGCTCCTTCATTTCTAAGTTCTAACGTATATAAAATTATGTTGTATAAATTATATACGTAAAACTATCTAGTATAGACTTGCAAGTTTAAAACTTACCCCTGAACCATAGAAACCATTCTTTGGATTGCTTCAGTCGTCCATTGGCCTCCATTAGGTGAACAACCAAACAGTTTGCAGTGACTGGTCAAAGCTGGTATTTTCTCAAACTCTTCAGGCAGCTCTCGTAAGCTAAATAAAATATGACAATGGAATAGGATAACATATGTATCTTTTTAAGTTTTATCATTCTTTTGAGTAGTAATGTTAGTATGTGTCTTTAGAACTGTGTTTCTGTCCTTAACTTGCAAACATATATAACTTTATAACTAACCATTCTTCAGATTTGTGTTGTATTTCGACTAAAGACATTCGAATGTAGCTGAAGTTTTTGCTTTATATTATTTTTGTCAGTTAGAGGTGAACTATTTTGTTCATGCTCCTAAGAAATAAATATGTAAATAAGAAACTATAACAATATTATCACTTTGAGCTTATGTCTACTCATCCTTCACCTTGAAATTATTAGTACTATAACAGGATGTAACCCTTACTTGCTCTTGTGAACAGTTTCCGTGTTCCCATAGTCGATGTAGGTAACAGCACACATGTTTGCAGGTCGGAACTCTGTTGCAACACATCTGTACCACTTCTTGTCCATTACATACTGAGCAATATACATCTCTCCTGAAACAACATCAACCAACATTACATTATAATTTACAATACAATACCTCTAGTAAATGTATTAACTTAACAGGTAGGGTTTACAAATTTGATACAACTACGTAGACCTACAAGAAAAGTTATTTTCATTTAAAACGTGTAAGAAACACGACATGAAAAATAAAATAGTTGTTTATGAATGGTTGGGATTGAATACTGTCTGCATGTTACTTGTGAATTCTTGACTTCCTGGGGACAATACAAATTTTGTCTTGCTGCATGCACATTTGTTCAAATGTTAAAGAGTAAACATAAAATTGTTTTGTTTTATTTACTAGCTTTAGTGATATCTTTCTTACTTCTACATCTTAAGGTAAAGTGTGAAAATTATGTTGTTTCTTTTTTAATTTCAAACATAAATTGTAAAACTGTAAACTAAATATTCAAGAAAATAAAGACATTCTTATTCTTAAAAACTATGACACCAAAAATTAGTTCTTGAGTTTCTCCAAAGTGACCCAGTAATGAACAATGTAGCATTGGATATGTACATGATCTCATAACGCAAGGCCCAATGAGTTTAAGTTTAAGACAGTTGATTATTAGTTCTTGATTTGCTCCTAAAGTGACCCAGTAATGAACAATGTAGCATCTCATGATAACACAAAGCCCAATGAGTTTAAGTTTAAGACAGTTGATTATTAGTTCTTGAGTTGCTCCTAAAGTGACCCAGTAATGAACAATGTAGCATTGGATATGTACGTGATCTCATGATAACACAAAGCCCAATGAGTTAAAGTTTAAGACAGTTGATTATTAGTTCTTGAGTTGCTCCTAAAGTGACCCAGTAATGAACAATGTAGCATTGGATATGTACGTGATCTCATGATAACACAAAGCCCAATGAGTTAAAGTTTAAGACAGTTGATTATTAGTTCTTGAGTTGCTCCTAAAGTGACCCAGTAATGAACAATGTAGCATTGGATATGTACATGATCTCATGATAACACAAGGTCCAATGAGCCAATGTTTAAGACTGTTGAATATTAATTCTTGAGTTATCGGTAAGTTTGTGTTTAAGACTGTTGAATATTAATTCTTGAGTTATCGGTAAGTTTGTATTTATGTCAATGACAGTCTTAACAACGGTGTAAAAAGGACTAAAATCATCATACAAATCCCTCTTTTAATGAAAATAATAGTAATGAATAAAGTTTATTGCAGCTAACTCATTAAACATTATTTAACAATTTGTTTGTCAATGTACAAATATTTTTGTGTTGACAAAAACTATTACTTAAGACAAGAACATATTTACAAGATCATAAAAAACAAACAATAAAACTAAAGTCACTGATAACAACTAAGGAACAATTATTTGAGTACCTACACATAATTTTAAAAGCGCAGAAGTTTGAGTCCTGCTCAGGCCGTCTATTGAAGTAGTTACTATGAAGTTGGTTTTAATTCGAGACAATCTTGTAGGCATTTATTTAAGGCCGTTATTGCATACCCCTCAAACCCCGTCACCACACGTAGAGCCTAGGGGTCTGTATTTACAGAATCCAGCCCTGCTAATTTTTTTGTGTATAGAGGAGGAGGACATGTGTTTGCGTGCAAACCACAGAAAGGACGTGGAAATGGTTTAGTTTCCTTGCAGAATTACTTGTAAAAGAATGAGTGCCAGTATTTTTTTTTTGTATGTAATAAAACGGCTAAGTTTGCTATCTGATAAAACAACTCCCATGTTTTTCAATCAAATGGCCATTCTCTCACTCAATCCTGAAATGTGCAGTGGCGTAAATAACACCCCACAGCCCTGCACCAATCGGTAGCGACCATCGCCGATAAGCGCCAAAATAAAAAGTACACTTTAGGAAAAAAGCCCAAAAAATTATATTTGTAATCCGTATTTGTTTGTTGGATGGTAAGTCAAAATAAGTAGCCTAGGGTTGGGTTTGAATGGAATGAGATTGTGGTTCTGTGCCAGCAAGGACTTGTCAGGCGTCACCTCTCTCCTCAGCCCTGTACTGTACAACATACTGTGAGCTTGCATTACAACCACTGGTTACTGATGCGTCATTCAACCACCAACCACAAGGTGCACTGCTCAGGCACACACACACACACACCATCCTGCCCTAATACCTCATCAGTTGTGCAATACCTACTGTCACTGCGATACTGTAGACCTAACCTATTTCTTACTTTGCTTCATGTGTGTCACAGTTACTGTAGTCTGTAGATGTAGCGTTCATATTTGATATGTCTGGGAAACTAATTAGTGTTCAAAAAAGGAAAAAGAAGAAAAAGTTTTAAAAATCCAAAGTTTTTTTTACAACACTTACAGTTTAATCGGTGCCTGTCAACGTTTCAAAAAAGCCCAGTACAAGTGGAGGTGTAGAACTACCGATTAGTGAGTGTGTCGACGAGGGGTGCGTCAACACACTCACAAATCGGTAGTTAAACAACAAGCTTAAACGATCTGTTCGAAATCAGGTGCAACTTTAAGTGTTGTACAATATATTTTAGAACAACTAATAACAATATTAAATCACTTGCCAAACTTAAAACTAACTTTTATTTCCTCAGGTTATACTGCAGTAGTTACAGTAGGCCTACGCTCGTTTTATCTATAAACACAACAAAGAGATGTTACTGTGTAGCAGTGTAGCTCATGACGTTATCACCGTAAATTAACACATAAAAAAGAAAGGTCACTTCACTGGTTCGTATCTTGGTTGGTGGGGGTGGGAGGGCGCACCCTGTAAGCTGGCGGAGGCGAGGGCTTACATACACCACTGGAAATGTGTCCAACAATTTATATTTTATAACTACCTTGTATTTCACACAAGGTAGTACGTACACAATCATGCAAATACATATTTTATGGTGGAGATAGGTAGATTTACAAGCCCTTCAGTTACTTACCCTGTAGTTTATACCAGGAATAAACATTTTATTTATTTTTTGATTAACTGAGGAATTGGTTATCTTCATAAGTCTTACCCAATTCAACTGTTGTTGGTGGATCCTTCTTAATATTTGACTGCTTCGACAAATATTGTGTTATTCTTTCAGAAACTGTCTGATACGCCTTGCGTTGGATGTAGAAATCACTGGGAGAATTCAAGTGACAGATTGACACAACCTCTCCCATACCTTAAATGCAATAAGAATCATAATGAAATCAACAAATTAACTTCAAAATCTTGTTAAACATTGTTTCAATTCTACATTAATTTCGCAGCATATGCTTTTACAAAAAAACCTTTAGCTTATCATTTATGTTTTTTTAAATTGTTAGTCCTTTTTAACAGTTTGCATTACTACAGGTAAAACTAAAGTAGAGAAAAAAGTGACACCATCTCGTATCGGTTTTGATAGAAAATATACCAAAGTTTAGCATTAAAAACTATATTTGAATTAAACTTTCAAAATAAACACTGCATTCCAGAAACAAAATTACTAGTCATGATATAAGCCATTATTGTAAATGTTCTAAATTGAAATACCTTCGGCAAGAGGTATTATTGTGGGAAGAGCTTCAGTGTCTATGTTGATGGGGGATGCAGACAATCTTGTAAAAGGACCTTTCAAAGACTGGCGGTTTTTGCGCAGAAGTTCTTGCATAGAAATGTTGGCTGATTTCTTCGTCTTTACTTCCGCTTGAGGAAGCAGAGGAATCTCTGGTTTAGAAACAACCTTCTGAGTAGCAGGTTTTATCTTTTGTATCTTCAAGTCAGAGTTTTTAACAAAATTAATGAACTCTGAAATGAAAACATATATTAATTTATATACCAACCGCGAGCAGCTATATGAATAATGTTATTTAATAAATCCTAGTACACTGAAAACCTAAAAAATAAGATGTTTTGGAAGACTTGAAAACATATTATATCTAACGTAAAGAAGACCCAAAAAGTGTTTGCCTAGTAATTTTTTTAAAACATGACTATTTTCCAACATTTCTGTCTTTTTTGACAAGTTAAATCCCCTTAACACCTCTGACAGCGGCGGCTTGTTAAAGAAGGCAGCTTCCTTAACACCCCAGGGAAAAAATTAAAAAAATACTAATTTATAGTACTTTTTTTATTATTGGGATATAACGTTTTAATTTAAGTACTACTGTAATTAAGTTTAGTGAGGATGGCCATGAAGTCACACGTAGCGCCAGCACACCAGCGAGACATTAGCAATGTGTCATAAGACTCCCCCGTAGTCGCCCGCCCTAATTAGACCTATGCCATTATACCGACTAGCCACTACTTACCCCTGACTTTTTCCAAACGGCCAAACCCCTAACCTTCTAGAATGTGTGAACTGTGAACCATGTTACTTAACTGTATGGAAATTGAATCGAATGAAGATACATTTGTTTGGTGCTTAGTATCTCTAAAAACTGTAGTTCAACTTAGCAGACTATCCAAAGGCTCTATTTATTTTTATAACTTGTGTCAAACTAGTTTTTGCTTATATTCAGGACAAATTTTTTCATATTTTTACCTGGAAGCTGATCTGGAATTTGCTCTATTTCATAATCTTCAGGTAAGTTTGTTTTAGAGTATAGTTCAAACTCAATCTTCTCAGGCAGGGATAATTTGCAGTGGTTCTTAAGCTGATTCACAATTTCTTCTTCTACAGCGAACCTAAAAGAATGATTTAACTAACATGATCAAACATTAATTATCTAGATAACAAAATAACTACAAACTCATGGTACAGACTGTAACCTGCTACAAAACAAAACTATGTAAAAAGGGTGTCCAGCATTCAGGAAAAACAATATTCCCGCATTTTCCCGGGTAAATTTCGCTAACTTCCCTGATTTATCTAATTTTTATTTCTTTAAAGGAGTCATAGTTACTTTGGCTATTTTGTCGAAACCACCACTTCTTCTAGCGCCCGCGACAAAATCACGACTTTCGTTACAATGAGCGGCCATCTCTTGACTCTCACTTGCGCCTTAAAACTATATCTAGACTCGCCCGTGACATAATCACCACTTTCACAATCATTTTTGCAAAAATTCTCGGTTTAGAGACAAAATTCACGCTTAATTACCAACTTTTCCCTCAAACGCCTGGAAATTTCTTGGTTTTACCGTATGTTGGACACTCTGAAAAATAATTATGACTAGATTTTTTTTAAATAGGTAAACTTTTAGAACTTCTTGCTGCACCGACTATTTGTGGAAATTTCCTCCCTTTATTAGTACTACCCTCACAGGACTAGACCTGCATTAAGCCTAAGAAGGCCAATTTCCCTTCTGTGTGCTTACTATACTTTTAAGTTGTATATTAGCTTGCCTTTCTCTCCAAACAATTTACTCGATATACAACTGTACTTGTACATCTAGTGGAACTTTTTAATGGATTTATAATTTTGAAGTTGATAAAAACACAAACAATCCAATAACAACTTTCAAATTACAAAATTTCTACTCATACAAGCGGCACTTTAGCGCTTAGCTGCGTGTTGACCTGGTTTTTAAATTAATTTTAAACATTATTTTTAAACTTTGTTTAGTAATAGTGTAGATTAAGTACTCACTCAATTTGGGAACTGCTTATTGAGTCACTAGCCCCAAGGTAGCAGGGCATTTCAGTGACATTCTTCAGTTTGTCAAGCAAGTTCAGCACAGGCGTATTCTTGAAGTTCTCATTTTCCATAGAAGCTTTGCATTGAATGAGAAGATTTTCCATTTCCTTTGAACATTGTTGGACCATATTGATTAAGTTTAAACTGAACAGGTGACAATATGAATCAATTGGTCGAAAAATATGACTATTTTTGTCAAAAAATTATGATTAGGTTCTAAAAGGTACAATGGACGCAATGGTCAAATTTGTTACGGAAGCAGTTAATGCACTTGATAAAAAATATAAAGCAGTAGGCGTATTTTTAGATCTCCAAAAGGTATTCGACTCATTAGATCATGAAATACTGTTTGACAGGCTTTATGATCTAGGAGTTCGCGGATTATATTTAAATTGAATAAAATCTTACCTAACTAATAGGCACCAAATTGTTTGTGTAAATGGTCTGCAATCCAACAATATTAATGTAAATTTGGGCATCCCGCAAGGCTCTATACTAGTGCCGGTTCTTTTTATACTTTATATTAACAATCTTACAGACACCTTTCCAAATTTAAGCGTGACAATGTACGCCGATGATATCGCAGTGATTTTTAAAAATAACGTACTAAGCAGCTTAGAAATTGACTGCTATTCGCAGTTGTCTAGTCTTTATCAATATTTAAATAGCAACAACTTGCATGTAAACTTGGCTAAAACTAAATGCTTTTATTTTACACAAAACACACACTCTGAACTAGAGCCATTAATTTTCATGGACGATTATGAACTATCATTAGACGAAGAAAGCAAATATTTAGACTTATTATTTGATAGGAAACTCTCCAGGACGCAATATATAAACTATCTCTGCTCTAAATTATCCTCCCAACTATTCTTGGATAGTAGATTTGCGGGGTATCAAAACCTCTTTCTTATGAGATTAATATACTCAGCCCTTATAGAGTCAAGACTCTGATATGGAATTATCCTTTGGAGCTCTACGTCTCGTATAAATTTTTTAAGAGTTTTTCGGCTACAAAAAAGAGCCGTTCGAATAATGGCAGGAGTTACGAGAACGAGCTTCGTGTCTAACACTCTTCAAATCCATGAACATTTTAACACTTCCATCTCTTTATATTCTAGAAGTTATATTATTCTATAAATTCAAAACAACATCCCAAACTGGCATTGATATTCACACTTACAATACAAGACATAGACATCATCACGGGCAAATGTCTCACATACTGGATTTGGCTGCTAACCTTCCAAAAAATATTGGTCCAAAATTATTAAATAGTTTGCCAGAACATATAAGAATGGAAGCCAATCCTATACAATTTAAACAGATTTTAAAAAAGTATTTGTTGGAGCGAGCTTGTTACTTGATTGGTGCAATATTTCATTAAACTAAGTTAGAAATCTCTGTAACATAGCCTAATGTAGTAAATGTAAATATTTATTACTTTAATTAATTTTAGAGATTAACAATTATTTTAGTTATAATTATTTTGTTGTAGATAAAGAATAGGAAAATTATTTTATGTTTTTAAACAAGAATGTGAACATTAAAATTATTATAAGTATGTACTTTGATGTGACGATTGTAATAAAATAGTAATTATTGTCGTTTACAATAAACAATTTTGAATTAAATTTATTATGATGGTGGAAAAATCACAAATGTTCAAAACAGCTTTGGCACATGTAGTAATGTTAATTTGAAGTACTTGACCCATCATTAAAAAGGACATTCAAAATTAAAAAAATGATGTCCTTGAAAAAGGTTTTCTATCTTAAATGGTGACATTTTTTTGTTCTTAATTTTATGAATTTTCCACCAAGATTTTAGATAGGCTTATTCAGGGAAAAAAGTGGTAGGACACTATTGGTTTTAGCTTTTACACTCTATACATTATAGGTGGCTAGATAGAGTAGCCTTAAAAAAAGCTGACCTACTGAAAGAAATCTTTCTTGGATGAAACCACTAAAAATGTTTGCTATATAAAATTGAGTCGATGAGTTTGAAATTGAAAATGGTGACCTAAATTTCCTTATTTAAGGGTCAAACGCAAAATTGAGTTCACAGAAAAGGATACTTTCTCAGTACTTTCTTTTGTATTAACAAAACTTCCCGCGGAACGGTTGATTACTTCTCTCGACTTCCCTGCGAAGAAACCACCACAGGTTTGCTCACGCCATAACTCCCCCGGCTGCTTACCATACCGGCCGAAGCCGAAGCAAGCATCATTTCACACGATAACCGTTCTTTGAAACATGTTCTGGGCTATTGGAACTTGTGTGACTATAAAGACTACAGCCCTGACCCTAAGACCTGGCTACCCATAATCCAGATGTTGGAGGACCAACTCGATGGAGGTGCGCAGTGCGGTCAGACTCAAGCTCTTCAAGAAAACTTGCCGGGTGAGGCCCAGCTTCCTGAGCCCAGAAATGGTGGTACGGGGGACTGCTCCGCGAGAGCCAAGGACCACCAAGGAGAGTCATAGTTAGTCATTTCGGCTATTTTGACGAAACCACGACATTTTTTTAGCGTCCGAAACGAAAGAACGACTTTTAATACCGTTTGTGGCAATCTCTTGACTCCCGCTAGGGCAAACGGCGAAATTACGACATTCGTTATCGTTCGCGCCGATCCCTTAACTCCCGCTATCATCTGTGGCGAAATTACAACTTTTGTTACCGTTCGCGGCGATCTCTTGACTTTCGCTAGTATCTCCAGCGAAATTACGACTTTCGTTATCGTTCGCGGCGATCCCTAAACTCCCGCTATCATCTGCGGCAAAATTACAACTTTTGTTACCGTTCGCGGCGATCTCTTGACTTTCGCTAGCATCTCCAGCGAAATTACGACTTTCGTTATCGTTCGCAGCGATCCCTTAACTCCCGCTATCTTCGGCGGCAAAATTACAACTTTTGTTACCGTTCGCGGCGATCTCTTGACTTTCGCTAGCATCTGCGGCGAAATTACGACTTTCGTTATCGTTCGCTGCGATCTTAACTCCCGCTATCATCTGCGGCGAAATTACAACTTTTGTTACCGTTCGCGGCAATATTTGAGACTCCCGCTATCATCTGCGGCGAAATTACAACTTGTGTTACCGTTCGCGGCGATCTCTTAACTTTCGCTAACATCTGCAGCGAAATTACGACTTTCGTTAACGTTCGCGTCAATTTCGTGTCTCCAGCTAGCGCCCGCGGTTGAAGTAACGATTTTAGTTACCGTTCGCAACGATATCTAGACTCCCGTTATCGTCCGTGACAAAATTACGACTTTCGGGGCCTCCTTTCTAAAATTATCGGTAGAGAAACGAAATTCCCGACTTTTCCCTTATCTCGAGTATTTGTGTAATTACCAGTTTTCCCGGAATTTCCGTATGCTGGACACGCGGTTTACGTGAACACAGAGTCACACTTTTCACGACAATATCACAACTTTCGTTAGCATCTGAGATGTAATCATGACTCCTGTAGCGTCCGCGACGAATGAATGAGGACAAATCAGGCCAAAGTAAACCATTCTTAACTAAGTATCATCAGCAAATTGCATCATCATGAATTGATGAGTTTGGGAGAGTTACAAAAGTTAAGAAAAGTATAGGCCCAAGAACCAAACCTTGTAGAACTCCCAAAGATATTTTTATACGTGTTGTTTTCTGTCACTTAGATAAGACTTTAATCATGTGTGAGATAAACGACGAATATTATATTTTTGTAACATAATACCGGGTGGCAAAACAATATGTCGTACAACCATGTTTTGGATACATTTCCAACCTCAAAATCGATGTAAACATTGAAGTTGCTTTTATTATGATTAAGTCAAAAATATTAAACGGTTAGGTATATCATGTTGCATATCATTGTAAAGATAATTTTAATATGAAAATTGTTTGTACTAAACACATTGTTGTATCTTTATTATTTTGAGAGCTATAACAAAAAAACCAATTTAACTGTGATTTTACTTGTATTTTAGTAGTTTATACGGTAGTTTGACCTGTTTCATCCCTAAATTAATAGCAAAATTGTAATAATGTACTTTTTGTGGTAAACATCACATAAAATGACAAACCCGATAAAAAATAAGAGTATAACAATAATAATTGATTATAGCTTTTTAGAAACGGTTGGGAAATAAAAACCAGTTGTCATGGTTATGTTATTGCGTACTTTGCAATATTTATCTGCTGTGTTTTATCAGATGATTGATTTCTCAAACTGTTGTATTGTTGTAATTCAAATGTGATTTACTCATGGAATCAATGGAACGATGAGTATACATTGAAATTGTCACGTAACATTGTGAACGAACTTGAATTACAACATTACAACAGATGGAGAAATCAATCAGCTGATATCATGGCAGATAAAATATTGCAAAGTGCGCAATAACATAACCATGACAACTGGTTTTTCTTCCAGTTTTAATAGTTCAGTCTTATCTCCCATTTAAATCCCATCAATGGGTGTTCAGCTATCTTCAGTACTGTATGGTTTTCAACGCTGCTACCTGACTGAGAGTGTACGTGCATTGGTTTAAGTGGCTATAGCAAGTACGAGTAATACTGTGCCAGTGAAATGAAGTATAACAACAGCCTTCTGCCTTTCTCACCTGAATCTTCTCCTCAAGCTCTGTGCCAATAGTGACAAGTGACTCAGTGGTCTGACTTTGCGCTTTCTGAATCTGCTCGAGAATCGACGCTTCTTGCAACTGGAGCAGTCCGTGTAACTTGGAGAAGTGCATCATTACTTGTCTCTGTACTTCCGAGCCTTCTTCATTCTGCGCATTCTCTCCTTCTTGCCGCACTTTCTGTTAACAACATACCAGACATTAAACACATTTATATTTTAGAGTCTAGACTCTGGCAGCGAATAAGAAATATTGCATGTTATGGTTCAGGCTATCTGGACTGGAGAAGAGACTAACAGTACAGTACTTTAATTAATATTGGCCACAAACCCCACACAAAAATATATAAATATGCAAATATTGATTATAAACTGTTAATAGACATTATCCGGGAAATACTCGTGTTATAAATTAACCGTTACCATTTTGTTATATTTTCTTTGGTGAATCCTTGGTTAAAAATTAAAACGGTATTACAATTGTCTTAAACATAGGCTATACATATTATCTTAATAAATCTTTAAGTCTTTATTAATCAAAAATAACCAAATTAAGCTATTGCCGGTTATTTTGCAATTAACCGGAACTGTCTCTTTCAAAGAGTTAGTTGTCAAATTTGAACAAAAATGTCAAATTAATTTTTTACTAACCATAACTTAATGGATGAACAACTCCTTTGAACTAATATACCATAAGGCTTGTACTACAAATATATAATTATCAAAACGGGCAACACTTAATCTCAAAAGTCTAAAAACTGAAAATACGTATTAGGAAAAAACAATCATTTCAGTACATACACGTCAATTTGCAGTTTACAGTAACGCTGGTTTCATTTGAGAAAATGTAAATACAGTTTTACAGAAACAAAACTAAAGCAAATTCGATGAGATGTGTAATGTGTATAGTGTAAAGTGGAGGTGAGCCAAGCCATGACAAAGTGGGTGATTCTTGACCCAGTTGTACAAGGCAAGCTACGAGCTGACTCTTGCCCGTGATCTCGGTACACTACCAAGAGTAGTAGCTCTGTTTACTCAGTCCACTACAGTGCCTGTATCCGACACACATTGAGCTGGCTAATGTAGTATGTATTGTGGTGATGAAGTCCACTTCAGTATAATAGTAGCAAAACACACCAATATTAAGCAAAACAACAAGACAACTACGAGTATATGAGAAAGTTATGCGAGTACCGGTATACAGAGGAGAAATGTGACTGCTGCATGCAGTTGAGCCTGCCGTGTGACCGCGCATCGAACTCTCAGACACCTTTGTCACCCAGCATGATTGCTACAATACAGACATTACGCTTGCCGTCTTGTTTTATAGTAACCCTTACATTGGTCTTATGGAGGGCTGCTTTTACTCCTAGTATAGCGGATTTCAGCAATGCGTTGTTGTTTTTGCATTATACTTAGTGCTGCAGCATAACACTTGTGCCGTGTTCAATATATTCGCCATACAGTTTTAAGGGCTTATTTGTTCAAGCTTATCTATAGTCGCGATGATGCATAACACATCACATCTGACGCCTCTTCGCTCAGGTGCTTCTGCAGCCTCGCCCGCGAGACTCCCTACTTTGTAATGGTTTGACATGACGGGTTTACCACCTTCATTTATACACAAGCAAGGGTCAATATAATAGTAATTTTTAACCAATGACTCTCAACAAATTTAAAGAGAATTCAACCCGTTACGGTTGTATCTTGCCTGGAGGATGGCAGCTACTTTGATGTGTGTAGTGTGAGAGAGGGCCGAGGGGGGAGGGGAGAGGATCCTAAGGCCGGTCGCTGCTACAGTGTGCAGTCCCGTGCTGACTGTCATGCCTTGTGCGCTCGCTGTGTCATGCATATCTCACATCTTGTCTGTGTGTTACTCGCCCATCTCGCCACATACACCGGTACGTCACCCTTGCCATTTATACAAACATCAACTGTCATCAGTATTAATGTATACTTCAACTTTTGTCTAAGCAAACTTGTTTCTTAAAGTAATGTGTAAAAACTAACATAGACATTAGATAGAGTGAGTTAAGGTTGAGTTACAATTTCACAAAATTCAGAATTTGCAACAATTTATAAAGCCCTTTTAATAGATTCTTAGTTAACTCCACCAAAACAATATGTAGATTTGCACTTGGAAGTTGTTTTGAACCACTTCCTACAAAAATAAAGTGAACCTTGGAGAGTAGCTGAAGCAAACAAATTACTGATTAAACGTACAGTTTGATTTCAACAACTATTGAACATAGGGAATTTTTAAATTTAGTGTTTTGTAAACACAGTAGAGGAAAAACTATGCCGAATAGGGGTTTTAGTGTGTAGTTTTATTGGGTATAGTCTATATTTTTATAAAATTAAATCCGAGAACGATTCAATTCTTACATATTTAACGCATAGAGAAAAGCAGCGTTTACCATTTTTAATTTGAAACATTGTTGTATTTTGGCAAGAAGAAATACAGTACACAGAAATGGTACTTGACTATATAAATTAATTTTAAATTTCGATGTGAAACATAATATAATTATTAAAACTAGTGTTTTATTATCGAACTGAAAATCGATTGTAAAACGCATTGATTTACTTATTACTTTTTATTTGAAGGTATAAACAAACTTAAGGCCCGCGTGATAAAGAAGACGTCTAGCGAATATACGATCCTGCGTGAGCGTTTCATTAAGTTTATGTGATTAAGCTTCTACTATTGCCAATTAATATTTAATCAACTACAGAAGATTGAACTTAGTAGTATTCTAAAAATAAGATTTTAAGAAAATAAATAAATAGTAACGCATTACATGTGTGCTATGTATTATAATGGTCAAGTATTTGGGTTGCTAAAATTGTCTATTTATTCTGACATTAAAACCCTTTTCAAATATACAAAATTACCATTCTTGCGAATCATTCCACTAATAGTCCGATTGCCAGTCTGTTAGTTCGTGTTTCCCAGTCATGTGCCATAAACTTGTCTGTAATATAAAAGGGTTGTGCGATCAACAAGTTTTCTGACGAGTTTTAAATGTCTTGGAAGCATCGGGGTACTTTTTATAGAATTTGGCAGCCTATTGACAAAAGTAACTCCTGTTTTTAAGGCAAACGTCCGTGAACTACGTGCTTGAAGAGTAATAAACAAGTATTATTTTGTAGAAAGCTATCATCGTATCGTGTTACAGATGTCTTAGAATCTGAACCGTATTACGAACTTGTCCAAACTGATGTACAATAAAAATAGGACAAACAATAAATATAAACGATTGGAGTTACAAACTGAATTGAAGCTTGAAAATTCGTTTAGTTTCGCAGCAACCCACTTGAGTCCGCATTCCATACCCATGTGCCATGTGTACGAGTATGCCGTGCTGTGTAGCAATTATAGAGACTGTATATAAAGTAGATGGCGAGTGTTATAATGGAAGAGGTTATGTAGTCTGACCCTTCGTCCAACCAGGTTACTCAAGCAACAAATGAACTTGGAATACGCAGACAGATTTATTGTCAACAACAAGAAATATGGACAATTTACTTTCATTTCATAATCCTGGAGAGCAAAGCCTAAGTAGTAGAACACGCGCCGCTTCTTGAGAGTTAATAGACTGATTATCTATTGTAAACCTCTCCTTGGATTGATTGAAACTCAATTTGTTCGCTGTCATTTTTTTCAAATATAGAAACAAAAACTGGTCTCACGAAAGTGTGGGATGGAAATTAAAATAGAAATTCAGTCAGACAGTGCCAGACTTATACTCCTAACCCTAATTAGTTTGATCAATATGGTAAATGCCAGAAGTAGAAGCGATGTATTGCTGCCTCGCCCACTCATAGGTCGACGGTCGACTCCACGACCAGAGGCAGTATACTTTCCCTGCTGGCAGCTGTCTTATGTGGCACATTTCACAAGCCTTGGAGTCCATCGCTAAACTGATGTACACTCCGGATAGTTATGCTCAAATCATGTTGGTACTATACCTTACAGAATTGAATTTTAGAATTGGCCTTAGAATTTAAACATACTACACACCTTTAATTCTTGAAGTGGAGATAACTGACAACGATATTTTGTAAATATACATCCCTTTGTTTGACAACGAATTTGAAGAGTTCTCACGATAACTACAGATATAGCCATCGTTTTGCATTAAAGACGTTCACTAGATCTATTGATGTTTAATTCTTCTCTTAGTCACAAGACCACAAGGGCTTTTAATTATAGTATCGTTTATCACTCGTCGAAAAAGAGCATTTTTGATCCCCGCTCATTCAACGACCCCTCGGCTGCTCTCGCCCCTGAGCTTGTATAAAAAAATCCTCTTTAGGATCTAGTGAAAAATATACTCTTTTCAATAACGTCTGTACCGTTCAAAATTAGAATTAATCACATTTAAGTGGATAAAAACAAGTGTTATGACAGATTTAACATCCGTAGGGCGACGTTTGCTAGTCGGCTTTTTCAACGTCTTGTTACTTAAGTGTTTACCTTGCGTATAAGGGTTCTGCTTGAACCTGAATCATATGCTAAAAGTCTACGGTGCGGATGTACGGCATGTACGAAGGAATTAGTGAAGACCTGGTGGTAGCAGATGTGCGGGACGAGAGTTGAGTAACGAGATTCCACGCGACCAAAGCCAGCAGCAGCAAGGTGAGGTGAGGTGAGGTGACTGGTGAGGCAAGCCACTCATGACAATGGCTGTGTACATGTCAGAGCTAGAGCCATACTCACACACGCTGCGTGTCATCAGTCATCATTCATCACGTAACCATCGGCCAATCATCCTCATCATCATTGCTGCAACTCGCCTCTCGCGCACATATCACCCCGAGTTGACAGTACATTATTTTGACACTGTTCATACATTTTAGTCCAACTTTGCCATCGCTGCAATTAGATGTGTCATTTAAAGCTTAATAAATACAGTAGTTGCACATTGGAACTTCGGAACGAGATGGAAAACAAAGTTTCTCAAATGCTGATTGACAGTATTGTAATGTAATGGCTTTTGTAGAAGGCAAATACTATTCGCAAGTCTTTTTTACTGTATAACGATAATTTATGTCAGTATGCAAATATTATTGATAGGCACATCTATTAATTTTAATAATAGTTGAATGAATTGAAATACATAAAACTAAAATAGACCCTAAAAGAGTGAGTGAGTGCTCGTCATGCACACAAGTACACCAAAAAGTGCTACTCAAATTAAAAAAGGCACTTTATTTGCATTATTAAGCGCTCATTAATATTTGTTTTAATTTATACTCATAGTAAAAGATAACCTAAACATACACAGCACTACAGCAACATGCATTTTATCATCGTACAGATATTTTACTTCAAACTGTTGACCCCGTTAAATTTAACCACAGTGCAAGGCCGGCCTTTTAATTAAGTTTTAACTTTTAATTGTAAGTACGGGATTATTTGTAGTAAGTACTATATTTAACCAAGGCAACATCCCAAACAAACTACAACTCGAAAAAGGCTGGTTGCAAGATATATACTACAGATCATCAAGATTTAGAATTCGTAGACTGAAAACACTATCGAATTTTGCACTATGTTTTCAACAACAAACAGTAGAAAACTATTCCACCCTCTACGGAAATGATCAGCTGTTTGTAATCAAGCTGATGATGTCCACAGGCAGTTGGATTTCCTAGCTTTTGGGTAAACTTTACAAACAAGGACTGGCTATTAGAGATGATGAGTTCTAGATTTGATTGACGACCGCTCACTTGTGACAGTAGAATAGAAGAATGGAGCTTGTGAAAGGAAGCGGAGATGTTTCCATCAGTCATCACTCGTCACTACTTATCAGACGTCTGTATGGAAGAATCATCCACGCTCTACCATGACCATTGAGTAATCACCGAGGACGGACACAACAAAGGTGATAGGATTGAGGTTGATAGGATTTTGAGATCACTGCGTAAATAGCCAACCCTGTCGAAAGTTATAGTTATTATTATGTTGTTTTTCCAGAATGAAATTCCAGGACATTTCCAGGACAAAGTCCTGATTTTTCAGGTCACTTAAAGCGCAATTCCACTAAGCCCACATCAATCATTGCATTTTCTGTTCTTCGATGCCAATTTATGTTTTTTTTACAAATTTAAAGAGACGCTAAATTTATGGCTCAGGCACATCAAATATAACATGAAAAAGAACCTCAAGAGCGTCAGCCATACCATGGTAGAAAGAGGAAGGTTGCGGTGGATTCAGCACAATCAGCAGTCGTTGACCATTTCTACTTTGTCAGTTTTTACATCTCTGTGGTATTCATATTAGTTACTTGAATACGTGTGTGGTATATAGTCAATAGCAATAACACAGGCTAAGGAACCTTAGACAAAATGTAGTAAACTTACTAAGAGGTTTCGCTTAACTTTCTATTGATTTAGAATATATAATTAAAATCAGAAGTTTACCGAGACAAAACAAAAAATTAAGGGCAATTCCAAGTTTTCCGGTTATTTCTGGACAACTCTTGAAATTCCAGGGTTTTAGGACGCGTAATCCTGTAAAATTAAACACTGATTTAAAAGCGGAGTTAACTACGGAAAATGCCAAGATTCACATAGAGAAGCGTAACTCGAGGCTTCAAAGAGTTGACTGGCTCTAGCCCAACTTCCCAAGCATTGCACTGCGCCATCCGACACTGCATCTGCATGCATAATTGTTAATTACGCTCATTACAGGCCAGTCACGCCATGAGAATATAGTAAAGGTTACACACCTGAACACTGCACACTGCATACAGCATACTAATGCAGGCACAACTCCCGTGCAGGCACAACATTTACTAATTTATAACTTACACCCTCCCTTCACGTTGTCTCTTGGTTGTAATCAGGCTTGCTTTCTTGCTTGAGCAAACACGTAGAAAAGTGGGCGGTTGAATATGTTACGATCGGATCCTCTTCCTCAATCACTTTTATGACTGCTCGGTGTTTAAAAACGTCTATAAAACCGTGTGTCTCTCACAAACTGGTTTGGAATTGCATTAGACTTTCTCTCCCTATGCAGTTATACACTATGAAAATTCTTTGTAGAAAATTAACGCAGCAATCGATATGTTAAGAATAGAATTACAACTGTACCTATCCCATCTTTCAACACATTAGAAATGCATTTAATGTCCATTAACATACACTGTTTTCAAAAGTTGCCGGACGTCGTGCAAACCTCTTTTACTATCTGGCTACACAAACTATTTAAGACTCGATTGTTGACACCCCTTTGGCCCTTTAAAACACAAAATGTTGATCAAGTAAATACAAAATAACGACCTTGGCGACGGAAACAAATCGCGATTTACGATACACCTGTACTAGTGGAGCATCGCAGCGGTATACAGACAGAAAGATGGCTCATTGAAGTGAGGTGTTTACGCTACATAACAGAGCGGGAGTGGATAGACAGAGACTACAATAGAGGCACAGATTACGCGAGCACGGGGCGCGGGTAAACTGTGTTGTGCAACAGGGCTAACAATGCTGGATAGGATTATGGATTTGTTCAGATAACGAGCAGACATTTCCTACACACAACACGTCTAAATCTCTTTCAGAGTGCGTTGCAAAAGCGCTCCTATCTATCTTGCTGTACAGTATGAATATATCTTTCTAGAGTAAAAGAACTTCCACGCCTGTCTGTATACTTAGCGGTTTAATGGCATCATAATTGATACTTCATAACGCATGCGGTACAGTTATACACTTTTAGATATTTTATGAAGTTTTCATATTTGTACTCACTTAGATATAATTTGTTAGGGCCAATGCCCTTAGATTCTTTGAAGTGTCTCGCAAGTTAGATATTATGGCGGAGACTGTTATGTCGGTTGTCTCCGCCAACATGATGACTGGTGGAGAAGATTTATAAGTTCTAACGTTGCCAAGTAAATAAAGACTTTATCATTTCATTTCATGACTTGGTTTTGGTGGGTGCCGAGATTTTATGGTTTGTGTGCTGGTACAGACAGATTCTGCTATACGTAGAAATTATTAATGAAATGATATAAAAATAACAATGACAGACCAACCAAGCCTTCGTGTGAAGGGCCAGCATTGTGGGACTCCTGGAAGGTAGACTTCTAAAAACATCAAACAGCGATCCCTCCTGTTTCTCACATCTCTTAATAAACACTGAACTTCCTGAAAAATGTTAATAATTGATCAGACCCAAGTAACCTGTCGATTCATGATGCCCGGTTCGTGTTGAAAAGTCAAAAGTCAACACTTCCACACCTGTCTGTTTACCTGGTGGTTTTAATCTCAGTTTCCTTCGCATAAAGGTAACGAGGGGCGCGGAGGGCGGACGTGGGGCCTCCTTATCCAATCGAGCGAGACGCGACCCAGATAATAAGCAATCAGCTGACTGCTGAGTACTGGGCACGCACTTGAGTGGAATCAGCAGTTAGCAGTGATGCAACCTCACGTCACCTGACCGTTGATATGCTTGAGAGAGCTGAACACAGCTTTGGTAACCTTCAGGCGTAAGCTTCTAATCAAACTCAGATAGTGTCAAACTTTAACAACATTTAATGCGTAAGCTTTCTAGTACACATATTTATGTGGTAAGTACAAACACTGTTTAGAGGTCTCTGCGGGCGAGCAACTACCTAGAGCACCCCATTATAGTTCTACAGACATGGATGATAGCCCTTCCACAAAGAAATCCTGAGCCGGAGTTGAATAGGGTGGTGACCTTTGGTAGTCACTCGGTCTCATAGCTTAGCCAGGCTATGCCTATGCAGAGTAACATAACAGTAACAAACAAACTGTGTTATTAATGGGTGAATATTGTAATACTAAGAAACTCGGGCATATTGAACCATAGGGCGAAATTTAAAACACCTCAACTAACTTAATTCGATCTTCAACCAAGAATCAGCTATTTCAAACCAGTCCACGTAAGTAGAGCAATGGGCTCCTGATAGTTTCATTTCTCGGAAGCTGCATGTTAGGAAAATAGGCAAAATCAACTGATTACCAACGCGAACAAACAATTAACACAGTTAGTCCAGGCAGTGATGCAACGACTGGATAATTATGCAGCGGGTCACGCACGCTTTCCCTTCTCCTGGCGATTTCTTCGCGGGCCTCAAATATAATGTGCGATTACAGTTGATTATTTAGTGCTGTATAGTGTGAGGTGAACTGTGAGCCGGGCGAGGTGAGCGGTTCAAGGGCTGCACAAGGCCGTGGAAAGGCTCACAACACACTGCTCCAGTTCCCAGCCTATCTTTTACATTACCGGTACCCAACTGTAGTGCCGACTCACTCTTTGTGAATCCACCCGCATCGTATGTGTTGGGTTTTAATTTCAATATGCCATAATTCAACTCATTTTACCATCAGTGTAGTAGGATAAATAAATACCGTAAAATCCGCCATCGTAAATGGACGACAGCTGAAATAGTCAAACTACGAGTGTAGCGGGAATTTTAAAAATCAACTTATTGCCAAAGTGTTTAAGTTTTTTCCGAAACGAGAGTTGATTGAGTATTGTCTTGCCATTTTACTCGCAACCTTCCGAAACCCATAAAGAATGACAAACTTAGCTTTTCGATAAAATGAGAAATAATTTGACAATTATTATAACCTTTGCTCAATACGTGTATTTTTTACTTTTAACATCCGGCAAATCCCATCTATTACGGTCATATACTCGTACTTCCTTTGAATACAGCGTACTTCTTGTCCAATATATAACAACTTCAAACACACTGCGGACAAATGTGCCGATCATTTCTTTGTTGAGCGCCGTCATTCATCGTTGCAGCAAATGTTGCTCAAGAAACTTACACATCTCCGCCTCCACATGGCCCAGAGCGCGAATCAATCACAACGATCTGCTCAGAACTACAAAGGTTGTTCCTCTTCCTCGTAGCCTTCGACACAAACCTGTTGTGTCGAATTTGATTTATATCTCAAGGATTTCTATTATCACACGTTATTGTTCATTGCTATGTCTTATAGACAAGTGAAATTCAACTCCTCAGCAAAGTTCAATTCAACTCGTATTAAATCTAATATAGGCCTATATTTTATGTCCACGTATATAGTGAATCAGGTAGCCGATACTACTGAGTTTGCTTCAGAAAACCATTATTGTTTCTGAACTGCGTCACGGCTGGACATTACGTCTAATGTATTCGTTGTCCACTTCTGTACAAGGCTTTAATCTCTGTTATTCCCGTCCACCGGGGCAGATAAATCAGCTGATAATGAGCATAGGATTCTCAGTCTGGTTGAACTACTTTTATCCTGTGATCTGGAACAGCCTTACTGTCGTGCTCTCGATCTACACTGTACCAATTAGCATTCGTAGTTATTACTCCGCCTTATGAAGATAGCAGGGCTTGAACTACTCCTAATCTATCTATTTATTACCTTTTATGCTGGAATTTGTTTGTACTATTTATACATCTTGCAATGTCGTCAGAAATAAAAAAACAAAGCGTAAGTTGTTCGAAAGCTATGTAAAACTACACACGTTGCTTGGAGCAATTACTAGCCACAGGTGAGATATGGTTGTAGATGGAAGAAGAGTACTCGTCGATTGATTAGCGAGGACGCGGACAAGTTGTTGACGCCTGACGGTATAACGTAACATATGCTAATGGCAGATTCTCCACGCACGGTTGGCTGTAGCGGACACTACACAGAGCAGTATACATGTAATCACCGCCAAGGCTGCAGTAACAGGATGATGATACACTACAACAAGTGATGGTCCT
Source organism: Matsumurasca onukii (assembly GCA_018831715.1). Classification (NCBI taxonomy): domain Eukaryota; kingdom Metazoa; phylum Arthropoda; class Insecta; order Hemiptera; family Cicadellidae; genus Matsumurasca; species Matsumurasca onukii. The sequence goes on along the minus strand of CM032060.1, from coordinate 41,453,581 downwards.
TGCCAGACATCCCGCAGCCGGCAAACAATAAAGAGTGGCTGAGTGGGTTGTAAGCTGCCGTCAATACGAACTGCTTGAGGAAAGCAGTCAGGAGGAAGCTCCCTTGAGAGATACTGTACATTATAGACCTTTAAGCTATGCTGATGGAGTAGGCCATCCGCCGAGTGAAGGATAGGCAGGTCATCATGGCCCGGGTCCAAGAGTGTAAATGTGACATGGACAGGTGTAGAGAGTGAGCCAAAACACGTGTCACAACAACTAACCAGCCAACACAAATCCCTAGTTGTTTAACATAAATACACATATCAACTTTTCAACTGCCCCATTTGTTACTGATGTCTATTAAACCACTAAACTTAATTAGGTTGAAAAGTGCTTGTACGTTCAGAAATGCCTTTGTTTAAGAAAGAGATATAATAATGTTGCCTGATATGTGTGGTTGTTAAAGGCGCGTCTGACAAACACACAAGAGCCATGTGATACGATTAGTGTGTATTGTATGGCGGAAATGATGGCGAGAGGTCGGTTAGCTTGGCAAGGTTACCTTTCACTTCCACGACAGAGTGGCCCTGCCCTCCCGCACTACTATACTCACAGTGCTGTACTGTAGTATACTCGTACACGTGATAATAGCGTCACATTCACACGTGTCGCGTGACACCGACACACCCTGCCCTCCCGCTCTACTATACTCACAGTGCTGTACTGTAGTATACTCGTACACGTGATAATAGCGTCACATTCACACGTGTCGCGTGACACCGACACACCCTGCCCTCCCGCACTACTATACTCACAGTGCTGTACTGTAGTATACTCGTACACGTGATAATAGCGTCACATTCACACGTGTCGCGTGACACCGACACACCCTGCCCTCCCGCTCTACTATACTCACAGTGCTGTACTGTAGTATACTCGTACACGTGATAATAGCGTCACATTCACACGTGTCGCGTGACACCGACACACCCTGCCCTCCCGCAACCCGTGTTCACACGTGTCGCGTGACACCGACACACCCCTGCCCTCCCGCTCTACTATACTCACAGTGCTGTACTGTAGTATACTCGTACACGTGATAATAGCGTCACATTCACACGTGTCGCGTGACACCGACACACCCTGCCCTCCCGCTCTACTATACTCACAGTGCTGTACTGTAGTATACTCGTACACGTGATAATAGCGTCACATTCACACGTGTCGCGTGACACCGACACACCCTGCCCTCCCGCTCTACTATACTCACAGTGCTGTACTGTAGTATACTCGTACACGTGATAATAGCGTCACATTCACACGTGTCGCGTGACACCGACACACCCTGCCCTCCCGCTCTACTATACTCACAGTGCTGTACTGTAGTATACTCGTACACGTGATAATAGCGTCACATTCACACGTGTCGCGTGACACCGACACACCCTGCCCTCCCGCTCTACTATACTCACAGTGCTGTACTGTAGTATACTCGTACACGTGATAATAGCGTCACATTCACACGTGTCGCGTGACACCGACACACCCTGCCCTCCCGCTCTACTATACTCACAGTGCTGTACTGTAGTATACTCGTACACGTGATAATAGCGTCACATTCACACGTGTCGCGTGACACCGACACACCCTGCCCTCCCGCTCTACTATACTCACAGTGCTGTACTGTAGTGTAGTAGTACTGTAGTATACTCGTACACAAGATAATAGCGTCACATTCACAGTGCTGCAGCGCTCAGGAGTCATATCTACTGTTTGCCGGGTCATAAAATCCAGAACATGTTTCAATATTATTGACTACTTATTCTATGAAATACCAAAGGGAATACAGTTTGAGAGAAGAATTAAGATTATCCATACCGATTTCTGGAAATGGTCAGTTTTCCCATGGTAGTAGTGGTTTTCGCAAACGAAAAATAACAATGAGATTATGGTTGATGCTAGATTCATAAATATAGTCCATTTCATATCATGAACCACATACTGTGTCAGTATATGTATATAAATGTGTGTGTATGTGAGTAGTATATCATGTTTGCAGTTTACGGACACACGTTCAAGACAGCCAGCCTTGGAAATTGCCTATACTCACGATCAAGGACTTCTCTGCGATAGGAAGAGAATACTCGGACATCTCAATAGAATACTCGTCCGAAAGTTGTATTGAGAATATGTTCGGACTATATCAATAAAAAGTGGTTCCTATACATGATTGAACACAACTGTAAATTAACCTAACATATTGGACGTTAGGTAATCGAGCAACAGAGTCAGCGTGTGTGGCCAGAGGAGGTCTGTTCGCTGGTTTGGGGAGGTGTGCCGTGTGTTTAGCAACCGCGAGTTCACGACGCCCACCTCGGCCGTGATGGATGAATGGGTGGATATTCTGGGTCACGGGGGTCAAGGCGAGGCTCAAGGACTTAATTGTTGTTGTTTGGAAACTGTCTTAATCGTTACCATTACCATCACACTTAACACTCACTTTGTAGCTGCCGTGTCGACACGACGTCATTAAGCCTGTCCGCACCCATTAGTGCATTTCTGGGCCAACTACTAAATTCTATTACGTTTTAATGGATACGAATAGAGTTATTAGACTTTTAAATGCGTAGACTTTCTATTTAACAACATATTCTAAAGTAATTTTGTGATTGTTGAACTGCAAGCTTGGCTGGTCGGATTTTTGGCACGTGCATTATTTGCGGGAATATACATGTTTCATCGAATTCGGAGCATAAAATCACTTCTTTTGGATCATTTAGCCTGGGCATTAATGGAAATTCTAAGGATTCGCGGTGACGTTTGTGGACTAGGTTTTGGATAGGAGTTATGTTTTGAATGAGTGGTTTGTATTAAATTTTTAAGACAGAGAACTACGTAACAAACGTAGGTAGATTGCCTAGTCAAACACAGGATGTACTGTGGTGCAACCTTGCCTGTCGTCAGAACTCAGCTGTCGTACAATCGCGTTAAAAAGCGTTATTCTGATAAAAGTACATGAAAACTCGAATAGATGGCAGTTAGGTGCCTTATGGAGAAATGCGTGTACGCGAAAACACCCTGTATGGACTGAGTTTGACTAGACAACTAATATCTATTTGGCAAATTTTGATAAAATTACATAAAACTGGCCTCATTCAAACCGAAGATTAGGGTAGAAATACCTATGTGTGATATTAATACCTTTATCTAGTGTCTTTAAAAGAAGGAAACACTAACGTGTTGTGGATAGCACAATTGCAATGTGCCCCTCAGCGCCAGTTATGACAATATTGATAGCATAGGGTTGGGTTAAGTTATAATGTTTGCATATCATGTTACAGATGGAGAAGAAGAAGGTCAGCGTGTGAAGAGGCCGAGAGCGCCTGCAAGTCCAGACCTCAACATCTCCCCTGACCAAGAACTGGAGGAGAGGGATGGTCTGCCCAAGCAACCCTCAGTTCCTCCAGGGTTCCTCAGTCCCTCCGTCAAGGAGTATCTTGAGCTGGGCAAGTCTATACCAGGTACAACTCACTCATAAATCAACAAACAGAACCTTTATTTCCGCCTCCTACCTATTCCACGTGTCAAACCTGAACTTACGCAACTCATCGTTATAATGTAGTTCCATAAGGTATGTGTCCCTAGGTATGTAATGTAACGCAGAGATGCGCAGGCAGCAGAGACTGGCCACTCACTAGCCACTGTGCAGTCAGTATATTATACACAACACACAAGTATTATCAAACACTCACAGCCGGTCACCAGAACCAGTTTGGAAAGTGACAAGGCACTGCGAATAAATAACCAACTGGTTCCTTCCTCGGGCCTCGGGCTTGATATTACTAACACAGATTATATTACCGTCTAGTCGTGTAATTGACTTCTACTCTGGTTCCTTTACAATAATGATTGCATCAATAGCCTTGATAACCAACCAACACTGCGAAACCAAGTGTTAATGAGTTGAATATGTCGAAATATAGTCAAATTATCTCGGAGTTTTAACACATTCAGTCTCATTATACCTTAACTAACAAAACCAAGATTAGAATGCACGTATTTTGAGGTTCTTGGTACTATTTATTAGGTATTTTCATTAATTACGAAAGAGATAAGGTTTTATAGATATTGTCTTAAGTGTGCGATATTTAGAGCTTTTTGGCGATGATCTGAAGAAAGAAAACTATTGTTAGTCATTTGAAACAGAAGGCAACAACATTATGATCACATGTGAAGTGCATTACAAACTCAAGTGCCATTGTACGAAGTTCGACTTGCAAAGAAAGTACTCGTTTATAGTTAAGGGAATGCACTGTCTTCTGAAAGGCAAAATTTAGGCATGGAGCAAAAGTAACAGAGGCGGATAACTCAATACAGTATTGGACACAACAATGTAAGCCAAATGATTCGAATTTTATATTAGCCAAATAGGCGTGGTTTGTAGAGTTCGGAATTTACGTGTCATCACCGAGTGGTCGGTTATACTTGCTATATGACAATGCAGGCACGGGCCATATGTAACACTCAACGCCAATTATACTGTCTGGATAATGATGGTAACAACACTTTCACCTACGAGCCAGAGCTGTGCAGCACCCATTGGAAATAGGTCTGCAGGACACAAAGAGAGAGAGAGAGAGACCACTCCCAAGCGAGTAGTAGTTCCTGGACTGCTGTAACGTACACAGAACACCTAGACCTACGACTATGTAGTGAACATTTCGCTAGAGCATCTCAAATCCAAAGTGAATCGTGAAATGCATACTCAAGCAGCGGCTATAAGACAAGTACCGGTTGGTTCCGGTTTATATATTCTCAGATCTCAAAACATGAACTAAACCCGCATTAACTACTATATTGAATTTGACATGTTCTAACTATCTCAATTTAATTATAAGAGCTAGTTTTAGCTGACTCAAGCATCCAAAATAAGTTTTATAGGAAATAAAATTGCCCTGATTGAATATTAGTAGAATAAAAGTGCGCAGGATTGAAGGTCCGTTTTTATTTCTACAACTTATTTTGATGGACATTCAAATTGGAATGTTCATCAAAATAAGTTGTAGAAATAACCTCCCTAAAAGAGCTCTATGGTTGAAATACCATAATACGTGAGCAACTAAATAAATAAATAAATATTTATTGCTTTGGACAATAAAATTGTATGAGCAATTACAATGGAATTTAAAAACTAGAAACTAATGTAGTTTTCATAGTCTTCCAAATAATCATTGATGGCGTAATGTGTCTTACTAGTTAGATAATTTTTTAATTTCTTTGGAATTTCTTAAAGTTGTCTTCAAATTTAATTTCTTGAGGTTATTTGTTAATAAGTTTGATGGCGTTGAATTTTGAATGTTTTCGTAAAAGGTTTTGTTATGAAATATATTTTCTAATAAATTTTTCGGTCTGATATTATAGGTTTTTAATTTTGTAGTTTCAAGTGTAAAATATTGTGGATTTTCTTTGGCACATTTTATTGTTTCAAAAATAGGAAATATAAACCTAAATAGACGGGTTTTGGAATTTCCTTCATAATCCCTAGCTGATTAGCTACCTTTACACCAGATTGATAGCTGGAGCCCGCAGCGACCTGTCATAATCTTGTGTTAGTATCTAAATGTAAATGACAATAAAATATTATAATTATCGATTAGTAGTATATGTGTCGTGTGTCGATACACACGAGTAAAAATAGTTTGAACTATTGTTGAGTGTTGACATGACACAAGCAGCTGATCGGTTAGTTAGATATTTAGCCAACAAATACATACTGGATGCTTAAAGTCGTGCTGGATCAAATCAAGTTAGTTACATGCAGTTATTAGCAACCGCTGCAATGGTAAAAAAAACTATAAAAATACACTGTTTTCTATGCATTATCAAAACACCATTTGATCGTGTGTCTTACTTAGATGGTTGTGTTAACTATGATACTGTAGTAATTGTTGTAGCAAAATCGTGTACTTCAGTGTGCTATTTCAACTTACGAGTATGGATCGGGACTCTGAGATGAGTCTTTTAATAGTACTCCAGTCGTGCCAGGTATTATTCAACTATTATGTAGGAAAGGCAAGAAATGTTACGTAAATGCAAACATACACGATAGAGAAACTTCTGTTCTTTGTCATCACGAAAGGATGTCGTTAACCTCCAAATCTACTTTCGTATCATAGAGCTGTACCATCATGACATTTCTAACCTCCAGTCTGACATTTATATTTTACAACCGACTATAATCTTAACTTCTTTCGTGTCCGTTTCCTTATCTAGTTCAGAAACTTGTTGGATATCCAGTCGTACGCCTACGCTGTGGAATATGTCGGCAGTGTCCGAAGGCTTGCATCCCGATTGGGAAATAGCAGAACAGCCGGCTCGCAGCACTATCTACTATAATGAGGCATGATCAGGCAATAAATCAGGTTTCCTATTGCAACTGCACTGATTTTGACGTAGATATGAAGTAATAATGCACCGATCACGCGGCATCCCACCTTTCATCTCCACCGGGTCGCGAACAACGATGCACAGGCACACTGGGGCCGGAGTTTGCATCCATATCAAAGTTTTAATAAAAAAATGAAATAAAATAATACATACGTACATATTTAGATTTGCCTAAATAGCTTGCAAATAACGATTTTGAATTCGGTGTTAATAAACAACTAGGTACTTTTTTGCCGTCACCCGGTACAATTAGGTTATTGGCTATTTATAAAGTAGCTAGTATCGCGCTAAAGACTCAGTAAACATAATTAATAATCCGAATGACCTCGAAACAAAGCATAAAATGGGAACTTTTTGTTGTGGAATAAGAAGCTGCATTCTTCAACACCAGCTAGATCTCGGTACTTTCCGACCAACAATTTACAGGTAACTCTACACGTAACTCCGCAACAGATCACTAGAAAATGTTCTAGATTTCGTGTTTGTAATGTTTCATAGACATCCCGAGCCAACGTGTTTTTGATTTTCCTTGAGCACCACGACCCGTCGAAAATAGTTCATCGCTGAATATTTGATTGCACTCGATGGTACTAAAGAGTAAACAACATCGCGTTTAGCAACGGTCGAGGCGAGATATGAAGGCAGTGTTGCGACCAGGACACTTGGGTCCGAGGTCGTGCCTGACAGCGAGGAGAGGAGTCGCACAAGAGATGAGATGACTCACTCGTAGTTAATAGCAACACCTAGCATCGAACAATGAACAATCAGACTGCAGCTGGTAGGGAAGATCAGATTACAGGATTAGATGTTCCAGCTCAGACTGTAATAATTCAACAAAGCGTGGTCTCAGCTTCAAAGAAGGATGCACTGGTGATCTTCTCCAGTAAAATAATACAATCTGTGGAGTCCAATAAAACCAATCGTTTGTGAGAACCGAAGTAACTATTTCGAGCTCTTTGATTGACTTCGCGTTAACACAGATTCGTGTCATCTGCGTACTGAACAAGACGTCCATGGTATACCGATGAACTGGCATCGTTGACGTAGATCAAAAAGAGTATTGGGCTGAAAGTGGATCCTTGTGGGACACCGTTCTGAAACATTGCTCCCTTGATGTAACATCTGAGATTCTTACGTGAGTTGTTTTCGATAACTTTATTTGCTAAAGCAGACTGATGTATAAGACGATCTATGAAAATCTTGGTTTAATTTATAGTTTAAAACAGAAACGCGCTTAGCCCTACAAGGCAAGCGGCGGGCACTGGGCGAGGGCCACGGTGAGGAGTAGGATATACGTACGGTGATAGGCTATCGCGTTACAGTTACCTTTCTCGGTGGACAGTCGTAGATTGGATTAAGCATTCAGGGGACAAACAATGGTAGGTGTTGTTGCAACGGTGTGGAGTCGGCATTGACCCGAGCGGCCCGGCCCCCGGCGACCGGCTGACAAAACGCGACCTATTGCTCCACACTGCCCCGACTCCAGCCACAGCCCTTCTCCAGCAAACCTATAACCTTCGCAACTCAACATTTGCATGCGTTTCAAATAAGGTCAACTCAAATGTTGTTCCAACTTGGGGTTTTAATTTTAACCGCTTGATTTTAATGTTTTCATGGATGCACAAGTTAAGTTTCTGTACGCACAGAAATTTACTTATCAATCGCAGGTTCTTCACCGAACGTCTTCGGCACCCCTCTCTACTGTGCGTTGCTTGACAAAATATCAAGCCTCAAGAGGACTCTCAAAAGGCAAATGTTGTATGATATATGCCAAGCATACATTTTATTGCTAATTCTGCCTTGAGACAGAAGCATATTTCAGACATTATGGGATTTTGATAAAACTGAAGTTAAAGAATGCGCGCGTGTTTTTGTGAGTATACGCGTTCTCAACCAAAACGTATCAGAATCGATTAAAATTTGCATACATGTTGGGTATTGAGCACACACAACAATTATTAAGCTTTCCTTTTGATCACCCTGATACGCGACTAAGCACAGCGTGCCCCTAGTTATTTATATCGTAATGCTTCTACATCGCATAATCCTAGCAGCGGTCGTTATGAGACGACATTCTCTGGGTCCTGGGAAACTAATATAGTAAACAACTCAAAAACTAGTATTGTTAAAACTTTAGCCATCTCACGAGTTCACATTGATAGACCATGAACATCTAGGATATTGTGTTACCTATAAGATTATTCCTCTGAGGGCTGCAGGGTATCGGTGGTCACTGCATGTAATTATAGCGTACGCAGAACGCAGCTGCTCTATTGCTCTCACCTTGTCCACTCGGACAGTACAGTTACAGTATGTTCCGCAAACCTTGACTCGGTCACGACTGTGGTCAGTGGTCACGCAACCCGCCCTTATCATCCTGTCACTGCTATCACTCCTATCAAAACAATCAACAACTGGAATCAATTTTCTTTCACCCCTGGGTCGGCGCGGCGCTCCCGCTATGTTTCGCAACAGGGTTAATCATTGTTAGTGCGCGCTGAGTTAGGATTAATCGTCGAGACGTGAACAATTAGCCGTTACCTCGGCTACAACGAGGTCAGCAGTTTAAGTGGTGGACAAGGGAAACGTACACATCGGCTAAGGATAGATGCGTAGTTATGATGATACACGAGGCATATTTAACTGTAACTGAATAAACTGCAAACATAAACTGTCGGCGTTACGACGAGTTCTTGGTGACTTGCATCAAACCGCAGTAAAAGGTCGTGCCAGTGGTTCTCCATCGCCTACATTTAAACTCGTATGTTACGTTTACTTCAATGTTGGCGGAGAGTAACTGAGTGACCTTTCTCCTGAACCGTGAAATTGCTTTACGTGGCCTTCGTTTTTATAATAAATGTTATATTTTCGACATATACCAAACTGATAGTCATCAAACACCCATCGTTGCCAATAAAAAAAATTATAATAATTGAATTTAACATCTTCATTATTGCTTGCTCCCGGATCCATAACACTGTCCCAGTGACAATGCAATCCTTAAAGCACACGCACTAAAACAACTCTAAAAATTACCGTGACTGTGATACAATACCCTAACTCATACATCAAGGTGTGACCCTACACCGCATGTTAGTTCACAATCTACACGTTGTCCTATATTATTTCGGTCTTCTAATCAATGGATGTTTTGATACCTTTTTACTATGACGTTAGCTTATACAACATGATTTACTACAACTAACTACAGGTATATTTACAGAAATTATGAACCTGTACACGATCAGGTTCGGCTAAAAGAAATCAAGTACTGTAATTCTAATATTAAGTTGATAGTTAACACAAGTTTCGTATACTATTTAAGAATTCTCAACTTTGTTTTTAGTAAGCTAGTTTTCTTGTAATCTACTAAATGGTTTATGTCTTAATTTCTTCTTAAACTGATGTCTTGAACAATAACAACAGCAATATGTATTGATTGCAGTATGTTGACACATGGTAGTTGATTTGCCAAACAAGCTTGATGAATAACGAAAGTTACAACATGTGTTAACGAAAAATAACGAGGATTTCCGAGCGAATACGCAGTATATCTCTTACTGCCGTGTGTTGGGAAGCCCGGTTTACTGCAGTGTTTGCTGCATAAGGCCTTGACATCTTTGTCTTCACTCTCTCTAAGCCTTTCCAGCCGTCTACACGGATCTATCAACATTATCTTAAAGGTCGATTTAAACTAAAAGTTTTATTTGGAAAAGAGTGAATTTAAATGGAAATTTTGTATTTAAAAAGAACTTGTTATTCTTTCTTCATCAACAAACCATCAACATACCACTCGATCAAACCGACTAGAGGCGATATTTTTGGCCCTTCACAATCTATGGTATATGTGTATTAAGAGGCAGGATGTTAGAGCTTCTGAGGTGACAAGCTGCATTAGAACAACGATGCCCTATTGTGTCGCAAGCTCTTGTAATGACAATGGATTGTAGCTCTGTACGTGAGATATGTGTTGCAGGGAGGCCAGGCTCCGACTACCCCGTGCTGTCCATGGTGCCATATACTGACTTCTACTGCGACGACCAGCCGTACCCAGGCTTCTTCGCAGACATGGACACGCGCTGCCAGGCCTGGCACTACTGCGACATTGACGGTCGGCAGACCACCTTCCTCTGCCCCAACGGCACCCAATTCTCCCAGGTAACGTCTAATATGCGAATGTATATTAGCATAAGGGTGATGCGGGATGTGCAAGAAAGTAGCTAAATATACTAGTTAAGAAGGTGATGACTCGGTAGGCCAGCTTTATCGGTTATGCCAACATTACTGAGGGCCGTTTTTTCAATTGCCTGGTTAGCAGCTGGTTAGCTAACCGCCGGTTAAGTTGTTTACAGTCTGCAATGTTTACATTTTCACGCAACGTTCAAAGTACTTAAATGAATTATTTGAAGATATTTCAATCAATAACGGTATAAATTTACCATTTTTATTGAATTTAACATGTACACATTATGCTAATATAGCTAAATACAAACTGTAACACAAAAATGCAAAATCAAAACAGACAAAGTAAAACTTAACCTAAAAAATATTCAGCTTTTCTATTGGTTGGCTCCCTGTCCTAATTTTCACCACCGGTTAAGGCTGAATTGAAAAAACGGCCCTAAGAGTAAGAACCACACATAATGTGGTATTTTTGACTTTGATAAACGCATGGGCCCTTATTTTAACCACACGAAGAACAAGTCCTCACGATATAATGAGTATTGGACTTATTACATTAAATCCTGTGTGGTTTCAGGCCGTGTTCGTGTGTGACTGGTGGTTCAACGTGCGCTGTGACCTGAGTAAGCAGTTGTACCCCATCAACGCTCGTCTCTATAGACGTCCCAAGCTGAACCCCACCAGGCCACACCGGCTCATCACCAAGCAATTATTGGACAACATCTTCGTTTGATCCAACACTTCCACACTTTCTGTGATACAAGCCCGACTTTCATCACATCATTTCCTCAACTTGATGACTTTGAGCCTTCGTAAGTGAGATCGGCGCACGACTCACAAATCGAGTTAACACCGGTTCTAGTTATATGAAGGAGAGGGCACTACTATGTACGCGTTTCATTTGTTGCTATTTCCTTCATATAAATTTTGCCCCATATTGGAGTTTAAACTTTCTGTTGATCTACTCGAATTTACGTGGAAACGCAATTTACTGAGTAATTCAATCTAAGTATGTCATGAAAAGTTTTAAAACGCTAAACCGTGTACATCAAGGCTGGATGGACTGGTAACATTAAAATGTATATAGCCTTAAGTAGTTAGGATTTTCAATTAAAGTGATCTATTTTCAACGATATTAATGGGAGGTGTACCTGAAAATTGCGTTGCTTCCTTGACTTCAAGGATATATTTCGCCTGGTAAATACACACAGAAATAAGTCTCAAATAGTAGATCCACTATTGGCTGGAGCTTAGATTATGTTGCTCGCATTTGTAATAAGTTCTTTAGTGCACGTTTGTATTTAAGAATAATTACGTACTTCAAATTTGAGTTTTTGAAAGATGCCAGTAAAATGTATAATTTTTGAACAGCACACTTTACTATGCGTCTGGGCACCAGCAAGCTAAACTACAATATTATGAAGGCTCGCGCGGCAGACGCAGCCAACGTGGAAAACTAATATTTGACAGTTTAATTTGTTAAAATACGTAATAATATACGCTGATTAGCTAATTATACACGCATTTTTATTGGTACAACCCAATTTACAAATTTATGGTTATATTGATTACCTGAAGTAAGTTACAAACTAAATGAGCTGAAAGTTAGTAATTACCGCGAGTACGGAGTAACAAAATCGAATTTACACATAGAAGATCAAATGAAGATACTCTTGTACGCAGCCGACTGTAAGTTTTCGCACCAGTAGATGCACTACTTATTTACTTTTGACAGACGGTCATTATAAACAACTCAAAAGCTCCCGGGGTTGATGCGACATAGAGCGGGCTAAGCTTCCAAACAAGAGTTCCATTTGAATTAAACTCTTATATGTAAATACGATTGAGTAATGTACCAAGTTCTGCACGATCATAATTACAAAAGTTGTTAATACTTCAAAGTGAACATCTTATTACCTTTATTTTATTATATAATTTATATATTCATTGCAAACAAAACACGAATACAATGTGATATAATATCATGACTATTTATTTTCACACATTAGATTAGCTTACGATTCATTGTTATTAATCACTTTCGTTGTTAAATCAATTTATTGCTAAGTTGTAGGTACATTCCTACTGTTGTCGCACTATCTTGATGAAAGTACAACACATTATTTTGTAAACTAAAACTAGTTTAAATACAACGAGTGCGAAGAAACTCTAACTCCTAGTTTTAAAACTGTGTAGTTGTAAGCATACAAAAATAAAAGTGTTTATACCTGTATTTCGTGAGCTAATTCTACCACCTCGATCCATTTTTATGTGCCATTAAATATCTTTGGCTGGCGGAACAAGTTATTCTATAGTACGTGCGGAAAAAAGTGGCACAGGTTCGTAGAGTTTAAAAAATACCTAAGGTATCGTAATGTTTAAATTTATTTTCCAATCATGCTAAGGATAATTAAGTGCCAGTATTTGGAATATATTAGAAAAAAACAGGGTTTTAATAGTCTGTAAACTACAATTCTAAACCCACGATAAAAGGTTACCATTGCCCCACGTGCGTATGAGTAAGCAGCATTTGACGTCATTTTCATACAAAATAACGCCTTCTAAACCCGATTGTAAACGCACAATTTAATTTGCTTGTCCGTCAATGCATTTAGGGATGAGTTAGAAATAAGATCCTTCCCTAAGTATTATCTCCGTAAATTCAAAATTGTTCTTCAAATTTGCTTTTTTAAATACTGTAATACATTTCAATTAATTTTATTTGCAAACCATTTTTCCGAAGATTCTTAAACTGGTGTACTATTTTAATTGTAAAATAATATTGCATTTGTTCTACCACAATACGTCTCTATTAAATGTATTCCAAAGAAAAACAAGAAAATCTGAAAGGTTAACCTTGATAAGCGCTTATAGTGGATTATCGGCTGAGCCGGAACAATGAGCCAGATCATCTTCTCATGCTGAGATGAGAGGGTCTGGCGGAGGCCACGCACGCCGAGACGAGAGGAAGGTCTCACACACAAGGTCACGCATGACCCTCTCCTCTAACCAATGTCAAGGCTCACATAAGCGGTTAACTCAATATAGCTAAATTACCATAATTTATGTTTTCAAATTAACACTATTTGATGTTGGAGGCGGATAAAGGTTATGGCGTTTACGTACATCTCAGTCCCACTTTTGGCCGTGTCCTCTGAACCAGGATATAAATAATAAAAACGACCTTTAATACTTTTGATTAAGAAACGTGGTTTATAAGAACTTGACTTTACTTGATCAACGATCTTTTAGTAGGTTTTACATTGTTTGTTGGCAGTAATGACAACATTACTTGTCAACACACATTCATAATTGTCAATACACATTACCAATAGGCTCATAGCACTACTATACGGCTGACAAACGAAATCAAAGAAATCATAGGTATTTAATATCTAGACTTCAGAGTGTAAGGCCGATGAGAAACAAATATTTGTCTTTTTTTTCTACAATAATAAATCATTTATAAAATAAAAAATTTTGCCGGTGTAAACTGGGCAAACATATCCATAATAATGATACTGGTTTATTCGGTCTGTACTACTCGAAAACCACCACAGAACAGGTGTACCGAGAGTATTGAACATCTTGAATTACCGTTGGAACGAAGATAAATCAATAAAATTGTAGATATAACACCAAGAGATTTCTCTGACAATTTGATGGTCGACTACTGCCCATGGAAGAGGCTCACATCCACTAAGATTCAGTGGAAAATAATCGCTGAAAGTATAGACCTGTTGCATTTTGAAATATAGGTAACTTTAACAGTGGTATTCACTCAATTTTAAATTTTGAATGTTAAAAAAATAGAGGGCGTGTGAATATTTTAAACTTAGAAACTTCTCAACTATGGATGGAATAAACCTTTCTTGATAGAGTTTGCGGCATTGTTTTTATATGCTGAATTAGACTTTCAATTTGATACCTAACTAAGCCTGAACCCTTACAAAACCGTCTATATTTTCACAAGGTTATGAAGACTGGAAAGACTTGTGCTATTCCAAGGCAAACGCCCAGCACTCTTATTGTTATGGATTTTAGAGAGTTTCATTTCATCACAATCTACCTTATTTCCATTTACCTATACGCATTTATATAAAACAGTAGACTGAACTGTACGAATGTAAGATAAACTACATACATATGTATGTTTTGTTATGTCCAGTGGCAGTGTGTATGTATACAAGCAGGATGGGATGGGTACGAGGATGAGCCGGTCACCGTGGGTTGAGCTGTCTCTGTGTCCAGCCAAGGCCGCACTGCCTACGCGCTCACCTTGCTTGCATTCACACTTCGACTCTACCAAATATTCACCACTTCCCGAACACTCACCGCGTTTTTCAAATATCAGAGTCTATTCATTATTTGATATAGTCATAAGATTCTTGTTATTAGATTATTTGTTATTATTCTTCAAGTAAACGACTTTCAACTTACATTCGAGTATGAAACAAAATATCTTGGGTTAACGTTTGATCAAAATTTTTCCTGGACACCGCACTTAAATGACATGTGTTCAAGACTATCCTCACAACTTTTTTTGTTGACTCATTTTGCAAAGATTCAAAATATTTTTCTAATGCGACTAATGTACACGTCGCTTATAGAGTTTAGACTATTGTACGGAATAGTGCTCTGGGGGTCTGCGTCTCAAACTTCTCTCTTACGAGTTTTCCGACTACAAAAAAGAGCAGTTCGTATTATGGCTGGTGTACGTAGACGAGCTTCATGTAGAGAAATATTTGAAAAATTACAAATTTTACCTTTGGCATCGCTATCTATATACGAAATTTTGATCTTTTACAAATTTAAATTCGCAACTTTTCAAACGGGTTTAGGAGTGCACTCGTACAATACGAGACACAGAAATGAGCACAGACAAACCCAACATAGATTAGAAATCGCGGCCTCCCTTCCCCAAAATTTGGGGCCAAAGCTATTCAATAAACTCCCTAATAAAATAAAATGCGAGGAAAATTCCTACAAATTTAAATCCCTTTACAACGATTTCTCATGAATGAAGCTTTTACTCTGTTGATGAGTATTTAAATTTTGACAATAGTAATGTATTGAATTAATTTAAGTAATGTATCAACCGATTGAATTGTATATTATTGTTATTGTATATAATTGGAAACTGTGTATTCTTTATCAGTGTGTAAAAAAAAGAAAAAAGTGTATTTGACGTTTGTAATACAATTGTAAAATTGTCTTTTGCAAATAAACGATTTTGATTTGATTTTGATCAAGGTAGCAAAACACGGCTTGTTATCGTGCACATAAAAACACAATGACAACTTACTTTGTCACCGTAACAAGAAATATGGTTATGAGTACCATACCGCCATTTATGTAAAAAAATAGTCGCAAAAAGGCTGTACACAAATAACGAAAGATTTTGTCTCACTGAAATACGAGAACCAATCGATTCTCGTAACAATCGAATATTGCTTCTGTATTTGGTAATGTGCCTTAGAACAACCACCACAATTTTCTGACTGTCTGTCTGGCCCACAGAGCAGGTATAAAATTAATCCTCCTTGGTCAGGCCGTAACGTTGGAAAGGCTACTTTTTTAGTACTTTCACGCAAAATAACCAATAGATGCAATAACAAATGAACATGAGTATAAAGAAGACATAACTAATCTTTATTTATCAAAATCTAGTTAAACAATGAAAATGTGATAATAATAAGACATAGAGTATTAAAAATTAATATATTTGTTACTTCTCCATTTCGTTTTAGGCAATCAAACAAAGTCTTTGTGTTTACAAATTTTTATCTCCGAAACTTTGTCTACCTGTTTCAATAACTTCATAACTATAACACAATCATTAATACCAAAATCTGGAACATTATCAATACCGACAAAAAGAAACTTAACTCTGTACGTTTTATTTCTGACTACAGCTATACAGTACAAGTAAACTATTCACAACTCTGAAGTTCCTCATTATTGTAAGTTAAGATTTTAGAGTTAATGCGCTGAAGTTTCGAATTTACTGTTTCGAACCTTTTGAATGTACTGAGAGGAAGCACATTACATTGAGCGCCTGTGTCTAGTTAACACCCTATTTATTTCCCTTCGATAGTGGCAGGCTCCATCCTTACTGAGTTATTGTTTGTGTTTCTGAAAACTGTCAACCTGTCAACAAGAAACGTGTCAACCTGCTAAAGACTGATTGTAAACCTATATTACATTTTTCAATAATTTCTGCTGTGATTGTTGAAGATTAGTATTTTCCTCAACACGTTCATGTACATTTTTAGAGGGTTTACCTCAGCAAACATTTGAGGAATGACTTCTACCACCGCAAGAGTTACACGTCTTAACGTAAGCAAGACAGTAAGTTCCTAGCTTCATGATTCCTACCACAACTTCTACAGCTAAACGTTTTTTTATTAGACACGTTTGTTCTATTTTAACTGTATTCAATGGTACCTTATTTGTAATAACATTTACGCCATTACTACTGTCAATTTTAACTTTATTCAATAGTACTTTATTTATAAAAACATTTACGCCATATACTACTGCCAATGAGTTTTGTTCTGGTGTTTTACTCATCTCTGCTGCTCTAAAATGATTTATTGCTTCGCTAAGTGTTAAGTCTCTAAGCCGTAAGAGCTCTTTAAAAACATCATTTATACATATCACGATTCTGTATCGAATTAACTCGCCTTCTTCTTTAAATACACAAACTTAAGCCAATGTTTTAAGACTAGTGAAGAAAATATCAAAAGGTTCGTCAAGTTCTTTTTAATGCATTACGCTTCGTGCAGTAGGTTATACGAGTATTTGATGACCGTGCGGCATTTACGGTATTGCCTTTTTTAGTTTTTCTTTTCTGATAATCGCGGTCTTTTGTTCACATGTAAAGAACCCTGTTGAACACTAGTAATACGAAATTAGGATGCACTGACAACTCCTGATGATTGACTATTCGGTAGCCACAGGTAGCAAGTAAACAGTGGTAGATTGGTAAACAGTGGAAGACTGGTAACCGAGCTGGTAGACCGAAGCTAGGAGCGGTTAGTTAGATACATATTAGGACAACTATGCCAAGTGTAAAGTATCCATTCATGAACACTTGCGCTTGGACCGGGGAAATTCCGTACATAAGCTAGTTTTAACACTATTGTTTGACAATATGAACCGTGCCTTGGATTATATTTTTAATGGATACGATATAGTTGAACTTGTATTGAAGTTGCTATACGTGATTTTGTATTGTAGTTAGTGTGTTATTAACTGTGCGGCAACATGTCGTGACGTGAGAACAGCCTTGCCGAGGACACGGCAGAGGCGTGTGTTTGTATATTGTACCGTTGTACGTGTTATTGTTTTACTTAAGCGCTTGGGAAATGTATGATAATTATTGGCATCAGGACAAAGCCCGCGTCCTTCGGTCCCATAACTCAGACGTCTCACCTTCGAGCATCCGTGACACCAAAACACATAACCGCTACACTACGCTACCCGCTACCTGCTAGTCTGTACCACCATACCACTTGTGAATTCATCACCACTGCAGCACTGCTCATTATCATATAAACACTGTTTTCCGCTTGCTCAATCTTTACTTAATAGACGATAAATACAGTGGTTGTTTAGATTACTGATTATATGATGGGGATATGTGGTGTTCCAATTCCTATACAATATAACTTTTACACAACTGGAGTAAAAGACTATAATGAGAAAGCTTAAAGTATAGACCTAATGAGTACTAATCAACCTAATGAATATACAAAATCAAATGTTCAGACTGCCCCAGCTTTTATGTTAGTTAGCCAAACAGGCAAGAGTTTCAAATCAAGATTTCGTGAACACATACAAGTTATAAAATCAAATAATATCACAAAATGAAATCTAACTTTGCTGGACATATCCTAAAGGACAAGAACAGCCCGCAATTAAAATTTAAGGATTGATATAGAAATCACTCGTTTTATGGCTTGATCCAAACTCTTATGGCTTTTTGGCTTTTGGAATTTGTTTTTGGGGGTGTTGTTCAAAACTAAACGTACAATATTGTAATTTCTCAGAAGTCCGCAATAAATTAGACTGCAATAGTGTGTAAGATAGGACATTATTGTTCTCATGGAGTTCATTCGATAAAATGTGCTCCAACGCCACAGGCGTTCAAGTCTCGTCTAAAAGCAGTTTTGACCGCGAACACTTTCTATAGTTCAGACGAGTTCTTGGCACACCAATGGGAGACCTAGTGAGAAATGGCTACCGGCGTTCGGATGCTTAAGTGGGAGAATTCGAATGAATGAGCCGATATGACTGTGAAAATTGTTGTTAGAATGAGTTCTCGATGTAAGAATGAGAGACAAAATTTTAGCTTTTAAAATATTTAAAACCTGACGAATTTCATACAATGTATTTTGTTAACGAAATAAAATATTTATTTATTTATTATTATTTATTTATTCATAGTATTCTCAACTAAGCTGCGCAACTAACACACGTTAGCAATGAAAGTCTGCGAATGTTAAAAGAACGATATGACGTAGTTACGAGTTTGGCTTGTGTACACATACATGTAGAGTATACACACACACTGACACTGGAGACTGGAGAGTGCGTGAAGGGTGGGCGGGGCTGAGATTGGACAAGACAATGGGAGAGGACTAGGGTTGGGTTTCGAACACCTACACGCCGTTACACAACTCACAGTACATATACATTATCTATACAGTATACTGTAAGCAACCCAACTAACAGTTATTTGTTTCAACCTAGAGACCTGCCCAAGCTAAGATGAACCACGTCCATGAAATTCAACCATACATAATTAATATAAGTTTATACTGATGTTATCCCAAGAAAGTCAGTAAAGAGGAAAAGCTTGGCGTATTATATGTTTTTGTTGGTCTGTCATTTAATGGCTATGCATAAAGCTCAAAGAAAACACACTAGTAGCTGTAAACATAACAATTAGTGAGTGTTGTTTTTGTTGACCCTTTTTCACTCCAAGAACACAGTTTCAACGAAATTCTTTCAAAACCATGCAGCTCTTTTACAGGATATGTGTTCCTTCATTGTTTGTAAATCGATACAAGACTTGCCACTTAAAACGAGAGGTCTTATAAAATTACCAAAGAGCTTTTGTAAAATCACAACTGATGAAAGCTTCGATCAGTATAGCCGACTACGATATCATTGATTAGAATACAGAACAAACAATATGTTACAAAATGAAGCAAATAAATAGCAAAATTAAAAATAAATAAAAACATTTTAACAAATTAATTTAACTAACTTAAAAATAAAACCTATTGTAAAATGCTCTAATAAGAGTGAAATAGTTAACATTACAGCTGTACTCATTTCATGAGAACCAATATAATAAATATTAAGTTTCCAATACATATCAGACTACCACTATGCGCGCACACTATTTGCCATAATGTGAACTTTAATTTGTGGGTTGTTGTAATCTTTATTCACTTAATAAATTGTTGGAGTCGGTGCTGCTATTCCATTACTCAATCTTTGGGTGTGTGTGCGTGTGTACCCTTAAAATAAATTGTCAACAAAATCTAAATCAAATTATAAGTAAAATTAATAAACCTATGTTACATGTGGAAGACTATTTTGAACACTTAACTGGTGTTTAAATAGTAAATAGCAAAACATTATGCTATCTCTAATATTGGTACCAATACAACAATGTTGTACAACACCAATATATTTTACTATTTGACCAGTGTTAGTATATAGTACAACAATGTTATAGTGTACTATATACTAACACTGGTTTTTGCTTTTCATTTGCAGGCCGAAGTAAAACAAGCCTGTACCCAACGTTTTTTAAAAACGAGGTATGTTTGTAAAATAAAATCTATGAGTTAAAGATCTTGAGGCACGTCTTCTGTTTATGTTGTTGTATTCAAGCTTGTTTGTGCTGGTTTCATGTGATTATTGATTAGCGCTAGACTGGCGGTTATCATCACCTTGAGAATGTTGGTCAATGAGGCGATGATGCTTTCATCACTCGCAGACACTGCTGCCTAGTACCTACTGACATCACCATCACCGCACACCATTCCTCAGTCTCAGTCATACACCGTCACCGCACACTATTCCTCAGTCTCAGTCATACACCGTCACTGCACACCATTCCTCAGCCTCAGTCATACACCACCACCACACACCTTTCCTCAGTCTCAGTCATACACCGTCACCGCACACCGTTCCTCGGTCTCAGTCATACACCGTCACCGCACACCATTCCTCAGTCTCAGTCATACACCGTCATCACATTACAAATTACCGTGACGATAGGTAAAGGTCGAGGTTAGTGGTAGAGATGACTTTGTAGTCCTAACTTCGCCTCGTTAACCAAGACAAACTTTAACTTTTTTTTTTAACAAAACAGTATCTCTTTTCATAAAATTTTCTTCGCCAAAGGCCCTTTTTGGTAAATTTTATTATTTCTACTTAACGCCATAACCTTTACATTTTAAATATCTTCTTTATATATGGTAATTTATTGGCCGGCATGAATGAGAGGCAATGAAGCAACAGTGACGGTGTATGACTGAGACTGAGGAATGGTGTACAAGGCGGTTTGCTCAAAACACAGCTTTTCAAACGCAAATGAATAAAATTGTATAATATTCAAAGAAGACACCCGTTGTCGGTTAAAATAGGCAAGCGGCCTTTTTGCTCTCAGTTGCGGGAGACGACTTGCCATGACAAGTAAGAGTGCAGACAAGACATGGACGCTGAGTGGTGGAGCGGAGAAGAGAGGCGAGCAGAGAACACCTATAAGAGATACAGGTATGCCACACAAAATCCGCGGACTAGTAGTTTTGGGAATTATCCCGTCATATTTAATTGCAGAGAATTTGCAGTCTTGCAAGACACGTTGCATCCATATTATGCAGTACTTTGTAGAACAAGTACCACACAGAAGAAGGGTTCCAACCAATAAAAAGTAAATAAAGTAATACTAACCGGCATAAAGCTTATATTGTTGGTATCTTTGTTTGTATCTTGAAACTCCACTTTTCAAAGACTCCCCACTAAATGTTTCCCACGATCGCCTATGCAGAGAGGTCTGGCGCTTTAAAAAGAAAAGCATTCTTTGGTTTTCTGAGCTGTATTGCAACCGTACGTACCGTGCTGCTGTGATCCAAAGCACGCGTAATCCGCCTACAGAATTATATGACCAAATCAGAGAAGACCTTATGCCTTGCCCGTTAACAGAGTTAAGATCCCTGTCAACTATTGTAGGTATTTCTCCAGACACAGCGTAGGACCTACTGGTTTGGCAATACAGAACTGTATATGCAGATAACACTGCTCACCGGTCACTCGAAACTTTAGGAAGAAGAGATTTCTCTGAATCTGAAAGCAGCATTTCATCACACGTTGTTTACATAAATTACGCTACTGACTTTTAAATGAGGTCTTCACAGTGGAACGGAAAAGGTTACATTTGAACGCGAAGTCTTTAACTCTTATACAAGTGGAAACTGTTCAATGATGCAGACATTTTTAGCCCTGTTCTAAGTCGAGTTTTAATTCTCCTAATATACTCGTTCACTAATAGTCCAAAGAATATACAGGGTGTTCATTTTAAAAGGGCCACCACGGGGATTTCGTTAACTCCTCAATTGACAGAGATGTTTAAATGGAGGATTTCACCTTGTTTAAACCCACATTTAGAAATACGAAATTATATTTGTGAAAATCGTTCATTATTTTCCAATATAGTGACTACCTTGAAAGTTTCATAAAACCCCTTTGTATATGACATTTTTAAATTTTAAGAGTTTTTTATTTTTGAAATTTGTTTGATATAATTTTGTTTAAGATATGTACGCAGTCAAAGTAGTGTAAAATTCCCATTTTAAAACTCACAGCGAACGAGATCCTTAGCATTTAAAATGGACATTTCATACTATTTTGACTGCGTAAATCTAGAAAACGGATCTTAAAAATAGATCTTACGATTGTAAAGGGATTTTCATATCCAATGTTCAAGTTGGCCACCATATTAAAAATGTGGACGATGTTCAAAAATCTGATTTTATATTCTTAAATGTGGGTAAAAACATGGTGAAGTCCTCCATTTTACATTGCTGTCAATCGAGTAGTTTACGAGATCCTCATTGATAATTAATTAAAACAGATTAACAGTTTGAATTGTGCAACTTGAGGTTAAATACAGGGTGCTTTTGAACTCAAGTATACGGATTGCCAATTACTGTCGTATTATGGTACTTTTAGTTGCCCTTAAAAATAAAAAAGACCGTGTTAAAGATGATTTGCCAACATTTTTTGGAAACATGTAGTCTACCAGTCTACTATTCTGGACGTGGTGAATACAGGATGTTTAAATATAGTTTTGACGATCGTTCGCCTTATAATTCAGCTGTTTCTTAACAAAACCTCTCGATTTCAGAATGAGTAATTACTGATAAATTAATTTGAAACATGTTATTTTTTATACGTTTTTGTAAACTTTGCAGTTTCCAGCTATTTAAGAGAGATTTTTTTTAAAATCGTAAAACGGGCATAATTTGCTGACTACATTAGTTAAGTATTTCCGGCGATATTTAATCGTTGCACTAAGAATAAAATAAAGTAATCTTAATGTGCCGAACTAGTCGATAATCGTAGTACGAAACTTCAACCTTCGTCAAGTAGAAATTAAAAGTAACTGAATGGTTTAATTCAAATTTGAATATGATAACAGAAGTGAATAAAGAAAGGTGACTAAATGGAGTCAACTTGCAATGAAGGTATTCACACAAGCCTTCATATTAGTAAATGCTTACAACGCTCCAGCTATGCTTGGTGTGCGAAGAAATTCAGTATTGTAGGAGTTGCTGATGGGAGTCTGCGATATCACAAGTTGCTTTTAAATTACCACCAGCCCCATATATCAAGCGTACAACAAAACTATATCGTGTACAGTTACCAACTGATTTATCTCATTGTCATCCCTTTCTAATTTAGAGCTCAGTGCACTTTAGCAATAAACACCAAATTTCAATAAATACTTTGATATAAAAATTTCTGTTTACAATTTTGGAAACAAACTGTTTTCCATTACACGCGTCAGTGTGTGAGAAAAGTGACTTTCATTTTCATGTGTTTTATCCAAGTCAGTTAAAAGTTTGTTTTGAAAGGTCACAATTGATTTCATGGGTCGATACCTAATACACTAAAACAACATTACTAAAGAAACATACCCCCTTTCCGAACGCGCCCAGGAACACAAAATCCTTTTTTCAGGTTTTAAACGTCATTTGGTCAACTTTCCACTCATCATATTATAGTACAAACAAGTATAGTCATGCAATACTGTTACGTGTCTGCAGTTTCTAGTTTGATAAACCGCTTTAACTTATACAAACCATTCACATGTCATTAAAACATATTAAAAAGTTTCCATATTTTAAATGCATTTCAACAAAATGTTAAAAATAAGTAATCCTTTTTGGCCAGTATGTCATATTACTCACATAAGGCAGTTCTTCGTCTCATCACACAATAGCGTCTTACCTGAAAACAAAAGAAATCGATATTATTTCCACAACTAGAAAATTTATCATCAATGACAATATCAAATCGTTTAAAGAATTGAACCAGCGCTACATGTGATATTTGATTTACAAAACACTGTATATAGAGCAACTGTGTAATTACAAGAAAACACGGGAAACATATAACAATTTGAAATGATATTTATATGAATGCATTTATTTTTTACTGTCAGACAAACAAAAGCCTGCATGGACAATTAACATGGATAGAAAATGACATAAGAATTTACCAACTATAACGCTCATAACTAAATGAATGTTAACAACTAGAAATTTTGAGATTAAAAATCCGATGTTGATTATATATTTTCTTCAAAAAAATCGTCCATGGAATAATAATAATAGATTTAAGCCTAGTCTACTATTGGCAGAATCGGCGAAAAGTAGCCTCGTGAACACTTTATTTTATGCTAATTATGTTTGAAAATAGAGCTATTTATTTATGTTGTCAAAGAGAAGGAAACGTCGCAGAAAGGTTCGGTTTGCAGTTTTGAGCTTCCCAACATCTCCCGAGGCAAATGGCAAAACTTTAGATATTAGGTAGGGGGGAGTAGGTAGATTGTGTAGGTAGGTTGAGATAGGTAGATCGTGTAGGTTCTAGAGTGACGGGAGTAGTTTTGATTGACTAAGGGGGTCTAAATCTATTATGCAAGGTGAACTGTGTATTCATTAATGGTAAAACTACATTATTGAAGCAAAACAAAACTTTGAATGACCACAATTTAAAACGGCTGATCCGATCTAGCTGCGGATTAACAAACTTTAATCTAACTTAATCGAACTTTTCTAGAAATTTACAAAAGGAACATTTGTACTAAATTTCATGACAATCGGACTCAAAAATGCGACCTGTAGAGTGGTTAAACATTTATTAAATGTTTCGCCATATGACTTAGGTAGTGTTGGGAAGCAAAAAAACTGTAAACCGCACCTTTCATGTCCTTCCGAGTGACCTTCTCTTAGGCGAGAGAAATGTAGACTATAGCTCTATTTCTTAAAAGTTCTCGAAAATTCGCTAGTAAGTGTAACATTGGTTTAGGATAGGAAGTCCCTTGTAACTACTGTATCTGGTTTATGAAATATCAATTCTCTTGCCGTTCCTACTAAAACTGAGATAGGAACTCCAGTAGAGTGTAAACTGCAAGAAGTGGACAGAGGAGTCACGTGTTTAGCCTTCTCAGTTTGAAGGATCCGTCGCGATTCCAATACCAGTGAAAAATAATTGTGTTGCGAGCATCTATCAATAGAAAAGTCCCTGAAGATACCATTTTACTCACGTGATCGACATGATTATCCCAGCATAAAGATTTATCAATGTAGATTCCTAAACACTTTGAGCATTTAACATCATTGATAACTTGGTCTCCTAGCATTACTGACGCTTTTTCGTCGGTTGTAAAATGACTGAGACTGAAGTAAATGTACGACGTTTTGCCCAAATTGGTTTTAAGATTTAGATAGTCAAAATACTGAACACACGAGTTTAAATTTTCATAAGCTGATATCCCCAAGTTTTAAATAGTTTGAGAGCTAAAGGTCAAGATAGTGTCGTCAGCATATTTGACTATATCTACAGTATTTTGAAGGTAGTATTTACAGTTATTGATATAAATATTAAACAATATAGGTCCCAGAATAGAACCTTGAGGAACACCGAATTTGAGTTCTTTAGGATTTGAGATTATGTCTGAAACTGATACGCCCTGTCTCCTAGTGGATAGATAGCTTTCAATCCATTTTAGTGGAGTCCCTCTCACTCCTATATCATTAACTGTTGTTAGTAAAAATTTGTGATGGACACAATCAAATGCCTTTGATAGGTCTAAAAATATACTCATTGTCTTAATTTGTCCATCCATGCCCTTAACAACAAATTCCATAAATTTATTTATAGCATCTGAAGTGCATTTACCCTTTTGGAATCCAAATTGGGTGTTAGTAATGCTATTATTAAATTCAAGAAAAGAACTTGTCTTAAGAGATTCGCAAAAGAACGTTTGTACCGAATTGCGTACAAATCGGACAAAAGAAGTGACTTGTACAGTAGTCACACAATTACAGGCGGACTAAAAAGTAACTAACACCCCCATTTTGTGTTTGTTGAGATATTTGCGTTCTGATTTCTGGTCTGTGAGCTGGGACTGCTAAGCTTATTGTTCTATTTTGGATTTTCTCAATTTTACATAGGATCCTTTGAACTTACTTATATAGTATCTAGAGGAGCTCTATTGATATTGATATAATTTTAAAGAAATAGTGAAAAGCAATTGACCCAATCTTTGGCTCGATACTACCATTCTAATCAATGTCGGCCAAAAACGCGTTAGAACCGTAACTACTCAAATGGCTGTGAACGCTTAATTTTACGATATTTATCTTAAATTAAAAATTATATTTCTTATAAATTCTGATATTCTAATAGAAAATACTACATATGTAGTTATGTACTTTTACACAGTATAGCATGGCAGAGAGGCAAGTTACTGTTGTGCCCCGAGACAATAGGCCGGCCGCTCTATTGAACCTCTGGGAATTCGGAGACCCAATTGACTGATAGGTCGATCGACTGCCCAATTACGGTTGAATGCACGCGCCATTAAATACCGAATATGCTAGAACATCAATCCTATTGGCTGAGCGTCCAGTCACGTAACGTTCTGGAAGAATGCTCCGAGATCTATACCTACAGGGTTGTATAAACCCCAGCCCCAGTCATTTGAGTTCAGTGCAAGTCTGTGTGGACATACAGGGTCACATCCCGAATCCGTGAACAGTGTCAGTGCCAATTCTTGGTGTCAGTGATATTCATTGAACCTGCTACGAACATCAGCATCAACATCTTTTTAAGAGGGATCGTCGAACATCCTCGCAACGTGGAATTTCCGACCGAAGAGTGCTACGAGGACACGTGAGTGAACAGACTTCGCTAATAATAAAATAAGGAACTGTGCATAGTGTAATACTTTGTAGCCATCGAGTTAATAATTAATTGTGTTTAACCTTAGTATAATTATACTGTAAATAAATAGTGAGTTAACAAAGACTAACGCCTTATTATGAAAATGAACACTTAGAGTAAAATAAATGTACATAGTAAGTAAGTAGTTTCGCGCCACGAGCTTGTGAAACAAGTAAACACTTAAAGTTTATAAGGAGAGTGAAAATTACTGAGCACTTAGTGGAAAACAATTGTCGGTAATGGGGATAGTAATGGTGGCGTGAACGTTTGGCCAATCAACGTCAGACTGTCAGCCAGCGGCCAACGGCGACCCTCCCTACGTCTCAGGTGTCTTGTCTGTGTGTAGTGTAGCTCTGTGGCCTGGCAAACTATAGACTGCAGAGCTTCTCACCATCTTGCTGTATATTATTATACAAATTATCATATAGACATGTAATAATAACGTACGTATATCTTAAGAAAATTAAAGTAATGGAAATGTTTGGAATTTAAAATTAACGTCTTTATTTTGTGTAGAAGTTAAGACTATCAACAGGACCTCTCTTCCACTGAACACCAATCATTACATACGATAATTTGCAATTTATTAGAAAATATTCAACAAACTTAAGACTAATAAACTTAAAAATAAACTTCACAATGATCATTCCTGAAATAAATCAAAGCACAAAATATGAAAATATAAAAAATTAAAACTATAAACTTAAAAAAGGATACTATGTGCTTTCATAAACGTTTAACAAGTTAGATAAATTGTTTGTAGCGAAATTATACTGATGACTTCCAATAAGGAACAACTTCCACTGGGTGATAGAACGAGTATACTACGTATAGACACAACATACAGTTACAACAGAGAAGTGCTCTTGCTCATGCTCATGCTCTACATAATTCTGCAGTGGTCACGCTGCATCGATACCGTCACTATCTCCACACAAGGTCACTCTTCAGCCTTCAGCCTCTCCTCCGTCACGAGCCCCAGGCCACCATTGCACTTTACTGTCCCAGCGCCACGTATCATCAGGCTGGTTGTATTTGGACTTTGGAGGAATTGGTGAACCCAAATGTGAGAAAAATAGGACTAAGTACATTTATTCATAAGACCGGCTAAACAGGCCTCTAGTAAAACTTTCGTGCAATTAACCGATGACATGGTAAAAAAGGTTTCCACAAAATAAAGCACTGATCGGACTTACAACAAATAAGTGTCAGATAACGCCAGCTTACAGGAAAAAAATAAATCATTTTAGATATATTATATATAAACGAATTAAAACAAACCCTTTAAGATGTGCAAGATCCCGTTATTAGAAGGTTATGCCTTGTCACGAGTGCCAAATCGTCACCAAAAATCTTGTAAGTAAAAACTAAAACCTGACAAGTCTACGAGAGCGACTGATGTTGACATAACAGAGAAGACCTAACACGCCCCCGCTGTTTTGAGTGTCGTGCGGACATCAGCACTCGGCAGCGCAGTGATGAAATCCGTTTAACATTTCTAAAAGTCAGTGGCATCCCATCACTCATTGTCTCGTCCCAACCATCTCTCGTCACTCGACAGAGGAACCGTCCATAGACCAACTCTTCTGAAATCTCCAAATTGGACGTGTAGTGAAACTTACTCTGAGAAAAGCTTAAACAGGCATTACACTTTTTCGTCGCGAGCAAGAAAGCTCCTTAAAAACGACCGTTAGTTTTGTCAGACTATATATGTTTAATCATTTGGAATGACGCGCTGTCTTTATCTCTATAAGGCGACTCTGAAATAATTCGTCTTCATAGATAAACTACATTTTATCTATAATGGTCGTCTTGGACTAATTCGGAATGAATAATATGAGATGTTTATAATTTGTACACTGTAAAGTGCAAGTATAATAAGCACCAAAACATTTTCAAATTGCCTAAGACCTACGCATTTAAAGAAGGCGTCGTTGGATCACGCGTTTAACTGAACTTCTCTACATAGCAATTGTCTACACACTTACAAGCTGTTCAGATGACATCGCGTACATTGCACTTTCAGCAATAGCGTTCTGTTGAGCTGACTTTACATGTGTCAATGTTTCGGCATCAGAGTAATTAACGTAAGATGAAAAGTCGGCTAAACCCTATTTACTAAGTGCTCTAGTAACTAGAAGTAACAATTATACACAGACACTGAATTGTACACTATATATATACTCTACATAGCACGTGAATGTGACTCTGAGGAGTGGGCGAGTTCGTGCGGTTCGTGAATGGTGAAGAGTGAAAGTCAAGGGCACGCTCAGAGTTGCCTCACCAAGCCAACCAATCTCAGCTTCCTTCATTCATTCTAATTAGAGCCACCTTGTCGTCATCCATATCCACAATCCACATCCACGCTTACCACACGAGGGTATTCCAGTCGCGTCCCTAATAGTACCACGACCTCGGTTTGTGTAAGGTCACTACATTTTTTTAAAACACTATTCAAGTAATTAAATATTCTATCGTACGTAATGTTTTGTACTTTTTAATTTGAGTTCTTAGTATATTATTGTATATATTTATATTGTATGAATATATTTATATTGTTTGTATATAGTTAAATTGTATGTATATATTTTGAATTGTTTGTATATAATTATGAAATGTTTATATTTTGTACTGTGGTTAAGTGGAAGAGAGGACTTTAAAGTCCTAACTTCGCCACCAATAAAGACGCTTTTCATTTCATTTCATTACTACATCCAATACAGTAGGAAAGAGGCAATACAGTAAAGCGACGGAGAGCCAGCCAGGCTGATGACTAGTGTACTCTCCAACTGGACGCTGAGTAACAAGTCTTGTTTTCTTATCCACTGCTCACATTACTTAATAATAATTAAAAAAATTACTTCCAATTGATATTTACCATACATTTTTGAAATAGTCTTATAAATAGAACCTAATTACATTGTTTTAATTTAGTAGTAGGGCAATATCTTTCCTCACGGGTAAAAACCTGTGTGAGGGAGGGTTGTCAGTCTGTATTAAAATATATTTTGGATTTTAATTTTCAGTATAATTTATTTAAAATTGGATTATTGGATTTAACAATAAAGTATAGCTTTCATTAGTAGTTATCAGTTAATTCCTTGATCATACAGATTGTGATACCTGTTTAAAACATTTTGAAGAAATAAATCATTTACTCATTTTTTAAATATCCCTACACGCTATTTATGATTGATTAAAGTTAATAATGAATAGACGATTAAATTACTTGTTTCCAATAATGATACTTCATACATATAAACATATACAGTAATCTGGAAATATACCAGTCACTGTTCCAGTATTGCGACCAGGAAAAAAATTATGTATGTACACTCATGGACAAAATTATGGAACCAAATGATTTTTTTTCATTTCATCGCCCCTTTTTCGTTTAAAATTGGAATTTTCTTTAGCAAAATGTACGTAAATATTAAAACCAACTAAACGATTACAACAAACTCAAAATTATACAGGGTGTTAAACGAAAAGGGGCGATGAAATGAAAGAAACTCATTTGGTTCCATAATTTTGTCCGCGAGTGTATTAAAGATGACATGTTATAAAGAAGCAAGGCCACCATTACATATACTAAAACTTTGTGGTTCAAGTTCACAGCTGTTTTAAGAACTATTTCTTAACTTTCGCTCTTAGCACCAAAATCAGAAATTAAATTTCCACGCGTGTAATTTCCTTTTCATTGCGAATATATTGAGTTAACAACGCAATACCGTACATTTCATATTACAGTATATTTTCATTTTATAGCTAGATGTATAAAATCTGTGATCCGATAAATTTTACGAGAATAAAATAAAGCACAAAAAGCTAGATCAGTGAATGGGGTGTAATGTTTATGGAAACCAAGTCAACTGTGTGAAAGGAATTCGATGGCAACACATTGGTTGCGCCCTTATCTACCTGCACACTCTTTCTAGTAACAAGTACAAGTAGCAAGCATAACTCCAAGCATACACTGTGCCATATCTGTGATCCGTGGCTAACGAAGTGGGCACCGGAACAATTGGCAGGTCAATAAACGTACAAAAGGCTGATCACAGATCAGACGTTGTTTCGTGAGATCGACTTCTGATCAGTGATGTGATGTGATCTGAGTTACGTGTCCGTCACCGTTCACCACCGGCTGCATTGTTCGACCACGCGGACCGGCGTACACAATCTTCATATCTGCACCAGGTTGCAAGTTCCGTTATCTTATCTTGATAGCACATTGCAGTTCATCAACCTCGGCAGACATGTAATAAACAAGTGTTGAAGCAAGTAATTGTGTTGCAAATTTTAAGAGAGTTATATCGTAAGCAAACAGGAACACAAACACCTAAAACACGTTGTATTCAATGTATTAGCTGCATAGTAAATTCCACCGTGTATAAGTCGGTTACGCTCAAAGAAACTATGTGTAACGATGTAATCTCAATATTAAGAGAAACGTTCCTTTACTAAAGGAAATTTATATGTTTAAAGTATACATAAACTGTTTTCCTATATCGAGGAGCTGAAAAACACACAATGTATTAAAACTATACTAATATAAAGATTAACATTAAATACTAGTGAATGAGTTTTTATTAGCAGATACAAGAATATTAAAGAGCTACTTGAGGAAATAATAAAAAGAGAGTTCCACAAAAGAATAAGGCATCGTTTGGTAATGAGGATCCGTAGGAACCAAACCATTACTTTGGATGTCTCATCGTACAAAAAACTGTTTCAACGATTTGGTCTATTGCATATGTTTAACGGGATAACGCTAACTGTGCTAGTTCCGATGAACAAAATAAATCAATGCTGTAACATAAGTTAATGTCTGTTTTATTAGTCCGTTTTTATTCTAATTGACAACTACTGTACTACACGTCTATTAAAATACTTAACCTCTAACTACTATGCCAACACAGCGATATATTTATGTAGCTGCGTTAAAGATTAATGGATGAGAAACAGATTTCTTCATTTGCCATGAAGATGAGACATTCATAGGAGAACTGACTCAATCCTCTATCGAGAGCAATCGACGTAATTAATTATGTTTGTGTCTTGGTAGTTCGAGATTTACATTAGACGGTAACCAATTTACGATTCCCTTCACTTCATTTATATACGAGTTGTTTAAAGATAAATCTAGTAATCTTCGAAGTTTCAAAACTACTATCTAACATCACCTGTATAATAAAGTACGTTCGAGTTGTTTATTTTTCCGAGATTGTGTACATGCATATTTAAATGTTATTGCTATTGTTAAAATTATATTATAGTCATTATTGTTATTTCCATATATTGTAAATTCTATAATAGTCATTATCATTATTTCTCAATATTTATATCCAATGCTATTTAGTATTTAAAAGCTAGGCTATCCTTATTGTATCACAATATTGTCAATTCAAGTAGTTGTTATTCGTTATTAGTTATCCTTCAATAACTGTCCTTTTTCAAACATCTAATTTTGTTTTTCTCAAGTTCTTTTAGCTTTTATATTTATCATTTGTTAAATAAAACTACTGTATTGCATGTTGCCGTCTATTACAAAATATTATACAATCGTACTACCGTAAAGTTGTAAAAATAAAAAATATAGCCGACAAGATTCGGTAAATCTTAGCGAATTTCCAATAAAAAAAAAACGTTTTTCATTGATGTATTTTGAATTAAGACGAAATTATTTTATACACCATTATTAATTTTTACAATATCTTTTTAAGAATTCACTTGATTTTACTCTATGGTTTGTATAGTAAAAAATAACAGCTGTTAATACTTGTATTTGCTTTGATATAAGAAAGTTGTTTACTTTCTGTATGCTAGGAGACCAAGGCTAGTACATTATGTAACAGCTGATTTATGTGAATTGTTGTCTATTAAATACACAGTAATTTTTACAATGATTGAAAACATTTAATTTCTGCCCAGTTCTCTGAATGTTAAAATGAATAAATTCAGATTAAATAATTAAACTAAAATAACTTTAAAATGATAGGGTTTGGAACAACGGGCGGGGAGTTGTTTTGGGAGTTCACACAATCCTCAATGTGCGCGGACTTTGAGCAACTACTTATAGGACTATTGTACTTATAAACTTAAGTGTACACCAATGTCCCTTTCTTGTGGTTGCCTATAAAACATGTGTTATGCTGCGAACCCTCATTAATCTCTTCAACTCTAGCTCTCTCAGTTAATGCGTTGAGAATAGTTTAGGAGCTATAGAAAGTGTAGCAGACGGAGGAATAAGGAAGTGCATCGCTGGCCAAGGTTGTTGATTTTAATGCAATAGCCACGGATTTCACCTTATCCTTGGAAACATGAGAAGAAAACTGGTATTACACTTGCAACGAGCCACGGCTACATCTCGCCTAGATAATGTCCGTGACTATCTCAATGTTTGTTCAACTACACTAACTTGGTAACCTGGTACTGGTAGTCATACTTACAGTGAAGAAGATCTAGCCACTGTTGACAAAAGTTCCATGAAACTATTCCTTACCACACCAACTACAGAACCACTACTTCATATATTATATTTTCATTAATACAATATAATTACATTCGGAGATCTTGAAATCTCATGTCACAACTATTTCTTCATACTCGACTTTATGTACCGTTTATACGTCTATAAAACATGGTTTATCCTGTATACAAATATTTTGACGTTGTTCTGAGTTTAATTTTAAATAACCAACATAATAACGACTTATGTATATATAGGCTAGCCTACACACTCTATAAAATTTCAGGAACGTATTTTAGAAAACTTTATGCCAGTAAGACACGTTCAGACAAACACAACATAAATAACTCTATTTCCATAAATATAATTTCGATCCTCCAATTAGGCTTAAAAACAGCTGGAACTGATGAGAAGCACAGTGACCTAGTAAGAAGTGTCCCAACTTCCTAATTAGACTTACTAAAAGAACGAGACCGATCACCTACCTAACCTAGTACCGGCAACTAGGGTCTACTTTTTGTGTGTTTGGTTAAGAACTAGAAATCCATTAGAGTTGAACAGGTGAGTGTGACAGCACACTCTACTGTCTACTGGCTTGTGTCCACTGTCAATGTGTGAGTGTGTGAGTGGTCAGCCGGAGAAACGGGTCTACAGGCGCTTTTTCATCTTCTGCAGGAGAAATCTTTGCATTTCCTTCCTTCACTGCGTTACTCTCCTTCTAGTTAACTGTTAGATGACCGATTTAATCGGAATGCGTTCGTTAATTGAGTTTCGTTGATACAACGTCACGATGATAAACAAATAACTAACAAAAATAATCTGGTATTTCAATTATGTAGGGAATACACCTAAGAATACGATGTAAGGTAACCATAATAAACAAGTCGCTTGATTAGGGTTGAATGTATTTTGCTAGTTTAAAATTCATAATAGTGATAGAGATCAATTTAATTAGAAAAACGGACTTTTCCGGCCACTTCAGGAAGAAAACTACTTCTACTTTTCGGACAGTTGGGAAACTCCACCCGTTCTCAAGGGCCTAACGTAAACTTACGCTACATAATAGATAGTACCTAGCCTAACCTTAACCTAAGAGGAATAGATTAAATGAAATATTAACAGTTACATTGTTAAACAAATATTGACAGAAGGGAAATATTTACACAAAGAAAGCCTAAAAATAGAAACAATTTAGTTTTGTCGTCTTAGATTAAGGTTAGGCTAAGTATTATCTATAATGTATCGTAAGTTTGGGTTAGGCTCTTGAGAACGGGTGGAGTTTCCCAACTGCCCGGAACGTAGAGATAGTTCTCTTCCTGAAGTAGCCGGAAAAGTCCCATTTTCTAATTAAATTATAATCTATTTTATTAGGAAATTAAATTGCAGTAATAGGCTGGCAAGAACAGGCATGGCAATAAAATGAGTTCAGGTTTTTAAGAACTTAGGCAATTGAGATTAATGGAAAGGTAAATGTTAACCTATAACATCATCTAATTACCACCATGTTTATAATTAGTTAATAAAAAAGTGTATTATTATTATTGACAAGTATTAATTAAATTTTCTACATATCAAACTAATCTCAAAATGATTGCGCATAAAATGCACAGTTTTACGGCTTTCAAGATATAATTACGACCGACTACGACATTGTGTTGCACGAGGACATCATTTTAGAAGGGCAATTCAGGTAACCATTTCTAGACTTAACTGAAAATGTAATACAGACTTCAGTACTTGTCCAGCCTTGCTAGAGAAGGGAATACCAGGCATCACACAGGATTTCAACTATCAACTGGTTCGCAGTACGCGACTGTAACTGGATAATAAACTCGGCAAATGTTAATCTTTACATAAATCCACAAACTAATAAGTTTCTTGACTGTCGACATTCTCCAATAAACTCGACTCCAACTTTTACTTCACATGAAAAACCGTATTCACAGTCATTTCACAAATCAGTTACATTTGGTTCGTCATTGATCAACAAAACAATCGACTTTCTTAAGGTGTCATCTACCTCAAAGTAAACACAAAGTAACTTTCGGAAAATAATCTCAACAAAACAATACAAATTAGTGTTACACAACCACCAACACGAACTAATCAAGGTATCCGGAGTAAATTAGTGGTGAAATTGGCGCGAAAACTAATGAATGTTTAGAATGAATGTGATGTGTGAGAATAGATGGGATGGCCAGTGGCCGAGACGTGTGAGAGAAAGCACACGTGAGATGATCTGCCAGAAATAAATCAAAACTCTTGTTGGGAACACTGACCTATTGTTGTGTAACTGCGCATCCTTCACACATTCCCCATCACCACCTCCTCTAGTACCACTCTCGCACACTGTCACTTTAAGTGATTTCCCTGATAGAACTATAAACTATCTAGCTGTCTAGAAGGGACTCATTCTCGCATACAGAAAACGAAGCCAACACTCAACTAACTTGTAACTTGTCCACTACTGGCACCACTTACATCTATAACTTAATAGATCACTCCTTTCTCAATTAACAGGCGAAACGTTACGGCCCGCGGCTCTAAGATTCCATAGCGCTAGTATATTATATTGGGTGTTCTTATATCTGTAATTAGCCTAAGCAGTACATTAAAATAATTGAAGATGGTAGACCCTAAATAGTCTAGCTAGGTACGATATGCCAAGGTGGCAAGCAGTCTAATCAATATCGACGACCTTGATATCTGCCTGTGCATAAAAGATCAAGAGCACAATAAGAAGAACGTCAACCCGGACGAGGCGACTCAGCAGGACTCCAGTCTGCAGGCTGCGGCGGCAACGGTGGAAAATACCACGAGACACTGTGCGGCGGTGGCAAAAAATACCAAGGCTGACAACATGATTTTCCGTCAATTGTGGGACCAAGTAGCAGCCAAATGTCGCACAGTCTTTCAATACTCCAAACACTTTAGTTCCGCAGCGACGCGGCGGGTTATGGATGTGCCTACTCCTAATGTCAAGGCAACACCCGTGCGAGTCGTAAAAATGAAGCGCCATTTCGTGTAGTTCATTTGCTTCAAAGGTTTTATTTTAGGAGTAGGATGTTTATTATGTCCTGTAGTGAAGGACATAACAAATATTTATAACAAAAATTACACACCTTGGTGGTACTTTGAGGCAAGCCTACAGTTTGTCCTTCTTTAGTAGTATTTGTCAGGTACCAATACCTTGAGGTGCTATTTAAAATATGCTAACAAAACACTGGCGTTAAATACTTTAATGAAAGAGTTTACTGATCGTAATGATGAAAGTGCAATGAATTATATGTACTGCACACGAATTTATTAGGCGGCGACCTAGTAGAGTGTGGCTTACCAATACTTTTGAAACATTGTCTAACGTCTGGCAGAATTATAAAAATACTATACACAATGTGCGTGGATATTATTGCACCAGACATGAGAACTAGAGGTTCTCTGATCCAGTCAGTCTGTCATATTCTGATCAAAAAATAAAGTTTCGCTAATGTAAATCGATTCAATTAGCTGATCTCTCAAGTATTGGAGATAACGTAAGATCCACATTTTCATAAGGAGATTTATCATTCCATTCGCAGATGAACCCGCCCAGTTGTTGGCCAATGTTTACATATGGACTGAGACATAGGACTGGAACAGTGGAACGAGTCCACGTGTTGCTGGCTTCCGTCAACCTCGTGACAGCTGTTGTTGCTGCACCCTTCCCTTCTCCCTTCACTCCAGCAGTCCAGCTCTCCAGCTACCGACCACTTAATTGCGGTTAATCGCCCACGCTCTTTACGCAACCAACATTGTATCAAGTCAAAAACACATTTCCACTGCAAGCAAACCTACAGTTCACAATTGTACAAGTTACTGATACGAAACATATTGATGCTTACATTGAAAGCATATATTCTAACTAGTACTTGTAGCGCAATTTGTACAGGGCAAACCTCATCCTAATAATTATAGTCTACTGAAACTCCAGTTATTCATTGCAACCCACCCTACCATACACTGGAATATTAATTCTTAATACAAAATGGCGGCTACCGGGGTATACATGTTTAAGAACTTTTTCATTGTTCATAAGGTAAGGTAATTAAATAAATGGTTACCATCCTTTGTACTTTCTTTTTGTTACCGAAAGAATACAAACGTATCAACATTTAGCTTTTATTTTTAAATAGTTAACTCTTATTTATTGTGATATATGTTCTTGTTGTGAGCTTTCTGCAAACTGCCTTTTTTCAGGTTACAATAATCTAATTATCAGCGCTAAAATTGAAAAATAGGCAAAGAATTGAAAGAATAATTGTTTTGATTTGACACATTATTCAAGTGATTTCATTGTGTAAGATGATAATAGTATTCGGAGGTCGACAGCAATTATGTGACAACAGAGTTGTAGTTGTTTCACAATCGGGCTACCTAATGATTTCATTTC
Organism: Matsumurasca onukii; assembly: GCA_018831715.1. Taxonomy (NCBI): domain Eukaryota; kingdom Metazoa; phylum Arthropoda; class Insecta; order Hemiptera; family Cicadellidae; genus Matsumurasca; species Matsumurasca onukii. Next base: position 41,415,536 of record CM032060.1, on the reverse strand, counting down.
AAAGGGACTTGGACTACACTGGACCTTTCTCGTGCAATTTATGGGACAGGCCAAGGCCCCGTGCCCGTGGCTCCCAGTGCTACTCCTAGCCTGGTGTAGCAGTGCTAGCCAGTGTACCACTTGTCTCTGTCCAGCAAGTCCTACTCCAGTACTCCTTTTATGTACCAGTACCCAACTGGCCGCTGTCGTTATTCATCATTCTTAAATTGAATTTACATTACCGGCGAACATAAAACACTATGTGAAATAACGATATAAAAATAATTATTAAGTACTGTTGACTACATTAACATTATGTTTGACATATAAGTTGTAATAAGAAGAATTTCGATAGGCAAAAAAGAACTTCGTATCGATGGCCAAACTTACCCCTCAGGCTCTCGCGGCCGGTGTCACACTATAATCTAGTCTATCATTATAATGTGCTTGCAAGGCGCATATTTCGGTCAGGTGCTTGAGATACTTGTAAACTGTCTGCTATCCATATTGGATATCGAGCTACATAATTAACATTCTAGGCAGCAAGCGATTAACTTAACCATTGCTTTCCATCTTACAAGATGGAAAATCAATGGTAACACTATCAAAAGGACTTCATTAGAACTGGTTGCCAGCTTCTTGAAAGTTTAATGCTGTCTTCTTTGTTGAAGTTATTATCAGGGTTTTAACTATTTCAGAAGTTGGCAACCATTCCTAAAGAAGTCTTTTGAAAAGTGGCACTGCCAATGAGAACATCCAATGGACGGTTGGCAGCCCTGTGACCAATAGGATAGCAAATATCAATTATCTCGACAGTTTCAGTCAATCAGTGACTGAAGATGGTACTTTACAGCGAGATCGAAGCAAATTATCCTGATGTTTTGACGCGGTATGAACCGGAAGAACTATTAGTTCGATGGCCAAGTCGCAAGCATAAACCAGTATAGAGTGTGAGGACAGAACGTCACACTCTAGTTGTCACCACACCCGCCTCAGTCGTTCCCTACACAACACAACATATCCTTCCCTTTCTCCCAGTGTCCTACGTCGCAAATATGCAACCGCAGTCACATCTATAATATTGCGTCATTTACACAACACCACGTAGTGCACTGAAACACATGTGGTGGGCTGCTGTATTTGAAATTGCATAGGAAACCACAATAAATTCCTCTAGGTACGTTTAAAGTTAATTTTGCTAACAACTAAAACCTACACTCGAGATAAGTGTCATGTATATTAACTAGTTACTATAACGAGAAAAGTGTGTTTACTGGTGCAGTGGGTTTGCTTGAGATAGAGGAAAGCGCGCGATGGGAAATAGTTAACATGACCAGCCATCGGTAGCAATACACTGTATCTCTCACGGAAACCAGGATTCCATTTCTCCATAGTTAATGAAATAATCTGCACTGGCAAACACAAGGGGTACACAATACAACATTGAAGTAAACACGAGAAAATCTTACCTATCATAACAAAAGTGTACACATGTATTTATAAACAACGATAATTCGTCCTTAACGGGTTTAAATTATTCCATCAAATTACCCAAACTCATTAGAATTCTAAAACCTTGAATTTTATGATGTTATGATGCCTTCACTGTCTCATTTGAAAATAATCTAATTAAACCCAGTTTGGAAGATAAAATAATTTCTTTAAATTAAAAATCTCGTAGCATACTTATTCATTAAGTTTTTAATATATCAAAGTTGGCCTTGTAAACACCTCAATCCACCTTGTAGAATAGCCAACACAACAAATAAGAAAAGTGTTGAAAAGACGATCAATGATAGGGAAAAGTTACACAAATGGTACGGATATGATGTTCAAAGTTACTAAATGCACGTAACTTCCATCAGACGTTTAAAAATGTATATTGGTCTTCACAGAAATTCTCTTGTTATATGATCACTCTGATCCTTGTTTACCCATTAGTTGTTATTCTGTAGCTTTGAAAAATTATTAATCTTTAAAAATACTACACAAAACGACAAAATACCCGTCAATCCCTGAAACACACGTTTTGAGTTCACGCCGAATTGTCTATTGGATAATGCTGATCATCAAGTCTTCTAAAATAATTTTCGGAACTTTAAAACAAATAACGTTTTGATATAACACGTTTTATTAGCCACATGAGTTTGATTAAAACCTTGTCTCCCCCCTCTTGATTGTTTGTATGAACAAAGTGCCTACTTTGTGTGCCTACCAACTTAATGTTGCGAACAGGGGGCAGTTTATTACGTAATTTACCTATTGCGGTATTCTACAAAGGGTTTAAATCTATTTAAGCACAACTTAGACGATACTACTAGCCGAACTATAGGTACACTAAACCCCCGACAGAGAACACCAGAGACTGTAAATCACTACTACTGTATAATGATTATGTAAGAAGAGGACGAAATGACAGCTTGACTATGAGCTGAAGATGTCTCTGTAGGACCGGCCGACGTCTCTTCAGATGATTGAAATGAACAGCTTTTACAACAAAGAGAAAGGCTTCAAATAACCTGGATTACATAATGGACCTTAAAATAACGAATGTTAACATTAGAACACAGGATCACATTCAAGTGAATGGACTATTTGAAAGACACAATTGCAGAGTCTAGAAATGAGATTGATCTGCATTTACGCAGGTTAATAGAACATTCAGATCATACTGTATTCAACAGAAAGAAAATACGGAACGCTAAACTCATTACTTTTATAAGACTGTTTTCTTTATATAAATAAATATTATGAAAGGATTGCCAACCTCTTTCAAATTTGTAGTACAAAGCCCTTTAGAAATAATACCAAAACACTAGCACTCAGATTGCTATTTAATAGGAAATTCAATTTTATTTTAAAATTAATGGGCTAGAGGTGTTACTTAAAGTATTTTTCGTCAGTTGGCAATTACGAGATGCGTGAAAATACATGTTGTACATGTCTTTGATTTGATACAAACCAGGCGTTCTATAGTTATACGAACATCTGTGTGATGCTGCCTTCATCGGAAACATCAATTACGACAGTGACAAAGTAAATCAATCATTTTATATCAATAGAACAAATAGCTGTTGGGAAAACAAATAAAACGGTAAACATTTGGCCGAGTGTTCCCGACTCCTAGGTTTCACAACAACAGGGACAACTCTGTTCCCCAAGACATGGGCGAGGCGAGCTTTCATTTCGTCTGGAGTAAAAGTTTAAAGGTAAAGCGTAGATACAGTAGAAGTAGACAGTAGACACTGTGTGGTTGCTAATTAGCCTCAGCTACAGCAGGCTGTGTGGCATGTGGCACGAGCTGCACATGACATGCTGACTTCACACTCCACACTGCACTTCATTACGTGATTGGTTGGGGTGAAACAGACGCGTACTGCTAACATTCATTACTGTTAACTTGCTGTAAACGTGCATTGACGATGCTGACTGGAAATAACTGATGAATTTAACACAGGAAATTTAACTGAACAAATATACGCACACCGGAAATACTGAAGCTATATGAAGGCGTGTTGGTACACTCTTAGGTACTTCAGATATTGCATTGATAAAAATGCCATATGCAACGCTAGGCCAGTAAATCTATTTATCTATAACCTTTGGGTGCAGGTTAAGTAACAAGACAATCAGCAGCAAAATCATGTTTTTTGTTTTAGTTTTGTTACACTTTAAAGACCTTAGAAGGGGGTTGAAGTTCCACTTAAGTTGTTTATTACACGCTACTTAATTTGACAATCTGGTTAAGAGAAGTAACATATTATAACCTTTAAATGTGGTACCTCTGAAATGATTTTAAGCAAATATACTCGTAATTAATTAATCGTCCCTGCTTCTGTAGTTTTTTGTGTTACAAATAAAGATTTTGCTATTGGTTTTATAAAAAATATCAAATTCTGTTAAGTATTTAATGGTTTAAGCCCCCTTGAATAGAAAACGCATGTCTTGTATACGCTACACCGTAGTATTCAGCAATTTAGAGATACTGTTTAGCGCAAGAATTGTGTTGATAATTTTGGAAGATGGCGTTTGTTAGGAAAACAATAATCACGTTTTGGTCACAACTACCAGTACCAAGGCAAATTACACGCATTACAACCAAGTTTCCATATCTCATTATTATGAGCCCAGCCGACGATGTTCTTCAAACCAGGTTATTGCTACGCATAAAACCACACGAAAGGTTAGGGACCAAACAGAGAGTTTTCCTGACTCAACCAACCAACACGACGATTTTCGGAGAATGACTCACAATTAGATAATATCTGATGTGATACGTGTGGAACTTATGGAAGCGAGCAGAAGCTAAAATATTCAACCTGTAACCCCGGATTTACTCGTGGGAGAAACCTGTTCTGAATTCATTGAATACAGCCGAGACAAATCCGTGAAATACATTATGGACGGACTAACAAAGTTAAACACGGCTAACTTGTTTGGAAACATCTGACATAATTGCCATATTATAGCCAACTAGATGATCCTGTAGAGTTGTACAGTTTATAATCCTATGCAGTTATTGAAGGTAAGTGTGCTTGAAAAATTAAGTATACTCAGTAACCTGCAGGTGAGGACTACGAGAATCGTACTCACGCTATGGGATTTATCCTAATTGTATTTAAACGCTATGTAGCCTATACATTTTAAATTTCAATGATTACCACAAAAACCAAAATACAGATATTTATAGGCAACACTTATAGGTAAATTGGAAATGTTGCTAATCCGGTCGTAGAATATGTGAGGCTGTACACCATTACATCTCGTTACACTGAGTGCTGTCTCACTTCCCGAACCAATGAACTTAACCTTTACCGACCCGAGGAAAAGCTGTCTTAATCAACCGTATGGCGTGTTTGCATTGCCGTTATTGGAGTTACGGCGGGAAATTATCTACGTAATGATTCCAACCGGGTAGTTAGCAGCTAGCTAGAAGTACTGCAGGCGGTTGGCTGCTGTTTATCAGGCAACAGGAGAAATCTTCACCAGACACACGTTCAGCGACGCAGGTATCATAGTTTAGGACTAATGAATACAATTGAAACATAGTTAATCCCGAAAAAAATAATATTACACGTAGTATTTACTGTTTGGCGTATGAAAAATTGTGTAAAAGACACTCACTTGATGATTATAATGATAAAACAAAACGATACGTCTAGATCCTAATGTACTTCTCACCACGGTTTCTCTAATGATACATCTACACTCAAAATATGTAATTTATTAAGTCGATGTACCACACATTACACTGGGTTGAAACGAAATATACGTCGTATTTGATGGTGCTGGTTTGGAATGTAATAACTGCTTTATTCCAAAAGAAGAGGTCAATTTAGTTTTGGTTTTTTTACAGTTTGGTCAAAAAGATTGCCAGTTTTCAAAGCGTCTGCTGGAACCGAAAGGCACGCGAAAGAGAGTACTGTATGAACCTACACGACCACTTTCCTCGCATGTAAGATGCAATACCGTGTAACAAGTCCGGACCCCCGGTTACCGGTCCGACTGCTCTTACTCTGCATTGAAAGGGAAAGCCATGACCGTGAAATGTTCACCTCGCCTTGACGCAGGGCCTGGGGCGGAGCCACCCATCACAGCTCTCAGATCAGAGCCCACACAAGGCAGGTGTGGTGTGTGTCTACTCAAGGATGTACCGTCTTGCTGCCATTGAAAATAGGAATCAATGCGCAAAGTCTCCTACAGTGGACAGTGAACTGTTATCAATTTAATATGATACATTCTTGAAGAGGAGAAAAACCATACAAACCGGCCAATAAATTAAATATATTAGCCTGTTTGTATTTTGTTTTAATGTCTATGGATAAGGTCTGAAAATCAAAAATGATCTTTTATCAAACTGAAGTCAAGTCAACCAATTTATTAAAATACACGTCCATTCCATATTTATTAAGATTTTTAACTCGAAACTTCAAAGCCCCACAAAAGCCAAGTGAACACTAATGACTATTTCAGTGAATAATAGATAATTTCATTGTTAGCCAAGTGAGAAAAGGATGGATTAGCAGCGTACAAAGCATGCCCGTACAGCATCATTTGGTGACTGAAAAGAACTTAAAATCATCAATAATACTTAACTTAGCTAGTAAAAGAAATTATACAAGCCCAAAGCGTTTATCCGAATTAACATTTAGACATTATGAACTTGTATGCTTTGTGAATTCTAGCGAAGCGTGTATAGAGGCCCTACTAATGAATAAAATGACGATATTAAATTAAATCTCTTTTGGTTGACAACTGGTTGGCAAAAAAAAGGTAAAGTTTGTCTTGTTTAACGAGGCGAAGTTAGGACTACAAAGTCCTCTCTACCACTCAACCTCGACCTTTACCTAGCGTCACCGTATTAGTCACATTACAAATGTAAGTGGTGACTGCGGGGATCGAACCCGCGCCACCGGAGTGATGAGCTCCGGAGTCGCGTGCGATACCAATCCGCCACGGATCCGCTCCAGATTATGTTGCTACTTGAAACAATACCTAAGTTAAAACCATACGAGAAGAGAAAGGACGTCTGCAGTTTTTCCCCAATACTCAATACGTCCGGAATCAGAGAAAGTGTACTGGGCTGAGACTCGATTAGCAAAATACTAATCATAGGTATCAATCGCCAGAACAGAATCCGACGGAAGAAGGTTGCAGGTAAAGATAAGCAAACGACTAAGGCTACGTTAATTGACACCTCAAACTGAAAACTATTCATTCAAATCATGAAATCTCATCTTCATAGCCAAATTTGGTTATACGGTAGTTACGGTTGCGAAAGTCCGATTTAACAGTGAATCTCTAAACAGCAAGATTTGATAGATGATTGGGTGAAACTGGTGATAGGCTCGGCCTGGCTGCGGTATCCGATACTCTTTATCGCGTGGAAAGTGCCAAATGATTTACCTACAACTCACCATTTCAGGAAAACAAATCACGGTCTCTCAGCAGCTAACACTACTCGTATAGTTAATAGATATCAAACCCATAATGTTCCCAATTGTACCAAAGGATTTCCCTGTTGAATTTTCACATTGCTTGAACTACACAAATGGACGTATAAAGCTGAAATTTGGGGCTGAAAGAATAAGTAAGTTGAGGTCAGAAGCGAGGCTGTGAGCGTAGCGAATAAGAGTAACAAATTGCAAAGGAACTTCGATTCACTCATACAAGCGGCACTTTAGCGCTTAGTTTTACAATAAAATGAAAGTTTTTACAATAAAATTGAAAGTGGCATAGAAGGTCCAAAAGGTTGGAGGCTATCGAGAGATCCAGCCTGGAGACACGTTCACTGTCACTGCATATTGCTCCATTCTCTTTTTCTGCAGAAATTATCTATAATCTATATTCGATGGCCTTGAGAAGGACCCTCAAAACTAATGAATACAACACGTTTATATTATAAGATTTCTGAAATGATAACAAATATATACTTTGAATAAAATTAAGTTGGCAAACGTAGACGTAACCCTAAAAATAAATATACACTCGTAAAGACTGCTTAATTATTTTAGTAAGAAAATAGAACCATAAATGATTTTACCATAAATAATAAAACTTAAGTATTGTTTTAAATGCTTATCATTTGCATTTAAGTGCCTATTTCAATCGATTTTCCATAAATCTGTAAAACGTTAAAAGCTCCTGAGAGATTATCAATATCTCCTCGAATACAACTCTCCAATGTCACCCAAAAAAGCCGTCCTGTCAAATTGATAGGCGCTTTAGAAACTCGATTTCAGGGAAACGATCAATTTCTCCCAAATTAATCGGTGAAATGATGGTTATTAAGACACGTATAGCAGGTGCCGGGCTTTTGTATTGCGGAAGGTATATCAACTCTCCTAAGGCAGTTAAATTTAGCCCAAAGCTATGAGAAAGCGAACTTCCTAATAATACACTGTAGCGGCGCGCGATATACGAGTACATTTTGCGTATTGCCTCCAAGTCTGATGGACTGGCTAAATACCTATCATACTCGTATTTGAAACTAATGTAGTACCTACTTGTGTTTAACTTACATGCCAGTTGGCTAATTTTTGTTGTTAAGTTCATATATTCTTTCAAATTCGAAGTAGCAAAGATACCAGCCAAGATATTTTAATCGTTGATACACATAAAACCAGCCTTTCCGGAATACCCAATTCACAATTTAATAGTATTCGAATTACTAAGTGGTTTGATTCACCTTTATTGTACTGCTTTCTTATTTGTCATGCTTAACTGTGTGTTGATTTATATTTAAAAGGCCGACACGCAGCTAAGCGTTGAAGTGCCGCTTGCATGAGTGAAACGAATTTCCTTTGCAATTTGTTACTCTTACTCGCTCCTCTCACAGCCTCACTACGGCCTCATACTTAAGTGTTCTTTTACTGCAAAAAGTGTTATTACATATCGTAGAGGCACAACGTATTTTAAATGTTATAAAATCGGACTACTAAATAACGTTGATATAGCAAAAAATTCCTTTTTGGCCGCACATTTTGAAACGACTCTATGAATTTTTATAACTTTTGGTACATTAATGCATACACTACTTTACTTACTACTTTGCATACTTTTTGTACTATTAAAATACATATGTGTTTCTAATTTCATTAAAGTCACATGAAATTTACTGTTTTTAGATTATTGAAACAACCTTTTTGACCAAAACTGAAACTCCACTTTTTACCCTCCCCCACTCACAAGAGTACCCCGATTTTGGTGGCTAATAAACTTTACCGAGATATTTATAAAAGAAACATTTATATTATACCAAATGTCATGACAAACGGACAAAAATGCGACCTGTAGAGAGTACACACGTACATGGTGTCAAGTAATTAGGGGATCAAACTTCACTAGGTGGTTTGTCAGCTCATAATAAACAAAAATGTCCTATGACACATAGTAAACCCAATATTTAAAAATAAATTTGACTTATTTTCACTTCTGGTTTAAAAATGGTGGCCATAAAGTTTGTATGCTTAATTACTCAAAACCCTTTATCTTTCTGGTAAATACACAAGAATAGTAATACTGTGTTTGTTGTTCACTAAGGAGAAATTTAAGTTTTCTTGAGTGCACTCATGTATTTACATATTTTTCTTAAAGTTAAACAAAGAGTGCGCTCAGAAAGACTCATATTTCTCTATTATTATTTATCGCAAGACAACAAACTTGGTCTTAAACTGTTTGTAAATACATTTGCCAAATATTGTTATTCCTGTGTATTTACCATTATGATTAAGGGGTTTGAGTTATTTAGCGTACACAATTTAATATGGCCACTATTTATAAACCAGAAATGAAAATTAGACAAATTTATTTTTTAAATATTGGTTTTAATAATACTAACAAGTGTGCAAAGTTTTTAGCTTTTAACTTAATTTATCTCGGATATAAAAACTATTAAGTGAAAAACACAGACAGACAGACGGAAAACTAAGCGAGATAGGACTATGTGTTATAGGACATTTTTTGTTTATTATGAGCTGATAAACCACCTGGTGAAGTTTGATCACACCTGGTGAAGTGTACAGGGACTGGACACCCTGTATATACATATGTATATAAAGTGTTGAAAAAATTCTCAAAACGTGTTCTGGGATCGGTGCCTATTTCACGATCCCGGCCTGGGCCTTACCATGCTGACGGCATGAATATCTCTTTTTCCAAAGAAAATTCTATAATCAATATGATTACTTAAAAATGTTTACCTAGCTAATACACCAAAGTTATTATTTGTTCACGAAAAAGGAATAAACCCACTAGCGTAAACAACACAAAAACCAACAAATTTTGAATGAAACCGAACGAATTTAAGTCAAAATGTATGCAAGCTGGTCTTAAACGGGACTTTAGGCTACTGTAAAGTGTTGCCCTTAAACCAAGGTTTGCATGGTCTGATATCGCCACGTTGAGATGGTGAGAAGAAAGTGGCGCCCACATTTATATCTCTCACTACCGGTTCTACGACAATCATAATTAACCACTTGGCGCTTTCGTTTCTCTTGAATCGGCCACATAAATAAATTCATCTGGAATAAGGATCACTAAGGATGGAAACAACCATGCTACTCAATCACATTTCCCATAAGCACTCGCCCGAACCTTTGGCGTTTGTTGTAGACTGTTTTAAAAATCGTAGTTGTGCCGATAGTTATCTCAACCAAAATCCAGACCGTCACGCGGTCAAGCACTAAAGCGCCACTGGCATGAGTGAATCGAATTTCCTCTGCAATTTGATACTCTAATTCCCATTTTTTGCTTCGACCTTTGGCCTCAGATTATTATATTCTAATACGACGAGTGTTACGAGGCTGTTAGCTACGCTCATAGCCTCGCTTCGGCCTCAGCTTTGGCCTCCTGTATGATCACGAGGGTTATGAGCGCAGCTCACAGCCTCACTTTCCTCAGATTTTCGGAGTTTCTACTGGAAGTTGTACTACATATCATGAAAGGAAAGCACATTTAAAATTTCAATCAAATCAGATTGAAAACCCCGATCCCGCCGATGCTATTGTAGCGAAAAATCACCTTTTTGGCCGCCATTTAGAAATGACTGAATGGATTTTTATAATGTTTGGAATAATGATGTATAATAAAAAATATATATTTATTTCAAACTTCATGAAAATCAGAAGAAACATGTTGTTTTTAGACCATTAAAACCTCTTTTTTGAGGAAAGTCTCCCCCTAGAGAAGGGTAGTCCGATTTTGCTGGTTAACGAACTCGACCAAGATATTTACAAAAGGAACATTTTGTGCTCAATTTGGTAAAAATCGGTCCAAAAATGCGACCCTTAGAGATGAAACATTTCAAAACGTGGTCAGGTCGGTGCTCATTTCATTATCCCTATTTGAGCCTGGATCTTACAATCCTGACGGCATGAATATCTCACTTTTCCTAAGGAAATTCGATAATATAGGTGCAAAGACCGTATAAACTAATGCTGGTAGAAATTAAATTTGCAAAGAAATCAACGTTTTGTGAACAAAGTGAATTGATAAAACGGAACAGTAAAACACTAGGATCAAACATATTTGTCAGGACAATTTAAACTACATGTCAAACGTGAAGTACCCCTTCACGGTTCTCACCCCTTCACGTGAAGTACTCCTATTGATACTCTAAAGCTTTATGTAAAATTATTAAGAATGTGGTCTTACCAACTTTGTGTAGAATAAATGCACCTTACCTGAAAAAACACAATACATTTGATTAATACAATTTTGTCAACTAAAATATCTAACATTAATTAGTACTATATTATGTTAAGAATTCTTTTACGGTACAAGAAATTTAAAACGTTTCTAAGGTGTATGGATGATGCATATTCGCAGTGCATCATTTACGTTGACAACTTGTACGTCGATTCAGAAACTGGCGATTAACATTCCCTTCGTCAAACATATCTCCAAATGTACAAATACATATTTATATATCATCCAAGTACTGGACGGCTCAAAACGTGACTTTTCTGTGTTGTACAAAGCTGTTGAAACCCGAGGCGCATCAGTCCTGATGTAATGCCGGATGTGATTCGGAAGTAGGTATGCAGATGTGAAGACTGTGATTAGAGTGGACACTGTACTACAGCTCGGAGCATCGTGCGTGGACCAGCTTCCTTTCCTGCTCTAATAGCCGAGTTGCTCAACACGTGTGTGCGATCACTGATCTGCCAATTACACGACATCCTCACAACGTCTTCATAATGTCACATGTGTCGCCGCCAACCCGCATTCCCGGCGTCAGGTCTGCACACTGTTTAGTACAGAGTAGATGTGCTGTCATCGGTAATGGCACAGGAAATCCAGAGGATTTTGCTATCTGTGGTAATGGTAAGTCAGGACTATACGCTACATGTGGACAAAGTCCATATACACCTCTATTACTTTCCTTTTGTTGTCGTGAACACTATCCAAATAGTTATTACTAGCTGAGAGTACCCACGCTTCGCCTCGGGGCTTTATTAACATAGCTGTGTGTAAATTTTAAGAAAATTGCAAATTTAAAATAAACAAAAAAGTTTCCTATATATCTTTAGAAAACAATTTAGTTTGCCTGTTAGTTCACTTTGTGGATGTTGCATGGGTATGAAATATAGCTATAGATACACTGCGTGATGGGCTTAACCCTTAAACATAGTTTGGCCGCCATAGTTTTAGCCAATTTTGACTTATAAGTGGTACGAAACGCCTAAAAACGTGTTCAGTGAACCCTCGCCATTTATTTTTTGGATGATGTATGGGTATGAAATACAGCGAAATACACACTGCGTAATGAGCTAAACCCTTAAAGGAAGTTTCACCGCCATAGATTCGTCCAATTTTGAGTTATAAGCAGCCCATTATGCCATAAAAACGTTACAGACAGACAGACAGGATTTTTCGGTCACCAGTTTCGGTCTATCCAAAGTATATAAGCACCAAATAACCAAAACCGATGGATTCTTTGCAATTTACAGACAAAAGTCTTATTTTATTTATATAGATACGTGTTAGCTACCTTGTAAGAGTCATAGTTACTCCGCCGTTCCGCACGTTATTTTGAGGATGTCATATGGACATAAAGTTTAGCTAAAGACACACTGAGTGATTAGCTTAACCCTCAAACAAAGTTTCACCGCCATAGCTTCAGCGGATTTCGAGTTATAAGCGGTCTAAAATTCCTTAAAATCGTACAAAGTGCCCACTTTGGCCCCTCGCCATTTATTTTGTGGATGTTGTATGGGTATAAAATATAAGTTTCACCGCCATAGCTTCAGTTGATTCTGAGTTATAATCGGTCCAAGATGCCTTAAAAACGTTACAGACAGACAGACAGGAATTTTTTGACACCAGTTTCGGTCTATGCAAAGTATATGAACACCAAATAACCAAAAACTGATGGATTCTTTGCAATGTACAGACAAAAGTCTTATTTTATTTATATAGATATACGATGAAAAATAAAATCCATGTGCTACAGCCTACTTAGAGTAATCCAACTAGTGGGAAACTCAAAATGGATTTGAAGGTGAGTACGCAACAAAGCGAGTTTCTCTGTTTCACTGGAGGCCAAAAACTAAGCTTTTATGCGGTATGCTGTACTCTGTTTTCGACGGCCACGACTGTACTTATACTGGTTTTCCTTTTATCTTAACGTTCAATCATATTACAATCTTTAAGTGCAGCCAGTAAACTTTGTAGTATAGAAAATATAATAGAAGACTGCATTTTTCTTTATCTTTTTCAATGAGATCTTGGCATAAGCTCTTCGGTCGTAATTCATTCATAAATGCTATACAGGCTGTCACAGACAAAGAAATTTATATACACCGCCCTCCAAAAGTTAACCTACAAAAACAAGGTTCTCCAAGTTTCGTTTCGAAGAATACAAGTAGAAGGCATAAACGATGGGTGAAGATGAGGAGTCAATCAGTTACATGAGGTGACGTGATACGCTACATCTTCATCCTGCGGGACCGGCTACCATTAGCCGGAGTCAGAGGTCAGCACACTTTCTTGTAGACACGGTCACTCCACTCTACATTAGTCATTCAACATCCGCGCTTTTAAACGCACTTTCAGTTCAGACCGCGCACTTTTTCAAGACAACAATTTGAAAGAAAGTGCTTCAAATTGATGGATTATATCATCACTTATGTTTCCATGCCGTCCTGAGAGACAAAGCACTGCTTAAAATGCCTACGATGTGAACTTACAGCAATTGGTGAATTTACTCGTATCATCATAGCCTACGTACTTAGTTGTTTATAATAGTTACTTAGTTAACCTAGCGGTAAAATATCAGCCTGATGTTGGCGATACAAGTCAAAGCAACGATAAATACTGAAATGTTGCTAACACCAAAGGCAATATATTATAACATCGTGCTTAGTGCAACATAACGTGCAAACACTCTAGAACAAATTATTCTTGTTTGGTAGCTTACAACATGAACTGTTCTATCTCTGTATTACGTACAATCCAATTGACTATACTGTATCTGGTTTTCTGCATCTGTGAAAGTGCGAATGAAGAATCACATTTGCACAACATTGTTATCAAGGCTATCATTATGGAACATCAACTACCTTCTTATGTCAAGTAAGGAGTCTGTTCTCAATAGTGCAATACGTTAACAATATTGGAAATGGTCTTGTTTGAGAGTTAATACTTCTCTTACGCAAAACCTGCACTATAGGAATCTAGAGTCGAGTGTAGGTTACACTAAGGCGGGTAGTAATTCATGCCTTAAACATTCATAAAATTACTAAAGCTTTATGAACAGAAAGAACTAAAACTAGCTGCAAGCCACTGCGACCAAAATTATTTGTCAAGATAGTCAAACCAATGATATTAAGTGACACTATAGGCACAACACTTATGTACGACCAATACCACGAAGTATAAAGCCTATACCACAATATACATGCAACAACTATTCCTCCACCTGACATTCAAGTATTCAATTCCCAACCAAGAAATATTCCAGCAACTTTATCAATTCAGGAAACTGAAGACGCAATTAATTGAAACAAAAGCAAATGGCAACAAAATAACGAGTAAGAAGTTCAGTGGAAGACCGCGCCCTCGCCAAGGTCGGCTCTGCCGGTTCGTTAGCTCCCGGATACGCGAAAGTTCACCATACTCAACTGTACCACTACCAGTACATACATTCAGAGCCTGGTCTCTCAGTCAATGTCACGGCTTCCGCTCAGTCTAACTGCTAACAGCACCATATGTCCACAGCCAGATATGTACATGGCTTGTGTGGGCACAATGGGGAGCCAGAGGTAGTTGAACCAGTGCTACGTAAATATCTGCCCAGAAGCAGACTCTGACAAGTGGTTATGAAAACAGACCTTTGCGACGTTTCCTTGAATTTAAATTTGGTGCGTCGTAAAACCTGGATTGGCTAGTATCAATTACGTGGCCTAAAACTTAAGCAGCATTTAAAAACTGATATCGCCTGATATAAAGACAATTGATTGATATAATCTACCAATTGATTTATCATTAGTTCCCACATTGATCGCTTCTGCCAGCTCTTGTCATGTGTTTTGATAATTAGGAAAGTATATATCTCATGTTACTTACTTGAGATATTTGTCCTCAATGTTATTATAGTATTAAAGATTTCCACAGGCTAAAAGAACCGTTTACTTTTTTATGTATAGCTGAAATGTAAACTTATGGATGTCAAACACTGATCGAATAGATCTGTTGTTATAGTGAATAGATATAGCGAATGCTCGTTTGCAAATAAATGTATTAGACAGCATGATGGCTTAACCATAAAGGAATTGGCTGAGAGATTAAAAATGGTGGCTAATGTGGCAATATTATGCCAGGAAGGGCATTGCGAGCCATTCCTGGCAGGTCCCTTGACAACAACCGTTGTAAACATTCCCTCGACGAGATTGAAATGAAGAAAATCAACATTTAACATCTAAATTTTACAAACCGAAAGACAACCTTGAAATAATTGAAATTTGCGGTCTTATGATTGAGGCAAGAGGAACATTATCAAAATTCACAAGGGACATTTTTACCAAATTCAAAATTCTGAAGTTTACGATGGAAGAAATTATACTTGAAGATAATAAACTTTTCTTGAGGTAATTCTGTCCTCTTTGTAAAGTAAGGGAAGAGGGATACTTGTGCCATCACCGATGTCAGCTAATATGAGCTCTTTTATCAGACCACGCGTTGATGTCTCTAGACACTCCCATCAGTCTAACGTGCCTACAGAGACCTAGCGTTACATTCACTACTTTGAGATTATGCACGATTGTCTTCTACAAAATAAACTATAAACTATAGTTTATACCTACAGGAATATACCTTATTATTCAATTTTTGATAAATTACAATTTGATAACTTTTGATTTCTTATATGGGCTAACTGACTTTGAAGAAAACAACTAATGGTGACTAATTTAAACTTAGTAACCTCTTCCAACCCGGGTAAACTACTACTGTGAAGGGTGCGATATCAGGTTGTTCAAATTCTTTTCAGCGAGCCACTTCTGCATAATTCTAACCTATAGTTGGTCTAAGATATACTAAACCCGAGAATTATCAACACAGTTTTGAATAGGTTTATCAGCTGTTGTCAAACTAATATAAGTAATTGTCGAAGTGAACCTCGTGCTCCAAATCTGCAATTGTTAGAATATATACAAGTTTAAAAATCCCTTTCTCAAGAAAAATTGTATTGCAACTTGTAAATAAATATGCTATTGAATTGCCTAGCCATGGTATATGTATCACAATCTTCATAGTAGATGTCTTCTACAATCTTCCTTTTGAATAAGATGCTAAACCTTTTCATTCTTACCGATATTGAACTCTCCATTCTAACATAGACATACATGTATTTTACTCACATACTAATGCAGTTCTACTAACTTATTTAAATGAGTCCACTTAATTGAACAAATTCCCATAACGTCGGCCTTTGATTCAGCGTTCTTTAAACTTTGCTGCTCCCAAATTCCCAAAATAAATACACCTAAGGGAAATAACTATTCAATTTGTCTACGATCACAAAACGGACAATTTAAACATAACAGGAACAACACATGTGCAATTTTCTCACATGATTATCTGAAGAAGCAGATATTGTATGAGCAAGTTCAATGCTGAGAGCAGAGGGCGGAGGGCAGAGGGGTGTGAGTAACGAGACGTGCTGTGTACTGTGCAGTGTGCGCTGGGTAGGGGATACCCCTGCTCGCCTCGCTTTCACGGCGTGGCTGCGGCATGGACTCCGTCAGTCTGTGTGCGGCGTGCCAACATGGATCTCCTGCACGTACTGCTACTCACAGGTACGCCCACCTCATCTCATACACTTATACACGCACTCACAATATAGCGGCGGCATGCTAACTTCTTTTGTACATTTAAACATGTGGATTAATTCAACGAGTTAATCCACTGTAAATATTAACTCAAGTCAAATTACTTAAATTTTTTAAAAGTCTTTTTTAAAGAACTTTTCAATCTGCAGTAATAAGTGAATTACAATACAGTAAATTTATTACGTCTTTAAATTATAATGCATATGCTTGAATTTAAATCCAATCCGAAACACATAATAAGTCGGATTGTAATACAGTATAATAAAATCTGTGAATGTATTTTTAAAGGTTACATGAAAATGTGTCCAACAACTTATAGCATATATGCGATATATGCGATTTTAAACCACGTCCATTTTTAGCCCAACCAGTATATTTGGTTTATTATTAATTTGCCAGACAGTGCTCTTTAATCACACATTATGGTAAAAATACAACAATTAAATATTAAAAGAAAAACATAAAAGGAAATAATTTAAATGATAAACCATAGTTTATTTATGTAAATACAAACAAAAAGAAAGTGGTAAAATGGGAAGTACATTTTGTCATCGTGAATATTTCTACTGAGTCTTCATGATTTGCATGAACTCAAAGTTGTCGGTGTTGAGATTGTAAGATTGTAAATTGAGTTTTGTAGTTTGCTTGTTAAATAGTGTCATTTGGTTTGTTTCACGTTCCAGCCGTGTAAAAAATGAAACCATTTGAATATAATCTATAAAACGAAAAAGGGTTATTTTAATGTGTGTGATAAGAATCTAATTTTAAACCAAAAAACGATAAGTGAGAAAACTGAAAATTTTGGGAACCATGGTCATAGGGCAACTTTTAGCTTTTTCCGAAAGATTCAGATTGTAGCTATAAAAGTTGAAGTAAGGTTTTCGACATTTACTTTAAGAGTGCGTAGTACCTGTCGGCCATTTTTTTGTCCCATAAGAACAATGTAAAAAGAGGCATTTTCTTGAGAAACTTCACGCCTACAAATTACATCAGATCTTTTTGAAATACGTTTTATTTGAAAGATGACAATGTAATGCAATAACTTCACTGACCACATTTTTGGAAATTTTATTAGTTTACGAGAAAAAACAAGGAAATCAAATACAAAGCTTCTGTAATAATAAATAACATAACATATAATATAAATCCAATATATCTTTTTGAAAAGATAAAATATAAATTCGGCTGTCAATTTTGGATAAAAATCGGATGAAAACTGTACGCGTGAAGTGTTTCAAGAAAACGTTTTAACATTGCTCTTATGGGACGAAATTCAAAACTCTTAAGATAACGTCGCGCGAATCGAGAGGGACGCGCGTCGAATGTGTTTTCCTGCCTTCGTTCTTTAATCAATTTCTGACTCATAAGTTGGTACTGTTTGTATAGGGTGCAAAAACGCAGGAATAAAGATGGGCCGTTCACTCACTAAAACAATGAAAACCACAATGCTTTTAATTGGTTTAAAACAAGTTGTTTGTTGAGTTTGTTGTTTTTAACAGCTCTTATGTTTGTATGGATTTTATTTATCATATCTTTCCGAGAATAATTTAATCGGATGAACACTGTATTAGCTTATTAATTGTGAAGAAATAAACACGTTTCAAGAAAATGCGTGTTTTAACATTGCTCTTATGGGACGAAATTCAAGGTCGCAGCCACTCTTAAGGGTGCGCAGTACGGGCGTCAGAAAATGACGATGAAGTCCGACCGATGCATGTGGTCTTCGGGCTCAAAGAAATTACATGTTTCCGGGCGGCTACAGGAAATATGAAACCTCGCGTCAACTTCGTACACGCGCCTTTAAGTGAGTTTACCACCTTGCGCCTTTAAGGGTCTGCAACCATAAAAACACCGCTTTCGTGTATGGATAATAATGTGTACTGGTTGGTGAATAGATTATCTAGGGTGGACTGTATAGCCACGTTTTTTATTCTACTTTTAATTTGGTGTTTCAGAGCTCTTAAAGTACTATTTACACTATTTTCAAGTGAACTTTTCTCAAAATAAAAACAAAACTCGGGAATTCTGCTTCCAACCCACCATAAAGAATATTTTAAACTTGTATTTAAATATTTTAACTTCAAAGAAGTTTACTATTTATAACGGCTGCTTTTTCTAATACACCTACTGTATTTTCATAGTCAATTTGTACTGCACAGCCTAATTGTCTAAATATTTTGTTTGAAATTTTGCTCTAAAACAGCTGTGTTAGACACATACATGATGTGCTATAATATTACACTTTTATTCTCCGGAAAATAAAGTTTTGGTTTGATGATCTTAACTCCCTCTCGGCCGTGCCTCGGACGTTAACTTGACCTCTGATCAAAAAGCGTCATTTTGGAATTAGTAATGAATTAAAGCTATTATATTATAACATACGTATTTCCCTTCTGATTATAACAATACACAAACGCGACAAATTGTAAACATATTGCATTATCCTTACGTCATTCACAGTCATTGCTTAGCAAAATCAGCGTACAGTCTTGTTAGTGCCCGCATCATTAGTACATACGCCCCATTACCCATTAACTCACGATGGGTGAAAGCACCACGGAATCACAGCAAAATATACAATTTCACACCGATCATTCGATGTGACTTTATGTCTAGCCTTCAGGGGTGTATTCTGTTACCTTCTACATCCCGTGTTACAACGCTGAATGCAAATATATTACTGCCATACAAACACTTAGGCATGGATTAGGACGAGCAAATATTATTTACTGCATGATGGCGGGAAAAAGTAAGGATGCAGATGGTTGCAGTCTGTAAAACGCTTCAATTACAAATAGGGCTACTTAGGTTTATATTTGTACTTTTAAATGCAAGACTAGTATTGTCTCCAGAGCTGTATGGAAGCAAAGTTACTTTCAGATTGAAAACATAGATTTAATTTACCAAAGCAAAATGCTAGTATGCAGCCCACTTTAAAGTCATACATGAAACATAAGGCTACGCCATACCGACATGGATAAACTCTTTCACGTTCCATACACGAAACCGTCTCTATCACATTTAATCTCTATCACATGAAAGCGCCTTTAAACGGGCTGTAAACGTTCTGGAACATTTGATTGTTTACATTCGTGGCTGTTGGAAAGTAACACGACTACATTGCATGGTATGAATATTCTACTGTGGATCAGATTATACAGCGTCATGTTTAACGCCCGTGCTGCGCACACTTGTCACCTCACCTGCATAGTATGGTGCTGATTTAACTATAACCATGGTTTAACTCAAAGGTTGACAAGTTTTGACTGTCAGTAAGCATTTGATTTTCTAAAGGCGCACATATTATTGGATTTAAATCTTGTATCATATAAGTTGAGCATGTTTGTAACATCCTACTGCAAGTTGGAATATTATACAATATACGATGTTGATAGTAATCAAATATCATACAAGATGATGTTCGTTACCCTCTATAAAAATATTACATTGTACTGTAATGTTGTTAGTGTCCCAACTGTATCCACTTGTGAATTAAATTACTGTATATTTATCCTGACGATATTTTGAGATATTGTTCTTCTGTTTGCTTTTAAAACTAACTTTAGACAAAACCCTGCTAAATTACGTGGATGGAAGAATAGTTGTAGCGTCTCTAACATCACTACGTCTGCCACATACGTGACAAGACAATGAGGTAAATGTCTACCTTAACTACGGTACAAGTTGATCTACAATAGCTCATGTAGTGTATCGATGACAGGCGCTAAGTAGACTGCTTCACACGTTACAAATGAACAGTTCCGCGGTATACGTGGATGACATAGCAGTCTGTGTATGTGTATGTGGATGACACAGCATGTTCAACCCTACTACAAGCTACTGCACAGTTATGTCATATGATTGTTGGCGTACATCTCCGTCACAGGATAAGTGCACTTACTGCGGTCACTTACTTCATCCAGGAACACTTCCATAATATTTACCCTGTGGATATACGAGTAACAGTGAATGCTTTTTAAACTGCACAGCTATTATTTGCGCCAGCTCGCAGCTCGAATACGCTTGGTAATATTGATGATCTCTAAAACGCGAAGCAAATAATTTAGTTATATTCGTTAATATATTTGAATTTTACTTGTATAAATACCTAATATTAAAACTACAACTTATAATGTCCTTGCCATTGAGCATACAGTATGAGTTTACCTAACTCATTTCATCTAACCGTAGGCTAAGTCGTACATAAAAAGTGCATAAACATTCTTCTTATTGAGCGCTATCGAAATAATGTAGCAGAACACATCTACACTCAAAATTGGTATGCAGTGGGTTATTTTATTTTATTTTTATACGCGATACACTAAACACTATAATCTACAGCCACACACACGATATCATTATTGAACATTATACGAAAACGTTGATCTCTTTTCCTCATTAACTCCAACCTATTAATGTAGTATAATGAATGATGTTTTTATACTTTGAAGTTTGAAAGCAGTATACCATTATAAAGACATATTCGCTAAACACGCAATTAAAATTCATTATAAGGTCCACAAGAGTATAATATTTTGAGCTGTAATCCTCAACTAAACCAAATAAAACGACACAACTGTAAGTAAAAACAGGTGAACTGGTCAATGATCAAGAACTGGCTATGCACGAAATCGGCGATCAGGTAAATAAAAGAGTCTAATATTAATCCAAGGTTGTGAGACGGCCTTGCGAGGACCACACCCGGTCCCGGACCCGGGCCAACGGACGGGACTCCCACAGAACAATAAATGACACAGCACTGACACTGCAGTACCTATACCCACCCATCCCGGACTCGCGGCACGTCAACCCGCCTGTGTGTTTGTGTGTAGGAGACCAATACGAGCTTTTCTCACTATTTGCTGTCATTTCATAGCCAAAGGTGAATATTGCCATCAATAATTTCACCGCCAAAACAGTGACTGTGAAGAGGTTTGGATCCATGCTCATTAAATGGTTTACAACTATTATAAAATTCAATCTACATGCACTATATACGACTTATTAGTAGATGTGTGTGAATTAAAGCTTTCTTCAGGAAAAAAATTTCAACTACATGTTGTACCTGTACATGTGAGGTATCCAGTAAACTTTTGAAGCATCTAAACCCTAAACGAACGAAGTCCAAGTTTTTAAAAACAGCCAATTGGCAAGAGCTCTGCTGGTCGGTTTTGACTCTAGCCTTCCTTGAAACTATCTACCGATATGCCGATCGTAAAGTTTACACTATTCGTGCGTACATGTAACAATTTGCTTTGCAGGCATAACGATATGTTATTTTGCAACATAGCCAACTGCAATCAAATATTTATGAGGATTCAAAAAGCATTAAACATATTTCTTACCCAAACCACGTCCAATATAGCTTAAAGCAACACGGTGGGTGTAATTTCTCCATAGTGTGACACTCAAACCCATAATGGCACATTAAAGGGGCTTTATATCGTCGGATCAGATTTCTTCAGAAAATGCATGCGATAAATAATGGCGTGGTTACAGGCGTGAAGGGATAGTGAAAGGATTAGCAGAAGCGTTACTGATCAGTAGTACCGGGAGAAGAGCTGTGTCGAAACCGGCGAAACCCAGCACTGGTGTCTGTACCAGCTATACTCTAGCTGCATAAGTTGTAATAAGATCAAAACATCCCACTTTACTGTGTTACGTAATACCAGGGCGAGAATGAAACTCAGTATTTGTCAGGACTTGGAACGTGCCTGGCTTAACTGCCGGGATTTAACAAATACCGAAGCATTTATTTTACCCCGCTTGGTTTAAGAACGTAAATTTTGCTTAAATCCTTTAGCCAGTACCAAATTCCAGTGGTATTTTCTAAAGGTCAAAACTAAATCAGTCTCAATTATTCGTTTAATGATTCTAGACAGTCTTGATCCTAGACAAGAAAAATGCCGGAGGTATTAAAAATCATCAGTCGAAATTTACAAAGTTTCATCAGTCGAACATAATTAAATCATTAATTCGCTAATTTTGAGACACAGTTTAATTGTAAATACATGTAAGATAACACGGTAAATCGGGAATATAAATATGTTAAAACCACCAACTCTGACTAGTGACTTCGTGCTAAACGTGCATATCAACATTTTGCAAAGGTGGACAAATACACTATATCCAGCATATGGTATCAAGTAAAGTTCAAGGATTGTATGTGACAAACTTACAACTGTGCCGTGCTAACAGTCAACGTCAATTTCCGGACATTACGGGCCAGACCTTCTCTCAAAGCACGATCGTCCGTAATACTCACGTCACGAGCCAAGTGTTGGTTCAGGTTTATTTATTGGATTCAACTTGTATATTCCACATTCTTTCTAATTTCAAAACCGTAGACTCCATGAAATTTATACCTCCTCTCCCCAATATAAGTATTAAAGTCTCGCGTTTAAGTATGCACCAGTCTTGGAATTATCTCCACACTAGAACTATTAGTGTCCCGATAATTTCATCATTGTTAATCCAAGTGTCTCGATTCAAACAAACCGATCACCTTAGCTAAATCGCGCAACACATAAAAGTAGGTCGTTCTTTTTCTAACCGTAAAACAGTTGTGCACACGTAATCCACAGACCGTATAGGGAAGAGTAAACACTGAAAGCCATTAGGAGTTTTGTTGACCTGTTTAGGCGGACCAAAGAAAAGTCTAACGGCGAAGGGAATAGCGGCACAATAGATGACCAGTGCAAGGCGGAGAAGGGAGGTCAGCCAGTCATTGAATCCGGTGAGATTGTACAGGTACTGTATATGTATCGCGACCGAGATTATGACAACTATATTCTAGACAGACAATACAGAGCGGGAATATAATAGAACAATACAATCCAGTGAGTTAGGACGAGCTTAACCTTAGAACATCCAGCTGAAAGGGTATGATTAGCATAGGCCTTGTACAAGAACTCTTGTTGTTGGGAATACTGTACAAAATAAACGATAATTAAAAAGGATACGACAGCATCAAAACAATTTCTAAGTAATAAAACAAGAGCCTAGAAGTTAACCCGTATCTTAGTTTACAGGTCATTGATTTCGTTCTGGGACATAGACGGCCTCCTCCTTATCAGGCAAGTAACATAAAATCTGCCGTAGAAGCTAGCGGGCATGACGCGTTCAGTCATATCAGGGGATCAATTGACCATATCGGCCGCGTTATGGCACTTAATGTCCTCGATTGATTGCAGATCGTGTGCAATCGTGGAATAAATGTATCTACCTCAAAACTGACCTCAGGAAATTGCTAAGTTCAATGGTACGCGCTGGATTGAGTGAAGACATGCGGTTTTATAGCTACTGCAATCGGCGATTTGGTCGACGTACAGAGTGGGATACGTTTTTCACGAGTCAGCTTCTTTCCTTTGTCATATGGATTAGCCGTGGAGAATCATGTGTCACGGCTGTCGCCGGGGTCGACGTATTCTCTCTACGTGTTATCCGTACCTCTAGTGACGTAACAATCAGTCTATTGCCGTGTCATCTTCTTCCTATCAAATCCGTATAAGTTGCGCAGTTCTAAAACACGCGTTTTGAACGAATTAAAATCAATGTAAACTTCCAGTGTACGATAAAATGAGGTTTAAACAATAAGTTCACGTATCTAAACGTAGATGGGTTTTAAACCCGACCACGTTTAATCAATTCGTTACTTGTCTGTCCATCTGCACTTTAGATCAATTCCAAACGTGTAAAATTAGCTCATTCAAATGTTTCTTATAGGAATATTTTAAGTTGTTTGCAATCACACCATATCGCACCAAACAGTTCACCACAAGGTTAAAACGGTGCACTGAATCACGCACAGGGGTTCCATATCTCAACTCCCAACTTTCATAAACTTAATCGGTACACTTAAGACCTGCCTATCCCTTCTGCGTGAACGTACATAACTCCATTAATACACGGGACATTAAAGCAATCAAAATCGCATTCTAGTTGCTCCGCACTATGTCAAAGCGGTCATTCCATTCCACTTATGCACCTGTACTAGAGCGACTCTCTGCGGCTACCGAGTACAGATTAGGTAAAGCTGTTCAAACTACATAGCAACGTCCACATACAGAACATAAATGGCTTAGTTGTACCCTTGATAGTACCAGTGTCAATCAATGTCAATGTAAGGATGTTACTCAAGTAAAAGCATCGCATACGTCCAGAGAGTGTCTTGAACCTTTGCTTTAGTGCTAATAATTTTTGTAAAGTGTTTAAATGTATTTAATTAGAATAGTAATAATGTCTGGTCATTAGAGAATATCGGTTGTCAAACCTTTTATTTGTTACCAATTTGGGAAAGGTCAGAAAACTACACTTATTTTCTCAAAACTATTGGTACACATAGGCATAAACAGGATAGCGTTATGGGAAAGGGGTTACCAACCGGAGTATACTAGGGGTTATTAGGTCTAAGGAGTAGCCCACTAGAAATCTTTAAAAGGGATCTTTAAACCTTTTTTGTGTACAGTTTTTATTTTTAATCTGCGACTCATACGTGTTCCAACCCCTCCTTACACTTCTTTGTGCAGGATGATTGCGACGAAAGGGATCTCGACTTTTCGATAAATTAGAATAAAACCCAGGCCGACACGCAGCTAGGCACAAAAGCGCCGCTTGCATGAGTGAATAGAATTTCCTTTGCAATTAGTTGCTCTTATTCGCTCCGTTCTCAGCATCGCTTTGGCATTCGGCTGCTCTATTCCACGGGCGTTATGAGGCTGTCACTACGCTCACAGCTTCGCTTCGTCCTTTGGCCTCAGACTTACGTGTTCTGCAAGTTTTATTACATATCGTGAAGGCAAAACGTATTTGAAATTTTATTAAATTAATCGGACTACTAATAATGATGTTATAACAAAAAATCACCTTTCGACCGCCATTTTGAAACTCAATGAACTGTTATAAGTTTTGGTACATTTATGGATACCTACAAAATACATATTTATTTCATATTTCATTGAAATCTGATAAAATGTACTATGTATGGCTCATTAAAACCACTTTTTGACCGAAATTCCCCCCAAAAGGTTACTTCCGGTGCTGGCTAACGAACTTGACCGATATTATCTACAAAAGGAACATTTGTACCAAATTTCATGAAAATCTGACAAAATACGACCTGTGGAGAGTTACACACATATATACATACATACATATGTATATAAACTCTTGTTACAACGCTCAAAATGTTTTCTGGGGGTCAGGATCGGTGCTCATTTTACGGTTCCGGGTCTGGGTGTAACCATGCTGACGGTATGAATATCTCATTGTTTCATAGGAAATTCGATAATAACAATAATTGACAAACTCTGACTTAAAAAAAAGGAAATCTACAGCACACATACGGGCGAACCATATACCACAAGGCAAGCTGGCGGTTGCCTTGAGAGAGCACGCGACTGTGCAACTTGGAGAGGATTCACATGCTATCCGGTACGGTGACTGTCCAGTAGCGCAACAATTGCCACACACTCACTCTACACTCTACACTGAACTAGGCACACAACTGCTTTCCTGGCCTGACCTCACCTTACCTCACTGATACACTTCTCATGCGACCTACTCCATGTGCCACTGTTCCAGTACCTTACAAATAAATGAATCATTTATTGGGGAAACATTGTAACATGCTATGTGATAGTCAGTATTTAGCTTAAATTGTCCTTGCCTTCTTACATCGCCCTTTCAAACATACATCGTTGTTCATTCACTCTCTCATATTTATACTAGTAGCTCCTCTCCAGCCTTATTGTAAGTCGATGAGTTCCAAATTTTCCCACTCATGTGCCATAAACTAACTCGCCTAAACGCCTATGTTATAAAACGCCTTTGCGATCCAGATGTTTCAGACAAGTTTCGTACACCCTCGGCATTTGGGCAATTTTGATAAAATTTGGTTTGATAATTGTTGATAAAGTTGAACTCCTACCTGGAAATACAAACGTTCATGTACTACCGTTTTGTGTCCCCAGTTCAGTAGTTCTCCCTGACTCTACGGATAGCTATACACAATATTATACAACTATAAGTTTACATGGTTGTATTTTCTTATGATAAGGTGGACAAATAATAATTGCTCATTGATCCGTCATCCATTTTATGCCCCTGAAACTACGTGTCAACCGAGAATATCTCCTAGATCTTACTCGGTAGTTTGAATAGCAAGCCCGACTGGACTGCATAAGGTCACTCTGTAGAAAATCAGCTGGCGCGTAACTGTTGGGTAAAGGCGAACATGCACATCATTATAACATTGACAGGCGACATCGAACTCGCAGCCAATCGCGGGGTATGCAACTGGCATACTTTACTTTCCAGAGTAAGTGAGCTACGAGTAGATGTCTGTTTAACATATCTAATTGCTGAATTCAATATAAAGGGTCATGTTCAAAAATGATCAATTCAACCTGACAAGTGGACAAGTATTACCTGATATTATCAATATCTCTAATAAGGATGAAAATTCCAATAATTTTTAAAATATGCTAAGTGAATTTTTGAGATGTCTAATGATTTGAGTAGTCTACCATAGACGATAGAAAAGAAAAAGAAGATGAGCTTCAAAATGACGTATTGTGATACGTTTTCAAGTAGTTAAAAGGTGCGGTTTGCAGTTTTTTGCTTCCCAACACCTCCTGAGTCATATGGCAAAACTTTACATTTGCCTACAGTACATATGTATGTGTGTACACATGTGACCACTCTACAGGACTGGTCTCATTTTTGGTCCAATTGTCATGAAATTTGGTACAAATATTCCTTTTGTTAAGTTCGTTAACCAGCTAGATCGGATCAGCTGTTTTAAAATGGCGTTCATTCAAAGTTTTGTTTTGCCTGTACAATTGTAGTTTTACAGTAAATGAATACACTGTTCACCCTGTATAATAGATTGTTACCCCCTTGGTCGATCGAATCAATTCCCGTCACTCTAAAACCTACTGTTTGAAATGTATTTTAATTTCATTATTAAGTTAAAATTTCTTAACTTTGACATTCGAGCACTGGGCAGAAATTGATCAGTGTGTGAAATAGAAAACAATTCACTTAAATCAACTGCTCAATAACTTACTAGCCTAGGTTTCCTAGGATACCAAAAAGTAAATAACTTACATTCGCGAGGATTTACAGTAGCGCTTGTGGGTACGTGTCGGCTATGTTTTGTTTGTTATTGTTTTCAACCCAATTTATACCTTGTCCCTCCTTGTTAACTCCTTGAAAACGTATTAAAATACGAAATATTGTAGCGTCTCATCTTTTTTTTTCTATCGTCTCTGGTAGTCTAAAATATGCTAAAAATATACTTGGATAGTAAACTTGTGTGAATGCGGACGTTAACGGAAGAGAAATAAGCTTTTCGTCCTCTTTATCGACAAACAATCAGCTGAAACAAATTTGCATTTGCCTTGTCCATACAGCTGTTATTAACCTTTAAACCCCTAAAAGTAAAAGAAGGATCACAATCGCCAAATACTACATACATAATGGGGTGTGACCAAATCGGGAGTTGCTTCACAGTCCAAAGCCTCTCCCGACACTTCATCCTGTGTGTAATAGGTCACAAGCATAACAATAGATCAAACTGGCAGATATTGAATCAATTAACTGACCGATCAGAGCGGAGTGGAACAGATAAGATTTGCATAACTGTAGCATCATACATGCAGGGATCACGATTACTAATTGACAATATATCTTGTGAAGATGGCGTAACTGTGCTGTGTGCTGGAGATGACGGTGCAGGTTTGCAAGACAAGGAAGCGATATGTATCTGGTGTAGGCTACGAGGACAGGACAGCTGGCCGCCGGACACTACATACATTATCTGTGCAATGTGCATTCTTTGGTATTCTGGTATTCATATAAACTGTAAAGTAATCAAATCCATTTTATCGGTCTATTTCAAAGGCCTATTTCAATCCTTACTCGTCTTTTAGTGGCAAACACCTAATGCATAAAGCGTATAGTAAAGCGTCGATGTACGGGAAATGGTTGCTGAATATTGAAATGAAAAGCCCCGTATGAAGTAAATCATTAAGTAGACCTACTAATCTAACTCTGCTTTGGTTTTAACTAACATCTAAGGAATATACATATACATACCCTGTGATAATTGTTTCAAAAACACCCTAATTAAACAGCTTTAAAACCTAGTTTCATTTCAAAGTAGTATTCATAATAAACCACGATTAACAAGAGTTTATAAAAACCATGTAACTCACATGATCACTGCATCTAACAGAAATAAATATGTTCATTTCTATAAAAGGACGTTAGTAGTTTATTTAAGCCCGATATTTAAGTAAATTTACCAACACTTGAAACTGCACTTCCCAGTTAACATGGAATAAAATCACTACAGGTAGGTTTAAAAGTTGAGAAATGTTAATACGCTAAAACTTGGCATGAAGGAGATATGGAGGATATAAGAAGTCAATTTCTGCTAATCTACCTAGTTGTTTTCTTTTTCAAACCAAAACACCTGGCAAAGATAAATGAATGAATGGCAAAGATACGTTATATGATTTTATTACGTTATAATTACAATATTAAGTTATAATTTGACATATTTTTATTACAATATGTGTTAAATTATACTTTGACAATATTTGTATTACGTTATACTTTGACAGTATTGTTTATTACGTTATACTTTGACAACATTTTTATTACGTTATACTTTGACATTCACCTTGCACTGTATTTCATGTTGTATTTATACGAAAATATTGGAGGGGATTACCTTGACGTTACCTTATAAAAGTACTTAGTCAATTTCAAGTGGCTAATTTACATCAATGAGTAACGGTTAAATGCTAATAGTGTGGAAGACTAGTCGGAAGAAGACCCACAGGAAGAACTAGTAAGCGGTGAAGTGCACATTGCACATTAAGAACTACGGGAGTGGAATTACAAAGTAGAAAAGTATTTGAGGCAACTTTAACTAAATGGAGGCGACACTTGAGGATCACGGTGGCATATAGTTGGTGATACTAAAACCTAGCCGAGTTTCAAGAGTCCCATCAGGAGTGAAAGTAAGAGTTGTATACCATTAGGAAACGAGCAAAAACACTACCTGTGACCAATTTGTTTGGGATAGTGTCGTATTCCAAATTCCAAAGAAGTGCGCATTGTTCGCCTAAATATATACCTTGACAAGAGAGATAAGAGCCAAAGTGGTGGAAACTGTGGGTCCCACAGTGGATCCCGGTAAGGAGCCAGTAGGGAAACAATGCTGGAGGGAACCGTGTCATTACCACTGTGGCCTCAACAATGCCCCGGGGTTGAGCAACTGCACCAGAGTACAGTGTAGATGTGGACAGTGAGGATACATACAGTACACTCTGCAGGTGGGCCACATTTCAACCTAAGTGCAACCACACTTCCTGGCGCTCTCAGGTTTAAGCTAAACACACCTCACATATTTACAATGGACTGTTCAAATCCTTCAATATGTTTAGACTTCTGTTGAAAGAAAAAAGCTCGTATGTAAACAGAACAAAGTTATTTGAAGTATGAAGAAATTTTAACATTTATAGTACGAAAGGTACAGGAAGGAATTAAAAATGTAAAGGCTCTAAATGGGGCAAAATACGTATCTATACAGATTTTTTTTGTCTAATCATCAATCTTTTATTGATTTTTACAGATTTAGTTCCTGCATTTGAATTCCAATGAAAAAATTTCAAACGGTTTTATTTACCAAAAATCTGCCGACCAGTTCTAGTCACATGTATACTTACTTCAACCATGAACATATAAATAAACCTATGCAATATTTTAATAAAGAATATTCAAGCCGCGATGTTTCGCATGAACGACCGCAATCACTAATTAATTTCATGAGTGCATGTAACGAGCATAGCGTAATTAATGAGCGTCTAGTTAACCAATTCATGTCACGTTATGTTCAAACAATGTACAGACATATAGTGGATGTTGATCTCCCGTTGATATGCTGATTAAGTTAGGTAACATTATTATCAGCTACCAGGTGTATGTGTCTCTTATAAACTAAACCAACTTCGCAAAACGCATCTATACTTATACCGTAGTTAATGCGTTTAAAACACCAACTTTTTTATAATTCAAGGCAAATTATTGATTAGCGTTTCATCGAATTTGAAACAACGACTAAAACTAAGTCAACAGGTTAAAAATTTAGTGATCAAAGCTCTGTTAAAACTGTTGCATCGTGGTTACTCTCTATCGCGTAGGTGGTAGACTCTCTACTCAACCTAGAAACAACTGAAACTTTGGACACATTCCAAAAGCCTCTCTTCTTCCGCACTACGAAGTCGTAAAGTGAGGCGACAGTTTGGCTGACATGTTTCCGTGGCTTGTGTACAAACCACCAGAGTAACTTCTCTATCAGTGTCAAACATTACAGGCAACAAGTATACAAGTCGCTGAGAGGGGTGTTGTGGTATCAGATGAATTCACTTCTAACCAACAATTAAATCAAATAGATATTTTCATAGTTTCCTATTCAGTTTAGTTTTCACATTTACAGTATTAATACACCACTAATTGCGTTCTCCCATTCGTTTTCATAATATTTTTAGGGTTCTGTTTGCTTTGAATTAAAGTAATGCACATTGTATAAAATAACTATGATAAAACGTGAGCCCTTGAACACGCGAAGGAGTAAAAATTCCTGTACAGAAAGAGTTGACGCTGAATTTTCACTAGTTAACTTATCATTTAAAAGTGGAACCGTCCACACTGACTATTAACAATATAATATAGACAAATAAATGTAAAATGCTTGTGAATAATCTACACAAACGTTTTAATATCAAATTAGTTTAATTTCGACAGAATATTGTAAGCCGAGTGAGGAGCGGTTGTGTGTGGTGTGGGATCGTCTGACAAGCCAGTTCTGTTCTGTGCTGATTACCATTGTTTCCATAGCTAACATTACACTGCTCACGTTACATAAGCTAATCACAACAATCGCGCCACTTGCCCTACACTATACACTTGGCGACCTCACGTGCCTCACCGCCACCGCTTCCTTCTTCCGAGTAAACAATATCCAGCCAGTCAGCCACCACTAACAGCTGCCATAACAATTTCACTAAACATACGCCGCAGCGCCACACAGATTGGCTGCTGGCAGGCTGCTGCTTATCCAATTTATACAATTGCTATTATTATGTAATGTAGATATTCTTCTTGTATTAAATTTACGGTACCAAGATTTGGTTGGATCAGCGTAGTTTATATTCTGTTTTAATTTCCTTTGTTGTTTGTCTCAATATAGATCCAATTTGAAAGGTCATCAGTCAGTAATATCACAAACTGTTTAGAAGAGGTTTGTGGGCGGCAAATTATTAATAGTTTCCCTTCTATACAGACAGTATTGAACAATGCGATATCATTCGATGATACAATAACTTCATTGTGACAAAGACCGCCGTGACGAGACATATAAAAGAACAATTACCAAACGAAGAGGACAGCAGGAAAACAACAATGCATGAATGATAAAATGAATATTAGAACTATTTCAATGTAGAATAGTGAAGATATGTCACGACTTGATGCGATTTGAAGCCTCTTCGCATCAAAAAAGGAAAAGGAAAGAAAAAGTTGTAGAAAAAGTAGTATACAATACTTAACCTGATATTTAACATTTGGAGAGTATGTTCTAAATGATAAAAATAAATAATTTATCATACATTATTATTAGAAAACAGAGCTTACTTCCTTGAAAAAGTAATAACTATTTTGATAATGATAACTGTAATATGATGATGTTTCTGACTTAGCTATTTCATTGCACCAACGCACAATTTGAAATGCATACAAGCGTGTCTTCTTTTTATCCAAAGAAGTGTTTTTGCCTTATTATTTTGCAAGTTTACTTATTGAACTATTTAGTTGATTTCGCTTCTTAATTGTTATTTGCTTTTCATACCTGAACTCACGCTAAGGCCAACGCACGATACTCACAGTTACGACTTTCGCCTGGCCTCTTATCTAGATTAACTTTTGACTTTCGCGCCTTCGTCTCAACTTGCAGATAAGTTCGGAACTACTGTAACGCGATCCTTGTGAACTTTACAATCGTGAAGAAGATCGCCGCTCGTTAAGAGAGGTGAAGTGTTAACAAGAGGAAGAAAGGTGAGAAGTTGTAGATCGGAAGTTAACCTCGTCTCTCGTAGCCACGGGGGCAGGGCAGGGTGCTGGGAGAGTAACGGCGCATCATCCCATTCAACCACTTTCACACTACTTACGGTTACCTCACTCTACACATTGTTTACTATACACTCTCCTGTTGTCCACTCACTCCCTCTGCGTGCTTGGTTCACGCACGACCACACGCCACTCACACGTAATTAATAAATAATTGCTCAGGTTGGGAGCTTAGCCCGCCACGCCGCTCGCGGGACGTGCGCTTCATTACTTACTACAGTACTCGAGACTGAGTGAGAAATAACTTTGGCAATTTCCTGGATTGAATGAAGCCTTTCAAACTATCTACAAGGAAAAAAATAGTTTTCTTTCAAATTATCATCAAACTTGAACAGGAATGATTCAAAAAACGTTATATTATTATTACACCATTTTAAAACTACATATGGTACATTTGGTTGAAGATACTTTCTAAACGCCAAACTTTCTTCGTCAAGACCAACCACAAAATTAAAATACAAAAAGTAAAAACATACTTAGAATAAGGGTTTTATTTACGAATCGATTTGTATTTTTATTTTGTGGTTAGACCTGATAAAGAAAGCTTGCATTTTGAAGGACGTCAGTCGTCAACCAAAATATAAGTTAACACTGGCTATATGATGTGTTTTAAATTGTATGCATATATGTTCTGATATAATATTCATAACCTTTGTTACCTTATAACTGTAGTATGATTTAGTGTAGTAGGCGGTAGATCCAAACAAGCTGATGTTAAAATATAAGCAAACATTAGACTTAAAGTTAACCAGCTCGACGACTGTTTCTCTTCTCCAAGAGGTTAACTAGAACGAACGCGGTACATAGTTTGTTAAGTGATTGCAGCACTTTTATTGAAGAAGTTGCAGGTTACTGGTATGAATAGAGAAGTATAGAGGCAATCACTTTAGAAGAGCAATTTGTAAACCAGGTCAAGAGAAGGGGCATGCTGTTGGTTATGGCCTGTTGTCCAGTGATTTGTATACATCAACCGACAAGCGAGATTCAATAAAGGGTCGATTCAGATCAGAAACGCTCAACTGCAGTTCTTGACCCAATTTGTTGAAGAAAGCAAACCAGCATACTCTGGTGAACTTTAAAAATATGAAAAACTTAATAAATGCGTAATTAACAGAGTTAATCATCATGTCCATAGTCTGAAGTGCCCATAGCTACATCATTTCAACAGTGGGATGGACATGGAAATTCTTTAGAGAAACAATCCATGGAATCAGTCATCAGGAAATTCTCTGGCAATAGAAAGCTTAATTGTATTTGTCACTAGTCCAAATATATGGATTTGATTTTTTTATAGTGTATATGATAATGTGAAATAGGGAGTAAAGTTCTGCCCAATGAACTTTGAAAATCTATTAATCATGTATAGCGCCGCGTTCCCCAACTACGAGTATTTATGAACGTTAAGGGCCGGTTTCCCCAACGTCGGCAGTTTAAGCCGCGGTTTATCTCGAGAAGGTGTTTCCCCAAAATTTGTACCGTCAATTTGGCCGGGACAAACTAACTGGCCCCGGCAGGTGGGTTAAGCCGCTTGTATAAATTTATACCAGTCGCAATAAACAAAAACCTAACCTCAAATTTGGAAATCAAAGCCTATAGCCTACTCACCATAATATTAAGTTTACAAATACTTAGCCTATTACTGTTTTAAATCGTCGTATTTATTTAGTTTTTATATGCTCAATCAGTTAAATGGATTAATTCATTGAACTGTTGGAAATATTATGGAAATAAATAATATTGGAATGAATAACTTCTTAAATTTGGAAATCAAAGCCTAGCCTACTCACTAAAATATTAAGTTTACAAATACTGTACTAGTAGCCTATTACTTTTTTTAAATAGTCTTTTTTTGTTTCGTTTAAGAACATAGTAAGTCAAATATTAGAAGAAGTTGAGGAAGAAGATTAGGAGAATCAGGGAACGAGTTAATCATTTCGTGAGATGGGAAGAAGCAAGAGTTTTTAAAAGATTTCGAACGAGGAAGGAAACTGCAAGTTTATTGCTTAATTTGATTAGTGATTCTTTGAGATCCACAAGTAAGAAAAATCTAGCCTTTTCACCTGCGGATACATTTTAGTGAGCATTGAGGTTCTAAGCCTCGAGTCCTTTTTTTATCAGCGAAGGTGAGTTAGGCAGAATCCACAAGTCCTCCGTTAGCAAATTCGTTAAGCAAGTGTCTGATGCCCTAACCCGTTTGTGTCCGCTTTTCATACCAATGGAGAAAAGTAAATAGGAATAAGATAGAAATTGCGATCGAACAAAATAGCCATCTCTTGTATTTTCTTCACATTGGCAGTCAGTAAATATAACCTCAACTCTGATCGAACACACGTTTTTTGTTTGTTTCTACTGAAATCGAACAGAAAACAGACAAACAGGTTAGCCAACTCATTGATGCGAGGTTTAATCTATGCTGTGTTAATTCATATCAAACTAGATGACCCGTATTGCTCCGCAATAATTTTTAATACCAGTATTGTATGTTATTGTTATTATTTGTGGATGTTTACATTTACAGCAGTTGGGCATTTTTAATACTTTGCTTATATATTTTATCTCAAGCAAATTTAAATTTTAGAACAGTGCCAAAATAGTTTGTCCACGCATACCTCTTAGATGTAACTAAATACGTCGAATGATATATCTTAGAAAGAGCGTGACTCACTGAGTGTTCTTAGACCAAACCGAACAATTTATCTCAATAAGAACCCGAGATTTGACAGGACAAAGCTAAGAAAACATGGGAAAAATGCCTTTTTTGAGTA
Organism: Matsumurasca onukii; assembly: GCA_018831715.1. NCBI lineage: Eukaryota > Metazoa > Arthropoda > Insecta > Hemiptera > Cicadellidae > Matsumurasca > Matsumurasca onukii. The sequence goes on along the minus strand of CM032060.1, from coordinate 41,379,763 downwards.
TAACTTGAGAAGGACGAAAGTTAAGCGATTTTTGATGTCTGATGACAAATCTATACATAAATACTTTCATTAAAAAATGAAGAAAATCGGCCTGACAGAACGGTTGTATTGACTGCCATTAGATTTTCATAAATTCTTTTAATATATAGATTAGGTTAATTTGACAATTACACCTTTCTAGTTTCATCAGAACTAATACAGAATTTTTGGACAAAACCTTGTTAAGTAAAGGAAAGTGAGCTTGATGATCAATATTGTACATAACGAAGTTGTGAAGTGAGTGTTGATCAATATTGTATCAAAACTGAAAAAGTTGATTCGGTAAGGTCGCGTTTAACAAAGGGTTCTTACATTCAATCAGGGAAAATCTGAACTTTGGTTGACCTACACTGACCGTCGAAGCCAGAACCTGACAATTCGCTATTACCCAACAGGTTGCTCTTTGGGCATAACGGTTCAATTTGACCACTGGCCAGTTTAGTGAACTTTAAAAAGTGGTTTCGGCGTTGTGCCTGGAAGTGTGAGTGTCCGGTGGTTTTGTGAGGTGGGCCGCGGGCCGTGTATCGACACGACGGGACGGGACGAGACGAGACGGGTCGGCAAGACACTGAGTAATTGCTATGAAATAATTGCTTCCTGCACTGCTACATCCCAGCAGTTAGTTACGTGGCTTCGCTGTCTCACTTTCATCTGGCTCAGCTCAGGCTCTACTTCCGAACCCGCCATTATCTACAAACACATCACATCGCATCTACATATTTCACTGCTTGTCTGCACAATGTCATATTTGCCACGTGCGTGTGTACTATCTTCTTGCATATCGTACAGGGCGGTTTAGAAAATATGAGCCCCCAGGCTGTAAGTGCTGTGCGGTCCTCTGAACACGTGACGTACCGTTAGGGGCAGGGGTATCGAATGGGCTTCAACATACGGAAACGGGTCCGGAGATCCTCCTGAAGAACATTAAAAAACAACAATAAGTGTAAAATGGTGAAGTTAAAGAACACTAAGAGAGATTTTACAAGATTGTCCATGTGGTTTTAAAATGTTCTTAAAATGTCAAAGCTTAGGGCCTGTAACAGTGTGAATCATTGTTACAATAATTAAATTAAGTTTCTTAATAAACGGCCATAAATTTTACCCATATAGAAGGGCAAAGAAACAAGCTTTCGAATGCGCATTTACCAACATTCACATATTACATGAAATACTGTATCATTAAACACACAATCAGCAAAACACACTCGGAGCGGTCACGGCGCGGGCCGCGGTTAGCGAATGACATGAGTGAACATGTGATGTGGGTGGAGTTGGTGTAAGGTGTGCTTTCCCAGCGCGTGCTGTGCTGTGGCTATCTCTTCAGTGTTGAGTGTTCAGCACCTCTGATTATCTTATCATTGTACATAACGTGTCCAGCGGTTTACGCAATACCTTTGGAGCTCAGCATACTTCCTCTTTTGTTTCTTCACTTCACTAGTCCACAACATTAAGACTGAAGGCAGGCTTTTGAATGTGAATTCTTATAGTTATTCTTTTATGAGGGCCAGACTTCGGTTTTCTGGTAGTTGCCTCTCAGCCATGCCTGCAGGTACTACAAAGGCCAATGTAATGAACCGTTCAACAGGGAAAGAATTATTAAACGACTAATTGCCAGAAATGAAACGTTTGAGTGTAAACACGGGAAAGAAGGCAGATTTAAAGCAAGTACAAAACTACAAACTATGGACAATATTTTTTTTCTGGTACGACCTGAATATAAACACAAAACATGAATATTTTACAAAACATGACAGACAGGACTCGAAAATGCTGTGATCGGGTGTAGACTGTAGAGTTTGCGCAATCACGGCACGACTTTACCTTCACTTTGCTTTGATCTAGAACTGACCGGTGACCGGTGTTTCCGCACCAGCGGTACTCACTCACTACTCAGTACTCAGGTGTCAGCTGGGGACAAAGTGAGTCTCATCACCTCTAGATCAGACCCGCGCTCACTGTCCTCACCCTCACATCTATCCTTCAGAGCGATCTGTCACTTCAACTCAAGTAAATGTCGCCTTCAGCTCAACTTCCAGCCACATTCGCTGAGATATCACCATAAGGACTGATTGATTCCATATCGGGATTGTAACCAACATTGGTTTGATATCAATCGTCTTAATGTGATGAAATTAAGTGCGTGTAGTTAAATAATCCATTACACACCTCTCTTTGAATAGAGCTGATTACGTTACCATCGCCAGCGATTTAAAATTGTATCCGACGCATACGTAAATGTAATTTAATAAGCCTAAAATGTTGATACATGTTACCTGTTAAATATAGCCGAAATATGTTTAAATTGATTCGATAAACATTTTACTACATTTAATATATATATATATATAAATAATTAGAAATTAAAATATTAAAGTGCAAACACATTCGTTTATTACAAGGTTTTCGTGTAGGGAGGGGTTTATAACGATAAGGATTCGTATTTTCTTCAAAGAGTTCGTTGCACATGACACAACGTTTGTTTAGTTTGACCGAAATAGTAAGAACTTACCAAATAGTAAGAACGCACGTGAATAGTTTAATTTAATAGTGCACCAGAGGATTTATTGATAGTGATCTACTATCCATTGTCGTATAAATCGAGAAAGTACTTGAGTACAGTATAGTTTAATTTTGTACTCAAGTTTCGTGTATGCAAATGAAGCAAACATTAGGCCTTACTTTTGTTTTTTAGTTTGACGATATCACAACAATGTTTGATGAGTATAATTGATTTATTGAGCCTTACAAATAAGGCTAATACTTGAGAAGATAATAAACTGCTGTCACTACCAACTATATTCTAGAAAAATTATAGCGTTGAAAGATGTTCGTTCAGGGAAATCACGGTGAAATCTTGTGACGAATCCAGAAACAGTACTGAAATTTGAAACCCTACACTTTCTCAGCAGTACATAAAGATTCTTGGGTGTGTGAAACTGATAATTTATGCACATTTCGCGGGATGATGCTTTGGCCAAATTGAAGGTTAGAGACTAGAGAAACATTGTGATTGCGGCGTGTTGACCATGTCCGGGTGTCGGCGTGGAGAGTGATTTCACATAACTGGAGACTGGAGAGTGAAGGATGAAAGTGTACAACTGTACACATTGTTAGAGCCAAGTGCACATCAAGAAGCACTGGAGAGAAGCGTAGGCAACTTGGTTTGTATCGATGTGCCTGGTCGGGCCAAGCCACCAGCATTGGTTTTCTGAATTGGTCCGATCGCCAATACTGGCTCTGGCCTTTGGAAAAGGATAAATTACTTTTATAGATTCGAGATCCTAGCAACATCTGGCAATTAAATCCTCTCACTACAACATCCCTGGAATTAGATGAAACATCACTTAGAATCCCTTGCACAAGAACAAATAAAATGAGGACTCCATTAGCACGCTCAGCTTATTCAACGTATTTAGTTTTTTCCAAAGGATCAATTGCCAAATTTAATAAAAACATGATTGAGCATGTTAAACAAATTTGATGTTTTTTAGTTTATTTGTAATAGTAAAACACGATTAGTTGAAAATCATTGGAAAATTAATAAATTCTAAAAATAAAGCAACAACAGTGCTTCTATATATGACGTCGAACTGAGTCTGCGAGGTGTTTGCTGATTAGGCCAGGACGTGGGTTACTGGTTCTGTGGTTCATTCAAGCGTGAAGGCGCGACAACTCATTCAGTATAAGGGTTTGTGGAAATGATCACATTGAGCACTGACGCTGATAACATGTAGGTCAAGGTCGAGTGACTGCAGCTCTCTTCAGTCCTCTCTTCCTTTGCGGTAACCAGTGCAACACTCGACTCTACACTCAGTTACTTGCTCAGTTGGTATAGCAAATATACACCATGCCATCTTTATCACGACAACACGCGATCATGCAAGACCAAATAATAGGCCAACCACATCTACGTATTGTCCTTGGTGACCTTTTAGGGTTAGGGGTTTAGACACTCAAGATTAGACCAGACCTCGAGGCTAATAAGAACATTTGTACCAAATTTCATAAAAAATCAGACAAAAATTCGACTTAAAGAGAGTACACACATATAAAGTTTTAAATGTTTTGCATATAAAGTTTTGAAAAATTCTCAAAACGTGTTCTAGGGGTCAGGATCGGTGAACATTTCTTGTTCCCGGTCTGGTCTTATTATGAGGACGGCATGAATATATCATTTTCCAAAGAAAGTTTGATAATAAAGCAACGTATATAAAAATAATAAATTTTAGACTGAATAAGAAAGCTCTGCTATTATCAACTCGAAGTTAACGCTGTGACAAGACACATTACTGCGGTCCCAGCTGATTCTTGCAGACGTCGTACTTTTTGCCGAGAACGTTAATTACTCCATTCCTATTATGGAAACACTTACTACCTCAGCTAGTCCAGGCGAGGCATTTACTCTACCTTGCCTGATATTGCCGCAGAATTCCTACCCGACTTGAGTGATTTATGCTTTTCTCAGATGGTGAAGTGATTTAATGACCGTTGATATAACTCCTCAGTAATTAAATTAAGGTAGTTCTCATAAATTCTTCAAGGTAAGCATACGACAATAAACCACCAACCGTTAACGTTTGCATAACAACATTGTACCTGATTTTAATTCAAGACCTCAATATAATGTAGTAAAACTTATTAGTATACTCTCGTATTGTTGCTGCTAGAATTTGAAAGGACTACTGTTATGGATTTTAAAACCAGTTTTAAGATTTTACATTTGTCCAATAAAAATTATTCGAAATAGCAAAACTAAATTCCAAAAAGGCTTTTGCTTTAAAATACGTGCTTACAATTATAAAGGGAACCTCTACTCGTACTGAGAATATTTTTGGATAGGCTATTTATTGTGACCTCTATGCCAATTAATAGATACAGAATTTTAATGTGTTCATTATTTTTAGAGTATAATGATATAGTGTACGTAGTTAGTTGTTGTTTTTTGTATTTTGGCTGTGAAATCTATTTATTTATTTATTTGTGAATTGTGAGATTTTAAAATGTTGAGCCTAGATATCTAAATATTTTTACCTGTTAAACAAGTCTGTATTAGATTTAAAATTAACGAGTGAGATATACTTGTAAAAAACTTGTATTTATTCATGAATAAATGACTTATGACTTAATAACACCATCAAAAACAACATTTTATTGAAAAACTATAAAAATCCATAGTTACTTATAGATACAACTACTAGTAGGTACTTTTAATTTGTCTTTTTTTAATATTTGCTTGACATTTTTTAAATATTTTCCTGTTATACTTATATACGTCTAAATCCACTACAGTATGGGATGTAGCCTACAACAATATAATGTTGATTTCCTGTATCATACAAATTGCGCCAATATCATGGAATATTTAGATATATTACAGCAACATAACACAAGCAAATCACACGCATTTTATTGCCTTGTATGTTATCACACGGAAATATAACCTGGATTCGCGGGCGAGTAGTAAGAAAACTGTAAATAACGTCAGGAATTGCTGGCGAATGAATGATGGTAATAAAGTAATAAAAGTTACCCAGAAGGTGGGCTGATTAGAAAGTGAGGAATCTAGCGTTGTTGGCATTTTAAGGCGCACTCCGCGCTGTAACAGATGTTATTATACTGTAAACTGGATATAAAAGGTATGCGTGCTGTGAACCCGTTTATTTATATGGCGGCAAAAAGCAAATGCGGATGCTCACGTTTTGCCGTTTGTAGAAACCCGGCGCGCCCGACCAGCCCACACACGTCTTCATCATAGACCCCCGTCCCACCCCTAGCCATGGTGGTATTCTTACACCATGCCCCTGCCCACAAAGTCCAGGACCATTTAACATTTCGCAAAATAATGTACAGTCTACATATAATGGCACATCCAAGAGTCTTTTCTAAGTTCAATGAGTTAATTTACACATTTTATAACTGAATCTGTCATTGAATGAAACTTACGCAACACACAATACGGACGAGGTGGCTTCTGACGTATCTTGATAAAACAACTTTAAAACTGTAGGTGTACTTGGGCGAACTTTTTAACTTGAACAAAGATGATATTGATAATACAGTACAGTAGTTGGTTTGATGGAAGGCCCGTAAGCAACAGGACGAGCAACATACCAAGGATTGCTCTATAACTTCTAACTCACGTCATCTAATTCAACCTCGCGTGAGTTATGTACCATCTGGATAAGTTGTTATAACATCAGGATATCGAAATGTTAAGGTTAGTGATGATGCATCCGCTCGTTTATGCCCGTCCTTGACTTTATGAATCAAATTGATTTGGCATCATCCAGCTGAACCATTCCAGATCATCGCGTAAATCAACAAGCACCATTCGAGTTGGAAAATTGTAACGAGCAGTGTTGAGTGAGTAGCTTTGACCTGCTGTCCTTCACTAATAAATTCAATTAAACTTCAAAACGTGGCTTTAACTTAAAAGTATATTTTTACACCGTTGGGTTTTACGCTTAAAGGGGGTTTTGAGATCCACAAACAAATTATCAGATATAGTAAAAGTACATGTTCCTACTTTCAATATATACTACTAGAGGGACGAGCTGTTGTAGATGGCGAGTCTATTTCATTTGTTGGTACATATTTTAGAAAAGTCAATAATCAAAGAATAATTTTTAACCTCATTTTTTAATTTTGCATGAAAACGTTTTTGTTTATTATGAGCCGGAGAGCGGCTGTGGGTCCAACGATGGGACCGCTAATAACATGGTGTAAAAACTACAAACGACATTTAAAGATTGTTATCATACGAGTGTGAATATTTTTCTCCGTTAGCTTAGATCTATTCGTGCTGCTTCATATAATTATCATATTATGTAAACACTAAAACGTGTACTCTTGTCCACAAGTTAATTTTTATTTGAACATTTAAAATTCAATTTTTATAAGTATGTAGAGCTGATGATTCAAAATCATAATCATCTTGGCCAATGAGTAATTTTGGCCGATTGCTATATTAGTTGAAATGCTACAGTGAACCTTAACTGAGTAAAAGACCATGGGCCATTAAAAGCCGACTTTAGGTTATGTTCAGATTTTCGAAAGTCAATTATCAGTTTTAAGGAAATATTACACGTTAATTTAAGATTTTAACCACTCTACTTGACGTTTCCACGACGCATAATGTAAAGACGTCTACAATTTTCTTCCCCCAAAGCGCGCACTATTTAAGAGAGGGAGTTCAGAGCTGTAAAAGGCAACGTGCTCGGTCGACCAAGCTATGCCTCATTGACAGGCAAGACCATAAAGCCGTGTGTAATTAGCAGTTAGCGAGGGAGAGCAGCTGACAGGTACGTGAGGTCGCTGATAGTGCTTATCAGTTGGCCTGCGGGTGATGGGTCAGTGCATGTACAGCAGTGAGGAAAGCATAGGCAGAGGGGCGTAGTGCTCGGTGAAAGCAGACCACACTAATGTACGAATTAGCGTAGGCTCGCAATGATAATTATTACACATATGACACATTGTAGTCATTCAACTTAACCATAGCTCCCGACAAAATCCATAATTTTCTTTCTTTATAAAATGTTCTGAGAGTGCTTAATTGTAATTAGGCATCGTCCAGCTAAACAATTCTAGATACACATGTAAACTAAACAGATCATTATTGTTGCAAAGTGATATTGATGAGTGGTGCTGAGCGAGTAAATAGCTTTGATCTGCATTCAGATACAACTTTATTTCACAAAATAAATTAATACGTAATTTTTGTCATAAATTTATTGTAATTTGTAGTAAATATAGAAATACTGTAGAACCCTTTCCATACAAAATGGTAATTCTGAGTGCAAGTTGATTTGTTCACACAAAATAATCATTAGCATTATTGTACATTTTGCAGGCAAACCTACATGAGATGTTATCTGCACAAATTGGCAGGCGATCAGTGTCTGAACATTGTTTAATTCGGTAATAATGCCATACAAATGGATGCATTACTTTTTCATGCAACGGTATATATTTCCTTTTGAATTTTTTTAAAGTGAAATTGTTCCTTTTTATTCATTTTTACTCTTTTAAAAAGTAGAGAATATGTAGATATTTTGAGATAAGTTACATCAAAATTAATTAACTTTTGAGGACTACAAAATGGTGATTGAACTATATTCTCCAATTGGGTCTCATTGAGAAGCCGGAGTGGAGTTGAGTTTGCAAGGTCGGTGAAAGTGGTGGAGCAAGTGGCAAGTGGACACAACTCACTATGTCAACTGCTTCACCCCTCCTCATCTCTGATCACCTGATTGCTTTCTCCACATCAACAACTCATTACATAACACTACACGTTCATACTCATGTTACATAACACTCTAGTTGTAATGCTACATTACTAAAATACTGACAGCTTCTTTACACACAAGCTCAAGACTTCACACTTTATGGATGTTGAAGATGTAAACCAAGTCGTTTAATTGCTTTATAATCTAACTAGCTGACAGAACCCTTGCTACGGGATTTAAATATTGAATGTTCGTAGCTATATTTACCTAAATGTTTCTAAAAAATCAATGTTTGTGTTGTTTGGTAAACTACACTGTTTCTTTCTCAGTTCGCCATTTTATAGTTTTAGTACATAACCAGGCTGACACGCAGCTTATTTGCCTTTAGGCTACGGTTTCCTAGGAAAGCAGAGGTAATTTTTCGATGCCGTTTTTAATTATAATGCAAGCATAAGGGAGCGCCCACCATACTCTAGGAAAACACTCTAAATAGTTCACCCTCATATTGCGGCCATAAAATAATAACAGTTTCTATGAAACCATACTTTCAAAGGTATAATTTGGTTTGACAGTACTTTTAATGCAATAAGTCAGCTGTTTTTTGTTTTGTCTGAATTATTTATTTAACTGTTTCAAACAAAAATACTCTGACTACTATATACCTGAGAAGTGAGAAAAAACCGTTCCAACATTGATATTAACCATCACTTACTGATGCTTGATCACATGAACGGGATATGGTTTCATGAGGCACATCTTTGGGGCATATCTTAGGCATTGTAGTACTTGTGGTTCAATCGCTCAAACATCTTATTCTCAAAAAAACAGCGGTGAGTTTGGTCATTTAAAATAATTTTAAACTTTTAAGATGAGATCTCGAGTTATGGGTTGCTTTAATAGCTACTGAACAGCTTTACAATTTATCTGACACTGAACATTGTCATTTCATTGTTCATGTTAGTTAATATTTAAAAATTGGCTAAGCCAAATGTTTAAAAGATCATCGATAGACTGCTTTTCTTTTAATAGAATGCCAGGGTAGCTTGACACTTTAATGGGCGGCCTAATGCTATGTTCATAGTGAGTTTTTCAACATTCCACTGTTAACTCATGAAGTGATTTGTCCTTGTCAAAACTTATGTGTGAGGAGGAAGTGTTACACAGTGGCATGCCACATGTTGATATAATTGAACAGTGGGTCATCTGCTGAGATTATACAACCTCAACCTGTAAGGTGACCTTTAGCTTTGGGTGACTCTGCCATTACACAACTGACCCAGGCAGCTGGGCTGGACATCAGCATGCAGCACCGCCCGTCATCCATGAGTCACTTCACATACCATTGCTGGACACAACTGTTCCAACCGGTTGACATTTTCAAAACCTAGCCTGACCACAAAATCAACTTGACATATACACTTGTATGCCAGTAAGGAAACAAATTTGCCTCTTGGTTACAGTGATAAAAACTATAAATAAAAATAAATGATTGCAACAATGTACAAAATATATTATGAAAATTGTATTTTGTGTGAAAAGAAACTAAAGAACGCAATTTGAATACTTTGTTTGAAGTTTCTTGACATTTTCCAATGTTAGAGAGCAAAAAAGATCTCCTCTTTTCAGGATCTGCAATCTGATCCCGTCTTCAGGTGAAAAGTAACCTAAAACATAACATGAAGCACAGAACATGAGCTAGCCTAAAGTAATCAGCATAAGCTGACCAGTCAAACCCAACCAAACAACATGTAAAAGTTAAATTTAAAAAAATCTAATTAAGTAAACTTTAAAAACACGTCCACAATCGGTCTGAGCTAACCATAGACACTCCACAAAGTCTCCATAACAGTCTATGGTTAGCTGGGACCGTTTGGAGATATGTTTTTGGATTTACTTAATTTGTTTTAATTTCACTTTCTTAGTGTGCCTTGTGTTTGTAGTATTGTTTTCTAGGATACTTTTTAAGATTTAATTTTTTGTTTGACATTAACAGCTACATGTTTGGTTGTGTTTGACTGGTCAGTTTACGCTGATTACTTTAGGGTAGCTCATTTTCTAATCTTCTGTGTTATGTTTTAGGTTACTTTTCACCTGAAGAGGGGATCATATTGCAGATTCTGAAAGCCTGGATCAAGGCTTCGTAATTTTTTCTCACTAACAATGGAAAATGTTCAGAATAATAGTTCAACTTCTGACAGTTTAAATAAATGTAAAATAAACTCCCTAAAATTATGAGGTGTGATATAAAAGTGTCAGGATTATTAGCCTGTGCACCAGGCTTGACCGGCTAACTTGTTAGAACACAAAACTATATTTGTTTATTTTACTCAATGGTGAAAGTACAGGAAAACTTTAAACCAATAGCTTTCCTAGAAACAGTTTCAGCCAATCATTGACTGAAGATGGTACTCCACAGCAAGACCGAAATATTTCAGCCTAATTATTATAATGTTTTGACGCGGTGTGAACCGAAGAACTAGATTATAGTTGTGACACCGGCCGCGAAAGCCTGAAAGTTAAAACACTTCTCCACTACCACTACTACTGTAAGTTCAGGTTAGGCCCTTGAGAACGGGTGGAGTTTCCCAACAGCCCGAAACGTAGTGAGTAGATTTCCTCCTTAAGTGGCTGGAAAAGTCAGTTTGCTTAATTAAATTGATCTCCGCCACTATTATGAACTTTAAATATTGAATTAATTATTTAAATATCCATTTAGTTTACTTTGTTAGGTTTCTACTGATGATAGCAGATGCCTCAGGCATAGTTTGTTCCAAAAGTGCTCAATCATTTTAACAATTTGTTGTCTGTTACAATGAGACCCCACAATTGTACATCACACTCCATACCCCTTCGACTAAAAAATTGAGAATTTTTCTTTTTCCAAAACTAAAACCTGTCTGAAAAAGGCATTTCTAAGTATTGCAGTTATAAAAGATGCAGCAAAACAACCAAAGATTAAGGCAGAAAATGGTTCTCTTCATTGCTTGCTATAGTTGCAGAAGCGCTGTAAGAAATGTACTGCTGTGTAAAGAACTAGTGTTGAGTTCTTCTAGTAGTTGACAAGTTCACAGATGTGTAATTGATGTATATGCTTGAACATGAAGTTACTCCTCATGCTTTTAGACCACACCTCATATAGATAAAAATCTATAGATGTTATTTCAGTTTTGATTATCTATTTTGGGATTTTAATTCAAACGTTTCAAAACCAATGTTAAAATAAAAAAACTAATTGTATAAAGCAAATAACATTTTTTAGGACAATGTTTAAGAAAGAAGGCACAATATTAACATCAATGAGATGCAACATATTTTGCATCAAAGAGAAGCAAGTAAGAAGGAACATCTAATCTTACTTGTTTCCAACTCAATATACCTTTAAAACCTGGTATTCACAGTTTAAAAAAATTCACATTTAAGTCCTATGTCTGATAAGTCAAATTATATTTCTCTTGTATGTAAGTCAAATTATATTTGTCCTGTAATTTTACAATAATTAAAAATTAAATACAATTCATGATGGAAAATACTTATTGTTGCAGGTTGTATCCTGATAAACTGTGAACACTCTAGTGGGCAACTAGAACAGAATGTGACTGACCCGTTGGAAGATGACTCATCAGCTACCAATAAGGAGAGATTCCGGCGGCTAATACCTTACATGACATTCTACCTGGATCAAGGCTTCAACACGCAGAACCAATACTTGAGTCAAACTCCGCAGCAATACCAGGCAGTAGACCCATTGCAGCAACAAGCTGTGGATTCTCTGCAGCAATTTTACATGACTCAGCAGCAACAGCGGCTGCAGCAGCAGCAACAACAACAGTTACAGCAGCAGCAGCAACAACAGTTACAGCAGCAGCAACAACAACAGTTACAGCAGCAGCAACAACAATTACAGCAGCTGCAACAGCAGCAATTGTACACCCAACAACAGCCAGAACAGCAAAAGGTACAACTGGTGCCTGTAGGTTACCTCGTAGGTGGTGGGTACCGCAGGGTTCCAGTCTATTCTAGGCCTACCCCACAGACCGATTACAGTGATATCCGGTACACCCAGCAGCAATCTACCGACCTGACGCATACTGTTGCTCAAAACTACCTTTCTTTTGCAAAAGAGCAACAAGCTAAAGATCAAAGGCCTGCACAGTATACCACCAAGCTCCACTATGCAAATCAAAACCACCAAAATGCATACAAACAACCCCAGGCAGTAGCAAAGCCTTATCATCATCGACATAGGTTCCAGTCAAATATTAGGAGGCAACCATACCTTGTGAAAAATTACAGGCCAGCTCCTTCTCCTGTGAAGGAGGATTCATATGTACAACTTCACAGTAATTATGATGTTAACTACGAGGTCCCCCAGAAAGTTAAGAACTATGAACCTGAACCTATGATCGCTAAAGATCCAGAACTCTCAAAATATGCAGTGGAGGAGGAACTTGTGCCATCACAAATTTCACATCTGCCAACAACAATAACAAAACTTCAAAATGACTATGAGCAAACAGTCCCGACTGTCCCTACTGTTGAACAGAATGATGTTCTAGATCTCTTATCTGGATACCAACTAACCAAAGCACTACCTGAAAAAGTTACACCTTCAAATATTGGACACAGCATACAAACACTGTCCAACATTTTAAAACTATTGCAAAAAGCCAAAGCTCAAAGTAGTGGAAAGATTACGTCAGATGACATAGATGGAGACAGCTTAGACAAAGATGTTTCCAGCGATTTCTCACCCTACCAGACAGAGGAAGCACTCCAGGAAGAGCTGGAGTAGACTACCCGGCATATGCAGAGATACCCCCAACTGACTTCAGCTGCAAGAACCAACGCTACAAGGGTTTCTTTGGAGATCCACAGACAAATTGTCAGGTATAGTGTGACATACATGTTCCTACTTTGAATACATACTAGTAAAGGAATTGTTGTATATAATGGAGATATTTAATTTTATTAGTATTTTAGAAGAGTATATACAGTCAAAGAATAATTTTTAAAACTTTGTTTTAATTCTACATACATCTTATTTAGGTCAGAAAGTAAATTTAAATGGAGGCTGTCATGAACAAAACTGATGTAATTTTAAAATTCTTAATATGTATTTCATCCTCCCAAATACTTGTAATAAGCATTACACTCAAGCTGAGAGTGTGGCAGGAGCACAGTGTTTATATGGCAGCTCTAGGTTTTAACAGGTTGAGCAAAACCCCAGGCACTTTCCTCAATTGGTTGTTAGGCCAAGAAATAACAGCGGCACACTTTCTGACAATATATTGGATCAAAAGGTGTCATTCACACAACAGGCGATTTTGCCACCTAGGTTTCCTTCCCAGAAAGAGGCGTTTACACCAAAGCAGTCAAGTCATTAAGGGTGATTCTACCATTCGTGGTTGTAACACTTTTACATTATTTTGCAGTCCTTAATACGATGTATGCATTGGTGTTGTATGCAAAAATAGAAATACAGTCTTTCCGTTGCTACTTTGAATTCATTCTGTAATTATATTAATATTATAGTATGGAGACTATTAAAAGTAGTAGGAAACCATTTAAAAATGCTCAATAAACACTTTTTCTATCCTTCCTGCCTATAGATATTATGGTTATAGCTTTTTGCGCAGCATATCTTTTATAATTGATTTTATAATATTCCGATAATCTTTCAAATTATACTCTGATTTTATGTAAAAATTATAATTACATAAAAACATATTAAGCCATTTTAAAGTTTAGAGTTTTAAAGACTTAAGTTTTAATGCTTTAATGTAAGACAAGGTCTTTCAATGGCTTTGCTATAACCATACTTACTTTGACACTTTGATTTGAGATATCGACCACTCATAGAGGGTATTTTAAGGTGAATATGGGATGAAGGGTGAGTGTGTTGAGTGTTTTGATGGATGATGACTGATGAGGTATAGTCGCATTTTAACAGTGCATTTTAATGGTAATGCCATAGCTTTTAGTTTTAACAGTATTAACTATTAAATATTGATTTTGCGATATTTAGAAGTTGTATTTAATAACCTTCCACTATTAAGCAATTTTCCTTTTAAAAAAAAATAGCATAAATTATGTTGAATCTCAATAAGTTACCATGTTAGGTGTGGCACTACTGTGACCTGAACGGAGGCCAAGCATCGTTCCTGTGTCCCAACGGCACAATATTCAGCCAAGTGGCTCTCACTTGCGACTGGTGGTTCAATGTCAAGTGTGCTTCCACCGCTCAGTTGTACGTGCTCAACGAGCGCCTCTACAAGTACATACTCCCGCAGAAGCCCAGTTTCCCTGAGGACTATGCGGGCCCTCTGGTGGACCAGTATCTCACAGCCAAATTCCAGGTATTACCACATTTTTAAAACATTATTATGATTTGTCCTTTGCATTTTCTTACTCTTATTCACTCCGCTCACAGCCTTGCCTCGGCCTCAGACTTAGTGGTCCATTATCACGGGCGCTCACTTCGGACTTTGTGTTGGACTTAAGTGGTCTTTTACTGCAAGTTAGATTACATATTGCAAAGGTAAAATGTATTTTAAATTTTATTGAAATCAGACCACTAATAACATTGTTATAGCAAAATATAACTTTTTTGGACACCATTTTGAAACGTCTCAATGAATTTTCTTAATTTTTAGTATATTGGTTGTTACTTAAATAATACATATTTATTTCATTCTAGCTGAGAGTACCCGCCATTCGCAATATTTAAATTTTATATTTTTTTATACATTTAAAATATTTATATTTTACAATAATAATTTATATTATAATAAATTAACATTTATTTTAATTTATCATGACAAACCACATAAGTTTTAAATCCAAAACAAACTACTCTTCTTTAGTTGAAAATGGAAAATTACATGGCTATAGTACAACATTTATTTTAATTTATCATGTGAAACCACATAAGTTTTAAATTCAAAATAAACTAATTTTGTTTAGTTGAAAATGGAAAACTATATGGCTATAGTACCACGCTCTTATTTGGTTTGCACGCTGTAAAGCATGAATCGTAAGTAATATGGTCAACAAACACTGCCGGTCAGACGTACTGACACGCCGAGGAGAGGTGTAACCCGTGGAAGTGCCGAGCGTACAGTGGCGCGCATCATGAGCCTGTTTCTCCAGGCTGAAGCAAGCTTTCTGAGCAAACGGTTAAAGATACAAAAAAGTGCTCAGGACCATTTGTGTAGAAAATTAAATTTTAAAGGTCGTATGGGCTGTCAAAAATTAAATATCTTTTACGGTTTTTCTAGAATTTTACGTAACAGTTTTTGGGTTATAAATTTTCACATATAGTGAGGTCCTATTAATGACCGTCATCTTGAAAATAATTAAATTATCAAACATGTTAATAGCCTATGAGTTAACCAGGTATATAAGCCACATTCCTGTAAAATTTCATTGAAATTGGTCCAGTGGTATTTGCGTGATTGAGGAACAGACACTCATTTTTATATATTAGTATAGATTACATCAAAATCAGATGAAATTTACTCTTTTTAAATCATTAAAACCACTTTTCTGTTCATAACTTGTTAAATTTGTTAATAATAAACAGCCTATAGAAAATGCACCTAATGGATGAAAAATGACTGAGTTACGTTGGTTCTTAGTCAGACCTTTTAAATCAAGTTGGAACAGTTACTAAACCTTTTGATTCTAGGAGCTGGAGGCAAAGAAACACAACTCGACAACAACAACAGAGAAAGCCCCCAACACTCTGCAGGTGCTACTGGAAGATGAAGTGAACCAGGCAGTCAAGTGAGCTCCAGTATTCTTAGTAATATACAACTGTGCAATGCCAAATATATTAGTGATATAGTGATTTCCGCAAGGACCCAGAGGGGTAAAATCTTCATTTTGATGATGATTCAAAGGATAATCCCATTTTATATTTATTTCATCTTATTGCTATAACTAAACCATACCAACTACAAAAACAAAATTATCACATTAAAATTCTGCTAAACTTAGAAAAGGTGTACATTATGGATCAGTACAAATATTGGTACAGTCAACTCCCAATTAACTGTAACCGGATTAACCGCATTGCAAATTAACCGTGACACCAACTGGAAAAAATACAATGCCGCTATCCCTCACAAAACAGACAATAATAGAGTCCCGCGTGACCTTAACTCGTTTTCTTTGACTCCCATGACAATATTAGTCCAAAAGTAGCAATTCTCCCCACCCACCGGAATCACCCATCCGCCTAACCGATAAATCTAGGCCTATTGAAGATTTTGACAGTGGTATATAGAGAGAGGGCATATAATTTTCTGAAGTGCGGTTGCATGAGTTGTTTTTGTTATCTGAGTGGTTATTGGTGATTGTGAAACGATGTCTACTAAACGCAAACGGGTTGTATTGACAATACAGCAAAACTCGACATGATGCAAAACATTGATCGTGGTTCAACAGTAAACAAATGTGCAACAAGTATAACATTGAGCATTGGCGATACAACTGTATCACAATTATACGAAATTAAGATAACAATAACAGCATTAACACTAACAATACTCTGTTCGCCATCTTGTCACCATTTTCTGGTGGCTGTGGTAACCAAGTCACGTGACCTGTCAAGAGTTCAACGCTAGCGCTGCTGATCGCTCAGTAGTTAACTAAAACCGAGGAACCAAGGCTACCGTAACACGCGCGCCCGACCAAGCGGTGCTAAAATACATGAGAACTAATGACTAGATTCCACATGCACTGCTTACTGGAATCTGTTATCCTCATTTTTAGTTGTTTACATCTTTAAATACCTCATTGTACAATAATTTTGAGTTTTTGCTGATTAACCGCGATTTTGCTTATCGGGGAAGCCTCAACCTGACTTTATCGCGGTTAATCGGGAGTTGACTGTATGTCTTTTTACTGTTACTAACCTGATACAATACACATTAGGAGTTTTTCAAATTAAAAAAATGATTATTATTTTGCATACAAATATAATTTTCAACATCAAGGTCTCATCAATATAAAATTTTTAAAACGTCTACTAGAAAAATTGACATTCAAATGTATATAAAATTATAAATCCTTAGTATGGATCTGTTAATCAATCATTGCAACAAAAGATACATCAAAAGTTTGTTCAGAATGATTCAAAGCCCTGTATCACTAGTTGAAAATGTTCTCAACCAGTTTATATTTTTTCTAGAGTGAATAGGAACTTTGTACATAGTTTACTTTTAATTTGTAAATATTGATTATTAGTTTGTAATTAAAGTAAGTTATAAGAAATGTGCAATATAGAATAAGAAAAAGAGAACTAATTGATGTTCTTAAGTCTTGAGTTTTGGTAGGTATATTAAATATTATTTTGTGATTAGTCCTTTAATTCTCTCAAACAAGTTTAAAAATAGATAACAGTTAAATCCTTTTCAAGTACTAATTCTATACCTAGTTGTATTGAATAATATTAAACTATGCATTTTAAGACTGAAATCATGTTAAGAGACAGCCGGAGAGAGCAGCCGTACGTTCAACTCTGGGTACTGATTATTATAACAAGTAGTAAAAACTGCAAATGTAGTTTTGAACTAGTTAAAGCACTGAAATATAAAAGTGTTCTTTAAAAGTATAAAGCTATTGAAGCTGTTGCATACAAACTCTAAAACTTGTTCTTTCATCAAAAATAAATTATTATTTAAATTTCAAACTCACTTTTTTAAAATAAACATAAAATTTGAAATTGTATAATAAATATTTTAATTTTGAGACAGTTTTCCGTTGTATTTACAAGCCGCAGCAGTAAGCTCTGTGATTCCAGAAGCTAACATTTCCTAGTTTAGTACCTAACCTAATTAAAACATTGACTGCAAATTATCCCCATGTTGAAATCTCTGACACCTCCCGGGCTCTATCCGGCCGTCTCTAAATTATTGATCAGAGAAAGAAAACCGCCTTGCTCACTGTAAATGACAATATTGCCATAATTTGAATTACTTAGGATAGAATGGATTTCCCTATTCCACATTAGTGTTAGTTAGTTTTTATAATAAGTGAACATTATTCATTTCATTCACTAATTCTTTAGTAGTAATTTTAACCCCTATGGTACTGAGTATAACCGCCTTTACCCAATTTAAAAATATTTAAAACCCAATTGAAAATTTTAAAGTTTTTTACGTATATTCAATAGTTAACGTTTAGCTATTCAAACAAAATAATAATCCATCATATGGATAAAGAAGGCAGCATATGGATATTTTTCATGCACATTTTTGTCAGTTAACAATTTTAAACACTAAAAATAAAAAATTAAAACGTAAAACTTTAGACTCCTGGATGTAATAATGTTAGAGGGCCATAACTATAAAAAACAGTGTCTGTGATTTTATTTTGTGATTACTCATAAAAAAAAGTGTATACAAAAAAAAACTCAAAAATAAAAAAGCCAAGCTTTGCTCCCTTGGAAAAAGTTCCTCTTTTGTCCAATTTTCAATTAAAATGTAGTTTTTTTAAAAACAATTATACCAAAGGAGCCCGCTAATAAATGAAAATTCAAAAACAATACTGCTAGACCTATAATGATGTATTTACGAAAACATACAACAACAACCAAAATATGTTCTACAGTTAAAAAGAAAACTCATCTCAATCTAAACAATTCCTATTCTCCCTTACCTAACCTTGAGTAATTCACAAAATAAAATACAAACACATTTTTATAATGACCTAGTGTAAACATATTTTGTGTTAAGGAAAATTTAGGTAAAAAATTATGACTTGGCTCACTTACCTAGCGGGATTTAAATAAATCATATTTATTGCTTTTTAAGTGATCACTAGACTGAGCACGGATTTAATTCATGTTCCAAAGTTTAAAAAAAGTGCAATAAGAAGTATTAGTAGAGTAGTTAGATGTAATATGTATGTCATACAATTTAGGATAGGACTGTAAATAAAGCCTTTGTAATAAAAGTTTGAAATACCAATGTGTGTTTCTTTACAGGCCCTCTCTGCAACCAACAATACTCGGTGTACTGTATATTTTTTGGAAAACTTAATTACTAAGACGTATACTAGCCAATCGGTTCCCGTAAGCCAATGACAGTTTCTAATAACCCGGTTACTTAAGGTTTGGTAAAAGCTATTAAATTTGGGTAAATACAATATTCTAACAGTTTAACTCAATAAAGCTAATGATTATGGACTTATCCTATGCAAAATATATAATACCTTATAACGGGATACAAATCATACAATGAGTATCTATATTTCGGTGGAGACGGCAAAATTTGAGCAATTGACTATCTTGGGCGCAGGAACAAAAGTGAATTTTTTAAGGTTCTTCTAGCAGAGGTCAGAGAGAACTGGTGATTGTAAGCGCAGTGTTTTTCTCAGTCAGTGGATCAAACAAACAGAAGGCAAACCAAAACAATATGGCGGTGTTTGTTAACAACCACAACATTACTGTCCAAGTCAATGACGTTATTTTGTTTTTCTTCATCTTGTAATGAGCATTTACCACTAACAGAGTAGGCCAGTGACACGATAAAATAGGGTGACAGTGACAGCTTATGGTATGGCCAATCTAGCCAAGTGTGTTTCGTGTAGGCCTAACACACTTTCCTTGCTTGGTCCCCAGACGAGATTTTATAAAGGCCAAATAATTAAGGGTCAATGTTTCCACGGTGGCAGGTTAATAATAGTACAATAACGTTTCTTTCATTTTCAGTAAACCAATAGTAATAGGATAGGATAGGTGGTTGTAAAACAGACCTAGAGATAGGGGTGATCTTAAAGGTGCACAGTACCTACTTATAGAAAACAAAATAATTAGGCTTGCCTCATATTGCAGTATTATAGCTTTGCCTTGTCGGTGGAATAATATGTTATGCGCTACATGTTAAATTTTGCTTTTGATATTATAATACAAATTACTCCTTACCTTTTGTGTAGAATACAGTTGTTTCAAAACAGTGCATGCTTCTTCATACATTTTTTCAAATTCGGGAAGGTATGGTTCATTCTGTAATACAAAGTAGAGCTTTGTGACTATACTGATCTGATTAGAAAATAATTCCTTAAGACTCAAAAACTGCTGAAATATACACATTGTATTTTGGAATATAAAACCACTCTTCTTTGTGAATTTCACACCGAAGGGTCACTTTATATTTTCAGGATTAGGCCGTCAACGCACAATCCCTGCTCATCGTCTTGCCAAAGGAGGCGGTTTGAACAAATGGAATGAATGCATGGAGTCTAGTGGTTACGGTCACACTGTTCCGTGATGCCACGCGGTTGAGTTGAAAATGTTCGACACTAACAAGTTCGTTGAATGTGTGCAAGCAAACCCAGATCTTCTCAATAAAAGCTTACAACAATATAATCTGATATAAGAATGAACGCGAAAAGTGTTGGGTCAGCAAAGGAATGAAAGGATAAACCATGTTCAGTGATTGGGTACAGATTGATGTATAGGTTCTCCTTTACATCAATCTGAGACCATTCAATGATGTGTTTTTGTTCATAGACATAAGAGAAAATCAAAATACTTCTCAGGGCATTCCCTTATGCTTGCCTAAAAATATTTAAGCCCTTCGATCCAGCGTTCTCAGAGTGAAACTGGTAAACGCAATGTCTGTTTTTTCAAGCTCGCGGTAAGTCAAAAGCTTTGAGAACACAAACCAATTTGACCAGACAGTATTTCAACACATGCAACCCTGAAGCTTGAGTTGATGCATGAAAGTAAAATAAAAAATAAACGCAATTGCACCGGATAATGTGGCAGCGTCGTATCATTCCGCCAGAGCGCATCACTGTCAGCCGCATTCGACAAAGAGGGATAGTGTGTCGCCGACCTTAGCCATTATTGGCTTACTAAAGTAAAACTAGTAAAAAATGAAAACTACCTATAAAAAAAGCTAAGCTGTGAAATGGGAAATAACTACCAAATGAGACCAAAATGAAATAGCTAGTGCATTCATGGCAAACTTGTGTCTACTGTGGGGCCAGGTGCAGGGACGGGAGCTCGTGACAATACGTTTTGAAATGCCGCTCGAGAGCGCATTAAAGACCAGTATTGGCCAATAAGAAGCTAGGGTCATTGACATAGTTAATCGGAGACAAAGTTTGGCATATTTCCGTCACATGACAACTAGTATCATCCAATAGGAAAATAGTTAACTAACGTGGCAATTGGAAAAAATAAATTGTAAAAACAGCGATGTCAGCAATAATTTTTCGAGCTTGTACTAGGCCACCTTGGATCTGCGTCAATAGCGCTTGAAAAGCTAAAGAAAATTATCTTTCTATTTAAACGCTTTTTATTACTATTCAAGTGCAGGTCTTTTTGTGGTTTCAACAATATAATGAATCATTAATATTACACTGGATTCCAGCTAATCCGAACCCCGTTAATTCAAAAATCCGCCTAATCCAAACACTGTTGGGGGGAAAAAACTTACATAATTGTTGAGTAGGTAAAATAAATAAAACTAGTTTTCCAAGTTATGTCATACTGTATGTGTTCAATAACGAACCAGCACTCACAATAACACACTATCCATGTAGGTAAACGCTCAAACAATAGCTTTGAACAAAACACATCCACTCGGTGGGATAGCAAGTGACACACTGCCGCGAGGTTGGGGGTGGAAAGGGTCCGGTCCCAATTAGTTCAGATTAGCGGGACTCTAGTGTATTACACCGTGGATTAAAGGAGAATCTGACAACATGAAAGTCACAAATGACCTAAGAAACTTTTGAGAATATGCTCAAAATAATCAGAACTCCGCGGTTCAAACTATATGATCATTCTTACTCATCATGTTTAGTAAGCTTATTATATTTTGAAACATTGTAAGATGTTTATGCTAACTTTATCCTAATACAGGTGAATTTTACAGATTTTATAATTTTTACAGATCCAATCCAATATTCTACACTGTTGAAAAGTCGATCATATACATCATGTACGTGTGGGCTCAAGTATATGACAGGGGGAGGAGGGGTAGTTTATCCTTAAGGTTCTTCCTTTCAAACCTAACTTTATCCTGACACAGAAATTTAAAAAAGCCATCTTGGGCAAGGATATCTCATGAATGAGACAAGAAATAAATAGGATACCTAGGTGAATAAAGCAGTTTTTACTGGAACTAAATATTGCTGCAAGATTGTGAATGCAGTTTGTTTTTACATTTATCAACACAGAAGGTGCACTTTACAGTGAATACTTACCATTTCAGATATTCTTGAGCATGAACACTTCAAATGTTGGATGAACACACATTCTTTGCAACAGTAGACTGAACAATCCTTGCAGTGGAACTCGAGCAGTTGACCTGCATGAATCTGGCAGACTACTGCCTCACAAAAAATTGTGTTTTCATCCGTCTTCAACGGAGACTTCACATGATTTTTGAGAGTCTTCATCATTGAATGAAACTGAAAAATAAGGACTGGTTACGTTTTTGAGCAGTGAACAGTTTTAAGTTTTAACTATAACCTAGTTTTTCTTCTTCTTGGTCACACCGTGTCCAAACTTCATAATCAGGTGTAGATATTTCGGCCTCACTGTTGGCTGAAACTGAGCTACTTGCTGTCTGCTGACCTATTGGTGGTAGTGCTGCCAATGGAGCAGGGATACCAACTGTCGATGTTCTCATTGGCTGTGACACTAACAAATAGAATTCTTCAGGACTGAGTGCCAGCTTCTAGAAAATTTAATGCTGTCTTCTTTGTTGAAATTATTATCATTTTTAGTTATCTCAATGGTTTCTCGAATGACTCTCCAAGTAATAATGTGAATTTTTGCCAACACTTTGGCTTTGTCAAATTCTACTGGATGTTTCATGTTGTAATTATGTTCTGATATGACTGACTTTGATCCAGAATTGTAACTAGATTACAGTTGTGACACCGGCCGTGAAAGCCTAAGAGTTAAGTTTAAAGTTTTGTTTGCTATGGGAAACAATTTCTTAAAATTCTTGTCATGGGAAATGAGGAATCATATTAAACAGTGAAACTATCATATAAATAAGATTGTGGGTTACAATTGGTAATGTTTAAACTAGTGATAGGTTGAATCTAAAAAATTGTTAAATTGAATTCTGATTTGAATTTTTCCTCATCAAATCTCAAATCCCGAGTTTGAAGCTGAATTTTAATTTACTTTGCTGTGTAAACTGCCAAATATAAATGTAAGGGGTTTCTGTACTTGATATAGGAGGCCACAATTTCAATTCAACGCCACTAAAGTGCTGTCAAGGCACACCATTTGCACCTGTCAAGCAAAGCCAAACAAGAGAAAACAAAGTAACCACGACAGTGGTATTACACCATGGGAATGCACATTTTAATATAGTTAAAGGTTGAACTGTATTTATTAATGTCCACTGCTAATTGATAAATCAATTCAGATTGTCTATGCACAGAAACCATCTTCCCGTAGTTAATTATGACTTATAACTAGGAAAGATCTTAATTTGTATAAAGTTAAAAACGCTAAAATAAAATAATAAATTATAACTAGGAAAGTTAGATTAATTGCAAATGGCTGATTACTTAATTAAATTTACTTTGTCATACTTAGTTTAACGGACCAGTGGTGGATTGGCGTCATGCCCGCCCCAGAGCTCATCACTCCAGTGGCGCAAGTTTGACCTTTTTTATGTAGAACTATGACTCATGTTTGTGCAACAACAAAAATATCTAAAGCACCTAAATCCAAAATTAAAGAACAATACAATGAAAAAATGATATTACACAAAAGCATGCCTAACACAAGCTTTTAGTTGTATCCTATTAAATACTTTTGAAACTGAAATAATAAAATCTATGATGAACCCATATTATTCTACTAATCTCAAAACTGACCTTATCAAAGCAGGAACTGCAATATTGCCCCTCACATTTTAAGCATTGACAGTCTGCTTTATTTGAACACTCGTCGCAAACTGGAAAACAGAAAAACAGACATTAAATGCTGTTGAAAATGAAAATCAATATTGTTAAAAATACCAAAACCAATGTTTTATTTCTTCTATCTGAATCAGTTGAATGTCATACTGTAGTATGACACAATATATATTTTACAAGATGTTTAAAATGTCATACTACAGGATTGTGAATTCTTAAAAGAAGTTCTCATCATAGTCGACACACCAAAAGCACAATTTGATTGACTCTTTATTTTAAATCAGCTTATTTTGAACCAATTAACATGCTACTTCAACATGCCATGCAATGTTTTGATTCTGTAGCAATAAATGTGTAAAGCAGAAATAGATAAAAAAAATTCTGGTCATGTCAGTACACTTAAAATTGTAAACTGGGAGGCAACAGATTTTTGCAGGGAAACAGTACAGTAGCCACACAGTTGATAACAGCTCATCAAGATGACTATTGAAAGTTATGAGGTTACCAGGCACCATGTCGTAGTTGCTGAAAGGATACTAGAATTCATAAAGCTACCGTGGGCTTTGAATCGTCTGAATTTAACATGCAATTTGCTAATACTTACTTACTTGATACTTGTTGCCTAATTAAGGTGGCTATTGAAAAGGAAAACAAATTGAATTTAGTTTTTTGACAATAACTTAAAAAAGTTACTACACACATCCTAATAATTATCTTGTATTAGCATAAGGCCTTCAGAATACAATATCTTTGGAGGCACGACTGAAGAAAATAAGAATGAAATTGAGAAAGCTGTAATTTTTTGATTTACACTATTACCACTACACAATACACATGATGATTCTCTACATTAACCCTATACATGTCACTTGGCCCCTGGGGGCCGACTCCGGATGTGCCGTCAAAATGTCAATCGGCCCCTGGGGTCGACAACGCCCGAAAATCACCAATATCGAGGTTTAGATATTGTAACAGTCAACTTTCGTTGGTATCACCAGTCGCGCATTGTTTTCAGGTTTAATTTGGTATATAATACGTATTTTTACGTTTATTTTGAGAGTAGTAGGATATTTTTGAATTTACGAAAGTTTTGGTGGCCGGCGCTCTGACTTTGATATAATACGCGAGTTGGGAAAGAACGCCCTTTTCCGAATTTCTGTCTTTTTACTGGCTGGCTCTAAACCAAAGCCAACAACTTGTAGTTACTGTTTGTTTCTTCCTCTTTGTAACTAGCATAGAGGTAAATATCTCTGGGCAATAATATTACGACTTATTATATTTGGAAGAGTGGCCTGTACGGTAGATTTCCAAAAAGTCAATCGGCCCCTGAAGTCGGCCCCTGTCATTTATTGTTATAACTTTTTTCCTTTTGGTTTAGAAATTTCTAAATTGAACTGACTTTTTCGTGATGAAATGGGCTGTCTGGTAGTTATCTATGGTCACTCCAAATTTCAAGTATTGACTTTTCACAAATCAAATAAAAAGACGTAATTTTTGAGATTTCGTTTTGGTTTTTGCCATTTTGGAAAGTGAAACTAATTTGTGAAGACGATTGTAATGTTCTTTGTGCGCTTTTATACAGTTTTATAGTAAATAGTTGTAAATATAATAGTTTTTAGTGCTAGTTTTGTGACCATTTGTGATATTTGTGTTAGACTAAGTGAGGCTAGGTTACTAGGACTTATTACGTGAGTAGGCCTAGGCCTCTTTTCTAATATGGATGAACGAGAGCAGACCTCGTCTGATCTAAGGGAACTTTTGTTCCAATCAGAACTTTACTCTGATGGAATGAATCTCCTTCAGATTTATCTTTGCCTGTAGATATATCTATAGGACCATCCACAAGTAGTGCGCCCATTACGTCCACTCCTAGGCCTACACCCTATTTAGTTTTACTGTGCGCAAATTTCTTTATTTATTATTTCCAAACTATACACAAATAATGGTATGGCAATTGAATTTTTTGTTCAGAACAATGTTGTGTACATAAAGTGTTAGTAGTATGTTTATTTTATTACCAATAAACATGTTTTATTTAGGAACTATGCTTCATTTTTTACCCGTTATTTGGTGAAAAAAACACAATTCAAAAGTTATTTACAAAATAAAAATGTAAAAGAACTTTTTGCTAATGTGATTGATTTTTATATCTTTGAAATACATTTCTAAACCAAATAATGTTTTTTTGGAAATCTATATGTGAATATATAGGTGTACAGTAAGAACCCGAACAAAACCTTGCGTTTTGGTCAAAAACGTAAGGGTTTGGGAAAAAAATCATAGATAATAACAGGAAGGTTTTATTGGCAAGGCAATAATATTTTTATGTAAAGATCTATATTGCAAACCTCTGTCATATTTTGGTTTCATGGAAAAAAAATCTATTGAAACTTTACAGGGCTCTGCTTTTGAAATTTATTTTTCGCTTTTACTAATCCTAAATATAAAACTTCTATGAAGAATTTTTTTGGCAGAGAAAAGTGTTTATGGTGCTATATAATGAAAGAACATTTAGTTCTGAACACAACAATATATAATAGTCTATACTTCTGAGAAAATGAGTATTTTTAATGAATTTTTGAAAAAATCCCTGCAAAACCTGAAAATAGGGGGCGACATTACAGAAAAATTCTGGTGACAGATATAGGGTTAACAACCAGTATTTGTTGTTTTTTCCTTTATCACTATTTCTAAGAAAACCTTCTGGATTTAGAATTAGATAGGCTGCATTTTACTTACTCATTTCCGTCTTCATCTTGGTTTTCTGAGAGAAAAATCCAAGTTTAATATCTTTTGCTTTAGGGTTGCTAGGTCTTTTAAGAACTACTTGCCCAACTGCATATGTGCTTAGTGGAAAAAGTTCCTTCAAATCTGATTTCTTGTCACTGGAAAAGACAAAATCACATGATTTGTATACGTAAAGTACTGATTTTGAACAACTATAGATGCTATTGAGAATTCTCAAAAGTCAAAACTGTGATTGACAGATCTTCTGGTTTATTAAATATTTACATCAGGCATAATTCATTAATTGAATCAATGTAAACTATACAATTGAGGAGGGCAACTATACAATTAATAGTCCATACAAACAAACTATTAAAGTGTAGAAACAAAATTAAAACATATATTTATCTTTAAAGAAATGTAACGGTTTGTACATTGGTTAAAAGTAAAACTAAAAAACAAATTTAGCACATGTCCTGCACGCTACAAATATACGGTATAGACTCCTATTCTAAATATCTACAATCATGCTCAAAACCAACTAAAATGGAAAACGTCAGTGCTGCGTTTCCTATTATGGGCCAAATTGTCCTTCAACAACATTTATCCTTAACCCGTTTTTAACTGCCAGGTTCCATGCCCTGACAGATGCTTCTCTGCCGGGATTCCAAAACAGAAGCTTTAGGCTTAACTAGTGTTTTCTACTATGATTCAAAGCTGGGCAGTTCTTAATGTCATAGGTTTTTTCTTACCTTCCTCTATGCCAAAAGATTCAAGAAAGAAAGAAGGAAATTACAACACTGGAATACAATGTTATGACCATTCACTAAAATTGCAGCAATGAACTATTGGTTTGATTTTCGTAACCACACACCTCTTAAGGATATTGGAAGGGAAGAATTTATTTTCTAAAAGATGCTCTTCACTGTCAAATTTACAAAAAAACACATAACACAAACACCAACGTATACTATTACAACACGCAGTCTTCTGCATAATTCTGACGTTTCATAGAACCTAATTAATGTCCCACATTATCCAGGGTGTTAGTTAGTTTTGTGTAAATGCTGTGAATTCCAAACCACCACTGTCTCCTTGTTGCCTCCTTGTTGTCTCCTTTGTGGATCATTCCTGAGTGGCGCTATGACAGTGGCTACAATATTTATTTTCTTTAATGCTACTAGAAGAATACTACCAGTGGAAAGAATGACAATGAAAATTATTTTTTCTCTTTACACACTCACTGCAATCATCATGTTAAAACATGAATATTGCATTTGATTCTGTGTGATACCTCAGCGTACCCAGAATGCCCAACGCAGAGGATGTGTTAACACTTTGAAGCCGAATCCCGAGTCCTACTCTGGCCGTTTATTGAAGTAGTCACCATGATTCCTACTAGAGCGCTAGTGTTCCACGTATGATTGTCCAGGTTACTGAGATGATAGCTTCTACTAGGTGTGGGAATGACCGCGTGGTCTAAAGAGTCAGCTGACGAGCTGGCGATTTAGGTCTAGCAGTTGTCGCAGGATTGAATCCTACAGCAGGAGCAATACATTTTAAACTCACTTAAGAGTGTGTTTTAATGATGAGTAAGGCCGACCTTAAATAAACGGTTACGTGTGGAAGTTGACGGTGATAAAGAGTTTAATTTAGATTGCTCGAAACATCTGTTTTGCTAATATTTGCTTTGTATAGTAGAGGAGGACATTTTTTGTTGTTTTGGGTTTATTACATTTCCAATAAGAGACTGCAAAAGAGGGCAGGTAAGAAAATCACGGCACAAGTAATATAAACAAAAAAGATGGAAAACTGTCATTTTAAAAATTTTGGGCAAGGCTTCAAAGTGTTAATTGTGTAATATAATTATAACATCCATACTTGTACTACCGCACGACTGGTGCATACTTTCCATGTTCCTTCCTACCTTCTTTTACCAAAGGACCGAGCTTTGTGTATGACACTCTTAAGGAACAAAGAAGAGTATCAGCCATCTCAGAGGCCATACAGAGATCTATTCTTGGACCTGAGCTTTAGAAAACCACATACAACAGCCTGTTATGATGATAAATGCCTAGTGAAACTTGCCTTGTCTGCTACGTCTACACTAATGTCAGCCAGAACCATCAAGCCTCAAGCTGTCACTTGCTCTGAGATCGTCATCTTATCAGTGGGACATATCTAAATAAACAGGGAAATAGGAAAGAGAGATCTCAACATTGAGATTAAAACTGCAGCAAAGTAATTGACAATGTTTGAGAGAAAAATAAACTTGGACGACAGATAAGGTGAACCTCTGCCATCTTTTGGCCCGAGAACAGAAAGCGATCTACAGTAACATTTGAAGCTGGCATAGAGGCAGTCATTAAAAAAGAAAGGCAGAGTACAGTCTCAGACTGGCAGGCGGCAGGCCCGCTGAAATGTGAAACCAAGGAGGAAATGGACACTAAGAATGCATAAAGTAGTGGGGGTTTAATCACAAAACCCAGACTTTGATGATTCAGGCTGCCTCTGAGCTTTATTTTACAAGGAGTCACCGACCCTCTACAACACGCTTTTTTGTCTGCGGCAAGTGGCGTTGAAGCAATGCTTTGTTAGGAGGTGAGACAACTGAAACCGAGTGACACACTTCGAGGAGGCTTGACAGCCTAGTTTGATAATTAGCTAAATGTTTCCTAAGGTCCTTGGTGAAGGACGTTTTAGTTAGTAGCCTGTCAAATTTTAAATTTTTGAGCTGGCAGGAATCCAACATGATAACACAGTGTTCTCCTCTCCAAAAAAATGTCTGTATTGTCATACTTTAAATTCAGCAGTCATGCGGGGGAAACTGGAAGAATATTTAACCAAGTTAATCAGTAGCTAATAAAAAAACAGTCAATTATTGAAAATATTGATTCTGAGTGACAAAAAAACATTCTAGTTTAATTATTTAATTTTCCAGAATTGAACAGAATTGTGTACTTGGGTTTCTTTCATTCTTAAAATATTGATGACTCATATTAAATAAGATAAATACAATGTTAGTAGGTAACACAATAAAGTTACTATACAAAAGTACTACATCTACATAAGATGAGAAGAAAAAACAACAACAAAACCAAACCACAACCAGATCACTCCACAAGCAAAAGGAAATCAGAAAAATTAAAAAAATCCTGGCGTTTCATGCAGTTAATTTCATGACTTACAAAGATTCTCCTGATATTGTTGAGCAGACACCACATTTCACTGAGAAACATTCTTCAGCTTTTAATTTCTTAGTCACACAGCCCTCACATACAGCATGGCCACAGTGCAAAAGAAGTGGGCGTTTGTTTCCAACTATTGGTACGTAGATATCTATTCAAAAACAAAGTTCAAGTGAAATACTTTTAATCTTAATTCAATTTAAGTTACAAGTAAATTGAACAAGAATGCCGGTGAGCGGAGGATGCGTGACTCATCACTGCACTAGCCACACTCTGTGACTCTACACTACACAGCTGTCTCTACTCCAACCTTCAACTAGCTCAGTAACAATCAACCCCTCCGCCACACCTAGGTCAAGAGCACGGTGTCAACTCAGTACACTTGGCTTTTCGCAAACGGTATTATGTGTGTGTGTTGTACAGTGGCGGTTTTAGTTTTTTCCAAGTGTGTTGTAAAAAAATCATGAAAAAGTTCCATTGACATTGGTTCCAAAATGTTTAGTATTGTTTCCAATAGCCAACGCGTCCATTTAGCTCCTCAAATTTATTTATTTGCTCATGCGCGTTTTAGTTTACATCAATCGCAACTAGGATTAAATTTTAAAGGCAAAGGATGTGTGCTCTTTGATTTTAGATAGGAAATCATTTGTATCTTTTATGAAATGAAGACTTTTGAGATGGGGTTGAAGTAGACTATCCACATAAGAAGATATTCGTTCTGTGGGACAGACAAAACTGGACACAATAGGTTTACCGGGAACTGGTCTTGTTGGCTTATACATTTTTGGTAAAATGTAAAAATAGGAGTTCGGGAAATTTATAGAAGTAAGTAAGCTGATGGTTTTTGACAATAAAATCTGTTTAGGTACATGGGTTTCAATGTACTCAAAAAATGCTCAAAATGTGTTCTGGGGGTCAGGATTGGCACTCATTTCATGGTCCCGAGCCTGGGTACCATGCTGACAGCATGAATATCTAATTTTTCCAATAGAAATTCTATAATATTGAAAAGGAGACTAAATAAAATATTCAAGATTATTTTAGGTAAATAAAATTGTGAAAGACAGGGTAGGTGGGGTGTCAGTTCAGGGACCAAAGCAGGACGATAGAAAAGAGCAAGTACAAGCGGAAATGGTTCATAGCTTGCCAGTGTTGTGTGTGTGTGTGAGAGAGGAATGCGCGTAGTGGGGGCACCAGCGAGAGCAGGGAGGTTGTCTAGCACGGTGGGTCGAGCTACAGTCACTATATCACTATTTGAGATGCCAACCACTCTCATGAGAGGTATTTTAAAGCAAATATGTTGTGAAGGATGAGTGTGATGAGTGATATTAATGAGTTATGAGGTGTAGTCTTGTTGCAAACTAAGGCCGACTCTTCCTTAGAATGGGTAAATAATTAATAGCCCAGTGACCAATAGAAATACAAGGACCAACGGCTTAACGTGACTTCCAAACCACGCAGGTGATGGTCTGATATGTCTAAACGATGGTGGGAGTTGATGCGGGTATCATAAGATGATCACTGAGACTATCTGAGCCGCTTTAGACCTATATCATCCTCAAAACCTGACCTCCATGAAGCGGGATTACCGGACCACGCCTTGAGTCCCAGTGCTGTAAACACGATCTAGCGACAACTCACAAACTACTTAGCTTCTCCCATCAAAGTGCACCAGTTCCGCCATAAGAGTTAGAGTTCTGGTCTCTGGGTATTCCGGAGTTTTAACTACAAAAAGTGTCTTCACAAAAAAGTCACCCAACATTGTAGACCCCAAAACAAATTTTTATATATTTAGGAGTTTTCTCCACATCGTGTTTAATCAGTTTTAGCTCATGAAATCATAAGTCACTCTTCTAGACAAATACCGTAATTTTACGTCACCAAATCGGGCTACTACACTCAAGAAATGAGCAGGCCTAATACCAAAGGCTAGTTTGAACTTATCAGGGTATAGCAGGCCTTAGCCTAGTTAATAGGAAAAATTTTATAAATAAGACAAATCTATTTACCTCTGTAGTTGAACCCAAAGGTGTTTTTACAGTTGGCGCAGATAGGGTATTTATTTCTTCGTTCCATAATCAAATGACGACAAATTGGCAGGTCGCGACAAGCACAAGAACAACAACTTAACTTCAACTAAACAAAACTTGAATTTTCATAGAAGCCGGTTTCAAATTGCATTGTAACTTGTAATACGCAGCCACACTTACGAGTTTCGACTTTCCGCTCATTCGCTCAAGGAATTGGCGATTGGCAATTGAGCCTGAGGAATGGCGTTTGATTGGACCAGATGGAAGGCGACGCAAAAAAAACAGATTCGTGTACAGAGAAGTTATAGAAGCCTCTAAGAAGTGAGATTGGAGCAGATTTATATACTAGCACTGCAACACACAGTATACATTGACTTTAAATCAATGCAGTATATTTTAAAATAATTCTTTATTACAATACATTTACATGAAGGAAACAGGCTGTATCTAAGGGCTAACTATCTTGTCTTATTGAAACTTCTTTTATCAGTAAATGATCACTTGTTCTTCAAAATACATTTACCGGTACCAATCTATAACTTCTACAAATCTTTGGTCGAATAAAAGTAAATAAAAGTTTGGACATTTTTCAATTGTCTACAAAAAGTATGGCGATCTGGTTTTCAATTTTATTTATTATTTTAATCCCAATGGTGTAGACCTTTTTACAGAACGATTGACAATTGCAATAACAAGAAGTTGGCTTAAAACTAAAAGAGTTTACATAAATAGTTTTCATTTTTATTTGAATAGGTAAGGGGGTGTATTGAAAATTTTAGTTTTATTTTAAAGAGTTTCAAGTAGTACTTTATGTTGAATGTTAATTCCTGCAGTTTATTTATTCATTTATTTATTTATCTTCCAACGGCAATACACCAATTTACAAAAATACAAGTTTGAAAACTAACACAGTAGATATTTGTGCTTAACTAAGTTGACATAATAAATAATGAATGACTACATAGTTGATATAACATGCAATAGGTTTAACAAATGACTTGCGATGTTGAACTGCTAATAATTGAAACTGAATACTATAACACATACACTAACAATAAATTAATTAAAACTAGATAACAGTGCGATAAAGATCTGAACAGCAATGACTTAATAATAATGAAAATAAATATTTGAAGCAATACAACAATAAATCACACAAAACAATAACTGCAGTTCACTAAGTTGTGATATATGGTGTCATGGCCGTGAATAAATAAGAACCAAACTTAGTTATACTTGAAATTTGAGGAAACTGCAACTTCTAGCAAAAAATATTTTAGAATGGTGTGCTAAAATCTGCTGCTCTCTAAATAGTTCTCTGGAACGTAATCTTCCAATTTTACGAATGGCAACTACGTCTTTTTCGATGACCTTACGTCATGCTGAATGGTTAAGGCGTCAAAATAACTAAAAAGTGCTATTTACAATATATACAATATAGTTCCCCACTATATCCGTTCCCACCTTCATGGGTAAGGTAGGGGTATGCATATTTATTACTGAGGAACAAGATCCCATTGCTATGAACCAGCGACTGACATGGAACAAATAGATCCTTCCAAAACGACTTCAAAATAAATCATTTCTTTATTGCCATATACATTGTTACAATATATGGCAGTGGTCAAAGGGAACTTATTATCATGCACGCACATCGAAATATCTCACAAACATTCAGAAATGTCTCATTCATATTTCGTTCATGTCTTTTAACTCAGACACAGTTTTCCCAGGGAGTTTGTAAAACATCATTAATTTTATTGAATAGAAAACTGTTTTACTAAACGTAGTTTTAAAGTGTTTCTGAAAATAGTTTAAATTATTGAGGAGTTTTATTTCTTCAGGGAGTTTGTTGAGAAGCCTAACGCCAACTAGTTTAGGCCGGTGGTGTGTGATAGCAAGTCTGTGTGTGCTGCTGGGTTCATTAGGTGTCGCTGCCTCTCGTCTCATATCGATGAATATTAAATCCCTGCACCAGGTTGCATTAAGTTTTGCAATACAGAATCACCTCAAGGATGTAAAGGCAGGGCAGCGTCAGTAGCCCTTGGCTCTTTGAAAGCACTTCCACACGATCGAGTCTTCGGAATTGAGTTTTTTAATGGTACGGATAGCTTTTTTTTGATGAATGAATACTCGCTGGAATCTCTCGTTTGAGCAGCCATTCCATAGGCATTTCATATGCTGTTTTTAAAATGTCAAGTCCGCAAAATGCACTCAGGCTACGGAGAGCAATTGATTACTGAGGCCATTTTTGCACACACACTTTCTATATGATCACCCCATGTTAAATTTTGTGCATACCACTGATTTTAAATGTATTGATTTTATATGTATCCCTTATAAGTTTATAACAAGACTACACCAAATAATCCATCGAACACACTCACCCTTCATCTCATAATCACCTTAAAATATTCTCTAGGAGTGGTCGGAGTCTCGAATCAAAGTAGTCACCCTGGTGTATAGGGGACAAAGTGTGGAGCGGACCAAATTAGAAGCTGCTGCATTGTTGGAAGCTGAAAATGAGTAATTTGCCTGTACCAATTTGAAACTCAACGAAGACAAAACGCAACATCTGTTGTGGTCCCTGGGATGACAGTGGGAAAATGAAGAAAATCACCCAGTTAAGCTGCTTGGTTCTAGTTGGACCAAAATTTTTACTAGACCCAGCACATAAAGCAGGTGCGCTCAAAATTGTCAACAGTGACCAGCTTCCTACTTAGAAAGCTGCGGGACATAGTGACTGCAAACTATCTTATCGATGTCTATTAATATCTCTTCCACAGCCACGTTATCCTACAGGATACTGCTCTGGGGACATTCTCCTGCCAGTAGTAGAGTTCTACACCTACAGAAGAAAGCGCTACGGATAATTTCCTCAGCTAAGTATTTAGATCACTGCAGGCCTCTTTTCAAAGAAGTTTGAAGTGTTATCTATGTATGGACAATATGTAATATATTAAACTCTCTTCTCTACATCTGAGAAAAGGTCTCCCAGTACATAACGAGGATGACGTCCATCACTACAACACTCATTGTGCTGCAGACCATGGTGTAAGAATACACACCATGCTGCAGACCACAACATTCCTCAATGGAGGGTAGGCCAGTACTCTGAAAATTTTTCCAGTGGCTGGGATAGTGCACTTTAATAAATTGCTTAAAAAACTTTTACTCTCTTATTTATTTAAATTATACTTCTTCCTTTACACTTTTTAGTCAAGTTAACATAACAACTTGTCTTGTTTTTTAGATGCACTACTATAATCTAAAATATATGGATGTATACATTTTTATGAATTCTTAGTATTTTATTGTTCCCTCAACTTATGGTGCTGTTTTGTTAATTTACCATTAATACTGTATTTTTATACTTTGTTCTGGGTATTGAGTACTGATATTAAACCAAATGGATAAATCGGATTGTGTATGCTAATGTAATGTATGTTTAATGTGTTATTGTGTGTAATTGCAATAAACGATTTGATTTGATTTGCCCACAAGAATAAGGTGTGTGTAGCTCACTGTGTTCAATTCTGCTGTTCACATTCAGCTTGAAGAAGGCCCATATACTTCTTAAGTAAAATATTCCTTAAGTGAGACACAATTTTAGTCCGCCGCCATCTATTTAAATTTACCCTGACAGAATCTATCTGGAAGTTCCAGTCACAGATGAAGATTTCAAGTATAAGTAAGTGCACCCACGAGTTATGAGCCTGGCTGCTGGTAATCTCAACCATCCCTTGTAGTTACACAGTTGATCAGTCACTGTCTAGCGCATGTAGCGCTAGAGCCTGTGCTTTGGAAATAAATTGTGTACTGGATGCTCTTAAGAGACTAAAAGCTAAAAATGCTGTTTACATGCCCTTTGGTCAGAAACCGGTATAAGAGGATATTCAAAGAAAATGTGGTGTTAAATTAATAAAAACCATATATATATATATAAAATTACATAATATATATTTACAAATCATACAATTTACAAACATTTTACATGAGCGTACAAACATTCCTTATCAAAATCAACTTCTAGCAATGGTCTTCCTTTTCTAATGACAATCGATGTGTGGTCGTTCAGTTGTACAGGGCTAAAGCTATCTGGGGCATATGAAGAGGAGTTTGAAGAAATCAACATTTTATGGACTGATTTGTTGTACCCCATATTTTTACAGATGGATGTAAAATCTACTGTAGTTTCATTAAAACACATTTGAGTCCAATCTCCAAAGCGTTGACGAGATATAATCCCTTCATTTCTGAAAAAAAGAATAACAGTGACATAAAATTGTTATTAGTATCGGTCTCTGGATAGACCTACAGATAAACTTTTTAAACATCTATGGCTGTTTAACTAAACTTAGAAAATGTAAAGTTAACAATCCCTTCAACTAGTACAATATACTACAGAAACAGATCAACCTGTAGCTGTAGTATATAGACATATGAAACAATACACAACTACAATTAGGTAAAAACTACACATTGGATACAATTCACCAAGCTTTCAATAGGTCACCAACCACTCGCAAGTGTGAACTCAGACTATTTGATCCTATGTTGCTTACATGTATAGGTTTTTAACTGTAGTATATTGTATTAGATGTTAGAATTGACTTTTAAAAATGGCAAAACAACTCACTCTTTAAACTGTAGCTGTTGGATTCCCACACAGTTTTGTTCATCGTCACCATCAGGACAATCTCTGTGTCCATCACAAAGAAACTCTGGTGGTATACACTTTTTGTTCCTGAAATTTAAAGAATACTTCAAAAATATGTCTTTGGATTTGAGTTGGGTTGTCTAAATTTAGCATTTTATTTAATAGTAGCAAAATTATGTTTAGAATCTTCTAAGTAAACATGAACAATAATTATTGTAAATTGTACAATAATCCAGTTATCAAACATTAATTTGTGTATACAATTATGTGTGTGTGCAAGCTATGGTTTCCTAGGAATTAGGAAAGCAATGACAGTTTACCTACGACCGTATTTTATTTTTTATCTATTTACAATCAGTCACCAGTCTCTAGGAAAATATTCTTATTTGATTACATTGAAAGCTAAAGTTTGCCGTCATATTACGACCGCAATGTAGTGTTCACTGCTTTCTAGGAAACCATGGCTGTTGTACCAAGTATTGTAATACTGACCTTCAAGTTTGCACACAAGTGTTAATTCCAATTATAGATGATACATAATAAATTACTTAAAGAGTGGACTACAAACAATAATTAATGTTGTTTTTAATATGAAAATAATGTTGAGCTTGAACACATATGTTGAAAAACATATTGTACCCCTCATTACCTTTTGCAGTAATAAGCGTTGGGTAAGTCACAAGCAGTGTCATGGCAGAGGTCCCAGGTCTCGTCTGACTTGTCGAAGCAGTTCCTCACTCCGTCACATAGTTTCTGTGGAGCAGACAGCTTGAGGAACTCGACACAGCTGTTGTGGCAATCAGCTGGCTCGTCACTTCCGTCACTGCAGTCCATTACTTTGTCACAGAAGCGTGACTTGTCCACACACTGCCCACTTCTGCATTTCAGCTCACTCACTTTACAGCCTGAAACAATCTTCAGGAGTTGGTATTGTGTTTAGAGAAAAGATAACTAATTGCTACGACAGTCAAATATTAACACCAGGCCGTCACGCAGCTAAGCACTAAAGCACTGCTGGCATGAGTGAATCAAATTTCCTTTGCAATTTGTTACACTAATTCGCTACGCTCTCAGCTTCGCTTTGGTCTTTCAGCCTCAGCTTGGCCTCCTGTATGATCATGGGTGTCACGAGGCTGTTTGCTACGCTCACACCTGTTAGGCGCTCAGCCTTCAGCCTCAGACCTGCACTGTTTTTTTACTGAAAGTTTTGTCATATCATGAAATGAAAACACATACTAAATTTAAATTAAATCGGACTACTCATTCTGCTGTTATAGCAAAAAATCACTTTTTTGGCCGCCATTTTGAAACAACTTGATGACGACCATTTTGAAATGACTTGAGTGTCTTGAATTATGAATATATTCTAATCTGTTTAAATTACTTAGAAAGGGTTTTAAACACAAGTTATCATAGCTGCAGAAATAACTTGTATATTGTTAAACACAAACCATATACTAATTGCATACTATTCTATAGAAAATATAATTATATTACTATATTTCCAGCTTGTTGATTTAAAGTCACTATTTCACTATTTGACAGTCACATGTTTCGGATAAACATTCAGATTTAGATACTTCTCTAAATTTGAAGGCAGAAATAGTTGGGCCGGATGGTGAAGTGGTGAGCATAACCGCCCAGCAAATGAGAAACCAGGGTTCAAGTCCCGGTTCGGTCAAGCCATTTTTGTGTTCAAATTTCTTTAGTAATAAATTAGCTATTTAGCGCTTATACAAATTAAGATCTATACTATATTGAAGTAAGACTAACCACAAGTTTGATCTGCCTTGTGACAGGTAGCTTGCTTGTTGGAATATGAAGAAGGAGACTCATCCATGTGATTGTAGCAGTCTGTTGCACCATCAGCCACCTGGCTCCAGCCTACACATCTCCCACACCGCACACCATCACAGGGCGGGGCCGCTATTGATGAAACCCTTTTGTCATCTGGAATATTTAAGAAGTAGTAAACATGTATGATTATATGTTCTTAATGGTGTTATCACCCTTTTTTAATTGAAACAAAGGGAGGAAGTTCATTTTGTATATCAGAAAATACAAATTTTGAATAACAAAAACATGTGACTCGTAGTATTGGTAGGTGTGAACAAGAGGGCTAATCAAAATCAGAGACCTACACTCTACTCCCTTTCACCCCACTAAACATCACTTTATTTTAAACTTTACTCCTTTTGTCTTGATATAGTTGTGAGACAAGCCATAAGCAGCTTACCACGAAGAAGAATGCCAAAAATCAGTTTCATTTAACAGTATTATAGGTAAGAGAAGTTATATAGGTACCGAAAATTGATTAGAAATTTGAATACTATGTCAATTCTTAAGTTTTATTCAGTTCTATATTTTTTTTACTGAAATTGTTGGAAAGAATTAAAAAAAAGAGTGAAACATTACACTTTAACAATGATAAATAAACAATGATTTATCTTTAATAATGATAAATCATAGTAACATAATAAAAGTCCATGGAGCTAAACATGCAGGTTAAATCTTTCACCATATTACAATAAGGTTTAAAAAATGAAAGATACAAGACTTTCAATTGCGTGTTAAAATTGATTGATTGATAATAAATTAATAAAGAATAATAATTAAGTTCTAATTGATTCAACTTAGCCATTTGGCATTATTTTAGTCAGTGTGGTTGTAACATTGTTTTAGTTGCATTTGAGGACCAATTTGCATGAATTTTGGCTCTAAATTGTGCTTTTGCCAAGAAAAAACAATGTTAGTGTAAGTGTTTTCAAATTTCACTTTCATTTTAAGTTCAATGTGTTGAGAAAAACTGTCATGGTAAATTACATGAATACATCTGTATGAAATATATTTTAACCAACTAATGTAATGAAAAATAGAACTTCCTTTGCTTCAAGATTTTGTTATCAAATCAGGAGTTTTCAAGAAAATTTTACTTTTATCACCACACCAGTGTCTGACAGGTTCTGAACTAGCTGACCACTCGCTTCTACGTCAGTCGAGCGCAAAGAAAGCTCACCGCCTTATCAGTGAACACTGCTATCAGCGGTTCAGCCCGCTGAAGCATTCAATTCATATCTGCTATAACTGATGGAGTATTTCTCCCCAAAAGAGAATTGGAAAATGCAACCTTAAAAAGCGCAAAATGTTATGTTAGCTCATAATAAAGCAGCACAGAATAATTATACAAAGCAAGAAATATATTGTTTACGGAACTACAAGTTAAATTATACAACAAATATGAAAATAAATAAAATAATTAATATTATTATACATTTTATTGTTAAAATCAAGATAGTTTGAATTTCTGCAGTTAGTAAAGTTACTACTTCAGAGTACGTAAGTACGCTTAAGAGTATATTGTAATAATATCTACAAAATTGATGATAAACTATGGACAAGCAAAATTTTTTTTGTGTGCTTAAGGTTCGAATTGTTGTGGGCCCAGTAGCAATGCCTCGGTTTCCCTGCAGTAGTTACAGACCTATAGC
This sequence comes from Matsumurasca onukii, assembly GCA_018831715.1. Lineage (NCBI taxonomy): Eukaryota > Metazoa > Arthropoda > Insecta > Hemiptera > Cicadellidae > Matsumurasca > Matsumurasca onukii. The sequence continues at coordinate 41,339,503 of CM032060.1, read as the reverse complement.
ACTTTGTGTATTACCAGACAACTTAACCCCTTGAGTGACGTTATATGTATACTATACAAGTGTATGAACTGTGTACACTGAGAAAAGCTATTCCTCATGTTCATCTCCAAACTGAGTTCATTGACAAAAATAACAACATTATTTGAATTAGTACTGTACCTATTCTTTCGCTGATAGTGGGTAGAAAAGATGAAAGTTTATCAACACAAAACTCTTGCTCTTCTGAGACACAGAATGTTTTGAACGAGCTAAAATGACCGACAACATGTGACCCGAGCACCGACTCCATGACAAGGTAGCCATTCTCTGAAAATGATGAGTCTCCCTGTAAATCAGAAATCAAATCAGAAATCAACTCTTTATTGTCACAATACGTTCATATACATAGCTTTGCTATAAAACAGGTGACATTGTCAAAGTTTGGGGGTATAGATTAACATTTTTTTAAACATGCAAAATATGTAAAATAGTTTATAAATACGTAACAATACTTAAACATAGTAATGTAAAACAAATTTAAATAATTCCTATTGCAATTCTTACTGAACAGTGACTTTACACAAACAATACGACATGGTAATGGAATACAAGACAGATAACATTAATGTGAATAAATAAATATAATATACGAGTAATTATCAAAACACTATTTGGTTTAAGACAAATAAAAACAAAACAACTGAATAGGTGTTAACAATTTCATTTTTATAACCCTAGAAATAAACAATTGGACTTAGGAGCTTGAGGTTGCCGGTTCAAATCCTGCTCCAGGGGGCTGGTTTTTGTACTTCAAGTTTAACCCAGTAGTTCGTTCAGTTGCGTGAGGCAAGTCAGTAGTCTCTACGCCTAGTAGTGCATTCTGGTAAATAACTCTAGAATCAAACGGCGTCAAGTTCACAGCAAACTAACTACTGTCTAGGACAGGAAGGAACACCGTCTTATTGGGCCCGACCGCTAATATATATACAACTATTAACACATTCGCTGCATAACATTCGGTTATAACATCCACGGGCGTCGCCAGTCGCCACCATAGGGGACAAAGAAGACGCGTCCCCCCCAATATTCTTTAAAATTTGTAAAAAACCAAAGATATATTTTTTTAATTAAAATTATTAATTTTTTGTTACTTAAAAACATTTTATTTATGAACATTTTCCATAGGTAGGGTCATGTGCAATTACATAAATACTACACAATACTAGAGCCAGGACTGTCAAAGGAACGGACACTGCGGCACTGGGTTGACAGACCCAGCTCGGCAGCGGCTGTCAGAGCTTGAGCGTGTGCACTGTTTGTCCCCTCCCTTTCCAAATTTACTGTAAAACCCCATCCCATCCTCTTCTTTCACAGCTCGCCTCAAACATGTTTTAGATATAGTTCTGCCAACCCAAAGGCCCGCCTTTTATAACTTAATTCATTCAATTTAAATAAATAATAGAGGTTTTTATCACAGTATTATAGTAATTTTGTATTTAGGTTTCAGTATAGTTAACTAGTGCCCCACCATTGTTCATAATAAATTCTTTCAATTATATATATATAATATTTAATTATATTAATAATTTGTCCGCTAAATTATAGAGAGAAATTTGTAACTACAAAATATAAACTTAGTCCTAAACATGTGTTTTTTTTAACCAATACCTAATAATTTTTACATATTTTATGTTTGGACATAACTTTAGGCCAAAACCAACCGTTTCTATATAAAATTTAGATTTTAATATAAGAGTGTTTTAGTCCAAAATATAATTAAAAAGCTAATTTTCAAAGTCACAAATTTTAAAATTTTCCCTGGGAGTGCCCCTGGACCCCTCAATGGTTCACCCCAATATTTTGATGGTGGCGACGCCAATGATAACATCGAATCAATCAAATACAAACCTATAATAACAATAACAATTTATTAGTCAGTTTACAAAAAGAACTGTGTTGATTATATATAAAAAACAAACTATAACTAATAATTAACATAACAAAAATGATAACAATGTGATAAAACCTATTGTACCAGGACAGGCCTAGTTGAGGTGTGATATTGTAAGTTGTAATTGTATTAAGTTTGAATGTCATGCATAAATTCATCCACACTGTAAAATGATTTATTAATTAAATATGATTTTAATTTTTGTTTTAAAATACCCAAATTAGGCTCAGTTTTTATTTTTTCAGAAAGTTTGTTATATAATTTAACTCCAGCTTGACAAGGGAGTTGTTCATAAACCCGAAGCCTGTGATATTGTGTTGTTGAAACATGTTTGTAGCAGTGAATGTGTGAAAATAAATAAAGAAAGTACTTGAGGTCAACTGTGCAAGATTGGTTTGGCCAATAGAAGATTTAAGATTTTCTTTCCCAGTCAGAGAGTTAACATCATTAAAATGTACACTTACATAGCACTCAGCGGGCGGTCTTGATAAGGTAAAGCAAATATTGTCAATATCACAGATTTCCTTTGTTTCTGTTACAGTTAAGTTTAACTTGTGAGGACCACTTTCTGTTAAGTATACGGCAGAAAGATGACCTTTTTTGTTGCCGTCATCTACAAACCTAAAACATTTCAAATTAAGTATAATAAAGTGCATAACCTAGATTTTATAGTTAAGTAAATATACATAGGTAGTAATATGAAATAAATATAAACTAAATACTCTTATATTATTTTTTATTTTACCAACCGGTTTTGAAAATTATTCCATCACGGTGGAAACAAACCCTCAATTAGAATATACGAGGGTCATCCAGTAATTAAAGAACGTTTTGGCATGGTCAAATAAAAAATAAAGATATCAACACAAAACTTTATTTACAAATGCATAGAACCCTCCTCTACCTTTCTACGCAGTCACCATGGATTTCAAGACACTGATTTTAACGTGGGACCAGTTTTTCCATACCCATGTTCTACTCATTTGTCGCCAAAAACAGAGCCAGGATTTCTTAGCTTCTTTGAGTTCCTTATCGTTAGCAAACTGTTTTTTACCCAAATCCTTAAGCTTCGAGAATAAGTGATAATCACTCGGCATCAAGACAGGGTAACACATGTAGTCGTTTCTTTTCTTGGCATAAATTCACCACGGCATCCAAACTTCATAATTAGGTCAACCTAGTTATGAAGTTTGGACTTGGTATGTGAACCATAAGAACTAGATTATAATTTTAAAGTACACACTTACACAATAGTTTTTCAATTTTATTTTTTTTTTTTTGTTGTTAAATGTGTGTTATATATTTTAAAAACTCAGTTAAACACTACGAAATATAACAGTTGTTACCTACAAAAGTCTTTTATGATGTATGATGTGACTAGGCTTATCAACAATGAAAATCTAGATATATATATATTCATAGGTGTTGTATCAAATATTCCTTTTGTAAATATCTTGATCAAGTTAATAATAATAATACAGTTTTGTGAAATGAATAGATAGATAAGTAACAAACAAAATATCAATTACAATGGAATGAATAGTGTAAGTGAGCTTCTATTAATATAGTGAGGAAATAAATGGATAATTTATTCATAGGTTAGTGAGTTATCCTAATGTTTAGTTATCTTCCAGAAACAGCGCTACAGACTTACAGAGTAGCGAGTATTTGTCAACAAGTGCTGCTCAATGTCTTTTCAGACAAAGCTACCTAGCTAACTAACTACAGTAGACGTGTGTAAGTACTCAAATTCAAACTCAAAACTATGAAAAAGATTAAGCAAGAAAAGTCTAGTTTTGCCCTTTGTTTATTTGAACATTTCCGTTTTAGTGGATTTTGAAAAACAAGCAATGGATGAAAATACATCAGTTTGTATTTAAGTGTAGGAAAGGGTAACTTTCCTTACTTTTTAGAGCTTTAAACATGTTGTAGGGAAAAAATAATTACTAGAATAGAATTTAAACTTGAAGGTAAATAAACACTTTGACTTGTCCTACAAAATAATTACTCATATAAAACTTAAATAATTCTTTTATGCATATTATTTAGTTATAAATTAGAATGAAACAAGACTTACGGTAATTGTAGTGGCCTAACTCTTTTGTTGAACTGTGTTGGTGACTCGAGATGCATCAGGCAAACATTTGATCCTTTGACAGTCTCTAAATAATCAACTCTTCTTCTTTGTTCATACAAAGTCTGGACACTTGGAGTAAATGTATAATTATGCCCAAGTAAAACTTCAGAGTAGTTGTTTTCCAAACTAGAAACAAAATAACAAACACGTGAGTAAATTAAGTATGTTATGAGTTATAATACATTAAATTGAAAGTGTCTCTATTTTCACAATCAAATTTTGATCAAAGAATTTACTTTTGTAGTACTAGGAGGCCTACAATAGGTTGTCAAAAAGTACAACTTGGTGAAAAAACTTAAGCATAGAAGATTAGAAAAGAAACAACAACTCAATGATAGAAAACTGAAAATAATGAACAATGCACAATAGAAAAAGACGGTTTGGATGAGACTTATGGTTGAGCTGAAAAGTAACAGATGCTCGTTTTTTACAAGTAATTCAACAGTTAGAGAATATTGTTTATCCAAGTGGACACAATACTAACACATTGAGGGCCTTTTTCAAATTCAGCCAACCGGCGGTTAAAATTTAACTGACAGCCAACCAATAGAAAGCTGGATATTTTTTGAGGTTAAATTTTATTTGGGCTGTTTTGATTATGCATTTTAGTGTTAAAATTTGTATTTAACTATTTTAGCATAATGTATATATGTTAAATTTCACTGAGAATGGAAAAGAATACCTTTATTGGATGAATTATTTGCAATCATCCATTGAAGTGTTTTGAACGTTGTGTAAACATATAAACATTACAGACTGTAAACAACTTAACCAAGTGGTTAGCTAACCGCCGGTTAAAGTTGAATATGAAAAACGGCCCTAAGGTTAATTGTTTAATATTTAGTTATAAAAACCAGGCTTTTATTGATTGGGTGTAGATGGTTTTAAGTGAAGCTAAAAAGTAAGGTGGTCTGAGAGCTCTTTGAGCAAATAAAGGTGCGGAAACATATTACATTTACATGAAAAGGACAGTGGCGGCTCGTGAACCTAGAGGAAGGTGAAGGGCAAATCAGCTGTACTTCACTAATTAACAGGAAAAATAAGTTTAAATATTTATTCTTAACACGTGACGGCTACGCAAGTGAGGCTTTGATCCTTTGAATATACACTTGCAAGCTAGCAGGGAATTAAAAAAATTTTTGGTTGCAAAAAGTAATATGTTGCAAAAGCCCTTTCCTACCCTCAGTGTCTATCCCTACCACGTAGATAATCAGTCATTGCAAAAGTCAAGTGAACAACTGGTCTGGCCAAATGGGCTTGACAAGCAGCTCTATCAGTCCCTTTCCTCTCCCTCAGTCTATCCCTACCAGTAGTATGCATCAAGTCAAATCTTACACGAAGGCAGCCAGTGGCAATAATAGAGGCATACTAACTTTCTGTGGCGACTAACGAGGCAACCCCGATTGTTGCTGTCAAGTTTGTAACACACTTACTGACGTCGTTGATATGTGATCCCACGGACTTTGGAAACGGATTAATTAAATGTTAAAGTTTAATTTTTTCCTTCTAAAACATAGGTGAAGTGACGAGCCACCACTGGAAAAGGAAGGCAGTAAACAAATAAATATGTTTAGTTGTTTACATATTACTACTACTCATTGTTACCACAAACATTTACCAAATGAACATGGCTCCTTCTGAGGAGACATTAATTGTTTTAAATAGGCTAAACTTACTCAAGTTGCTCACAGACGGATTTGTGAGTGGTGAGCCAGCTGGGGTCAACGAGTACAGCCGAGGCTTTTGGTTGACCTTCCACCAGCAAAGAGCCGAGCCAAGGTGTCCCTTCTCTCCACGAGAAACATTTTACCCGCAGACCAACACATTCCGTGACATCATCCCTGCTGCGGGCTGAGATCCTACTCAAAGCAGCATCCTTCACTCTTACCTCGCGGAAACCTTCATACCCTCTGCAATAAATAGATGATGAACGATTAGAGATAGAACAAATTGCCAGGTTATAACTGGTTAACCTGGCACAGCTTTGGTTCACACATCACGCAGAAATACTAGTTTTATAATCTCAATGATGTTTGTATGTCATTAAAAATAAAATCATATCTAATAAGATCACCTTTAAATCAGAGTACCATAGTTTTGGATTTAGCTACAGTACCCAGAATTAGCTAGTAGATATCATACAAAATATTTTGTCATATTATCAAACAAACTTGTAATTAGAATTTTGAATTTGAACTTTTAAGCTTAAGTCAAAGTGGTTGGACATGATAAATAAATGACACTTTTTGGAAAACCACTGGAGAAGTATGTTAATGGAACAATACAAAACATTTTTTCTATACTATGATAGACATATTTAGTTAAAGAAGAAAAGAGACAAGTTTAAAATAGTATAAATAATTCTGTACAGTAAAAACTAAAAATATGCAAATGAATTTGAAAATGGATTGACATTTTTTCCAGAGAAATGTTTTAATGAAAGCAGTTTTAATACAAAAACTTTTGTATATATTTGTTAACAGTTGAATGGTGATTTTTCTACAGTTGATTTGTTCTTTTTCAACAGTATATGAATATACGAGGGTCATCCAGAAAGTAAAGAACCTTTTGGCATGGTTGAATAAAAAAAAAGATATCAGCACAAAACTTTATTTACAAGTGCAAAGAACCTTACTCTATGTAGTTTTATACGTAATCCCCATGGATTTCAAGACACTTGTTGTAACGTGGGACCAGTTTTTCTATACCCATGTTGTACTCATTTGCCGCCAAAAACTTGAGCCAGGATTTTACACATTCTTGAAGCTCCTCATCGTTAGCAAACTGTTTTCCACCCAAAAAAGCCTTAAGCTTTGGGAATAAGTGATAATCACTTGGTGCCAAATCAGGGCTGTAAGGTGGATGACCAAAAATTTCCAATTCATCACATAGTTAAATGTTGTCACTCCTTGCATTAAATTTTAAAATGCGTTACTTGTGTCTTCTTGCAGATGTATGAGGCCAAGCATTGTCATGACTACCAGATACCTAATAAAAAAGTGTAATGATCTATTCAATGGCCCATTTACATGGTAAAACCATAATTAAATTTTTTACATCATGCTACATAAAACAAAAATATAACTTACCGAAATCCTAGTGAGTAGCAAGCAGTGAAAGCAGCATTTATTCTCTCTGACGGATCCAGGCACTTGGGACGCCAAGCTCCTTGCGAGAACACGGCCAACAGCCCTTCTTCACTGAACACGGGCTCTTTGTTCCTGTCTAACTTCACCTTCTCTCCGCTGATCAGAGCATCTGTCAACACAAGCTTCCCCTGAATATTTCCTTAAGCTATTATTACCTATATCTTCAAAAGCTGGATCTTATTAGATTAATTATAAATTATTACCTAATTTACAATTTAGAGCCTCTTAATAATTAAACTCATAAATCAAGACTACTTTGCTTAATTACTGTGCAATGTGCGGTATTTTATAACTAGCAACCTTATACACATTTTATTGAATCTAGTTTTTTTAACAGCTTAAGACATTTGTATTTCATTTTGAGTGGCTAGTTGCTGATTTGGGTTAAATAGTAAACAAATTAAAACTCATATCATTAAACTTCCTTGAATCTCATTTTATTTTTTAGGATTTAATCAAGTCTGATTCTGACTCTTGGGGATTTAATGTAGAAACACAAAGAGGGGGAAACTTAAGTCTTAGACATTGCATAAGTTAAGTATGGAGCTACTTTTCAATGTTGTCATATTAATTCGTTGGCTACAAACTTGTCCGATACCAACTTAAAATTGTTTAAACTATAAGTTATAAATAGTTCAACGTCTTCTTAATTAGAAAAACAGACTTTTTTGGCCACTTCAGGAAGAAAACCACTCCCTATATTTCGGGCTGTTGGGAAACTCCATTCGCTCTCGAGGGCCTAAACTAAACTTTCATTACATTATAGGTAATACTTAGCCTAACCTTAACCTGAGAGGACAAGACAAAATGAAATACTAAGAGCTACATTGTTAGTACAATATTGAACTAACTGACCCTACAGACTTGTCCTGTCCACAAGAAAACTTATGTTTACTAAAGTTATTTAATGTTCATCAGCTTTATGCTTTAAATAAAAATTCATTATTTGCCCCTTGTATATCAATTTGACTTAAAATAGGTTTTTGGTTACCTCCGTCAATATCAAAAAAAGTTGTGTTGAGGGTTGTTACATCCTCGGGACGTTTCGATGTGAAGACATCATCGTCAGACGTGATCGCCTGTTGGCTTCGTTATTAAAGATGAAAATGAAGAAACACAATACGACGAAACACCGAAATAAATTAACATAGTTTACAGTTCACATAGCAAAAAACACCGAAATAAATAAATTTGACACAGTTTTAAAAACGAGTAGGTCTACACACACAGGAACAAACAATTCACAGCGTGAAATTTATTTATTTCGTTTTTTTTTGCTATGTGAACTGTAAACTATGTTAATTTATTTCGGTGTTTCGTCGTATTGCGTTTCTTCATGTGTGTCTTCATTTTCATCTTTAATAACGAAGCCAACAGGCGTATTTTCTACAAGACTGCACGTCTGACGATGATGTCTTCATATCGAAACGTCCCGGGGATGTAACAACCCTCAACACATCTTTTTTGGATATTGACGGAGGTAACAAAAACCTATTTTAAGTCTTTATGCTTTGTTTACTAAAAGGCATATGGTAAAATGTGCAATATTAATCATCAATGTTTTCTGTAAATTCTTTAATCTTCCCTGTCTTTCTTCACTTTTGTTTCCGTAAGAGCATTCTACAAAAATTAAGAAACTTAAAACAAGATGAATTAAAACTGTGAAGCCGTTCTTTAGTAATGCCATTTTCTAAAAACTGGATTAATTTTTTATATTTTAAGTTTATACTAAATTAAAACAAACAAATTTAATAGACAAATTAAACTCTTGAACAATATGATGGTGACATTTGCAGTAACTTAGTTTTTAACTATTAGTAATAGTTCAACTTACAATCACAAAACTCAACTTACAGCAATTTTCTTCGTCATCACCTCTGGAACAGTCTTGTTTTCCATCACACCGTTTGGCCCTTGGAATACACATTTTACTCTTTGAGCAGAAAAACTCTTTTTTCTCACATTTCCCTGAAAATAAAATCAACAAAATGGTTTATTGTTAAACTTGGAGGTTTTACATGTTGTAACATATTTTGGTATCAACTGTCAAACGAGGTTATCATGTAAGAACTACAATTTGTACTCTTGGTCTAATATAGAGATAGTATAATTATATAAATCTTGGTTTAATGTAGAAACTAGAATTAAAATACTAACAAAATTTAAGAGTTAAAAAATTACAATAAGACTTAAAAAGGTTAAACACATGAACTGTAGTAAAGATATTGTTATGGTAAGTAGATAGTGCATAGGTGCCACATGGCTGAGATAAGAAAACCAACATAGTTTGGCAGCCTAAGCACAGAATGGGCTTTGAGCGCTGTTGTCTCTCGCTGTCTTTTGCTCCCTCAGCTCTATATTTTCGAGTTTGTCGGATGCCAATGACTTAATTGTGACCAAACCAAGAACAAACGGAGTTGCACGTGCATCAGTGGCTCTACTGCAGGAGTCAGGACTTACATTTGCAGTTTTGCTCGTCAGTCTTGTCGTAGCAGTTGACCTGGCCATCACAGATCAGCTGTGGGGCAGACTGCAGCAGTCTTTCCCTGCACAAACAGTCCTCCTCATCCGACCCATCCTCACAGTCAACAAACCCGTCACACCGCCGCTTCTTCAACAGTGGCTGACTCAATCTTTTAACAGAACAAATAACAAATGAAAGTCAAATCAAAATAAATTGTATTAATTCTTTAGGTATCATGTAAAAACTGCTACTATTATATTTCCACAAAATCTTCTATAAGTGCAGCAGAATTTTTACATTGTCCATGTATAAAATATACCTTTAATGATACATTTCCATGCAAATTACATTCAGAATGATCAATTTGTTGTAGGTAAATAGAAAGAGGTTTGGTAAAAACTAACTTCCTTGTATTATTAATCTATAATTTTGTTTGAACTTATTTCTATATACACTTTAAAATTCGAACCCTTGCTTTTACTCATAAGAGGACCTTTACCCAAAAACAAAATTGTTTAAACAAATTATAACACAGTGTATGCAGGTAAACCTTGAGAGTAATGATACACCAACAACCAAATGACTATTCAACAAATAAACCATCACTTTAATTGATTGAAACATTTAGAATTTACTTATGAAGGACATCAATATTATAAGTTTCATTAAGTATTTGAACCTCACAGTTCATCGTACAAGGTGTTCCAATAACTGCAAATACTACTTAGAACTGTACCAGGAACATAACAAAACTTAACATTTTAAAGATTGTATAAATAAGTAGTTTACCTTTTACAAATAAACAAGTTATTGTTCAAATACGAAGGTAAAACTGTGGCAGAATTGTTTTTAGTAGTATTTACATTTTCCTTTCCGCTATCAGCAATACCAGGTATTGGTGTACTAGTTTGATCAGCATCCCTCCCAGTTACTGAATCACTACTTTTATTATCTACATTAGAATCTTTATGTTCCAGAAGTTGTTTACACATATGTTCATATAGCTTTCTGTTTTCTTCTCTGTAATAATACTTAAAAGGATCAGTCTCCATATAATTTTTGGGGGGAGTTTCCAAAACCTTTTTGGGAAGCTTTGTTGTGGGTTGATTATTAGGAAACTTAATGTCAGTCTCATTATCTTTGTTCTTGTTCGTAAGATGTGTTGCATTATGGTTAGTTTGATTGATTTTGTTTGAAACATTATCAAGTATAGGAGGCACAGTTGTTGAGAACAGTATATCAACCAAGTATGGTGGAATATTCACAGAAGAGTTTTGATTTCTGTCAAACACATCAGAACTGTTTTGGGACTCATGGATAAGTTCATCAATTATCTGAATATCTTCTGCACTTATATGACTTTGAGTAGTAGTATCATAACTGTAACTGTCAGTTGTTACTTCCCTGGAGTCAGTAGTTGTAGATTGAACTGTACTGATTTCACTTGTTGTTTGTTGAACTGTACTAGTTTCGGTTGTTGAAGGTTCAACTGTTGTAAATTCAGTTGTTATATCTCTACTGACACTAGTAGTTGGAACAGGATCTGTGCTGTTTTCTGTCTCTTTCCATATATTTGCTTTAGTCACATTCTTCTTGTCCAAGCTATAAACATTTCTGAAAGGGTTATTGCTGAGATCAGAGCTGAAGTAGTCAGGGGAGGACTGTGAGTTTGTACTAACTTCCTCAGCTCCCTCTGAGTCTTCCTTATCAGTGGGATTGGCTTGGAGGAGGGTTGGTGTAAACTCGTCCGTACAGAAGGAGGTTTCGTCCTCAGCATTCAAGCAATCCACTTGCAGATCACACACCTTGTGCTGAGGCACACAGCGGCGGTCAGAGCTGCATTGTTGCCCAGGACACTTCTGTAGAGGCTTTTGCCTGTCCGAGAAAGTATTTCCTGTAACATGCAAAGGTTCAATGTGGTAATAAATACAACAATAAATTAATTATAACGTTACTACCCTGGGATTTCTTTTGTTTTTTTTAATGAGGGCTTGTTCTAAAATAGGAAACTCACAAAATGTTAGTAAATTGAGAAAATTCACCGTTTGCCTTATCATTTTCCTTGTTGAAAATGAATGGTTAAATAATTTGAAAGTAAACTGGGAGGAGGGACAGCTTGTAAATGATAGCATCAGCACAGCTGTGGCAGTGACATTGATACACTCTTGTTACAACTCACTCTGAGCGCTGTTTTTCTACTAGCCTTATTTTTATCTTCCCTTTCCTACGGTATCCATGTCTTACATGTTTGTTCCCAATTTTCTGCATAAGATTACTACTTGAATTTAATGTTTGTCTCACAATATCTTATCTTTTCAAGCTTAGAAACAGTTTCATTTATTTATTTACCTTTAAAAAAATAATTGTCTGGTATAAAACAAGAAAAATAACAAAAAACAAAATACCTACCCTTTGGAAATAAACTGTTATTTTACGAGTACTGTATTAAATTTCAAACTTTAAATAAACAACAAGTTAAGTATTTGTTGAAATAAATAAAAACGCCACTGTAAATTATACTATTATACTGTAGTAATTATATTATAATATATTATATGAATATCTGTACATGTTTGTTACTTAGATAAGAAAAGTTTGTATTGTTCTATTTTAGTTTTTTGTTGTATATATTTAAATTAATAGTTCTCTTCCCTACACAAGGTTTGTGTAGTTCATGCACGCATTCTCACAATATTTAAATTCAACATTGTAAGTAACAAATTTGTTCATACCAAATTTATATTTCAATAAAAATATTTGAATTTGATTATTCAAGGTGTTTACCAGGTTCATGGATGATACTGTATATCCAGTTGACAAAGAGGAAAACTCTAGTGTAGACTCCTGGTTCATCTGGCCTGGCACAGCCCTCACCATGACTCACCACCCCAGCCACGTACCAGCGGTCGTCCTCTCCTGACAACCTTATCACACCAACCATATGAACATCCTTAGAAAATACATTAGCTCGAGTAAAACTTTATTAAAAGACACATACTTTTCAGACAAATTATTAGATGAATTGGATTAATTAATGGATTCAAGTACTCTCTGATAAATAAAAAAATCAGAGAATAAATCAGGTGTTTAACTGAAAAATAACAACTTTTGAGAAGAAGCTTACCTGCAGAGAAGAGGACCACCACTGTCCCCCTGACAAGTGTCTTGGCCACCTCTCAAGTAGCCGGCACAGATCTGAGCCCCTTCCTGATCCACTTTGTGCTTGCAGTAAGGCAGTATTGGCACAGTCACCTCATGCATGTGGTCAGCTGTCAACATCAACATGTTTTTAAAGCTATGGTTTCCCAGAAAGCTGTAACTGCTATGTTATGGGCGTAATATGACAGTGAACTTTTGTTTACAGTGTAATCAAACAAGAAGGTTGCTTGTTTCCATATCATTGCATTAAAAACAAATTTAACAAAAAATTATGTCTATTAAAAATAGACATACTGAGAGAGTGACTGTTTCTATATCATTGCATTAAAAACAAATTTCACAATAATATTGTATCTATTAAAAAAACAACAAAACGGTCACCACTACCTGAGAAACAATAGCTTAACTTCTTATATTGAAGTGTATTTTGGATTTTTAAATAAGCCTAACATAAAAATATAATGCTGATTTTGGCATCACCACTTTTATAAATTATGTTTAGCAAAAAAAGTTGTAACAAAAAATATCATCTAACCACTATTGTAAAGTGTAAAATATGGTAGCAGAGCAGGGTCTGTTATGCTATTTTAGCAGTTATTAGGGGTGTCACATATTTTTTATCTGCCTTATAACAAATATTTCTGTGCTATCCAATTTTATTATTGAGGTACATTTTATTTATTTTTTCTATTATGATAGAAATGGATGGATATGTGTATGTGGTAATCTTACATAGTTAGCTGTTATGGAACATATGTAAGTTTCTAGAACTTTATGCATATTGTGTCTAAGGCAAATAAACAAAATTTGATTTGATTCAGTTAATCTGCCAGTAGGTTGGTTCAGGCACAGCCGGGTTTGTGATGTTGGTGTTATTATCCATGGCAGCAGGTCAACTCTATGAATGTTATGGCTTCTCAGGATGTCTCTTAGTTTGAGCCCACCATTCTTTTCTTCTAGACAGTCGATGTTTACGTATATTGCCAATAAGTATTGTGAGGTGTTTTTCATTAGACACTTTGTCAAGTATTTTATTGCTCACTTTCAGTCCACATAGTCTCCCACAAGATGTCCAACAAACCTGTTTCTTAGTTTTTAAAGACAAGATAGAAAAATATCAAGAACTTAGATTGTAGATTAAAATACCATACAAACATCTTCCTCTCATGATCAATTAACAAGCGATCCTCTTTATTGATGTAAACAATACTTACGGTCAGGGCCATGTTCCCTCGTAGCTCCCCAGCCCACAGCTGTGCACAGGGTGCCAGGCGAGGGACTATACTCTGTGTCATCTGGCAGACAGATCGGCCGCACCCAGCGGTTGTACTGCAGCTTGTGCTTCATCCGCAGCAATGCCAGATCGTTGTGCATGTCTTCTCGGTTGTACAGAGAGTGCAGTAACACATGTGACACTGACCGTGTCTGTTCCTGTGGCGAGAAGGAAAACCTTCGCATCATTCCAGCCTGAATCTCATAGTAGTGTTGGGGATAGCTGTGGAACAAATCAAAGACTTTGTCAGTTTCTACAGTGAAATTTTCATTGTTTGGTAGAGTTGCAATGTTCAAAAGATTAAAATTAAATGGTCTGTATAGAGGTGTTAAAACAAAAAAATATCACAAGCTTTAATCATTTTAAATTTGAAAAACCTCTACAAATGTAGAATGATTGATTTGGTCTTATAGACTTTTTATCAGTGAAATGAATTCATATATTTGATTAAAATCAGGTTTTTATTAAGACCAATGCTATCGGTTTTTAATAAATAGATCGCATCATGGGGAAAAATTTATAATTTCAATTTTATGTAAAAATCTTTAAGATTTCAAAATCAATACCAGCAGTCAACTCAGTACCAAACTTTGTCTCTAACAATTGCCTGCAAACATTTCTTTTAAAATCCCTGACTTTTCTAAGTACAGTATTACATTTATAGTTTCTCTGAGTTTTAAATAATCTTGAAAAATTCCCACACTTTGTTAACGTTTTCTAAATTTTATTAATATCTGGAAATAAGAGAACCAGACCAAATAAACTCATAAATAAATAAATCTTTATTGCATTAACAATATACATTGTATCACAATCATCTATAATTTAGGTTATCTAATCATATAAGTTATTTAAAATTAAAATTTACCTGTCTACACAATGAGCAGCAGTCATCACCCAAAACTCGTTGACAATGACCCCTCCACAATGGAAAATCCCATCTTGATAGATTGCCACTAACCAAGGCCATGAGCCAGGCTTGCTTTCCCTCCCTCCAACCACTTTCATGTCATTCCTCTTCCACCGATTTCCATCCAAATAGTCCAACATATCATTTCTATCTTGTGGCTCAAATTGAGTCTGATACTCTTCTTTCTTCCTCGCCAACATAAAGCCACTGGCTTTTGAGCCTTGAAAATTATGGTCACAATTTTCACAGTATTCATTCTTAACTTCTGGAGCTTCTAGTTTATCACTGTTTTTGAACTGCATCATTGGTCTTGAAGAGATTTCTGTTGGTTTTGGCGTTGATCTAAACAGTCTTGTGCCACATTTCACTGGTGGACATGTCACATGAGTTACTACCCTCTGTTCTTGGCACATATGACTTAATTCATATTTTTCAGCCCCATTTGGAATGATGAATGGGCCTGGGTATTCTGTAGTAACCATCTCAACAAAGGGTTCCCTGAAAACAAATTTGCAGAAACTTAAAGCCCACTTGTAAAGTGCAGAAACTGGCATAAGAACCTAGAAGTTTGTTGCCAGTACCCGAGCAACAGCCAGCCTTTGTACAAAAAGACTTTACAGTCATGTTAATATAATATAATATTTTATCCATGGCAAAGCACAATTACACAGCTAGTCAGAACTAGAAACTAAATGATGCTTTTCAAATTTACTGAACATTTGTATAAGCTTATAACATACTATTGAACTTAATCCTCTTGATAAATACAAAAACAAGATAACAGCCTAACAACAAAAGGTAAAGGACTACAAAAGTCTTCTTTATCATGATACATAAAAATGTAAGAAATCACCATATCTATAGGGTAGCAGATCAAGTTAATCAGAATATAAAGTTACCTTGTTGATTGCCCGACATCAGCTACACAAGCCTCAACAGCCCAGTCCGTGACAACTGGTCCCGTGCAAGCTGGATACCACCGGCCTTGCCAATTCCGATGCAGTAGTCCACTTGTGTACGAGACAAAGTGAGCCTGGAAGAAAAAGTTGGAAGAATAAGTATCCTGAAACTCATATGGATTTATATTTAAGTCTCTTGGTTTCTTTCTACATTGAACTACTTGTAAGTAAAACGCTTAATCTTATTCCATATGTAGTGACAATAATATACAGTACTCGCCTTGTGGGGTATGATTGTGTCAGCGAGCAAAGCACATTCCTGTTCATCCCTGCCGTTGAGACAATCAGGCTCGTTATCACATCTCTTGGACAAGGGTACGCAAGTTGACTCTTCCCTACCTCTCTCCCAGTCCAAGCAACTGAACGAGTCAGCATCACAGCCTACAACACAATGAATTAATAAATGTACCTTTGATGTTACATGACATATGTCATTAAAAAAATACAAACTGGTTTACCTAAAAAATCCAGCTTCAGACTGAGAAACAAGTATAATTATGAACTGTTTTGACTATAGCTCTTAGTGGAATTTCTAAGGGTGTAAAACCAAAATAGTAATGCTTCTCACATCTTCTAACTCATTTACTCATCGATAAGCAACTTATAATATAAACTTACAACAATTTAAATACATTCTGAAATTATATAGAAAACATGCTCTCAAGCTTGAGCTGTGCACAGGCATCCACCCATTTTGTTCCTTACTACCATTTTGTTTTAAGTCTTTCTTTATTGTATCTTATATTTAATCACAAAGAAGTTTTATATTTAGTTAGCAATATAGTGTTAGTTTTTAAGACATTTTTGTTGTAATTTTATAGGAAATTAACAAGTTTTCATTTCATTTTAGTAGTATTGATGATGACTCCATTATACAAATGCTTCTCAACAATAAAGAATTATTTAAGTAAAATCTTGAGTTTAATATAATGATCAACAGTAGTCTGTATAGGAGCATCGTTTTATTGTACTATTTTATTTTACTAAAGATTGGAGAAAAAACTAATTTACCTTCCTGGCTTAAAAATAAAACTCCTTTCACAGTTTTCTATACCAATTTAACATATTTTGTCACCACATGCTTGTTTGAGTTATTTAACTTTGCTCCTAATATATATCTTTGAGCCATTTAAGACATTAGCATTTACCAAAACATCCAAGCTCGTCTTCACCAGACGGGCAGTCAAGAAACCGTCACAGAGGCGCTGTTTGTCGACGCGATGTTTGCAGGAACACAGAATCTCATCACTTGCATCTGGACAGTCCACTCGACCGTCACACCAGGACCGCTCAGGGAGACACATGTCCCCTCTTGTACAGGCAATCTCATCCTGCGCACAGTTGGTCTTTGCTGTATCAACAACAATACGTTTTTTTACCATGATTAGCTGAGTTAAAACTTAGTTGAAGACTTATTTATACAGGGTGTCCAGTAATTACGGGATCAAACATCACCCGGTGGTTTGTCAGGAATAATAAAGAAAAAAATTCCTACAACACATAGGTCTATCTCGCTTAGTTTTCCGTCTGTCTGTGTTTTTCACTAAATAATTTTTATCTCCGAGGTCAATTAAGTTATAAACTTAAAACTTTGCTCGTTACAATAATAATAAAACCAATATTTAAAAAATAAATTTGACTAATTTTTACTTTTGGTTTAAAAATGGTGGCCTTAATAAATTTTCTACGCTTATTAACTCGAAAACACTTAACCCTTATGGTAAATACACAAGAACAATACGTGGCAAATGTTCTTATGAACATTTTAACACCAAGTTTGTTGTGCTGTGATAAGTAACAATGGAGTAATTACATTTTCCTGAGCACAAAACTTTATTTACATATGTTTCTCAAATGTAAATAGAGTAGTGTGTTTAGGAAAACTTCAATATCTCCGTTGTTCATTGTTGCAAAGCAACCAATTTGGTCTTCAAATGTTCATAAAAGCCTTTGCTACATATTGTTGTTCTTGTGTATTTACCATAAGGTTTAAGAGGTTTTGAGTTAATAATTTTAGACAATAATTTAATATGGCCGTCATTTTTATACCAGAAATGAAAATTAGTCAAATTTATTTTTAAATATTGGTTTTAATTATACTGAGAAGTCTGCAAAGCCTTTAGTTTATAACTTAGTTGACCTTGAAGATAAAAACTATTTAGTGAAAAACACAGACATACAAAAAACTAAGCAAGATAGGTCTATGTGTTATAAGAAACGTTTTGTTCATTATGAACAAGTTAAAACAAGCTCCCCAACGAGATCAAATGTGTAGGTATTATCAGAACTGGGTGTGTTCAAAAAGAAACTTCAGGAGTATTTGCTGATTGAGGCTCCTTACTCTGTAGCAGAGTTTATTACAGAAGTACAGAACCAGCTAGCTTACCTTAATCTGAAATATGTAACAAAGTAAATAGTAATTGCAAAATAAATTTAGCTATTTAGAATTATATATAGAAGAAAGAAAGATAAGATTATTTTAGGAAATACCTAGACAATATTCTTTAGTCCTCTGAATAGTCTTTACCAGTGGCTTAAGTCCATTATACATTCTTACATTGTTTTATGTTTAATTTGTTTTATTTATAATTCACCTTCTATTTCACCAATTCTGTATAATATCCATTTTCATAAAAAGTCAACACAAAACATTTTTTGTACACTGACTTTAATAAATTAAATACCTGACAAATCACCTGGTGAAATTTGATCCTGTAATTACTGGACACCCTGTATATAAAAATTTAAAAGCTCTAATAGTCTACCTACCTCACTATCAAATACCTTTTGTACTACTCGTCTACACATCTTTACTACTGCTTTAACAATTACCGTATCTGTTCAGCCACCTTAAATATAGTGTCTACTATATACAACTTTTATGTTTTTGGTAGCACAGTTTGAGACTTAGACAAGGACTTTCTCATTGATAACAAACATTTTATTACATTTTTAAATTTTAATACTAACTTATTGAGAAATTATGTTCATAATTTAAGTGATGGTAAGTGCATGTCTGTCTAGATTTTGAAAATTAAAAATTTTATCCCATAGCTATGCTCACAAAAATGAAATTTTATGCATACTAATAATTATTAAATAGCTGAAACGGTTCATCTAGTACTAAATAGCAACATTATGTGTACTATTTGATCACTTGAAGTGACATATTCATGAGCAAGAATTAGTATCTTACCTGATTTGTATACTTCATCTAATGTGTAGTTATGGTGAATACGTTTGGGCTCTAAAATTGTAGGTTCTCCTTTGGATTTTCTATTGTTTATTTCCGTAACACCATTTACAACTGGAAATTGATGAGTTTGGACAGGAACATACATACAAAAAACTGGATTCTGAAAATCTGTAGGTGACTGTGGAGGCATCATTTGAAATTGAGGCTGGGGTGCTCTTGGTAAGTTACTTGGCCAACCTATCCCCTGAGGCCCTGTCGGAGGTTGACCATAATACTGTGGGCCAAATGTTTGATAAGGAGGATTTTGGAATCCTCTAAATGGCCACTGAGGAAAATTATTATATTGAGGGGCAGTTGTCTGCATTTGATGTGAATCAAGTGTATATGATGGCATAATTGGGGCTCCGTTAAATGTAGGAAAATAGTAAGGGTTTGGAGAAGCGATTGCAGTTGGGATTTGGATTTGAGGTGCTGTTGGTGGTGGTATGATAAGAGTCGGTTGACTGGGGGTTGGTTGAGAATTCTCTTGTGGTGCAATCATGGTTGGCAGTGTAGGGTTCACCTCACCATTAGAACCTGGGATTCCTTTATTGAATGATGGGTCTGTATTGAAAGCATAATTGGGGAATAGATTCTGATAAGGATTGACCGAATGAGACATCAAGGGAATGCAAACATATGAAGTGGGATTAGCTACCTGAGCATTAGGAGCTCGGAAACAAACTGGTTTCCAGACTTGATTGTTGGCTACTGTAAGTTGTTGGCTAGTCTTAACACTCTCTGCAAAATTTGATCCATCAGGACCGGTTGGAGGATAAGGCCAGTTGCCTGTTGGACTTTGCCGGTTTGACAGAGTAGCTGGTGAAATAGTTTTAGATGATTTTAAGTGTTTTGAATCATAGTGTATATTTTCCATGGGTGGTTTATTTTCAAAAGAAGGGCTGCGTTTATCAAAACTTTTATCATCACTATAACTGTTGTAATTTTGAGAACTTGTTGCTTCTGTCAAAACTGAAACCGATTCTAAAGGAGCGGGAATCTGTTTGATTTGGGGTGCAGGGGTCAAGCCTCCAACCTGGAAATCACCAAAGAAATTTTCATCAACAGTCAAGGTTCTTTCTGCATAATCTGGTTCTGAATTTCTGGTTTTATATTTTTCTGTAGTTTTGCTATTTTGGGATCTATCCTGCAAGCTGTTTGCGTTAACTACTAGCAAATCTTGATCATCATCATTTTGCTGCTTTCCTATTTCAAAAACACTTCTTTTTGTTCTAGAGTTAGAAACATCATCTTCAATCTCTGTAAGTTCTGTTAAACTGGGATTGACATTCTTATTTGAAATGTCTGCAACAAACTCATCCAACATGACAATTTCGTTAGATTGGTTAGAATGGATTGTTAAAATAGGATGTGATAAGTTATTGCTTTCATAAGACTCCGGTCGACTTCTAGTGATGATAGTAAACATGTGCTGCATTACTTCATAGCCACTTTTAGGATCTGAAAAAATCAACAATTACGCTTAGCAAAACGAGTATGGAGGCTCAAAAAACAATGTTGGAGTAGATCAAAGTTTTCTGCACTTACGAAATGAAATGCAACACAAATATATATACATCAGTTCATAGCAGGTACCGGTACATCTGGGTAATCATTCAGCTGCATGCATATCAAAAACAACAAACAAAGCTGTTCAAAAATGAAGTTTAAACTTTTTGTTCCTTAACAAGTGACATGAAATATTATCATCATAAGATGCAATAGAGTAATATAAGAACTCTTGTAAAATCCAAACTTGAATTTCATTTTCATTCTAACTATGACAATCAGTTGTAAGATATACAGCAGATGGTGGTATATCTCTCAGAATATGGTAGTAGTTTACTCAGAAAAAGACCACGGTCTTTCAGAATACGATGTTCTTTTAATATTTTATGTTATAGTTTTGTTAAATGGTATAATAATAATAATAATGTACATAATAATAATTGTATATGGTGCAATATTATAATTACATTACTGTAAGAACGATAAGAGTTGTGAAAGTTGTGGATGAAGTTGTACTTTAGTCTATAGTTGTTTCCGTTACTTCCGGTTTGGATTAACCGTTAAGTATTACTGAGGTTTGGACTAACAAGACCAAAGTGCAGTAAAATATAGTTTTAACAATGACAACATAGTTGACACGTAGCCACAAGCGCTACAGAGAATCCTCACAAATTAACATAAAAAATTGTTCATTTATCTTTTTAAAATTAGACACAACTTTTTTATACATGCACTATTAGTAATGTTTTACAATTATTTATTTTGTAATAAGTTTTGTCCTATTTACTCTGTGGATTGGCTTGAATTGGAATGAATTTATTTTATACAGCTATGGTTTCCTGGGAAGCGGTAAACACTACATTATGGCCGTAATATGACAATAAGTTTTATTTTCAATGGAATCAGATGAGAGTGTTTTCCTAGACAATGGTGGTTGTAAAATAGCGGTGAAAACTAGTTTAGGTTTTTCTTGACAGGTGACACATTTTGTTTAAACATACGTAAATAAACTTTGAATAGATAATAAACAACATGTAAAAAGTTGTTTTTGTCAACATCTGTTTTAATATTGTGTAACGTCCACTGTCCCTGTTACGTTCATTGCTACAATACAGCTGTTTCCTAGAAAACCAGTTTACCGCTTATATTTCAAAATAAACAAACAACAGATGTTATAGTTTTATTAAATGTTTTGAGAAGTAAGTTGTATACTTTAGGTCTTCTAGAAAACCTTGGCTAGTAAGTCATGTAACAGTTAATGGTTTCTATTAAATACACACTGAGTGTGATCATTATTGACAAAATCTGCAGAGTGCTCTTAATATCAAAATAAAGAAATGTTGACAAAAATAAAACTGAAATGAAAAATAATTTTTAAACAGTAGATTTTAGAGCAACGAGAGGTGTTTTGATCGATAAAGGAGGTAAAAATCTATTAAACCAGGTGAACTGTGTATTGATTTATGGTATTGCAACAATTTTATAGGTAAAACAAAACTTTGAATTGCCACCATTTTAAAACGGATGATCCGATCTAACTGGTTAACAAACTTTTAACCTAGAGATTTACAAATGGAAATTCTTGAAAATCAAACAAAAAATGCAGCCTGTAGAGTAGTCACCCACACACGCATAAATACAGTATAAACCTGTATATACAGTTTTGCCACTAAACTTAAGAGGAAGCAAAAGAAAATGCAAACAGCACCTTTCTATGATGTGTCATCAGTTTTTCTTTTGTGAGAAAAACTATTTCTCTATACTACTGTATATCTATTTTTTATGAAAATTTTTGCTAAAAAATCTTGATAATAATAAAAAATTATTTAAAGCAAAATGATTTACCATTAATATGGAATGTGATGGAAGATAGCAACGCAACAAAGAATATGCATGCTACTAGTGCTGCCAATGTTAGACACAGGCATTGCTTTGTAGAACTTGATTTGTGATATGTGCCACACTTGGGGCAGAACTGAGAGTGAGGCTTGAAACAACAAATCCTTTGAAGACATCCTGAAAACCAATAAAACAATTTAGAATCCTAATGCTTGCAAAAGGGTTTAGTATTGTTTTGGAAAAAGATTGATTTGCACTTTTGGTTAAATCCACAGTATCTTGTTGTATGATCAGCTGTTTTGAGTGAGGTACTCATTGAAGGTAACATTTTAATAAGGGACTTTTATCAGCAGTCTGAAAAGATCAAAGAGTTATATTTGTCAGCTTTCATTTAAACGAGCAAAACACATATAATTTATTATGTCGTATATTTAGTTTCAACTGACAGTAGTGAGTGTTTCTCTGACCCACACATATTTATTATTTGTATTGTACAAATAGTTATTCAATTATGTTAGATATTATAAAGTAGCTATGTAAGATACTGAATCGTATATATATTGACACGATTCATGTACTGTGAATATGTACAAATTTGAATAAAGACATTTTGACTTTGACTTATTTTTCTCAGTGTTTCGTTTTATTCTTAAAATTATTTTACTTTACAGTGTTTGCTTTTTGTGCTTTAAAACATGTATTGATGTGCATTTGACAATATTATAAGAAGAATGAATTGCTAGGAGTGCAGCTATCTTTAATGGTTCACTAGCCTAGCTGAACAATGAAGACGGAACTGCAGTTTTAAAATTAATCCTTAGGATTTAGATATTTCACGTATACAGTATGATAGCTGCTGTTAGAGAATTTTATTTTCAATCTAATATGAAATTGACATTAAGTAAAACTAACCTTGTAATTTTAAAACAATGCTAAAGACAAACTAATTGAGTAGATTAGTAATCATTGCTTTAATGCTATTTTTGGACACTAGGTGTTTGAGCAGAAAACCCTTTAGTATTTATACTGTATACCATAGTAATTTTCTTGTCATAAGAAACTCATTATGTCGATTTTCCGAGTTTTTAAAAGTGAAAAATTAATAGTATAGTCTTATTAATATAATTACAAAAAATCCATTTTTTGCTAATAGCATAACTTAAGAACCGCTTCATAGATTTAATTCACCTTTTTTTAAAGTGACCTAATTTTTTGTAGAACATTTTTACGGAATGAAAAACTAAGAAAATTACAAGTAAAATAAAAAAAACGCTGATAATTAAATTGTGCACATTTTACATTATTTATACTTAGGGCCGTTTTTTCAATTGCCTGGTTAGCAGCTGGTTAACTAACCGCCGGTTAAGTTGTTTACAGTCTGCAATGTTTACATTTTCAAACGTTTAAAGTACTTAAATAAATTATTTGAAGATCTTTCATGCAATAAAGGTAGAGTTTTACCATTTTTATTGAATTTAACATGTACACATTATGCTAATATAGCTAAATACAAACTGTAACACCAAAATGCAAAATCAAAACAGATAAAGTAAAACTTAACCTAAAAAATATCCAGCTTTTCTATTGGTTGGCTCCCTGTCCTAATTTTAACCGCCGGTTAAGACTGAATTGAAAAAATGGCCCTTAGTAAACAAAACTTACAGCTGGTATTATTAAACATAAAAATTAAATAACTGTGAAGAAATAGATTTGTTAACAATAAAACCCTTGATTAAAACATTTAACGTTAAACATTTGATTAAACAACACTGGTTTATGGTTTAAAATGTATTTCTTTGCACTATAACATCTCTATAATTTCCAAATTCTTAAATAATTTTAATAAACAAATGTTTTTTGTGTACAGGACAAGTCTGACGGATCAGCTAGCATATAAAATAAATACAAGGAACAAACCTGAGTTGAATTCTTCACATTCTTCTTTATAAAGGTCAACATTTGTTTTCTCACTTGAAAAACTTTCAGGATGCATCATTTTCTGCAATATAAGAAAACAAAATTGCACTCTTCAAGAAAAATTATAAGGAAATAAAAGTTTTTATCAACAACAAGATTGTACAAATGTTCAACAGCGCCTTTGGCTTCACCCAGGCTTTTTGAGCAGTGGCTTTTAGCAGGAATAAATTTAATAATAATTGGAAAATAGTTTCAAAAGAGTATCTAAGTGTTATGAAACACTTTATTTTATCCAATTAATTATTAGTGAATTTCCTTTGGAAAAATGAGGTATTTATGTTGTTGCATAGCTTACATTGAGGCTATGATTAAGCCATTATATGGCAAAAATATTCTATTTGATTTTAAATATAGACTTTTGTTCTCGTTGTGTGTGTAATAGAAGAATATATGCACATATGCATATATAGTTTATATAAAACCATCTTTTAAAATACTGTATGTAGATTTGTGTTTTCATTTTGTGTCCATGTGTAATAGAAGAATGTATAAATGTGTACTCTCTACAGGTCACTTTTTTGCAATTTGTTACTTTATTTCTCTCCGTTCACAACCTTGCTTCAGCATTCGGCCGTTCTACTATCACAAGTGCCACGAGACTGTTCGCTACACTCACAGCCTCGCTTCGGCCAAATTGAAATTTATTTCAAATTTCATTAAAATTGGATGAAATTTGTTTTTAAACAATTAAAACCCCTTTTATTGAGAAAACTCACCCTTCCCCAAAAGGAGACTTGCTATGGTCCAATTTTTCTAGCTAACGAACTTGACTGAGCTATTTACACAAGTAACATTTTTACCAAAATTTATGAAAATATTACAAAAATGTGACTTGTAGAGATGAAATACATATACATAAAATGTGTATAAAGTGTTGAAAAAATTCTCAAAACGTGTTCTGGGGGTCAGGATTGGTGTTCATTTCATGGTCCAAAAAAGTGGTTTTAATGATTTCATCCGATTTTAATGAAACTTGAAATATATATTTATTTTGATAAAATGCATCAATGTAATAAAAATTATTAAAATCTGCTGAGTGATTTTAAAATGGCCACCAAAAAAGTGTTTTTGCTTTACAGTAACAGTGTTATGAGTAGTCCAACTTGAATGACATTTAAAATACGTTTTCCCTTCATGATATATAGTAAAACTTGCAGTCAAAGAATGAGGCCAAAGGCTGAAGCGAGGCTGTGAGCATAGCGGACTGCCTCATAGTGCCCGTGATAATGGACCTCGCAAGTGAGGCCGAAGGCCAAAGCGAGGCTGTTAGTGGAGCAAACAGCCTCGAAGCGCCCATGGTCACACAGGAGGTCAAGCGAGGCCAAGGCCCAATGCTCACAGCCTTGTAACACTTGTGGTAATACTTTGATATATTTTCCACAATTTGCTAACTGTTAACATTTTATAAGTCAGTTATTGGAAATTTTCTTGTACCGACAAAAAAGTAATCATTTATATTTTTCCAAAAACGTTATCCTTACTTTGTAAATTTCATGATAAGCACACAACTTGTGGGATCAAAACCGTTGTTCAAAGTTAACCCTTAGTCATTTCCCAGGAACAAACAGATTTTCAGGTTGCCTTTACGTCTAATTGCTTGAAGGGGATGTTGCCTTGAGCAATAATGTAACTCAATTTATTAATACTTGTTTTATGTTGAATGACTGAGTATTACACGTCAAAATATCTAGCAACACCTCATGAGTACAACAATATTCCATAAGACCACGTTTTTAACGGAAAGTGTATTTTACCTTAAAGATATTCAACCGACTGATGAATAGTCGTTTGCTAGTGGAGTGAGACTTAAAAGACTAGCCATTAGTATTTTTCCAGGTAGTGGGTTGAAAATTTCTCAACAACTAACCCCCACTGTCCAAAAAGTACCTTTAGGGGTAATAAACTGCAGTTGAAAAACACCATCAGAGTTTATTTGGCTGTTAGAAGATAGTGGACGGGTCCAAACAGCCTAAAGCGTCTAAACATATAAATAGCCAGTCTCAACCTATATAAAACCTATGAAACTGAGCAATTTTTCTAAATTCAGTTATGGCCAGAACAATACATTCAAAATTACACATAATTAAAGTAAGTTTCCAAACAAAAATGAAATTTCGGATCAAAGTGTAAAATAGTTTGTTATTTATCTAATTGAAATTAATTGAAAACAATAGGCCAATATAATTAATATTTATATATTAAAATATTAATTATATTGGCCTATTGTTTTCAATTAATATATATCTCCAGAAGCCAATATCTCCAGAAGAAGATCATTTATCTAATTGTTGAATGATAAATTTAATGTACTCACCTGAATATTAATAATGTTGGCACAAACCACAAAGTAGTCAATATATTAGTTAATAAGCTTCCATCCAGCTCAGCACCTGCACATCACTAGTGGTTCATCAGTACTGCAGTGTGATGTTTCCTCAGCAGTTTAGCTTACTCAGCAGTTTTGTAGCATCAGCACCCCAGCTGATATCCTAGTTATCATGTGTGCTCATTTCATTACACCCACTATGATGGCAGATATTCAGATTTATTGAAGAAATCTTTCAGTAGATGGTGTATCTATGATTTTGTCAAAATGTGTGTTGTAATGTTAATAATTTAACACCAAGTTTTATTTTATTTTTAAGTAACGATTGTGACAATAAGAAATAAAATTGTAGGCACATTTACTTACAGAGGAAAAACAAATAAGCCAATAAAGTACTGAATTAAGATCTTCCTTATGACATTAAACCTCTTTCAAAGCTTTCCAGTTATACATCTTTTTTTCCTTCAGCTTAAGCAGTTAATGAACTACAGTATAAGCTGGATAGTTTAACTATTTATGAACAAATTAAATCAATCTTTATTGTCATTTAACAAAATACATGCATTGGATGTATGGTTTATCTTTTGGACCCATTTTATAAACAGAACAAAATTCTTGAAATTTTAAACTCGTCTGGAAAAATACCTTTTAAAAGACAAAGGTTGAATAAATATGCTAGGGGTTCAGTAATGTTGCCAATGACCCTTTTAAGCAAATTATTAGACAATGAATAATTGAATATATATCATTACTATCAGAGGTTTTTAGATGTTTAGTTGCATTAATTACATCATCAGTTGTAAAAAACTCCAGATGAGTTGTGTAGATGGTGTTCTTAATGGGAGAGATTTGATTGGGTCTTCAGGAGAGCGCCAGGGCATACCTATTTGTTTTTTAATGGTATCAACTGAGCCAAGAAAAAAATTATCAAATCAGTCAGGAGGTATATTATGGCATGTAGCAACAGAGGAACATATTTAACCGTTTTGCTTTATTACTTTCCACGCTGCCTTACATTTATTATTACTTTTCTCTATTAAATTTGTATTATGTTTTCTTTTGGCTTCATTTACACACTTTCTATAATTATATTTCAGATTTTTAAAGTCCTGCTTTAATATAATAAAAATATTAATTATAATTATAAATTTAATATATTATAATAAATAAATCAACCTATCTTTCATATCAGACAGATTTTTGTCATACGAGTCATTGTTAATTTTACAAGTATTACCACTTTTAATTCTAATTAGTTTTGAAAAGTGGTTAATATTGTTAGTCAATATATTAAAAATTGTTGCACATATGGTTTGAGCGTTTTAGGGTTAACTAGACTTAGAACATATTCCCAGTCATGTAGTCTTAGTCTATCTGGTAGGGTACCAATTACATTTTTTGGTAACACTAACTTAAAGGCAGTGCTATCTTTAGGTAGACTTGAATTTGGGGTATCAGTATGTTGTTATGATTAGCACACACATCGACTTTACCCCATCTGCCGTGTGCATTCCATCCGGTGTGATGAGTGTTTTGACTGATGGTGAGGGTAGTCTTGTTACCAACTAGGGCCTAATGTTCTCCAGATTAAGTAATTAGTAATAGATTAAGTAATAGACAAACTTTCAATAGAAATAAAAGCTTATGGGAAACATAATTTTAAAAAAATTACTTGATAACTAACCAGGCAAACACGCAGCTAAGCGCTAAAGCGCCGCTTGCATGAGTAAATAGAATTTCCTTTCCCTCCAATTTGTTCCGCTCACAGCCTCAGTTCGGCTAAGTAAAAATGTATTGTATAATTTTATCAAAATCGGATGAAATCAACTGTTTTTAAACTATTAAAACACCTTTTTTGAGAAAACTTCCACGAAAAGGAGAATTGCTGTGGTCCAATTTTTCTAGGTAATAAACTTGACTGAAATATTTACATTTGTACCAAATTTTATGAAAATCAAACACAAATTTAAATACTTGTATAAAGTCTTGAAAAATTCTCAAAACCAATTCTGGAGGTCAGGATTGGTGCTCATTTCATGGTCCCGGGCCTGGGTCTTACCATGCTGACGGCATGAATATCTCATTTCTCCAAAGGAAATTCGATAAAAATGATAGAAACATAATGATAATGAAAAACACAACTTGTTTGGTTTTAAATGCCTTTTGAAGGGTGTACAAGATATTATTCCATAGAAACATTTTAATAGGCCACTTGAGAATTAAATATTTTAGGGTTTTGTGGGGTTTGGAAATTTTAATGTATCCAACATTCATGTATATAAAGCCTAGATGATTGTCAACAAATTATTTTTCCCATATTCAATCTTAAAGTGTTTATAGGCTGATTTCAGGGTGTTCTGTAAATCTTACATTATCTGTAAATCTGTTCCTATTTCACATTTGCATTTTACAGCTACAATTTTAAAATGGTTTTATATTTTTCTAATTAATTTCCACAGTAATTCTGGAAATTGAATATACTTTCAAGTGATGACATATTTGAACTCATGACGTACAGTTTTTAGTAAGTAACAACCTGTAACTTCAAATTCTTAAACATTCTTTTCTTAAAACCTCAGTGGGAGGTTTTTTCATGCAGTTTTTTCTAACATTCTATATTTATTAGTTTTCTTGTAATCGGATTACAACAGCCATGTGAGATAAGTAGGTTTGTATGAGTCTGAGAGCAATGCCAAGTATTCACAACACGTACAGTATATCTAGGCTGCATTGTCAGCAGTTGGAGGCAATTAGCTCATGTTTGTTGACCATTGACTGCATACTTCACACTTCCATTCCATTACACAACAGGCCTGCAGTTTTTTAAA
The DNA here is from genome assembly GCA_018831715.1 of Matsumurasca onukii. Lineage (NCBI taxonomy): Eukaryota > Metazoa > Arthropoda > Insecta > Hemiptera > Cicadellidae > Matsumurasca > Matsumurasca onukii. The sequence continues at coordinate 41,309,808 of CM032060.1, read as the reverse complement.
TACAGTACCAATACTCACTAAAGAACAAGTATTTGAGTGAAAAAGAAAATTATTGTGTTTTTAACTTTTTATACTAGAGGTTTAAAAGCATATATATACAGGGTGTCGGACATACTTTGTAGACATGTTCCTTGGGTCAAAACAATAATATTTTACGATATAAACAGGGGTCCCCGGGGCTTTAAAGTCCATCTGTCTGTGTGGATGTGTTTTTTACTGACATAATTATGACAATAAAACTAATGCACCAATTTTCACCAAACTTTTGTCAAAAATTTAAAATGCATTTTCTAATAAAGAAAAAATAATTATTTAATTGGCTATCAAACTTCAAAATAACGGCCGTTTAAATTTTTCAAACTTGAATAACTCAAAAACGAGTATTTTTACAATAAATTAACAGGAACAACTATTTTCAGTGCATTTAATCCCCTTTCCAAAAATGTATACATTTTGAAGTTTGAACAAGAAATAACTAAGTTATTGTAGCCTTTGTCTTACCGGCCTATGCCCCCATGCATTCCCCTAGTCAGCTAATGCAACAACAATGTGAACTGACTAGATTATTTTGATTTTGGAGTTGGCTAAGTTTGTATGGATATCCCTACATTCATTGATAAGTCATTTCCTGTAATGCTACCGTGCGGAAGGTTGTCATTTTAAACAGCTCTTGCACGAAAAATAAATTAAATTTAATGTCCTCTGTTTTGGAAAATAAATGCAAACTTCAAATACAAATATTCTTTTATTTTCAATGAATTGAACGTTATAAATTCAATTACAGTAACGTGAAATTATTAAAAAATAATTAATTGAATGTGGGAGTTCAAAATGGATATCTCTAACCCTTTACAAAACCAAATTTACCTTAAAAATATGTTTTGAAGCAATAGTTTGGTTAGACAAGTAATTAATTAGTAATTACTATTATTAATGTAAGTTAATTAATTGTGAATATATAAAACAAAATTTACATTTAAAATTATCTTCCAAAACAGAGAACAGTTTTTAATTTATTTGTTCAACATGCAAATAATGTTCAAAATGACGACCTTCCACACGATAGCATAACCGGAAACAACTTATGCATGGAGGGCATAGGCTGGTAAGACAGAAATTACACGGACGCCATTTTGAAGCTTGATAGCCAAATTAAATAACTATTTCTCCTAATTAAAAGGCATTTTAAGTTTTTAACCAAAATTTGGTGAAAATCTGTGCATTAATTTAATTGTCATAATTATTTTAGTAAAAAACACATCCACACAGAAGCACAAGGGACCCTTGTCCATATGGTCAAATATTGAAGGAACATGTCTACAAAGTATGTCTAGAGAGTTCACCGACACCCTGTATGATAATTTAGGCCATAACCACATATTGTCTGTTTAATAAAACTATTGATGGTTGAACTCAAGAGTGATATAATCTCAGGAAAAAATCGAAATACTGTGTGTACTACAAGGAACTCTTGTATCACCAATGTTGTTAAACTTGTCAATTCAATTCTAAGTAATGTCTGAGCGAATATTTCAGAAAATTATGAATTAGACCAAGAACTTTGAAAGTTTGTGAACTTTCCAGATTATACAGTTTTAGTGGTAAAATAAGAAAACAAATAATTGGTTTTGTATGATATGATTGTCAACCAGTTTCTTCAGATAGGATTCAAACTAAAAAAAGCAGTGAAAGGTTAAGGCCATAAACTAATAACTGTAAACCATAAAACTAATCATAGATAAAACAAAATTAATAATTATTTTAAAAGAAACCTTATTCTAAGAATCTTTCAATTAAAAGATTAATGTACTAAATAAATGCTGTAAAAAGAGACAGTTAAATGTTTAGTTGTCAATTTTATAAGACAGAAATAATGATTATGAAAGAAAAAAATTCAGCCAATAACAATTTAGAGGCTGAAATTATATTATCTTGAGTCTATTTATATTATAGTAGAATCTCGATTATCCGACTCTCAGTCAACGGAGCCTCCAGGTTAAGCGAGGTAGTAGTTAGAAAAAAAAAATTATGGTATGTATTAGGTATTAATAATTTATGAGTTACAGTATATGGGATGAAAATACCTGTCATTGCTTAACCTGCACAAGTGATTGCAATGCTATCTGACAGCTACTAAATCGACCAAATCAAGCTACATATACATACTCATGCTATACGCACTTGCCACCTGCATCTAGCGAGTATTGTCTCTCTAGCCCTGGCTGCTATGTTGAGCCAACATCACTCATAAGTTTGTGTAAAACTTTTTTTGTTCGGTTTTATCAGTCTGAGGTTTGGTACTGTGTTGCTTGGTTTTTTTGTATACTCCAGGTGCACATGCGCTTTTGTCCTACTTGTACTGTACAGTATTTCAGTGTTTTATGGCGTAGATTGTGTTGCATTTTTGTGTATCCGTGCTGGGATATCTGGGAAACGAAAAATAGTTGTTGTTTCTCTTTTAGGTACAGTACTCATTACAGTATGAACATGTGTTTAAATTGTTCTTTTACTTTTAACATTGTAATAAATACGTTTTTTTGTACTTTTTTACTTTTTCTGGTAGTAGCACTTAACCTCTCCGTATTATCCGAGCTTTTTCGTATCCGAGGTGGTCTTGGTCCCAATTACCTCGGATAATCGAGATTCTACTGTATTCAATTATTATGGGAACTAGTCAACCCGAAACGCGTCATCCAGACTGACAATTTATAGACAGATCGACGAGGTAAATAGTAAATACCCTATATTGCTATTTGTATTGTTTTTAGTGAGTCAGTCAGTCAGGACAAAGCCTTTTATAAATGTAGATTGTAAGATCTACGGTTATAAGCTTGAAAGACATTTCTGACAAATTGTGTTCAACAATGATAAAATATATTGCAATGCTACACTTCATTTGGAGCTTGGGAAAAAGAATAGTTCAAAAATTAATCAACAAAATAAAATGATTTTATTTGAACTATAAACCGTTATCATTTGTATCCGTTTCCATAATTTCTATTTTACTGATTGGCATGTTTTCATTTTTCTTTGACGATGTATGAAGACTATTTTCTATTTTTTCAAAGGCATTTGTTGACAAAGTTTTTTCTGAATTTTCAATCCTCTTGTTCATTACAGGACTGGCAGGTCTGCTGACAGTATTTCCAATAGTTAAAAAGTGTTTGGTAAATCTTCTCAGTTTGAAATTTTGCAAAAATCTCAGCTCACCATTCCATTTTTTCAGCATTTCTAGTTGAGATGGTTCCAGAATATTTGGCAATTCTGAAATAACATTGCCTTAAATCAAACAATGAACAATACACAACAGTAGAAAAATAAAGTTTAAATGTGAAAAAATGTGTCTAAAATTTATTATTTACCTTTGCCCATTACGTAAGAAAAAACTTATAATGCCAAGATCCGGACTCACTTGGTCTTGCTTTTGCTTTATGTCATAGTGGGACCAGGCATAGACAAATCAACGGAGAGCAAAACGTTAGTAGTTTCCTTTTATGGCTGAATTTTTGATAATTTCAGTTTAATGTAATTCTGGTTTTAATAGTTTCAGTTATAAAAGGTTTTACTGAGAGGCTTCCTTTTTTTAAATGATAAAATGAGGGTATAAACTAATGATCTTATAACTGCTGGGGTTTTGTTTTTATATTATGTTATTATATTATATAGGTCATGTTCACAAACAGCCTATTTAGGACTCATCCATCCTTAACTATCTTATGGAATCACCAATTGGAAAAGCCGTTCCAAGCAAGAATTTCAACAAATATTTCATATCCAAAAACAAGCCATTTGTAGAGTTGGAGGAATACATTCTCAAGAACCTTGCAAACAGTTAGTTTGAGAATTAAATATTTTGACAATCCCTTCAATACGAAGGGGTACCCAAAAGTATCGGGAATCAGTCGAAGGTGGGGAGCGCATAGTTCACATTTTGGCCACTTGGGGATGAAAGTGCAACTCTTCCTGAGTTCAGTGCACTCGGCGTGGCCAGTCTGAGAGGCTGTGAAGAGGAGCTGTGAAAAGTAGTTTTTGTTCTGCCTCGTTTTGTTATGATGGTTAAATTAAATAAACAAAGTTCAGCAGTGAGCTTTTTGCTTTTTCTCGGTAAAAACGTGTCAAAAACTGTTGCAATTATTAAAAAAGCTTACAAAGACGATGTTTTCAGCAAAACCAGAGTGTAACGAGTATTTTTCCCAAATTCAAGATGGCGCCATGTCGATTGAAGACAAGCCTCGTCCCGGACGACCTTCAAATTCTTGGACTGGTGAAATTGTTCAGAAAAACCGTCAATATTGCAAGAAGACCGTCGGAGGACCACTGAGAATGCTTATTTGCTGTCTGGAGTGTGTTGAAATTCAGGCTAACCTGAATTTCAACACACTCCAGACCAAAATTTTGGCAATATGGAGACTGGTCCTTTCATCATGACAATGCACCTGCCCAAGTAGCCATCTCAGTGTGCTAGTTTTTGGCCAATACCAGCATGACCACCCTTCCCAACAACCAATATTCACCAAATCTTGCACCACGCGACTTTTTCCCATAATGAAAAATTAAATAAAAGATCACCATTATGACAAAAATGAAGAATTGAAAAGGCAAACGAGGATGGAGCGTGCAGCCATTCAGACTAAGGGGTATGAGGGGTGCTTTAAAACATGGGAGCATCGAATGAACAAATGCATTACACTAAATGGGGAGTATACTAAAGGTATACATGTAAATTAGTAAAAAAAAAATAAAATATGGTTTTTGTAATGAAATTTCTGTTATTTTTGGGTACCCCCTCGTATACTTGCTAGAAATTGCAATTTTCTCCATATTCAAGTCTAAATTAAGTTCAGGTACTGATATTCATGGCCATAACACAGGTTCCACCTGAACTACACAAACACTCAGGATAACACAAAATAATTTGAAACTCTTTCAATTAAAATCAGAGCTAAAGTCTTAAACAATTTACTACACCAAATAAAAAAACCAACCTCTCACCTTTTAAACAATTAAAAAATTTACTAATTGTTAATACATTTTATTCTGCCAAAGAGTTTTTAAATTAAAGATTGGAAATTGAATTTAAAGACAATTATGACCTCAGAAGCTTTATAGCAGAAGATACCAAAGATAGGAAATAACGCTACAGAATTAGATTTTAGTATTACATTCATTTAAATATGTATAGTAATAAAGAATGATCATTATTTGTACTCCTTATTGTAAGCAGTGGCTAGAGTGGGACCTGTGGCAGCTCTATCCAGCTGACTCTTGCATTGCAGTTGCTCTAGCTCACTCTTGATAACAATTACGCACAAAACAATGTTCAGAATATCACATAACCTTGAAAGCTGTTTGCAGAAGATGCCTGTGCTGTATGACCAGACTGTATTACAGACTAACTGCTTTTATGCTTACACTAGTATTGAGTGGTAGCAGATGAAACTCACCAATTCCACAAGTTTTGTATTCCTCTTCTTCTTGTTTTTTAGTCAATTTTATAACATCTTCTCTACTAGCATGCTGTCTATTTTTACGTTGCCCAATGGAATGTTTGTTTTGTATGTGACCAAGTTCTTCATCAAATCGCCCTAAATACCTGTATTTAATAAAGACTTAGTTTTACCAAAACTTCTGGTTTTATGATTCTAATAATACTTATCCAATACTGTGACTCTAGGAGTATAGCCGAGTGACTAACACAATAATAAGTAATATAATAAAAGTAGTAAGAGCGATTAGAAAGAAGTATACATGTGCAGCTGCTAGCTACACTTCCTCTTCAGCGTGATTTTAAAAATTTGCAATTGTATAAATTGTAAACATTTTCGAAAGTCCGGCAACTGTATTCATTTGGGATTGAAGGGCTTAATCCATGTCTTTTATGCCAAGAATAGAAAAGACTCTCCCCAAATCGACTTATTTTCATTTTGGGTAAACAAACGCTTTTTTTATCAAAACAAAAATTTGCACCTTGTTTTTTGTGGCAAATCTTTTCTCTAGTAGATTACATTTTATTAAATTATAAAGTGTCTTAAATATCCAATATTGTGTAGAAATGTACAGGTTCTATGTATTTGTAATATGCATTTATTTTGTGTGGTAATATACATACACTGTCAATTATTGTACAGCAAATTAACTGCTATAGTCATTTATATAAATATAATAAATATGTTAACAAGTTTTTATGTTTAGAACAACTATTTAATTTTATTTACAGTTTGTATTACTTTAACACAGGTGTTTATTTGAACAATTTGGTTGCTATGTAAAACTGTTTATTTGTCAAGGAATGTTTCTGTTTACAATAATTAGCTGTTGCATTAAGCTCAAGTATTTTGTTCACCTGCTTTATTTTTTACTTAAAACCGCTAAATAAGTCAAACTGTTAGTTTTCCCATTCACAAACCCAGTATTTACAGTCCACTATATTTAGTTTAAATTGGTCTACAATGATCAATAAAGCCAGACATGGTTATTATTCTTACTACATTTTTCTGCAATATAAGCACTTCAAGTACCCTACCAAAATTACCCACAGCAATAAACTGTACTTAATATGCAGTCCTGACATATGTGAGATCTACACAATCTCTTTAGCATCTAAGAAGAAATATCGACATCGCCAATTTCGGTGTAATATAATCTATGTGTTGACCCCAAGTTAACACCTTGTCATAATCATCATAATCATATTCTTTATTGACGTTGATCATTACATGAAATGGGCTAATCACATTTAATAAATACATAGTAATGATGCCTTAAATTTAAATTTAGAGTTGACAATTAGTTTTGTAACATAAGTTAGAAACAAACTATTTAAAATAATAAGTTAATAATAATAAATTAAAACTAAACAACAAGTTAAATATTTGAATAGTTGTCTATTTGAATACCTAAAAGTTTTACTGAAGCTACATCATTCAAATGTTGAACATTGGGGTTTGATTTCAAATTAAAGACAATTGTTTGTGTTTTTTCTTTATTAAGAAGGAAGCCATTACTCTTAAACCAATCAACGGCTGTACTAAGGGTATCCTGCGCTAATTGTTTGAGCTGGTTTAAATCATTGTTTGAATTTAAGAATGTTGTGTCGTCTGCGTATAAAAGAGTTGTTGCTTGTACTGAATTGGGCAAGTCATTAATACATATTAAGAATAGTAGAGGCCAAGCACAGATCCCTGTGGAACACCATATTTAACTATAACCTCTTGAGACCAATTGCCATTAATAAATACTTTTTGTTTTCTTTTGGATGGATATGATTAAAAAAAAAAAAGGACTTTATTTGTTATGCCACAAAACTGAAGCTTTAGGAAAAGTTCTTCATGATTAACACTTTGTAATCTTATTTCAAAAACAAACCATAAGACATAACCAAAAATATTGTGTGAGGGAGGCTTTTAGGTAGATTTTTAATTTCCTCCAAGGACAGGTAATGGGAGAAGGCTTTACAAGTTGGAGGAATGATTGAGCATTGTGATTTTAGCTTTGAGGGGGCTTGTGAGGTCTCCTTCGAAGAGATTCTATTGAGGAGACCTCCAACGCTGGAGGAGTGTTCAAGAAATGTGATTTAGGTTGGAGGGAGTGTGCGAGGTCTCCTCAAACTTTGAGTAGCGTTCGAGAATACCGCCCTTCGAGAAGTCTGTAGCTGAGGGCCAAGCTAGATTCTACTAAATTCATTGTAAAATAACTAGTGGTTTTTTTACTTTAATTATATTTTATTAGTTTGAAAACAAAAGTTCTAATATTATTTTATATAACACCAAAAAAGTGAGCTCTCCTAATGAATACACTCCTTGTGGTTGTCAATGTAACTGTTTGTAGTATGTGAGCCCATAAGGTTTTCCTTGTAAATGTTGTGATTTTATTTAAATCGGTCAGTTGGTTCATGACCAGAAAAAGTAGTGTACACTTATTTCTGTTTTGTATTGGACAATTTTCAATTATTTAGTGATAGGTATAATGTTTCATAACTTTGACTAGGTTTTCCTTCAATTTCTGTTGTAAATACAGTCAACTCCTGATTAACCGCGATAAAGTCGGGCATTTTTCATTTCTCCAGTGTCACAGTGTCCGATTACGGTTAATCGGGAGTTGAATGTAGTATGTTTTTGTAGTTATTGATATGTTTTATACATGGTTGATCAGGCAAATGACCTTGAAATTGGTGAGAATGACCTTTTTAAGTAACTGAAATTGTTAATCTGAGACTGGAAAAGAGATGTTGACGTTGCTGATTTAACGCCTATTTGGTCTAATCATATTAATGGACCGAAACAAATACCATTTGTGAAAACTAATGAAACAAATCTTGTTTGTGTTTGTGACACTAATTGTGTGAGTGACTGACACTTTCAACAGACGGACACATATTAGCTGTGCCCCAGATCCTAACAATGGATTTTTTGGGGCTAGAAGGGACTTTAATCCTTCCAACTCACTTTAATAGCAGTGAACGTAGTAAAGTTGAATACTGAACACTTCCAGAGTTTGAACTATTATTGTGGACATTTTCCATCCGTTAGTGAGCAAGATGATCACGACTGAACACTTGTGGTGCAATTAAACTGACAAGTAGTTAACGCTTCGGTTTCCTGGCATACCAATTACCACTTTTTTAAGATTGTAACTTGTAATATGATGATAAAAGTTTTGTTTCCGTTACTATCATATGGGACCATATCCGTACAGAATGGTTATTGGTTTCATAATTATATTTGACATAAAACATGTCATATTACACCACTATTCTAGGAAATCAAAGCTTGAGACATATTTGCTAAATACCATTGTTAGTTTAAGAAAAGGAACTACAAATATTTCTTACACATAGTGTAAATTCATCCATTTAACTAAAAAGTGAGAAGTTTAAATAAATATAAGAGTTAATTTAGGTTAACATAACAGTATCAGAAGAAGAAATACAAAAATTATACTTACTTTTCAATTGTTTCAGCAATTCTTTCTTGTGTCAAGGACCCATCAGCTGGAAGATTGTCTCTGAACCATAAAAACCTTTCCCCCATGAGATTTTGTTTCATATGGTGAACCATTTTAGATTTTTTCCTTGCAGCTTCCCTGCAATTTAAAGTGTAACTATTACAAATCAAAATATCAATACTCTAAAAAAATGCTAACATATGTAAAGTTTAAGTATTACCTGATCACTATTAAACATTATAAGGATAACAATATCAGTTATAAGCAAATTTTCATAGGAAATAGAGCTATTCATTTCTCTCGCCAAAGAGAAGGACTCGTGCACTTTGCAGATTTTTGCTTCCCAACACCTCCTGAGTCATATGGCAATACTTTATATACAGGGTGAGTCTACTGAGTGCATCAATTTTAACAGTAGATTCTAAACTCATTGAAATGAACCAAAAAATACCTACTGTATATGCCTATATCTGAATTGAACCATTTAGCTGTAATGGCGCATTTTGTGATTTTTTGAACTACACGAATTTGTACTGTTTAGTTAATGTGACTATAAACCTTAGAATCCGAAATATTTTTTTGAATGTTCTTGAAGTTGGAAAGAGATTTCCATTTTACTTAAATTTTGTGAGTATTTAAGAACAACCCCAAAAGCTTTGATTGATTATATAAATATTAAAACAAGAGATAACAATGAAAGACTTTTTTTTTAAATGTTCTTGGACAAGGATGGTTTTAAGAAAAATTCTTAGCCTAACCCCTTTAAACAGCCTTTTCTTTTTAACAACTGTTTTAACCCAATTTGAAAGCTTTGCTATTTTTATAAAGTATGTTCAAAACAAAACAAATGGCCAAGACAAAACACTTAGTGATGAAATAAATTACTTAAATATTGTTATTTCAAAGAGATGAACTAAAATACGACAATATTTGTTACCTACTTTTTAACTTGTTTTGTCAACTGCCGAACTTTCCGGGAATTTGGATGTGATAGATTTGCTGCAGTAACACCTTTTTTTGTTTTGACCTGAAAAATACATTATAATTAAAATAATGTTGTCCTTTCTATTTTTAGTCCTTTTGTTTTACATTTTATTTTTGAACAGTAGACTTTTAACTGTACATAGTATTTATGTTTTTCAGTGTCTTTTAGCTATTAAGGATCAACAGTCTATGTTATCCAGAATTTAAATGTACATAACCATGATATAAGAACATCAAACAACTTATTTGTACCAAGATCAAGGCTCTATAATTCAGCTAAATGTTTTCCTGTTTCAGGTATTAAATTGTTCAATCAAATCCCATTCAATGTAAAAACTATATCAAAAAAGAAATTTGAAAATGTTTTGAAAAGATGGCTCATTCAACACTCATTGTACAGTCTGCAGGAATTTTATGAAGCAGACCTGACAGAAATGGATGAAAGTTGTGATGATTAACTAATAATAGTCAGTAAGTACAAATACACTGACTAACATACACAGGTCTGTAACAAAATCAACATTTCTTTAAATATTGCCTGTTTTTAGTAGTTTTATGCCTTGACACACCTATTACAATTGTTATTGTTGAATGGAATAAACTATTTGAATTTGAGGCTCGAATTGCCGCCAATACCAGCAGAATGGCCTTGCAAAGAGCAAATGAGACTACTGAGGTATACCAGGACCTACTGGAAAATGACAGAATGAGGTATGCCTCACAAAGAGCATCTAATTGTATACCAGCAGAATGGTCTGGGGGAGGCCGCAAAGGTCGGGCGGCCTGTAGAAGTAAATGAGGCTGTTTTACAGGAAAGAGAGATGGTGAACAAACAGGCAAACTAAATTGTTTTTCTCAAGATAGGAAACTTTTTTACTTTTTTTTTTAGCTATGTTAAGCAAGCCCCAGGCAGCGGGTACTCTTAGAAGTGAAACTTTGTTTAAGGGTTGAGCTAATCCGCGTGGTGTCTTTAGGTACATTTGATGTCCATATAACATCCTCAAATACCAAGGGGGGCTCTAAAAGTAACTATGACTCTCACAAGGCCTTCCAGGACTTGCAGACAATAACTTGCCCAGTTCTGTCTTTAAATACCTTTTGATTGGAGACAGGAGCGGATGGGCAGAGTTCAGAGGTGGGGCTGGTCTGGCCAGACGATGGAAGGTGGAAAAAAAAACTTGATGACTGGTTATGCACTTGGCATCAAATCTTCAACAATTGCCAGGAGTCCAACGCTGGCTGCATAGAAACCCTTCTTGAAATTGACCTGCTAAGGATGAGGTCAACGTCTTTCCAACCAGGACCTACCTCGGAACAGGATCAGCCGCCAAATGCAGAGTGTCACGAGAAGGATGAGTCCTACCAGGCTAGCACATGACCTGAAGGGAGTGTCCCGCCGGCAGAGGAAGGATCAAGACTAGCGTGGTGGTGAAAGATTCGTGGTAGGCTTTTGTGAGCCCGAGGAGGCCAGAGTCGTCACCGTGAGGATGATGCTTAAGTGTAATAATAAGTAAAGGCCGGTGTTAGCATGGAAAGTTGAAGAGGTCCGCGGTGCTCCCGGTGGTCATGTTTACAGGAGAATTCTCAATCTCGCGGTGCTGGGAATTCAAGGCCACGCAGTGCTGGGCGTCGTGAGGGCTTCTGTCAGCATCGGCAGGAGCCACATCCATATAACAGTGCTGTGATTCACCTAACAGTATTGTCTTGGGCAGACTCTTGCGAGACACCAGTAATAGTGATACAATTTGAACACCCGTCACACCGCTTATGGCTTTGATGGCTTTCACATTCAACACTAACCAACACTATAAGGTTTAAAGATAGTGAACTAACAGGCAAACTTAAGGTTTTCTAAGGATAAAGGATACCGGTTTACCGATAAAGTGTCCTAAAGGTTACAGGAGTACTATTAATACTTTTCTCTGGAAATCGTTACATAGAGATTTAAGGAAAATATTTCTAAGATTTTCAGTATACAGTGTGTGTTGATACTGAAACTCAAGGGGTCAAAACTCGAGATTTTTAAATACAAAGGTGGGTCATATTGTACATAGTATTAAACAGAAAACAATTCTCGACATTTTGACGAAAGCATTTTTTTGATCATTATTTTGCCTCGTTACCAAACTAGAGCTATAAACGTGAATTGTGTATGCTTTTATGGGACGCCATGTAGTCAAATTATCAATTCAATTAAACAAATGGTGTTTACATATTGTTACTCAGAATTTGACTAGCTTTTCAACGGTATGTCGTAAAATTTTTACCTTGATTTTGCCTGTATTTTAGTAGTTTATACGGTCGTTTGACCTGCTTGGTACTTAAATTAAGAGCAAAAATTCTAATCAAGTAGTTCTTCTTGGTAAAAGCTTATAAAATGACCAATAACAAACATAATTAAGAATGTAACAATGAGCTTTTGAAAAACATAGTTGGGAAAGAAAAACCAGTTATGTTATTACGCACCTGGCAATGTTTTATCTGCTGTGTTATATCAGCTGATTGATTTGTCCAGCTGGTGTATTGTTGTAATTCAAATTTGTTTAGTATTCATCAATGGGACCATGAGTATACAATGCAATTGTCACGTAGCAATGTTAACAAATTTGAATTACAACATTACAAAAGGTGGAGAAATCAATCAGCTGATATAACACAGCAGATCAAATATTGCAAAGTGCCCAATAACATAACCAAGAAAACTGGTTTTTCTTTCTCAACTATGTTTTTTAAAAGCTATTGTTATATTCTTAGTTATGTTTGTTGTTGGTCATGTTATATAAGCTTTTACCGAGAAGAACTACTTTGAAATTCATTTTGTTTAGCCACGAAACTGTATGTAGACTGTATAAGTGGTAAATTAGCTTATCAAACAGTTTCAAACAGTAGTGGAACTCCACTCATTTGAAACTGTTTGACGAGGTAATTTACCACTTATAAGAACTACTTTATTAGAATTTTTGCTCATAATTTAGGTACTAAGCAGGTGAAATGACCGTATAAACTACTAAAATACAGGCAAAATTAAGGTAAAGATTGGTGCTTTTGTTATAGCTCTTATACGAATAAAGATACAAAATTGAGTTTAATACAAATCATGTTTATATTGAAATTATCTTTACAATGACATGCAATATGATAATACTTTACTATTAAATGTTTTGACTTATTCATGGTAAAAGCAACTTCAATGTCTACATCCACTTTGAGGTTAGAAATGTTTCAATAACATGGTTTTACGACATACCGTTGAAAAGCTAGTCAAATTCTGAGTAAGAATATGTAAACACCATTTGTTTAATCAAATAGATAATTTGACTACATGGCGTCCCATAAAAGCATACACAATTCACGTTTATAGCTCTAGTTTGGTAACGAGGCAACATAATGATCAAAAAAATGTTTTCGTCAAAATGTCGAGAATTGTTTTCTGTTTAATACTATTCCAGTATTTAAAAATCTCGAGTTTTGACCCTGTGAGTTTCAGTATCAACATACTCTGTATAATGAGAATCTTAAAAATATTTTTCCTGTAATCTCCATGTTTGATTTCAAGGGAAAAAAGTTTGTTTCGTCTTTCTAGCTCTAATAGTACTCCTGTAATCCGTTTAGGACACTTTATTGTGACCACCCGGTATAGGTCACTTTTATTGTTTACTTTAAATTTGCAGTTTTATTAAAATATACACACTGCTATGTTAAGAAAGCCCCGAGGCGAAGCTCGGGTGCTCTCAGCCATGGTGTAATAATTACACCATGCTTTCGGCTCGTACATTACTGAAATGCTAGATAGCAAGATTAATTCACTTTTACACTGTTGCAACTGTATTTAAGGCTAAAATAAAAATAATACTTAGTGAACAGGAAAACCATGCATAAACCTTTAGAGTTTAGCAGATTCGATTATATGTACAAAAAATGATTTTAGATTCGACCGTGCCAGGCCCCAGGGCTGTGCCCCCTGTCCCACCCTCCCTCCGGCCCTAATTTCAAGAATCATGTTTATTGCATCTTTGTTCGAGTGATAGAGGTGAATCCCATAAAACATTTCAAGGTATAAAAGCTACAAGAAAAAACCCATTGAACCTCGATTTATCTGTATCTAAACCTTGAAACAGCTTGGACCTTGCATACACATACATTGATATCTCATATTTTCTAAAATCCCCTTCAGATTGGAGTTAATAAAGTTCCACTCAGTGCCAGCTAGTTTCTGTGTTTCACTGATTCAGTGACCCTCTAGTCAACTGTTGCAAATACACAATTTTACAAAGAGACAAAATTTGCTATCTTGTTTTGTAAAAACAATACAATATGTGTGAGAGTCAGTCATTGAATCAGAGCAGAGGTGGTATTATTCCAATATAATGACTTGCTTCTCATGAGCTAAAACTGATTTAGCACGATATGAAGAAGATCCTTTAAGAAATAAAAATTGTTTTGAGGCTCAGAATATATTTAAAAGTGGCTAAAAGTGGTTTTAAAGTTGGAACTAATTAACGACCGGGAGACGCGCGGACGTCCGTGCGGAGCACCGAGAGCCATAAGTCACTGACTTCCTAACCACCACCAGCCACTTTGCTGTTAGATTTAGCTGGTTCATTCTCCCCCTCAATTCAAATTAACTTAAAGGCTGAATAAGGTATTATCGTGAGGTTAGGTTAAGTTAGGTTAAATTAGGTTAGATTAAGTTAAGTTTCTTTAAGTTAGGTTAGGTTACTTTATTTTTTTGTTAGTTGGAATGGGGAAAAGCCTCAGTGGAACAGCCACGAGGTGGTGCGGATCAACAGTTTTTAACGGTTTAATTCAGTCCGCTGAATCCCGTACTCAATTAAAGATCGCGCTCCACGTGTGAAGTGAGCCATGTCCGTTACGGTAGTGGAAAGTGATAGTGTTCAGTGTGGTGGCTGCCGGGCACTTATGTACGATGTCATCAAGTAGTGTAACAGTGACGTGCCCTGTTGGATTTTCTTCTGCGACATGGGGTCATCTGCGATGTGGCCGCGTGTGCCAAGTGTGGGAGGGAGTGCCAGCTTAACCGCTTTTCTCTGGAGTTCGCTGCCAACGAGTTCGCTCCTCTTGCAAGCAACGACCTATTTTGTGCGACTGGCGACGGTCCAAGCCGCTTAACACCTTCATCGGGATGTTCAAATTAACGCAGAAGAAGATTTTATAAGTCATTGTGACTCAAACCACTGCGTACCCGGTTTGTTGCATTGAACACTAAAATTTCTCACAGTAGCGTAGTGGACTGGTTCTCCTTTTACAGGTCCTAATCGAGGACTCGATCCAGAAGTCAGAAAAGCTGGGTGGCCCCGGTTGTATCGTCGAGATCGATGAAGCGAAGTTCGGACGGCGGAAGTACAACCGGGGTCGAAGAGTAAAGAGTCAGTGGGTGTTTTAGGTAGTTGAGAGGGGTAGCGGGAAGTCGTTCTTAGTCCCTGTGGAGTCACGAGAGGCTGGGACCCTTCTAACCATCATCAGGGAGTGGGTTCATCCAGAAACGACACTTTTGTCTGATTGCTGGAAGGCCTACTACTGCTTGGATGATAAGGGTTACCGTCATTTCACTATTAGCCACTCCTTAAAATAATACCAACTTTAATTACATTTTTTAATATGTTCCGCGCCTCAAAAAAAAGTGTTGGGACGGTTTTTTTATTGTGTTGATTCGATTTTTATAAGTTGGAAGAAAAGTCTCTATTCTGGAATAATACCAAACTATGTATCTAGGAACTAAGATCATGTCGCAAAACTGACATTTGAAGGTTAACGGTTTGTCACTAGGCTTACTCACCATGTTGATAGTGGTCTGGAGGCCACAAGTTACAAGTCGATACAATCACAATATTTAATAAACACCGAAACACCTACAAAAAATTAACAGTGATTTTTAGTAACAAGTAAATTAACTGAAAAGTACAACCTAATGAATAATACAGGCTTAATTCCACAAAAAGAACCTGATGTATTGAAGGTTAGCTTTTCCGGATTGAGGATTAACCTGATTTTGAGGTTATATTTACCTCCTGTATAATAGAAGTTTTTTTATGTCTGAAAATTATTTGGGCAATTTTTCTACATAGAGTAGTTGTGTAATTTTTTATGTCTGAAAATTATTTGGGCATGTTTTTATAATGTAAGTGAATTTTTAAAAACACCTGTTAAAATTATTACAATAGGAATATTTTTATAGAGTAGTTGTGTAATACTGTTATACTACCCAAGAACAAATAGCATCGAACAAAATAATCAAGAGAGAATAAAATACATCAAAAATTACCTACAAAATAGTAGACCAAGCCGACATGCAGCTAAGCACTAAAGCACCGCTTGCATGAGCGAATCGAATTTCCCTTGCAATTTGTTACTCATATTCGCTCCGTTCACATAATTAGTTATCTAATCTATTGACTGTTTTATATTGTAAAGTGCTGTAACATTTTAATTCATGATTTTGACAATGCCTATTTCTTGTAAAACTTGATCAATGGCAATAAAGTTCTGATTTCCTCGCTTTGGCATTCGGCCGTTCGATTGCCACGGGCGTTACTTGGTACATTATCACGTATCAGACTTACGTGGTATATTATCACGGGCGCTACGAGGCTGTTCGCTACTCTCACATCCTCGCTTCGGCCTTCGGCCTCAGACTTACGTGTTCTTTTCCAACACGTTTTATTACATATAATTGACTTTAAATATACTATGTGCACTAAAACTCAATGCTACCTATACGGGATTGAGCGAGCGTCTATCATCGTGGCTACGTCACAGCCCCCTTCCAGTACTCCGGGACGAGTCGGCATCCCGCACATCAAAGAAGTGAGTAGGCCCTTCTATATTAGGTCCTGGTCGAGAGGGTCAGGACTCAGGGCCGCTTCCGGTATGAATATGAGTCACCTACTGGGACAGTTTTGAATCTGTAAAATCTTTCATTCATAGATTTATTTAAATTTTTGAAAATTTGACGTGCTTGCGAACTTTTCTGAGTGTGACTCTCAAAAAATAATGTTTATCGGCCTCCTAACAACTTGTCAAATAAAAGTTTAAAGTTCACCCAATTTGAATATTTTGCTCTGTATTTGGTAACAAAAATCGAAGACAAAATATATGGGAAGTGGTTGGGGGAAGCCTATCAGCTCCACAGAAGAGGTAGAAATAACTAGGCTATTATGATTTTATCTCCTCCGTGATCAGCTGCCTGCTTCTCGCCCTCTGCCTATCTCCCTCGCCCTCTGCGGTGTACAAGTACCATATCGCCTCCTCTGGATCTGTCAGCCCGGTACACAGTGTAGTTTCTGACAGATACTCTGTCACCCGGCCTGAGTAGGTGAGTTTTATGGATTAAAGCAACATCCACGTCGTGATCCTGAAGAAACTGGGCTATCTCGAGGCTTTTTGACCGAAGTATGTCCGCGTTCCACGTTAATATTCGTGGGGGTTTATTCATGGCGCTCGGGTACTAATGTTTGCAGTACTCCGATCAGCCGGGTGATTATAGTCAGCTGGCGCACAAGGAGAGACATGATCTTTTGTAGCCCCCAGTGCAGCCCGGGTGTGGTCTGTGATGAGTATTCGACTGGTGTGTTTGGCCCCATGGTGGGTGTGGGGGCGGTCGTAGCGTCGGGATTTGCAGTAGGGGTGGTTGCGGGGGTGGTGGTGGCCGGTGGGACGCTCCACCCGGCTGACAGCGCTGCGCAGTGAGGGCCGGGCTGCGGTGCGCTCATTGTATGGGGCAGGTGTGGGGCGCTGGGTGGTCTCACTCTGGTGTCCACTAGTAGGGCTGGCTTTCTCGTGCGGCCGGCTGAAATTCGGACCACGATTTGCAGGGTTGCCAGCTTTCCTTCTCCGTGGAAAACGAAGTGCGTCTGCGTAGCTCGTCTCGTCGTCACCGTTGTCGTCACTGCTGTCGTCAACGTCGGGTGTGTGCCCCATGTCGCTTGTAGAATTTGTAGTTAGCGCCGCCTCGCCGGGGGCCGAGGGCAGTATTGACCGAGAGGGAGCGAGGGAGCTCGACGCGTGTTGAATGGGCTGCGCCGGACAATGGCAACACACCCTCCACGGGTCGCATAGATGCGCGGGCAAGCCTGCTCTTTTATAGTCGGTGAGCGCGGTGAGGAAGTGAAGGGAGAGATACTTAGTTCTATAAATGGCCGGTAGAGCTTGTCAAGATCAGTGTTGTAAAAGTACTACTTAGCCAATGCTGCCGCTAGGTGGCTCTACTCGTTGTACTTTCTGACAGTTTACGCTGGATAACACGGGGATGGTACACTTCCTATAATACATTGAAAATCAATGGTTCCGTCTACATCCAGAATCCGTAGAGTATGTCCAAACATTTAGGTACTCTGTGGTGTTTCCAATCACGTCAGGAATTAAGGATTGATTGAAGTTTAAGGTTATGCGAATAGAATGTTACAAAAATAAGCTTGTTACTATTTTTCATGGTGCAAAATATTTATTTAGTTTTCCTGGAATAGGTTTCGCGTTTAAGATGAAAAGTTAGGTGTTATTTCTATGTTTTACTTTTTGCTGTATGCATAGCATTTTTAGTCATTATCACCCAAATATTTTAATCTAGTTCTATCACTGCTTGTTGATTCTCAATAGGCCTAGCTATTCAGGTAAGGCATGCTTAGAAAGTGTTTTCGATTATCTGTAACTAATGTGTGCATACATACGCACACGTGCCCATGTATTATGTTATCATTGTGCAGCTCTGCTATTTTACATGAGAAGTGGGTTAAATTGTAAGTTATAACTGCAAGATTTGTAGACAAAGATGTATATTTTCAACCGTAAAAGTTATTAGGTTTCAATACCCTGTTTTACAACACAAATCCCCTGGAAAACTTTTGTGAGAGACAGAGATGGTGGCAAGGAAGTGAGCTTTCTCCACGCACTTCTCGCCGGTCCTATTCCTCCTCTAACAGGGAGGAAAGCAAACAGATGAGCCAAGTGCGTAGTCAAGACTCTAGGCTAAAGTCGAGCTCAAGAAGTAAGATGTAGGGAACATAACCCACTTTCCCTTGCTGACTAGACATTTCATTATATTATCTATAGTAGACTTACTTGGACAATCTACTTTTCAGCCAAGGGTTTGTTAGATTCTAGAGTTTAGTTTGATCTAGGATCTAAGACCTGCCCAAACTCTGGAGTATGAGGTTTGATTTTCACAGTAAGGGGCTTAAAGATGCAAGAGTTTATGATGGAAGAATGATCTTGCAAATTGTAACCTTGAGTTTCTAAAAGTATAGGATTATAGTAATGTTTTTAACTTACCCAAGGCCAGTGTAAGTTAAATAGTTCCTTACTCTTCCATGGATCACCAAGGACCTCCATTTTACAAGGGTTATAACTGCATCTGTTATTTAGGGTTTCCTGAATAAAGGACTACTGTTGTTCAGGGCTGGCAATGTTTTACAGTTGCGTACAAGTTGTGTAAGGTTTCGGTTCGATTCCTAGTGCAGGCATATGGGTATGGACAGAAGTTTTTAGTGATGATGACACAATCTCTAGAATGTAACTAACCTTAAAAGAAAGTAGTTGATCAGTGTTATACACCCTCAGTGTTAGCCACTTCTTTATTCCTCTGTCATGTCATGCCAAGGACCTCCATTTTACAAGAAAGAACTATATCTGTTTTCATAATATATTGTCCTGCATAAGACTTCGCCTCAAAAGGGCTGGCAATGTCTTACAGTTATGACTGTTGTTAAGTATGATTTTCGGGTAATCGATTCAAATTGTATTATTTGGGTATGGTTATTCATTTGAACGTGTCTAATTGGGTTTACATTGTTATTACTTCTGTAATATAATTAAAAGTGCAACAGGTATTGCATGTTATAAAAACACAATCTATTCTATCGCCACTTTATATAGATTATTTTGTTTATCCAGAGTCACAAGTCTTTGTAAGCATTGTCTCGCGCGTGGCACCGAAATTAAAATAAAAAGGGAAAGGGCTAATGTTACACATAAATTCAATGACAAAAGCCAATTCGATTTCAATCATGGAGGCTTCAAATTTCACAACTCAGTCATTACTTATTTTTGTTATACCCATTTAAAGATTTTGAGAAATCAGGTCCAAATTCCACATTTTACATACAATTTATTTTGAATGACAACATTTTTGTCAAAATAATCTATGGGATTATGTTACAGGGTTGTGATGTTTCCCTTAGAGGATTTTCAAGCAAAATTAGTCATTGAAAAAATTGTATGTGAAATGTGGCATTTTAAACATGATTTCATGTAATCTTTAAAAGGGTATGACAAAAAACGAGTTGAGATAAATAATTTTCTTTGCATTGTTTAATTTGTGTTGACATTCTTTTTCTTTTAAGGTGCCACAAGGAGGGGGGTTGTATTTAAAAAATTTGGAAGGCACATTCAAAACTCACCCTATATATATAGGGACACAGAAATACAATAGTGATCATCTATTGTTTAGTGTGACAATCAATTGGCTCTTGTTTACTTGTTTATGTATATAGCATTTTCAATTTGTTTACATATTCATTAATTTTTTCAGAGTGACTAAAGAAGTATTGCGAAATAAAATCAGCCATCATGATGACAACTCATAAATCAGGAGGACAATCAGGACGCAAAAAAGTCCAGGTTTGCTAAGTTTTCAGTTTTATTTTTCAATGCTTACTTAACGATTTACATAATTAATTGATATGTTTTGATCTTATTTTCTCAGTCTATTAACACATTTTTAGACTTTCACAAATTATTTTTACAGACACCAAGTTAAGCGATCTTATTTGAGGCTTTATAAGTTTGAAATAAGACCAGAATTACATAGTTGATAGTGTATTTCTTAATGGAGATACGTCAGTTGCCTATTTAGGTATTAGGTTTCTGACAAGAAAGCAGAAACAAATTTTAAACATTTATTCTCAAGTGTATTTACTATAGTGAACATTTTAATATGAATAGCTTCTTAATCCACAACTACTTATGTTGGCAACTAATAGACTGTATTTTTAGTTGTTATTTCCTACTCAAATAACTAAAAACCACCATCTTCTTAAATTCTTAATAAATCAGTCAGTGACTGCAAAAGTTTTGCTTCCTACTTGTCTCTATTAAGAAGTGTACAATAGACTCCCTCTCGTTTGGTTCGGCTGTTGGATGGTCCATCGGCCAGCTGAGGCCTAATCATACGATACATCTACAATTTGTTTGTAAGTTTGTATTCATTTGAGTGGTTTCTTTTGAAATTAGTCTCAAATCCTAAGGTTTTGCTGAATGGTATTTGCGTTTTTGACTTTATTGACTAACTTTACCTTTAACTACTATAATTTTTTGAAATGGAGATTATTGGCAATACTTAACAAAATATTTCAAATACAAGAAGGCCAATAAAAAGTAATATTTTATTCGACAAGCGCTTTCGACAGCAATGCTGTCATCGTCAGGCAAACTTGTTAGATGAAAAATTAAAATAATCAAAAATTAATATTTATATACAATTGTTGACTACTATACTGACACCATAATTCATCCCCTCGTTACCTTTCACCCCCTCATCATTGGAACTGGTCCAGCCATCTACCTTTCAGTCGGGTTAAGGTCTTTGACCAGTGAACACCCCACTCAGTGCTTATCACTCTTTGTTTTGGGAATATTGCATGATTCCATCTCGCAGATGTGGTATAGTGGTTGCGTGATTTTTGTGTCTAAGTGGTGACATGCAGTGGACATGGTTTAGTACTTAAACTATACTACCATTGCTATAAAAAAGTGTGCTAGAGGCATAGAACAAAACTAAAAGCTTTTTAAATTTAAATCAGATGTGTGCATATATTGGTGCCTTAATATAAATTATATTTGTATACACGGTTTAGTTCATAAATAACTGTGTAAGAATTTACTGTCACCTTTTCCTAGTGGTTAAACTTAACCCTTCCAAAGCGGGAAACGGATATATCCTCAGACCTGAATTGGGCCTAAACGCGGCAGACGGATATATCCTCAAAACTCTATTGACTAACATATAATAAATTCTAGTTGCCACAGGATCCACTAGAGTTCAGGAGAATGTCGAATAGTCTTTCCAAACAGCCGTTGTTGTGAACTGAGCGGCTATAGTCCGTCTTGGGGGAGGGAGGGGTGGCTTTGTCACCTGAGGCACGCTTGGCCCCCAGTCTGAGCACAACTATTACGCGTGAAACGGATATATTCTCGCCTTGGGCTTCGATGTTATTTAGTGAGTGACGGGGCTGTGTGGTGTTTTTATTGTTTGATTCTTGTTGTACGCTTGTTTTAGACTAACCAATTATGTACTTTGGGGTTTACTAAAGCATATAAAACAGGTTTTATAAACGATATTTGATTCAACTTTATTATTAAGTTTATTTTTCGACATTATAATTTTTTTATTAATTTTTTATTTTACTACAAAAATATTAGTTTGGTTTTAGGTTAGAATAATTTCAATTACACTAAATTTTAGAAATAAACAGCTTTTCAAGACAATAAACAATCAAAATTCTTATTTTTTCCTGTAAGTTTTGAAAATGTATAAAAATAAATTATATGTATTATTTCTTAAATACTTTTGTATTTTTTAATGCTTGTGGGATCATTAAACCAAAAAGAAAATTCACGTTAAGAAACATTACATGTTAGTTTTTGAAAATAATTACGCTTTTTGAGTAAAATAGGAAAATGTTATTTCGCTTGGGAAGGGTTAATAAATGGTTATGGTTTTATTCAGATGATTAACAAGGTCTTGCATAAAAACAATATTATAAGATGAATAATAATCAATACTTACAAAAACATTCTTTTAGCTGACTAATTTTAACAATTAAAAAAAATCTGATCTGTTAAAAATTGATATTTTGAAGAAAGTAATGTAGAAGATACAGTAAACTACTGCTAAAATTGCTAGGATATGAAATAACAACTAACCTATGAAGAAAAGAAAAGAAACACAAATTTATTTATTCAATAGTTTGTTTATAAAAAAATAAAAACAAAACAAAACGTTGTATAGTACTGAGGTAAGATTTAGAGGGTCTAGTAGTTAAGGGTTAACTTAGGCCTAAGGCTAAAATACACAGTTTTCGGAGCTCTATAGCGCCTCCAAAAGTCTTTTCCTTTTATTTTTGGATAGTGTGGCCATAATTTAGTTAGTACCGTATGGTACACTTCCAAGTTGGCCGAACAAGAGGGAGTCTAATGTAATTAAAAAAAAGGAAGTTTGCTACCTTTCAAAGCCCTGATTGTTCATAATATGATAAACTGTGATTGGTGATACAGGTATCATTTGTGATTCGAGACGAGGTGGAGAAGCAGCATCGAGCCGGTGTGAACTCGCTACAGTACGACCCAGCCCTGCAGCGCCTGTACTCAGCCGGCCGAGACAGCATCATCCGCACATGGAACTGCAAACAGCCCAAGGATCCGTATATCCAGTCCATGGAACACCACACCGACTGGGTCAATGATATTGTACTGTGCTGTGGCGGCAAGAATTGTAAGTTTGCTGTAGTCCATATATTAACATTTATTTAGTATTTTCTTTGATATCAAAGTTCTATTCTGTTTTTTTGTTAGTCTAGGAGTTATCCAAGCCTTGCTTTTATTATCAGTTATTTCACACTTCTTGTCGTTTAACTCCTTGCTAAGAAAATTGTCTTGCTTCCACATTCCTCTTTAATTCATTTAACAATTCTTGTAAAGTAAGTAAATATTCATGTTAAATTAAGGATAATCATACTAATATGTTCTTACGCAATGCTTAGGAAAATCTTTTTCTCCTGTAAAAAAATATATTTACTGAAAACTGAAAAGATTTTTCAATAAAATATTTGATTTTGACAGTGATATCAGCAAGTTCGGACACAACAGTGAAAGTGTGGAATGCTCACAAAGGGTTTTGCATGTCGACACTGAGGACGCACAAGGATTATGTAAGAGCTCTGGCGTACGCGAGAGACAGAGAACAAGTAGCGTCTGCTGGACTAGACCGAGCCATCTTCCTGTGGGACGTTAACACCCTCACTGCGCTTACTGCTAGCAACAATACTGTCACAAGTAAGTAGAGGGGCATTTCAAAGTGGGAACCCCATTAATCCGAAAATCCGCCTAATCCGAACACTGTTGGGGGGAAAAAGTTTATAAAACTGTTGAGTAGGTAAAATTAATAAAACTAGTTTTCCAAGTTATGTAACACTGTATGTGTTTAGTAACGAACCAGCACTCACAATGACACACTCTAAACGCAGGTAGGCGCTCAAACAATAGCTTTGAATAAACTACATCCACTCGGTGGGGTAGCAAGCAACACACTGACAGTACGAAGCGATGAGTCATCATTTGTTTTTAGAACGGATGGCTGTACTGTAAAGGCCTGCGCGCAGGGTTGGGGTGGAAAGGTCTGTGTCCTATGTTACGCACGTAAGCCCCACTGCCACAGCCATTTGTGCACCGCCCGTCATATCTGCGTACGTTAATTCGACGCTGTTCATTATTGCAGAGTACTACAGGACAAACATACATCTTTTCTTACATTTAAATATAAAATATTAGTCGCTCAAAGTCAATATATGACCTTATAAGGTCACAATTTTTGCTATTCCGAACAGGGTCCGGTCCCAATTAGTTTGGATTAGCAGGACTCTAGTGTAATTATCTATTGTTATAAAACGTCTTTCTTTATATTTCAGCATCATCATTAAATGGGAGTAAAAATTCAATCTACAGTTTGGCAATGAACCCTCCTGGTACTGTAATTATCAGTGGGAGTACGGAGAAAGTGTTGAGGGTGTGGGACCCTCGCTCTTGCAACAAACTCATGAAGCTCATAGGTAAGTTGACCAAGGTGCCTGTAATGGGTTTTCATTTCAATGTTTTAGTTTGCACTTTAGGTCTATACTGTCTCTATTTCGGCCATTTATCTCTCTAGCTTGTCCCGGCAAATCATTGATAATTCAATATAATTACTATTACAATTAAAATTTTTATCTTTAGTTAACTGTTTCAGATTTTTAACACATCACTTAGCGCTGCAAGGCTGGACAGCCACCACCTTTGTTATATTTTATTTTAAGCTTGCGTGTTTGTTGTGTGTTAAGGTCATGCAGATAACGTGAAGGCACTGGTTGTCAACCGAGACGGCACTCAGTGTCTGTCCGGGAGTTCTGATGGCACTATCAAGCTGTGGTCGTTGGGGCAGCAGCAGTGTGTTCAGACATTCAGGATACACAATGAAGGTGTCTGGGCTCTCTTGGTAGGTGCACTTCGAAAGCCTGTAATAAGTACATTTCAAGTTTTTAAAACAGTTACTCTTATACCAATATTTTTTGACATGTATACAAATATTTTGTGTAGTGTTAGTATTTAACCTTAAACTTATAAAACTTATACAAGGGTTCTGTAAAAAGTAAGGTTCCTAATCCTGTAAACTCACTGGGCAAGAAGCTAGACAAAATCCGGCAACACCGCCTTGTTCAGTGGTTAACCACTCCTGATCCTGGCTTAACAGAAATCTCTGTGAAGTTCAGTGCCGACCTTGCATCCATCCGCGATTGAACTCCCAATCGCTGTCACCGCCAGGTGTGAAGTTCGTACAGTTCCTTTTTTTTCTCTAAGGTTATCATTGGTTGATATTCATAGGCAGTTGTGTGAAATTCATGGAGAAGCTTGTAACAGCATTTAACACATCCGTGTAAAGAGTTCTCCAAAGAACGCTCAGTCATCCTCAATGAACAAAGGAGTGGTATAGGATTTCTAACAAAGTAGTGTCGAAGATTGAGCAAATTCTGTTGGACGATTTGAGAGCTGGCTGCCTGGGTTCTTGAGGTTTGTGAAAAAACAATTGACACAATTTCGACTGAAAGGTTGGGTTATCATAAGGTGGCTAAGCGGTGGGTTCCGCAAGTGCTTTCAGACACTCATAAAACTGATAGCATCAACAGCCCTCGGGAGTTTCTTTGAGAATTCACTGAGAATACCGGTGGACTTCTTTGAGGCAAGATTCCAAAAGTGGACTAATTGTTACAAAAATGCGTGGGAAATCTAGAGATTATGTTGACAAATAGGTAAAACATTAAGTTTTTCAATTATGTGTTTTTCAGTTTAAATAAAAATGCCTTACGTAAAAAAGGTGAAAACCTTATTTTTTACACAATTTTAGTGTGTGAGATTTAGTGCCAACTTTCACTGTTTGTTCCCAGGCAACAGACAGCTTTACTCATGTGATTTCTGGAGGAAGGGACCGCAAAGTGATGATGACAGACTTACGCAACACCAACAAGTCTTCCATCTGTGTCTGTGAGGAGAGTGCTCCAATACTGAAGATGGCTGCGCCACCAGACTTCAGCGGTGTTTGGGTCGCTACCTCGGAATCTACCATCAACTACTGGGTGATTATCTTTATTTAATTTTGAACTATTTTACGTTATCAGTATTTGTTTGTGCAATGTCAACATGAAATTAAACAGTTTTTTGGAGTAAAAGTAGAATAGATACAATTTTTGGAATGTACTTCTTTAGTTTAAGACTACCATTTTCGATTTCTTGGTAAAATTCCTCCTTACAGTTAAATTCATAGTAAAATCATTTAAGGGTTTAATTTAAATATTATGCATTTCATTTGTAAATATATTTACATTACATTCATTTACTGATTTTGATGATTTTAAAACACTACATACATAACGTTCCCTTCTTTATTGCAAAATGCCCTTTTTTGTAAAGATTGATAAGATTTATTAATTTTAATGTTGGTTTCAGACAATACCTAAAAGAGATTGGATTGGTGACGGCAATATAGGCTCAGGAGATGAAAGCGATTGTGTAAACAGTTTGAAACCTGTTAATACTAAAGCTGAGATGGTTATCAAAGGAGGACCAGCTATCAGAAGGTTTCACATACTAAATGATAAGAGATACATTCTTACGCAAGATACTGAAAATAATGTAGCTGTCTATGATGTTCTCAAGGTAAGATCCTCTATTTTGTAATTAGGAAAGCAGAGATCTGACAGAATCCCAAACATTCTACATTTTGAGTGTTCAGAATATTTGATAGCAGACTTAATTGTAATAATTTGTAATCGTTACATTTTTCTGTAATTTTTAAAATTACTTCTGGCCCATAGTTAACTACCATACCCATTCATTTTAATTGGTTGAAAGTAAGAAAAATAAGCTGTCATGTTGTAGCTATTAGGTAAAACTTCATTGAGTTAATTTAGAAGATAAACCTTTATGTAGAGTTAATGATTCTTGAAACCTTGTTAAGTTGGTAATTAAAAGTTGAATAATTGGGATTTAAATCTTGGAACAATGTTTTTAAAACCATTAGCTTGAAGCTTTATAATGTTTCTGTTCCTTTTATAATCTTTTTCAATGTGTAAAGTTGCACTTATTCCACTAGAAGTACGTTTTGGTTTATACCTAAAAGCCAACTTTAATTTGATTAAAATGTAGATCTAATTAAATTATATTTTTAGGCTTGTAAAGTTGAAGACTTAGGACAAATCAACTTTGATGATGAAGTGAAAGCAAGGTTCAAATTTGTATATATTCCAAATTGGTTTAATGTGGATCTAAAAACAGGGGTAAGTATTTAATCCAACATATTATTGTAAGATTTAAGATACAATTTTTAATCCAGGTAACCAATGTAGGTAGTAGGAATAGTTTAATATATTGAATATTAACCGAATCTTCCTTAGGGTCTAACTTGGTAATTCATAATTCAGGACTTTGGGTATTTAAAATTGGGGGTTTAAAATTACCTGGTGTAGACAAAAGTGACTCCTCAGGATTTGTCTACCATTTTGGACAATATTTTGTTACCAGAGCCTGTTTCAGTTTCCCGAACATTAAACTTTATCCAAGAACCCTCGAATCAAAAGATTTTATGCACTTCCAGAGTAAAAAAAGTTTCTTTCAAAAAAATTCACACTTTTTAATTTTTAACTGATAAAACTTTGTCAAGTTTTTGTAGGTGAAAAACCAAAAGCTTCCTTGGCTAAGTTAAATCTCACACGTCCTCTAAGTTAAGATGATATGGATTTTGTTAGTTATAATATTTAGTTGCTGGACCAAAGATTTGTCAAACTCAATTGCTATTGAAAAAAATGATTGCATTTCTTAATGTTTAAGATGCTAACAATTCACCTGGGCCAAGATGAAAATGATTGCTTCTCAGCCTGGGTTTCCTCCAAAGAAGCTGGGCTAGCTCCTAATGAAATGGTTGACCAGAAAGGTAAGGATCATCTTAATTGGTTTTAAAACTTATATAAGGCAAAATTGGGTGGGTTCCAACTCCTCCACCAAAAAGTGAAAGTGATAGGGCATTCCAACTCCTCCACCGTAGAAAGAGAGAGAGAGGAGAGAGGAAATAATTAAGAACGCTTGGGCACACCAGTTGACACGCACCCTGGGAGCTCTTGGACCCGACCCTGGAGGTGTTTGACCGGGAATCCCGGCTGTCACCTTTGGAGCTCGGCAATGGTTACGTATCATTTCGTCAAGTGGTGTTTTGTCAATCCCTAGAAAAGGAGCTTAAATCTACCCAAAATTACTTTACTCACAAATGAACAAACTAATGATGTGCTTTTTTGTCAACCCGAAATTCGGGAATTACGACGCAGTTAGCAGGTGGAGAGCAGGTAGGCAGTGATGCCACTGACCGGTTACGGTACACTGTTGTCGGTGCCTCATTTTTTATCATATTTTTGGAGCGAGTTATTAGACTTCGAAGTGAGGGAAAATATTTTAAAAATTTGATAGTAGATTCGATGTGGTCGTCTGGTGTTTCTCATAAACTTAAAAGTATTATTGTCCGTACTTTCACGTCAAAACTTCTGGATACCATTCCTGATTAGCCCTGAAACACTTTAGAAATATGAAGAGTATATATGTATATATGATTTTTAAATACAAAGGTGGGTTGTATTGTACATAATTTTAAACAAAAGACAATTCTCAACATTTTGACAAAACAATTTTTTGATATGTTGCCCCATTATAAAACTAAAGCTATAAACGTAAATCGCGTAAGCTTTTACGGACGCCCTGTACTCAAATTGTATATTTGATTAAAAATATGATGTTTACGTATTGTTTCATAGAATTTGACGAGCTTTTCAACGGTATGTCGTACAACCATGTTTTGTAAACATTTCTAACCTCAAAGTTGATGTAAACATTGAAATTACTTTTATCATTATTAAGTCAAAAACATAAAATAGTAAGGTAATGCTTGTTGCATATAATTGTTAAGACCATTTTAAAATGAACATTTTTTGTATTAAACATAATTTTTTATCTTTATTCATTTAAGAGCTGTTACAAAAATACCAATTTTAACCTTGATTGTGCCTGTATTTTAGTTGTTTATACGGTCGTTTGACTTGCTTAGTATATAAATTAAAAGCAAAAATTCTAATAAAGTAGTTCTTCTTGGTAAAAAGCTCATAAAATGACAAAAACAAACCAAAACAAAACAAAAATAAGAATATAACAATAATTGTTTGTAGCTTTTATAAAACAGAGTTGGGAAAGAAAAACCAGTTGTCATGGTTATATGCTCAATATTTTATCTGCTGTGTTATATCAGCCCATTATTTTCTCCAGCAGTTGTATTGTTGTTATTCAAATTTATTTACATTTTACGTGACAATTGCAATGAATAATCAGGGTCCCTTTGATGAATTCTAATTTATTGTTATTTCATCGCCAATATTGACTACTTAAAATAGTGTGATGACTTTTATTTCTCTTTGTGAATAATGGTTTACAGTAACGTGGAAGTGTTTCATATGCTTATGATACTGGGGGAGTGCCTCCAAATTGGCGATGTAATAACAATAAGTATTCATCAATGGTGCCATGAGTATTCATTGCAATTGTCACATAATAATGTAAACAAATTTGAACTACAACGATACAACAGGAATTTCCTGAAATCTCCATGCATAATTTTCAGAGAATAAAGTTTGTATCATCTTTCTAGCTCTAATTGTTCTCCTGTAATCGGTTTAGGACACTTTATTGTGGCCACCCGGTATATCACATAAAACCCACACAAAACAAAAGAAAGACTTTGCTAATGTTTAAACAAACAGTTTAAATATAAACAAAACAAAAGCAAAATACCGTATTAAATCCAAAAAAATTGACTTAACGTTATAACTTTCAGCCATGTTATCTCCAGTTTTATTCCCGGTTCAGTATTCGTTTCCTTTTTATTTTGAAATAACGACTTTGAAACCGTTTGTGGCAATCTCTGACTCCCTCTAGCGGCCACAACGAAATCACGACTTCGATACTGCTCACGACGATCTCTTGACTCGCTAGCGCTTGCGTCGAAATAACGACTTTGATACCGTTCGTGATGATCTCTTGACTCCCGCTAACGCGTGCGACGAAATCACCAGTTCACCTAAGGCAAATTACTCAACCAAATTTCGAGCTTTAACAATCAGGTCCAGCCGAGTTCGAGTATCGGTAAATACTTGACTTGATACTCGATAATTGAGTACTCGCACATCCCTAATATTAGATCTTTAAAGCAATAATCTTTTATAATTGATTTAATATTTACACTTTCCAAATAAAACAAAACATAGTTATCCTAGTTACACACATAGCCTAGCGTCGTATACACAGTACATACAAATTAGGCTGGGGCTTAGTGTTGATGGTAGCCAGAGCTGCAAAAGGAAAGGAGGAATGAAGCAAATTGGCTGAAGTATTACAAGAGCCAATTAGTGTGCTTTATTTGTCCTTTTTCTTCGCCACTCTGGCCTGCTCCTGATGCTTCATTTATCTGTTCTGATGAAAAATAAATTGCAAATAGATAAAACACAATTTCACAAAATGTATAATTCTGAAATAGTAATGTTTTTCAGTGAACTATGGGAATCTTTTATTGAGAGCTTTATTAGAAAACTGGTGGACAACTCTTCATGTCGACGAAGAGGCTGAAATGGTAAACGACTCAATCCCAGCTCAGTCAAGACTCAATAACGAATACTTCAAAGTTCCAGGCCACACTCCCTTGATATTTAGGTAAGTAATGAAAATTACATGTGCTCGGAAAACAGTTTTCTGTAGTTTTGCACGATAATATTCGATTAGATACCAGTAATTTTAATATAGAAACAGATAATCTTTTTGTTTTTGGGGGGCACAGTCAGTATTTTATCAATATTACCAATGTTATTGCTGGTAGTTTCCTTGATAAATAAACTTAACACATAACTGCTAAACAAATCTTTTAACATGAACGTTTGTACGAGGGCTGTCCAATAAGTTCGCGAACTGGTTCAATATGGTGGCCTTGAGGCGACGTAAAGCTCCGCCAACTACATCACGTGACTACTGGACATCCAATGAAGCGTCAGTGCTAGTTTGACAGTCAACCTATGCATTTTAACCTGTCAGTGTCAGTTTATATTTTATTTGTTTTTGCTGTTTGTCAAAAAATGGGTATTGATAAATCACTGAACAACGAATCAACATCAAATTTTTAGTGAAACTAGGGAAAAGCTCTCAAGATGTTACAGATATGTTGAGGGCTGTTTATGGAGATAATGCCTTGAAGAAAACGTCCATTTTCAAGTGGATTAAACGTTTCAAAGATAGCTGCGAAGACGCTAAAGATGATGTAAGGCAGTGACAACCTTCAACCTCATGTGTGGATGAAAACATTCATCGTGTGCAACCCTTGGTGTCTGATGATCGCCGGAAAACTGTTAGAATGATTGCAGATCAACATCTGAATTCTATGTTGACGCCCTTAGGCTGAGAGGTCGCGGCCAAGTGAGGCAGAATTTTTGTCAAGGCGATGGATGGAATCTTCACCATGACAACGCCCCTGCACATTTTGCTTTGATGGTTCGTGAGTTTTTGGCAACAAAGTCCATCACCCTCCTTGACCACCCACTATTCGCCAGATTTTGACCCCTGTGTTTTGTCTTTTTTCTAAAATGCAAAAATCGATGAGAGGGCATCACTGGATCACTTGATGTTGATTCGTTGTTCAGTGATTTGATCAATCTCCATTTTTTGACGAACAGAAAAAACAAATAAAATATAAACTGACACAGGCAGCTTGATAGGCACAGTGTCAAACAAGCACTGTCCAGTAGTCACGTGATGTAGTTGGTGGAGCTTTACGTCGCCTCAGGGCCGCCATATTGAACCAGTTCACGAACTTATTGGACAGACCTCGTATTTGAATCAAGGTTATAACTGTGGCTAGCAGCAAATGTGCTGGAGGAAATTTTGCTGTCAGTTAAAAGTTTTAGAGATTTGAACTACCAGTCATGAACAAAGAAATGAGATCCGATGGACAACTTAAGAAGGCATAATGGGTTCATCTGTCTAACAATGTTCTAACTGATACCTAAATATAAGTTCTATCAGTGAAATTTTATGGTTTTGATGTTCTCCATCTTGTGTTTGTGATGGGTTTTGAGTTTTGACACAAGTTATTGTTATCAGTGAGGTGGGAGGAAGAACACTGTATCGGCTGTTGGTTCGAGACGCAGGAGGTGAGACAGAGAGTGTTCTTCTAAATGAGACTGTACCTTCTTGGGTAGTTGACATTGTTGTTGACAGAAACATGCCTAAGTTCAATAAGATACCATTCTACCTCATTCCACTGCCGTCCACTGTCAAAAACTCATCAAAAAGGTATGTTTATCTGTTTTCATCTCCATACACCTGTTGTTATATCCTATTTGATTTCAACCCCAGAGTCAGTGTCAAGAGGCAGGGTAAAGAGAACAGGTAGGAGAACGTGTTTGTGTAATGAGTCTTTTGTTCTTTGACTCTTACCCTCTCACCTTTAAAACCCAGCTGTGTAGGTATGCCAACTACAATAGATGGCCAATCAATATTAATCTTTGTTTCCAGTTTCTAATTTTATTCACTGTGGCCCCATAACAGTTACTTACTAATACAGATTCCGCCAATCTGTTCTTGTTAAAAACATGTTGGACGATACATTTCATCATAATTAAATAATCTTCTACGTCCTATCTTCAATCAACTTGTAAGCTTTATCATTGTTAAAATTCAAACTTACTACTAGAGGTGTGCGAGATCTCCAGATTTCAAGATCGAGACGAGACTTTTTTTCTCGGCAAGAGTTTTGATTCTGAAAAAAATCGAGATGAGAAACAACAAATTCAAAATATACCAAAATTTGGAATACTATAAAATTGACTAAAAGATCCATCCACCTGAAATAGACATAACCCACATTTTACTGCACTATCAAGTTTATTTAAATATCTTATTGTGGTTTACAGCCTAACAAATCCAAATTAGAACTTAGTGATTGTCAGTACAAGGTAGGGTATTGGCGTTTGTAACTGAAACTTGATGTGATAGGGTAAAACAAGGAATAATAATTTATTTTACTTGAATATCTATAATCTTTATGTTATAACCTTAATATTTTAGTTTAATATTTCTGGTTGTTAGTTAAATTTTGGATTTAACTTACAATAATTTAGGTTATATTGCTGTTGGTTCGGTGTAGCCTATAATAGCTTTAGTTAGCTACAGCTTGAGAATATATTTTTCACTCTTTCAAATGAAAATAATTATAATACATATAATATTTGGTAATTAAATTACTAAATTAAATTTTAATTTGGTAATTACAAACTGGACTGATGTTTATTTAATTATGTGTACAATACTTAGACTAAAGGAGCACTCAGGTAAAAAAAACACATTGCATTTTCAATATTACAATAAAACCTAAAACAACTGAGCAAGCTACTCAAGAAAAGCAAGAGCAAACAAATGGGGTGAAAAATTAAAATTTCTCGTCTCGGTCTCGATTCTTGAGATTTTGGCTGATTCTCGCCTGATCTCGTCTCAACCAACCTCTCACACCTCTACTTACTACACAAAAAGACTGCTGACAAGAACAATAAAAAAAATAAAAATTAAGTTTTATAACTTTTAATTGCCCTTCGGCATGTAGTTTCGGGGCATTTGCAACTGTTTTGCCATTATGATGCAAAATATCAGCTAAGTTACAAGGTCAGATTTTTAGATGCCATATTTTTTGGCCGCCGACTTGTCAGAGCCTTAAAAAAAATGTTTTCCAATTTTTCCGGGAAGTGCCTTAACATTTACTTGTTCAGTCAGTCACATTTACAATACTTTATAGTGTGTCTTTATAGTATATTAATTAATGTAATTCTGTACACAAAACACATTTTTAGTGTTAATCAATAAGCTTTTAATTTTAATAAATTGTTATGTGATTTTTTAAGGCCCTTTTTTGACACTAAGCATAGCCGTTTAAAAATTTCTCCATGAAATCTATATAAATAAAATAAGACTTTTGTCTGTACATTGCAAAGAATCTATCAGTTTTTGGTTATTTGGTGTTTATATACTTTGCATAGACCGAAACTGGTGTCAACAAATTCCTGTCCGTCTGTAACGTTTTTAAGGCATCTTGGACTGCTTATAACTCAGAATCGACTGAAGCTATGACGGTGAAGCTTTGTGTGAGGATTAAGCTCATTAGTTTACGCAGTGTGTCTTTAGCTATATTTAATATTTTATACCTATACAGCATCCTCAAAATAAATGGTGAGGAGCCAAAGTGGGCACTGAACACGTTTTTAAGGCATCTTGGACCGCTTATAACTGAAAATCGGCTGAAGCTATGGCGGTGAAACTTCGTATAAGGATTTAACCTATTGCCCAATGTGTTGGGAGAGCGGTTTCTCCGCTGCGCACGTATCAAATTCGGTACCTATGCGAAGTGCACGCAACCGATGAGCCATGTAGATGTGTAGTCCGCTCTCTAGATGGGGAGCGACTATACCTTAGTTCTCACCTCTGCTACAGAAAACCTCTGCACATTGGTTTCGCCTGACCAATGGCAGTGTTTGCATTTGACCATTAATATAACTTAATACTTCGAACTTTGCAAACGCTATTTTTCAGTACCATATTTCAATTTTAAGTATATTATATTTAAATGCAGATAATACTGAACAATGAACCGATATTGTTGTAAGCATATCTGCAGCAATAAATTGCCATGAATGTCAACAAATGTTAAATGCACAAAATTGTTTATACTTGGTAAACGAAGCATTTTTGTAAACAGTTTTTAATATGGCTTCTTTGTTTACCTCCCCGGGTGAAGCTGGATAGTTATGTCGTTTGTCTACGTGTATTTCACAGTTGGCGTAGGTAACTAATATATTATTAAACTTTATTGCCCCACTACAACACTAAACACAACCGTGCAAAGAACAGACACGTCTTTAAGAACAGCTAGCAAACTTTAAGTCCACTTTCAAAATGAAGAAACAGTTGTAAGGATCGATAGATTGATGCCAATACCCAAGCAACATCCTGCCTTTGTACAAAAATACTTTATAAAGTCATGATACTATAATATTTTATCCGTGGCGAAGCACAGGTACACAGCTAATGTTTACTACAGTGGCTTAAAACATGCCCATGAATTATGAGCATGAATTATTAACTTTGACGCCATCACCATACTCTATGTTTGTGTGATTAATGAAGCGTTGTCTTGTCTTGTCTATGACCTAATTACCCAATAATTTTAATTAAAAAAATATTTGCTTTTAAAATTGTATTTTAGTTGTTTTTTACCAGTTCATCCACCACACGGTACTAATAAATTAAAAATTATTACATAAATGAATATTAATTTTCAACTGTTACGCACTACACAGTGTAGTAAGGTTCTAGAGAATGTGGTTGTGTGTCACTGTTCACACACTGCAGTGAGCACTTAAGAGCATCAGAGTACAGGTAGCACGGATCTAGCAGATTGAACTGTTGAACAGAGTTGTAAGATGAGCTTATTGCATGTTCCAGGGATCGATTGATAGCCAACGATTTCATCCAGATGCACAAAGTGGCGGAGCATGTGTATGAGAAGGTCCTTGGTTCAGACACCGGCTCAGTGGCTGTCTCGCCGGGGGTGGAAGACCAAGACAACGGTTCCTTTGCTGAGGAGAAAGTTGAACTACTCTGTAATGATCAGGTAACCTACTATTCGCCATTTTACTCAGAATCATTATTTTCTATTTAAACTAAAGGATTATTGACTAATATTTAATGATTGACTTGTCAATTAAAAACAATTTAATCAGCTTACTTTATTAATATAAGTGTGGATGTTTAATGCTAGCCCAATATACTCAATTTGCAGCCTACACAAATAAAAACCCAACACCGAATGCCAAGTGCCGTAAATTTCAGCAAAGGGAATTGATTTTATCATAGTAATGTTTTCCTGCGAGCTTAAAACTAATGTGAATGGTGAATTAAGTTAACTGTAGGTAAGTAAACAAGGTGTCTACTAAGTTCTTGAAGCGAGATTATTGGCATTATAAGTACTTTTAAAACACACAAAAAGGCCAATATAATGTATTAATTTATTTAACAGTGAATAAATTGTAACATTATATTGGCCTTTTTTGTGTGTTTTAAAAGTACTTGTAGGGTGTCTACTGGTCACAAAAGTCACGTATATCACAAAAAAGTAGCTGATTTTCAGAATAGGTTACGGAAGTCACAAATATCAGTTAAAGTTAAATTTTGGTCACGGATTTTAGCATCCAGCTACATAAATAGTCTGATAAAAGTAAATTGTTCCTTCCCTTTCTCTCTCTTATCACAAGTCACAACCCATTTGCTATTCATCAGTTTACAAAAATAATAATTTTACTCAATACTAGCTGTGTACCCGTGCTTCGCCACGGATATAATATTATTGTATCTTGACTTTAAAGTATTTTTGTACAAAGGCAGGCTGTAGATCGGGTGGCATCAATCTATCGATCCTTACACCTGATCCTTCATTTTGAAAGTGGGCTTTAAGTTTCCCAGCTGACGTTGGTACCTTTTCTTCGCACGGTTATGTTTACGTCAGTTTTGGTCTTTAAAAAGTGTAAGAAAACGTAATAACCAAAAACTGATGGATTCATTTCAATGTACAGACCAATTAAAACCAAATAAGTGTTTATCAGTGTTTGGCTACCTTGTGAGAGTCATACCGTATATACTCGAATCTAAGACGCACTTTATTTACCATATTTTAGGCTCTAAAATAAGGGTGCGTCTTAGACTCGCACAATACGATAAAAATATTGAGTTAATTTAAAGAGTTACAAAAACCTTCAAAACATCGATAAAAACATTCAGATAGGCCACAAGAGGTAGGAAACACAAAATGCCTATTGCATATTGTGATGCATTCTTTGTTCTGCTTCTTTATTCTTTACCTCTGACAGCTGCAGCTGGCAATTACATCACTGGTTGCTAAGGAGGGGTCAGGGGCCTGACAAATCATAGCCCTCTAGCTGTTGACATTATAAAAAGAGGGGTGCGCCTTATATGAGGGTGTAGAGTTTTTTACCTTGAGTATATACGGTAGTAATCTTACCATTCCGGTGTTTTCAGAGCCCAGGTTGGCCTATCACTATTTATTTTGTGGATGTTGTATGGATACAAAATATAGCTAAAGCACACTGCGTGATGGGTTAAACCCTTAAACAAAGTTCTTACTACCATAGCTTCAGTCAATTTTCAGTTATAAGCGGTTCAATATGCCTTAAAAACGTGTTCAGTGCCCACTTTGGCTCCTCGCCATTTATTTTGTAGATGTTGTTTCGGTATGAAGTGTAACTAAATACACACTAGAAGTAATAATAGGCTAAACCCTTAAATGAAGTTTTACCGCCATAGCTTCAGCCGATTTTGAGTTATAAGCGGTCCAAGATGCCTTAAAAACGTTACAGACAGGAATTTGTTTTTTACGCCAGTTTCGGTCTTTGCAAAGTATATAAACACCAAATAACCAAAAACCGATAGATTCTTTGCAATGTACAGACAAAAGTCTTATTTTATTTATATAAATATATCTTGTCATTTGTAAGTGGACTTTATTCTATTTAATAAATTTATCCGCAAATATTCATAAAATTGTTGAAAAAGTCATTAATATTTTTAGTTTGGGCTGAGAAAAGTAATGAAAAAGTCCTGTATTTTCCTTTTAGAAGAGCTGCAGACACCCTTGTAAATAAATGAAAATAATCAAAATATAAATGGAAATTTGGAGGAAAATCCAATAAGTCTAAATATTTTGCATAATGTGTACAATTTGTTTAGGTATTGGATCCAAACATGGACCTTAGAACTGTGAGACAATTCATATGGAAATCATCAGCAGACTTGATCCTTCATTTCAAACCCATCAAAGGATCATCAAACACAACCCAAAGAACTTGATAAGTGATATTAAAACCATTCCTGGCATTTGTCTTGTATTAATAACAAATCAAATTAGTTTAAGTGTACATATTTATCATACTTTGGAAGTATATTATTATTGTGATATAAAAGTTAATATTTAGGTAGTTATTATTAGTCTTAGTGGTACTGTTATAACATTAGTTGTTTTCTATATTGAGTCATATTTGTGAACTGTCC
The DNA here is from genome assembly GCA_018831715.1 of Matsumurasca onukii. Taxonomy (NCBI): domain Eukaryota; kingdom Metazoa; phylum Arthropoda; class Insecta; order Hemiptera; family Cicadellidae; genus Matsumurasca; species Matsumurasca onukii. The sequence continues at coordinate 41,271,378 of CM032060.1, read as the reverse complement.
GTACACTTTATGTTATATACTACCTAATTTTACATAACATACCCTACAAATTTGCTATTATAATTAGACCAAGCTAGTCAAAGAGAAATATAGGTAATGATTAAGTAAGCATTGAGAGATGATGGAGGTGGTTTAAATTGATCAAGTAGAAAGTCAAGTTAGCAAACATGGTTTCATGTGGCTGCACAATGAACAGTGATCCTAAATGAATTTATGCGGCTGGAATCAAAAAATTGGTTTTGAATTTTGAACAACCAAACTAATGTGATGTCTTTCATATATTTCTCTTCGGTATCTTTCATTCTTCTTATCTGTGCTAGCCAAATAGCCAAATAGCCAAATTGTTTGTGTAGGTAAAACAAATGGTGCTGACTGGACTTTCCAACTTACTCTCCAACTTGATTAATATAAACTGCCTCATAGGTAGAGTAGTTAAAATTTAGGAATGATTATCAATATCTTATTACTAATATTTTTGGGAAAAAATTAAATTATGTCCAAGTAACCATTGCTTCAAACTGAACACTATTCAATTCAAAAAGTATAAAAACCCAGAAATACAATTCAAAGCAAATTGTAGGAAACCTTATACCTTATAATTGAAGAAATTAGTGAAGGAAAATAAAAAGTAAACTGGAACTTTGTTTCAAATATGTTTTAAAATGATTAAAGTTGACTACAAATTTAACCCAATTGTGTTCAGCTCATTTCTTGTGCACTGTATACTACCTTAAAGAAGCCTAAGTTTGGGCAGAACAAAGTTAAGATACATGCAAAATAAATACAAATCAGTGTTATTGACTATGCTCCTTTTATACATTTAAGTTATTGATCTCTGTACATTTGTAATGTTTGATATAAAAAGAAAGAATTAAGTTTTAAGCATTTAATTTTAGTTTTAATCAAAAACCTTCCAATCTTTCCAAATTTTAATTGTTTGATGGTAATTGTAGCTTACTTAATTTTCAAAGAATACTTTTCATTGCTGATCTTTTTATCAAATTTCCTTTGGAAAAATGAGATATTCATGCCGTCAGCATGGTAAGGTCCAAGCCCGGGACCATAAAATGAGCACCAATCCTGATTCCTGGACCAAGTTTTGAGAATTTGTTCGATACTAAGTACATAATATGTGTATGTCATTCAGACAGGTTTCATTTTTGTCCGTTTTCATCAAATTTGGTTCAAATGTTCCTTTTGTAAATATCTTGGTCGAGTTTGTTAACCAGCAAAATCGTATCACCGGAAGTACCCTTTTTAAGCGTACTTTTCACACAAAAAGAGCTTTTAATGATCTAAACATAGTAAATTCTGTCCAATTTGAAATAAATATGTATTTTATTACTATACATTAATATACCAAAAACTACAAAAATCCATCAAGTCGTTTAAAAATGGCGACCAAAAAAGTGATTTTTTGCTGTAGCAGTGGTAAAAGTAGTCCGATTTTATTGATATTTGAAATGTGTTTTCCTTTTATGATATGTTGTATGACTTTTAATAAAAAACTCGTAAATCTGAGTCTGTGAGCATAACACTCATTGTAGTAGAATACAGAATATAAAAGTGAGGCTGTGAGTGGGTCGAATTGGAGTAACAAATTACAAAGGAAATTCGATTCACTCATACCAGCGGCGCTTAGCTTCGTGTCGGCCTCATTTGAAAAAGAACTTGTTAATTTCTTAAATAAAAGCTTGTGTTAAACTTATTACAAAAACATATTATTATTATGATTTGTAGATTTTTGCACACTTGAAAGTTAAGAGGCTATTTTAGAACATTGCACACTACCAAAATCTGCACATCATAAGTACAACTTAAAAGGGGATTGCAATCATGTTAGAGTTTTTGTAGCATTAACACTTTAAACCTAGAGTAATCTTTAGTAGGTAAGAAATTAAAACAGCCAAAGTGTGGTCATAATTGCTACCGTGAATCTTTGCGAGTTTCCTGTAAGCAGGGGGATAAAGTGCACCAAAGTGCTCTTGAGGAGCACTTCTAAAACAAATTGGGTATTTAGGCTATACAAACTGTAGTATTATGCAATTTCAATGAAGCTGTGTACAGAAATTTATGTCACTGTACCTAACATGTGTTCCAACAATTAACAACATCAAAATCCAATCAGGCTTAGCAATTGGCTTAATGTGCCTTCCGAAACTGAGTGCGTGTTATTACTAGTGGCTTATTAAAGACTGACTGAAAGATGGGGAGGTCTTAAAATAAATAGAATTTTAGTAACAGGATAAAATGTTGTATTTTGAATGGCCAAATGTTGTATTTATGGTGATTTCAACTACTTAATAGTTGAGAGTTTCAAATGAAAAGTAAAATGTTTTTGGGGATTTCACTACTTCTCAGTGTTCAAAGTGGGTTTTTTTTTTACCTCATAATAGTAACTCTCCTTTTGAAACATAGAGAATTAACCCTATGAAGTTGCATGTCGAGTATAGGTGGACAAACGCTATTTCCCTTTGAACGCTTGAATGTCCAGTATAGGTTGCGGTTGAAACAGTCTCTGTTGTGTAAGGACTACTCTACACTAACGGCAGCTAGCAGAGAATACCGAAACTAAACCTCCCCGATGCCAACTTCGTGTGTGAGTTTGCCCACCACAAACAGCCCGGTGGTTTAGTGGTTATAGTGACGACAGTTGGCTGTCTGTCACAGCGTGGGTTTGAATCCCACCTGGGTGCCCTCTGGTACGGTGCAATGCTATTTATTGAATCATTCCAGGTGCGGGGACCACAATGACCCGCTGAGGATCACTGAAGAGAAAATGGCTTATCAAATCCAGTGGGGCGGCGAGTGGTACTTTTGAGCTTAGAGAGCTGAATCCGCTTAGAGGAGTGGTTCTATGACTGGTAATGCACCGTACCAGAGAGAGCGGTTTTGCTGAAATTTTGCTTACAGGGACAGGAGCAACCCATACGTTAGGCTATTAATGAAAATTTAAAAAATCAAATGAGACCGCAAAGGGTTAAAAATTAAAAGTTTAAAACGACGGACATTGACTACATTTTTAGCTTAAACTCTGGATAGTATCCTCTCCTGTCTAATGAGAGGTCATAGTTACTCCAATTCTGGGATCTACACTGTGTATCGGATATTGACCATTGATTCTGAGCCTTGATTAGGTGGTCTAAGAATTAGTGAAGCTATTTAATTAGTTCTCAACTGTAACCAATTAATAGCATGAGGAGTCTCCTAAGTCTGAGGTCCGTCCTGTTCATTACACAAAGGCCACATGTACTCCTGTTCCTGTACTTTCAAAGGCACATGTAAGAGTAGGATTATAGTTCTCTCATATATGCTAATGATACAGTACTTCTTCTTGGTAGACCAAATCCAAAACAACTGGAAGTAGATAATTTTGTAGCACTAAACACGACAGTGCAATACTGACACACAACAATGACCTTGTAAGTTGTAAATGATTGTAAAATCAAGTAGCTGATTCTGGGAAGACAAAAGAAGCATAGTGGAAGATTGCCTAAGCTGGAAGAAATCACATAAACTAAACATCTTGGTAATTCACTGGACAACAGAGTATCGTTGTATATAAGCTACCTCTGTAGCAAAATAGGTACAAAGCTGTTAGAGATAAAGTGCACGAAGCATGTATGCAACACGATGCAACAGCTAAAGTAGCTTAAGAAAAAGCTACGTTCCATTTCAACAAATCTGCTCAACTCTGTTGGGCTGAGCCAGGCTCAAAGCTGGGGACAAAGTTGAAATGGAAACAGTAGCATTTGACAATGTTGCGGGAAAATATGTTGGGGACAAAATTGCGGGCGCGAAAAGACGCTATGGGCTCTGCCAACACAATGGAAACGCCTTCCCACCTGTCGCAGTGTTGCAAACTGCCGATTCTGTGAAGGTACATCAAACTTGTGTAACTATCACCCGTTGCAAGGTAAATCAAAGTAGTAGCTAGCTGTTCGGCAGGTGAGACTGATTTTCGAACACAATTGTTTTTTATTATCAATGGTGCCACTAAACTAAGCAAAGTTTCAAAATCTATAAAAGTCATTCTCAAAAATGTTGTATAGCCACTTTGTATTTTTAAATCCAACATCAAACTCCCGTAGGCCCCCTCACTTTCACGCTTTGCTAAAAAACTACGAACCCACCAACATGGTAATTTACGCTCTCCGTGACTTTTAATATAAACTCCCATCATCACAAAAAACACTGCAGTCGCACGTTGTTCAGTCATGGTTGTTGAAAACTCTTTGCTAAAAACGAGACTAAATGGAAACAGTCCACCGAGTCACAACACTGCACCCAACAAGAGCCCAACACTGTTGGGCTCAAAACTAAATAAGTGCAAACATTCTTTCAACATTGTCCCCAGCATGAGCCAAACATGCGCCCAACAATGTTGATCTCAATGTTGAAATAGAAACCCAGCTTAATGATACAAACAGCCGACTTATGCTGTCTTATCCCTGCTGATAACAGGTACTAATGGCCACAAACTCAGCCAGTCAGTGCTGATCTCTATGTGTGCACACAGAGTCACAGATATTGTGTGTTAGCTTCAGGAACTTCTATCATTTTAGCTAGTTAGACTTAGCACTGATCGTTATTAATATTACTTTGCACCTTTAGATTTCACCACAGGTCCTTAGCTAAACATTAAAAATAATAATCTAAGACCATTAGAAGTAATGGAGGTGGAAAGAATAGTAAACTCATTAAAAAGCAAAAACTCTAGTGGTTTTGATGAGGTACCAATATCAGTAGTAAAAGCTGTAAACAAGGATTTAAGCCAAGTTTTATGTCATTTAGTTAATTCCTCATTTGTATCAGGTATATTTCCGGATCAATTAAAGATAGCAAAGGTTGTCCCCTTACATAAGAAAGATGATATTACAAATATGCAAAATTATAGACCTATATCAATTTTATCCTCAATATCCAAAAATGAACGGGCTGTATACTTACAGCTTTCAAATTTTGGAAACGCGGCAATATTTTAGACCCTAACCAGCATGGCTTCAGACCAGGCAGATCAGTAACAAGTGCAGCTCTTTCTTTATTGAGTCAGTAATAGAATCTGTAGATAGTAAAATACAACCGTATTTTATGGATCTTTCTAAAGCTTTTGATAGCGCTTAAACACACAACATTAATAACAAATTACAAGCATGTGGACTAAATAAAAATTTCTAAATTGGTTTAAATCTTATCTCTAACCGATGTCAGTATGTAGAAATAACACACATGACAAATTATAGTAAAATAATTAAAGTTCCATCTAGTTACAAGTCACTTAAATTTGGTGTACCACAGGGGTCTATATTAGGACCTTTGCTATTTTTATGTTATCTGAAAGGCATAAACAGTACATTGACACCCAATCTAGGGAGCAAACTTTGTTTATATGCAGATGATTCGAACTTGTTGGTATCAACAAACACGACAGAGCAAGCAGAAATTTTTTCATTTGTTGAACTAGAAAGCATTGGGCATTTTTTTAAAAGCAACAATTTCCTTTTAAACCCGAAAAAGACTAGTTTCATCACTTTTAAAACAAAGCAAAACACAAAGGTAAATGAACCACTTATAACTTATGATTCGCAGATTATAGGAAAGAAAACATCCACAAGCTTTTTGGGTCTTTTAGTTGACCAACATTTAAGTTGGGATGAACATATTCACAAAATATTGATGAAAATTAATTCTGGAATTTATGCTTTATCTAAAATGTCTTATTATTGTAACTTACAGACCCTAAAAAATATTTATTTTGCTCATATTCACTCTCACATATCCTTTTGTGTTAGTTTGTATGGTTCAACTAAACAGATAAATATGAATAATATTTTAATACAACAAAAAAGAGCAATTAGAATCATGTTTAAACTTAAAGATGGTGAATCAACAAAAAACTTCTTTAAATCCTTAAAAATATTGACAGTTTACGGTCAATTTATCCTATAGTTAAGAATGATATGCTTAGCTCAGCTCCTAATACCGTTTTGCATCCCTATAATACCCGAATAAAAAATAAAAATGACAACATTCAGCCACATAGGTTAAAGTTTTTGAGAAAAGACCTAGGAATTTTTAAAATGTATACCAAAACATATTAAAGAAGTGACAGTTCAAAATTTAAAACCATTTTAAAAGATTATGTTGTTAATTTAGCTGTTTATTCTTTAGAAGAGTTTTTCACCTCCAGTTCTTAAATGGTAGATTTATTGTTTTTATTTACTTATTTTATTGTTGTTAATCAATGCTGACACCTTTGTAAACCTTTGTATGACACTATTCAATTGTAAAATGTACAAAAAATGAATAAAGATATTTTGAATTGAATTGAATAAAATAAAAATAGATTTATATACACCTTCAGAGCTTGTGCTCTGTGTGCGTGCTTGACTCCCTTTAGTTATTTATAGAAAAAAAAAACGCACATAACAAAACTAATGGACCAGGATAACTGGATTGTAAATTGACAAGATGTCAACAAAACGCCATAGAGCATGAAAACAAGGCATAAAGCATGTGCCAATCAAAGTGAGTAAAGGCTTAAAAGTTATGAAAAGAAAACACACTTTAATATAACAAACAACATGTTTAATATTAATTTTATGGAAGAATCATATAACAATGTATTCTGACATTTTATGTACTATTATAATTGTTTTTGCATTATTATCAATATTTAGTAATATTAATTAAAATAGAATAAAATTAATATAAAGCTAACTAAAGATAAAAAATAACTAACTATATGAGTCCCCAAAAGTGTTTCAAAAGTACCTTGGATTTTGAAGCCTTTTTAAATACCTAGTATGACATGCTTGGAGTCTTGACTATGATGGACATGATCAAGAACAACTTTGTAACTGTTAGTACAGTTTTATTGGTGGATGAGACAAAAAATAAAATCCGAAAAATCGGGAAGAAATCCCTGAAAAAAGAGTATTTTTGGAATTCTTTTGGGACAGGAGAGATTTTTGGGACGGGAAGGGATTTTTTAGGAAATGGTTAGGGCGGGTGGGATTTTTCGAAAATGGAAGTTGAAGGGAATGTTTGGCAGATCTTATAATTTGAGAGGATTTTACTGTGATCGACAATCAGTTTTCTAGGTGAATACCTGTTAGAAACTCCGAAATTATTAGAAAACAAATCCAAATGAAAATTTTAAAGTTATGTTTAAATGTTTACGTTTTTTTAAGGATTTATCATTTTAATTTGTTTTGGCATTTTGATGTTAACAAATTTAAAATTTCCTGTAATAACTACAAAGTTAAATTTATCACTAATACAATCAATTATAAAATCAAAGGACAATCATGCTGTAATATACACATTTCTTTTAAAACTCACAAACGGAACACAAGATTGAGATTTGTAGGGTAAATATACATTTTTTTACTTTAATAACACTTTTCAATTTTCCAAACTTTACTTTATAATTTGTAATGACTGAAATAAGCTTCCCACCTGAAAATTTCCCCATATCAAGCAAGAAAAAAGGTTTCTCGCCCGATTCCTGACCGAAGGGAAAAATCCAATTCCGTCCTCCCATAATTTAAACTAAATGCTTTAGCCTCCTCAATCTTTTCCAAATAAAGAGGGGTAGGGTTTTCTTTTTAAAGAGCCACAATTATGAATTGTTGAATAGTGACCACTTTTTTTATATCCGTAGACGTATTACGACATTGAGTTAAAAAAAATTATCATGTAAGATAAATTAATCTGTTGATTCAACCCTTTGCCCTCTCTAGTACGTTCCCGTAAGCACCAAGCAGTCAGTTAGGCTCTCTTTGAGTCAGAGCCACTACAGGTGGATTTAGTTACCATGAGTAAAGGAACTGACACTATGCTACCTTAAGCAAGTAACTGCTCAGCTACATTATGCCTGCCAAGAGCACAGCCTGGTAGATTAGTGATTACAGAGGTTTAAGGACAACACCGCTCAAAATAATTTTTTTATCATGGGTTTTATTCTCCCTGCGGACGTGCTCTGATATGGGGTAGTGTTTAGGCACTAAGCGTACTTCAGGAGCACCGATCACCCACTGAGGATCTTTGAAGAGAATGTGGCTCATGTGCAACTTGATTTTGGTTAAAATCATTTAAATTTTGGTTTAGCTATCACAAGGGCTGATTGCTCAGTAGCCACTGGGCTCAGTAGAAACTGGGCTAAATCACTGTTAGTTACCTCTAGCTGACGGGCCTTGAGTTAAAGACAACTTACCTTTAGAGCTGAATGCTAAAGGTATTCAAATCTGTTTGCAGCTGAGTTTACTTGCATAATAAACTTTTCTTTGAAAATAAAATATACCAACTAGTAGTTTATGTTGCAAATATTGCGTGTAGTTTGCAATCAACATTACTCTGTTTTTAGTTAACGTACAAGTTAAACACTTGACTTTAGTTATAGACCAAAAGTTAAAATACTGTATGTAACTGACTCATAGTTCAACAAGTAAATATAATAGAATACAATATCTATTTAAACTTATGTGGCTAAACTGAAAAAGGGTATAGAAGTAAAATTTAATAAATTAATAATTTGATAACGTTTCATGAAAGACACAATGGAGTTCAAATAAAGTAACTATAGGAGACAGAGCCTCCTGTAAATGAGGAAGCCAATTGCAGTGAGTATAAGGCCGATGAGTATGTTACTGACAGAGTCAGAGAGAGATGGTTCTGTGGCCTGGGCGTCAGCTACAGGGGTGTTTCTATCCGTTTCCGAGCCAAAACCATCACTTCTAGAGTTTCCATTAGGCGATTCCTCTGCCTGAAAAAGCCATAAAAGAAATCTATATAGAATTCACCTATAAAGGTGAAGGGGTAAGTTTGTAAATAGTATGTGTAATTGAAAATATATTTACCATGTGTGTTTTGTATCCAATGCTGATGAACAATATGCATTTGTGCTCAAAGCTTTCAAATAGATGAATGATAAGGCAATTTGATACGGGTATGATGAGTAGTTTTGCACTTAACCTTGAATGCCTATAGCCCTATACCATGGTAAATGAGTTTCAAATATCACAAATTAGTGCAAATCACCATGGAGGATCTAAAATAATTTGTTTCTTCAGACTACTAAGGCATTTAAATAGTGGATAGTGGTTATATTTAAATTAAATGAATAAATAAAACTACATGGATTTTGAATAAACAAGTTTTTTAGTAGTTTCGTGTGCAGTAGAACTCATATTTCAATTTTAACTTTATAGGCGCTAAAATTTAATGACCCATTGCCACTATTATTACCATGTTGAAACCAATCGCCGTGCAGTGTCCCATTCAAAATCTTACAACACCATTGCAATAGGTTTTTTGCAAGGCTAATCTACTACCGTATTGTGTGTCAGTCATACTGATGATGCGTGCAGTGGTAAAGTACAAAATCCCTTCAATAGGTTTTGCAAGGCTCTACCATGTAAAACATCACTCACCTTGTGCATTGTGGTAGAAATCTATATAGGAGCTAAAAATACCACTTTCAGAAGGACATAAATACTAATTACAAAACAACTCGATCTGCTTCAGAACAGATTTTTGTGGAAGTACATATCCAGACGATACTTTGTTGCAGAGAGAAAAGCACATTTTGAGTTTTAATGGCTGAATGTTTCAAAGAGTTGTTTTACCACATTTATTTCATTCCTTCCAGCAACTACTGAAGAGGTGCTATCATAATGCTAAAGCCTTCATCCTCTACGACGGATGCAAAAGTCTCTAATGTATCTAAAGATCGTTGACATGGGGAACTTAAAAAATGTGGCATCTCTATGTAAAATTGTGGATTCCCTTAATGCTTCATTGTATATAAATCCCTTTTTACCTTTCAAGACAATCAAACGTAACACCCAACTTTATTTGAATTGAAATTCAATAGAATCAACTAATATAACTTAAAGATCAAGTATGGCACAGATTTAAGATCTGAATTAACAATTAATCAACAGAATAAAGGAAAGGATAGCAGCACTGAGTTATATTGGATGCTGTATACCAGGCATGTAACCCCTCAGCAGCCCGGCAGCTTTGTCAAAGTGCATCACTCACCTTGTGCTAAAAATAGTTTTATCCTCTTTTGTAGTTTTAATTTACTTGGCTTGATGAAATCTTTATATAAAGTACGAAACATTTGTTTACCTTAAACACTACATTTTGGATGAAGTCTGTTTCATCCTGTGTCATTGGTTTAGCAGAACCTTGCTTGTTCAAGATATTAGACAACTTTCCACAAGAAGAACATTCCCAATTCTGTGATCTGAAAAGGAATAAACAAGATTTGAAAACTACTAGATGTATGATGAAATATATGTGCAACAATCATGTATTTCAGGTAGACTAACACTAAAACCAATCACTGAGATGAGCTCTTGGGTAAAATAGTTGATTCCCACTTCATCTGTTAGTAAATAAGTAAGAGTCACCATTCCTATGTAAACTATGTAAGTAGAATGCGAGTTTTAGCACTATTGGCACTGTAAAACATTAAACATAAATGATTAAAAAGAAAGAAAAGGACTTTTCCTTCCACTTCCGGAGAAAACTACTCCTAACGTTTCGGGTAGTTAAAAAGTCCAGTCGTCTTCAGAGGACTACATTAATTTAGGAACCACATATAATTATATTCTTAACTTAAGATCTAACCTAAGACTGTACCAAACAATATTTAAAAATACCGCTACATCTTAAGAATTAATAGCTTGTCAAAATTACAATTAAAAATAGAACCAGGTTTTATGTTAGGCCTTAACACAAAACAAATAGCTGAAAAAAACACGGAAATTTGGTAAGTAAATATTAATTGAAAGGATCTTACCCAGACTTCGGGACTGCGAACCTGCACCTACGGGAGCCGCGCACTAACTGAGATCGGTAGTTTGACAGTGGGTTATGTTAGTGGATGAGTGGTGGGGGTAGGGAGAGACATGAAGCCGACAGGAGGGTGGGTTGATGTTTTCACTGAGAAAGCGGCACATTAAAAATATATCATAACCTATAATTATACAAAAAAATATAACACTGCTAAGGTCTAAGTGTATGTCGTGTGTGTCTCCATGCTTCGCTTACACAGGCGCTCAGTTACGAGAGGTATATTTAGTTACGGTATTTAGAAGTGTATTTGGTTGGCGAAGCATGGAGACACACCCACATACACTCAGGCCTTAGCAGTGTTATACGTTTTTTTCTATAATTATAGGTTATGATATATTTTTAATGTGCCGCTTCCTTAGTGAAAACATCAACCCACCCACCCGTCGGCTTCATGTCTCTCCCTACCCCCACCACTCATCCACGAACCGTACTGTCAAACTACCAGGATCTTAGTTAGTGCGCGGCTCCCGTAGTGCGAGGTTCGTCAGTCCCAAGTCTGGGTGAGATCCTTTCAATTAATATTTACCTACCACATTTCCATGTTTTTTTTAGCTATTAGTTTTATGTTAAGGCTTAACATGTAGTTTATTCCTATTAACGTGTCCTCATTTGACTTGATTCTATTTTTGACAAGCTATTGATTCTTAAGATGTAGCGTATTTTTAAATATTGTTTGGTGCAGTCTTAGGTTAGATCTTAAGTTAAGAATATAATTAAATGTAGTTCCTAGATTAGTGTAGTCCTCTGAAGACGGGTGAACTTTTTAACTACCCGAAATGTTAGGAGTAGTTTTTCTACGGAAGTGGCAGGAAAAGTCTGTTTCTTTCTTTTTACTAAATTGCTCTCTGCCACTATTATGAACTTTCAAACTAACATAAATGATTACTGCTGTACAAGATATATTTCATCATTAAATGAGTTTATGATCACATTTCAATATGATGCATCAAGTTTCGAACTTACAATTTTACATTTTTAAGGCAATTGGGCAGTTTTAACACATTCATTGTTATGAACATGTTTTAACATAAAACTTGGATTTGATTAAATGTTATGACCGTAGCTTGGTTTTGCGCCGCTAGCAGCAAATGTGTGAAGCGGCAGACGTTAAATGAGCTGTTGATGCAAACCACAATAATTGAATAATTATGTTGCCTTTAAAGAAAATCAGAACTTATGAGAGTGTATCTGTCCAATTCCACTGTTATTTTGTCAGCACTGCTGGAACGTAGCTTACAATCTCACTTACAAAACTTAAACAGGACAATTTTAATTTTAGGCCTATATCACATGCTGTTTTTCTTCCAATTGAAGTTGATAAACACACTCAACATGCCAAACGAATTATTTGCAGAACAACTAACTTGCGTGCTAAAACTTGGCGCTCCTCAGGGGTGTAGTCGATGGCTCCGATTGTACCATTACTAGGTACAGGCATGAATGCTATTAAAGCAAGAAGAGCTGTTCGAATAGACCAAGATGGTTGCCAAGTTTCTGGGTGATGCCCAGATATACTTAAACATATCTTCTTATTTGTTTCAAATCGACCATTGGGCTGAAAAGAAATGTGTATTAAAAGTAAATACTGTATTTTAGTGTGATCATTCTTCTTAATATTAAAAAAGATGTAGATTCCAATAGTATTAATAAAAAGGGGATAGAATTTTAATTTAGACATCAAATCTGACAGTTTAATTTACAATCTAATTTATTAAATTAAATGAGAAGCACAAGTTGTAGTATCTGTTACTTAACTCAAGTGATACATGGATTTGATCTAGTGATTGTATCAAGCCTGTACTATCCCAAGTGTTAAAGGAACTTCAAATTATTAAGTGTCTTCTGCTAGATGAACTTCACATTGTTATGAATGATCATGTATAAATGTTATAAAGGTTCATGTTAAATATGAACTTAAAGTTGAACTCCATTTACAACATGGTGGGAAGTATGTAACTTAATACTTATCATGGATTCAAATGGCAGATGTCAATGCTACAAAGGTTATACTAAAGATAGCAGCTAACTGTCAGTGCTTTACATACGTCATGTTACTGTGGTCCTCACGTACTTCATAAGGAGTCGTACATATGATTACATGTAATATGTTATAAAGTTTAAGAAATATTTAAGTTGGCTGCAGTATGATATATGCAGAGTGTGATCAAAGTTATCCGAGAGCCAATAGTCACATCGTACATCAGGGCACCCTGGAGGGAGTGAGCTAAGATTAGCGGATACATCAGATACATGTAACGTATTTGGCCGTTGCTGTTGCTCTGCTATGATTCAACTGAGTGCACAAAATGTTAAATATTGATTATTGACTTAAATATTGTTTCCTTTGTGAAGAATTTCTAGTTATGTCTGCTGTTTATATTTTATAATAGGAACGTGACAAACTTAATACTTAAATTCGCAAAGGAAATTTGGACGTGAAAATTCCAGTTTATATTCTACAAAATAACCACACTTAAATGCTGCAATGTATGGGCTAAAAAATAGCAATACAGAAATGTGCAAATTTTAACAACAATAAATTTTAAATCAAATTTAAATTAACTCAATTTAAATGTTAAGGGCTTAAAAGTGACAGAGAAGTACTGCTTAAAGACATAAACACACTTGGAAATAGATCTTTCAAATTAATTTTTGATGTTGAGAGTCAATTAGGCTGCTGTTCCGAGATCCCGCTTCTGAGACTCCAATGTAACATTTGAGAACTATACCTCTGGGTTAGAGCTGAGTCGGGATTTCTGTATTAGATACTTTGTAATCAGTATCTGCCAGTCCTGTATGTATCAGATACTCGCGAGGACAAGTATCTGTTACAAAGTATTCACTTAGATATCATCGAGTACTGCAGTACTGGGGTGCGTATCTGTGTAACAATAGACCGGTACCGGGACTGGACAGGTACAACGGTACAGCCGGGACGGTACAGCTGATGAGTACAGATACTGGTACTAGTAGCGCACTAGCTTACTCTAGGCTAGCGGCTAGACTTAGAACTTTGCTTTCGCCGTCGCTGTTGTTACTTGTTTACGAGTCTTACTACACTCTGACATTCCAATTAACCAAATACTGTTGCTTATAAAATTTATTTGTTTTAAAACAAAATATTAGTGAATAAGCACGCTAAACGGTTGTGTTAGTTATAGCTAGTCTACAAATTAAAACTAAAAACCCATTTTGTTAATATCTTAAAACTGTATAGTGTATAACCTAATTGTAAGACAAAAATATAAGATACAACTAGACCTACTGCAGTGGTAACTATTTAGGCTAAGTAGAACACAGTAAAATAAATGTAAATACTGTATAAGCATAAATTAGAGGTTTTATCTGCCTGTACTGCATTTGTAATAGTAATAGCTAATAACTAATAGTGAACGATGCAGTAATAGGTGAGTTACAGTTTTAAGTTACACTGTTACAGCCACTCAAGTGTCCGTAGGGACAGACGGGACAGGCCTAGTAACAACAATCTAGGCGGTACGGCGGTAGCTACTAGCTACAAAAAAGGGACGAGACTCGAGTACGAAGTACTCATGATTAAGTAATCACTAAAAGTAATCAGTATTTCTCGGTACCAGTCCCGGCAATATCTGATACTGCAGAGTAACCATTTAGCCCAACTCTACTCCTGGTAAGTTTTGATCACACTCTGCCGACGCATATCATACTGCAGCCCTTAAGGTATGGAATACTATGTAGGATTATATGGTATTAAATGCGAATCAAACAAGTTTATTCTTGTTGTTTCGCCAAAAAAACATGGGGCGGGGCAGTGTAGTGGGCAGGCAAAGTTCCAAAACACTTGTGTTCCCCGAGCTAGAGTGGAAGAATTCAAGTAAATTGTTTGCATGGTTCTAAAAGTGGACTATGAGGTCAAGAAGTGTTTGTTTGACATTGTGGTGATGTCATGTAACTGTAGTAGCTCCCAGTGGCGGCTCGTCAGGTGAAGGGAGTGAAGGGTCACTTCACCTATCTTTTAGAGGGGAAAAATTAAACTTTAACAATTAACATTTAATTAATCCATTTCTTAAGTCCGTGGGATCACATATCAACGACGACAGTGAGAGCGATAGAAGCTTGACAGCAATAATCGATGGTTGCCCCGATAGTAGCCACAGAAAGTTAGTATGCCTCTATGGTTGCCACTGGCTGCTTCGTGTAAGACCGGAACCCTTTGTTGTAGGTGAAAAGCTTTGTTCGGGCCTTCACTTGACGCTTATCTACGTGGTAGGGATAGACGCTGATTGGCGAGGAAGGTGGCTGCGTTGCTATAGCAACGAGTGACGCTAGAAGTGTATATTCAAAGCCCGTCACTTGGGTAGCCCGCCAGACAGACCAGTTGTCCAGCTATCATTAGACCCGCGAGGCGCAACTACTCTGTTTTAGGCCTACTTTTGAATCACACGACCTGATTATGTACATTGTTAAAGAATTAACAACTAATTTTAAATAGTTGTATATTATTTTTTACTGTTTTAATACTACAAAACATTGTCATGCAACCATTTCTATACGTTGTTAGTGCTTAACTTTATACGGTAGTACTTCAATTCAACATATTATTTTTTGCAATATTAAAACATTAACATTAATTACCTGCTAGAACTTGTAAGCTGTAATGACTACGTTTTCAATTATTTACGTAGTTTCCTAAAGAAATACTCATGTTATTCATAAACAATATATCTTGAATTTTCTGTCCACGTTTTAAGAATAAATATTTAAACATATTTTCCCTGTTAAATAGTGGAGAACAGCTGATTTGCCCTTCACCTTCCTTAGGGCTCACGAGCCGCCACTGGTAGCTCCAAGCAATATAACTATTTCTGAGTGTTGTACTTGCTCTGTCCAATAATCAAGTGTTCTTGTTGACTTCAAAACATCTGCTTATATATTATATATTTATATTGGAAAATATAGAATACAACTGGTATCTAACTTTGGAGCTATTTCATGGTTGCAGATCAGATTGAATTAGTGCCTACACCAACACTAAGACAGGTAATCTTGTTAGTGTTTTAATATAAAATTAAACTAAGCAATAATGTTGGATGTTTACCGTCAGTAGTATTATGTTTGGTGGTTTCATTGGATACTCAGTTGGAAGAATTATTCGGCCATGGTACAATCCTCCTTCAAATTCAGTTCCTGGGGGCCCTTTCACAGTAAAGTGCCATTCAAAGAGGTTATCATCAACAGGGTGAGCACAGTATTCATCAGTAGCTTCTTTTAGTTCACACGCTTCCCGCATTAACCGCTTGACAGCTGTAAAGTAAAAGCATATTAATAAGTAAAACCTCTATATTCCATCTTTAAGAGACTGACCTCTTCGACTAACATAACTAAATAAATATATATATTTTATTGCGTGAACATTTACAATAACTGCATAGCCATTGTCAGATTAATCGCTAAAATTGTCCACTCATTCTTACATCGAAAACACATTCAAACATACAGATTTGTTACATTCACTCTCTCCCATTCATCCGAATCATACCACTCTAGACCCTAATGCAGTGTCTCCCAATTAAATGCCAAGAACTTGTCTGTGCTATAGAATGCTTGAGAGATCAAAATAGTTTTCAGAGCTTTGAATGGCTTGGGCATGCGGCCATTTTTGAACGAATTTGGTAATCTGTTGACGAAATGAACTCCTGCCTGAGAAGGCAAACAATCATGAACTACCGTTCTGTGTCTCCCAGTTAGGTAGTTGTCCCTGCCACTAGTTTCATAAGAGTGTATGTCACTACCTCTTATGGCATTACATTTTGAGTTGAAAAAAGGCATGTCTCCAAAATATAGAAGCAAGGTAGTGTCAACAGTTTCAGATCTTTGAATGCTTCCCTACACGACTCTCTTCTGTGCAATTTCACGATTATTCAAACAGCTTTTTTCTGAAGAATGAACATTTTTGAAAAGTTTGCGTTTGTGCAACCTCCCCACAAAGTCAATCCGTAAGTTTGAATTTAGCAGAGCATAAAGTGGTCTCACTCCTAAGAGGCCCACCAAGATGTTGATTCCTGATCAGAATTACTTATTTTGCCCAGCCCAGGACTTGAGACCTGGCTTGGAGGGTTAAGCGCTTTGTGCGGCGCTCTCTCACTGGGCATCCACTGCTCGGATCTTCTCAACCACAACCTATAAGATGCTTCAAGTGCTGCCTTGGAAATTCTTTGTAAGAATAGGTTCGTTTGCCTTCTGCTAAGGCCAAGTTCTTTAAACAAACCATATATTATGATTTGGCGGAAGTCCTCTAGCTCCCTCTCAACTGCATAACAGTGACATTTAAACCCCTTTTGTCTGATCCCAGAACACAAATCAGAGTATTTATTCAATTTGGCTTCATGTTGTTTTGGGATGTTGATATCCCAGGTCAGTTCTATCAGAATTATTGTTTTAATTTTTCTAGAGATAGCAGTTATATCGGAACACTTTGATGTAACTACAATATCTGAAGGGAATTCATAATGACGATTCCCTTTATCCATGAGAATGGTCCAATCATCACTTTTCTTAACTATAGAAGGTTGTTGTATAGACTTGATATTTTGCACCTGTTCTCCACTTCTGACAAACCAGAATGCGGTCCTTTTCTGGATGTTTCTTCGCCAAGGCAATTGCCAGACTCAAAGCTTCTCATATGATGCAAAGTACCTTGTCATGCCTCCATGTATAACGTCCTTCGTGCAAAGCTATTGGGCAGCCTGCTAAGATGTGACTGGCACTCACAGGAGTTCTAGAACATAAAGGACACTCACTCATCTCCTCAAGACCCCACCTCTTTAAATTTGCTGGATCCAGGAGCGTACTCTGCATTGCATTGGAGTAAAATTTTAACATTTCCGGGGACCAGTTATAAAGGAAAGCGTTCCACATAACTTTTGGTGGTATGCAAGTTTCCCCTAATATAAGCCAATCATGCTGCATCTGCAGGCCTTCAGCATGAACGACAGCCAAAGATTCTTCTTGTCTTCCAATAACCGCTCTAACTTTTCCCACTTCACTCTTCTCCTCCTCCTTTGACCATCCCAGACCTTGGCGGTTTGTCCTTGCTCCTTTCAAAAACTTGTCGTTGAATTAAATTTCTCGCTGAAGTGGTCCCAAAACTTGCCGAGACAGTATTGTAGCTTCCTTCACAAAGGGATCTCTTGAAGAATTCAAAATGTGACTGAAAATTGTTTCTTGACAGTAGTCAGCTTCTTCAGACCAAACCCAAAGTTATTTTCTGCCTGTACAAGATACTAGGGTCCATACATTTTCAGAGTCCCAACCAACGCTTTAGGGCTAAAGTGGCTTTCAGTTCTAGCCTCTTCATAGTTGTCTTGTCAATGTCATAAACCAGCAAAACCCAGTTCATTTTTGCGACTAGAAGATTATTGTAAATCCAGGCCTTCCTAAGGCCAGATAAAGGAAGGTTTTCCACTGTTTCTAGATCTGATAGAAATCCATTTGTGATTGCATGATTTGGGTCTGGTTTGCCTCTGTGTCCAAAGAACTTTCTCAAAAACTTAAAAGGTATTGCACTATTTATTTCTTCAATTGGATGACCTCCAATCTTCAAATCTGTATCCGTAGGACCAAACACAGTTTTCCGTCGTGCCAGGAATAAAGCTCTACATTTACTTGGCTTTATCGCCATACAATCTGTCCAATGGCAGAACTCTTCTACTTTGGTAAGTAATAAAGTCATTCCTTGCTTACTCCTGCACAACAAAGATGTGGGTAGATTACTCCGTAGTACGCCGCTATTAGTATCTGAGTCTGGCAATACTCTGATAGTTTCCTCAAAACATAAATTCCTGAGGATAGTTTTGAGCAAACGTGGTCTACGTGAGCGCTCCAGGTCAACCCTCGATCAAGGTGTATTCCAAGGAACTTTGTTGTGTAGACCTCTTCGATCTCAGAGTCGTCCAACAGATAACTAATTAAGTTTCAACTAAACTTCAACTAACAACTAGCATTAAGTTTTTTAGTAGAAGAGAAAGAATGGGTCAAATGGGTGGGTGGCTTACACACTGTCCCACTACTTTGTCAGTGATGCAGTGACTTGCACCTAAAGTGCGTCAGGTAAACAAAAATCTAAATCGTTGTGCTGATTGGTCAATGTTGTAAAATATATCGACCAATCAGCACAATGCTATATTTATTTATAATATGCTTGTTAAATGTGCTTGTTTTCCTGATGCACACTTAAAGAAAGTCGCTTTGTTGCTTAAATAGATTACAGTTGGTAGGAATGTTTTTTAAAAGTATTTTTTAATAGCTTTTTAACTTCTTATCCCTTTGATTCTGCAGTATAGGAGGAATGCCGGAAGGACAAATTGTCCTACCTGAGCCGTATACAGGCCTATTAACAATATGAAGCAGTGACACTGCATAACGGAAACTACAAAAGCACTCATTTCGAAAACTACAAGTTGCACATCAGTGTTCGTACTTGGTTGCTATTGGCTCGAAGAAGTCAGGGAAGTTATACAGAGCAAACTGTGAAAATGTTTAGGAAAACAACAATTGATTCAACCTCTGTTAAATAGGCCCTGAAGAGCAAAAGTGCACTCTGGGAAAACCCAGCCCATTTTGGTGTAGGCTAATCAAAGAAGTCCATAATTAACTGGCAAATGAGCTACCCGCAATAAAGATTATTGGATCCTTGGCATGCCTACAAGTTATGGCCAAATTATGCACATTCTTTATTGTCTAAACTTCAACATTGCAGCCTCACTCGTCACAGCATTTAGAACTACTTACTGACGCTACATTTACTTTTTTGCTAGGCTTGTACAGAATCTGATTGTGATAACAAAATATGCTAAAATAGCAACAACTTAATTATCTAAATAGGAAGTTTAACCTAAAAGAAAGGGATACGCCTAGACCTACCTGGACTTTTGGTGTTGTATTTTCCTTCAAATTCCATCCTGGAAAAGCTAATTTAACTATGGAGAGAACACACCAATCCTCAAAGAATATTAAATCTCAATATGAAGCTTAAAATATTTTGGGTGGCAGCCTAAACCAAATTAATAATTTTGACTTCAGAAATATTCACCAATGTAGAGTGGACTTACAGAACAAACCAAAATATTATTTGTAATGAAAACTTCAAAAATCAGCTGATGCTGACAGAAGAGGTCAACATACTACACCGCTAAATTTCAGTATCGGAGTCGATCGATCGACCAGCCACTGTGTGAATCTTTGAAGGATATCCAAATAAGACCTACTTTGGTGTAATGCTATACGTGGTTACTTAAATGCACTTTTAAATTTGTAGGGTTCATATTAAAAAATATATACATGAAACAGAACGGGTCAGAATTAAATAACGTTCTGGATGGATGGAGATGTGCTTGTGATGAATCTTAGAGTGCTCAGCCGCTGTGTGAATCTAAGCCTCGGTAATGTAACTTCGAGATTATATTTTATCTTTGGTTTATTAATGTCATGGTAAATTTTTATTGGTTTAGATATTTCATCTCCCAGTTGTACAAACTTAAAATTACTTGTACCATACTGTGTTAACACTAATTCATTCAAGTAATCAGTTGAGTATGTAAGAGAAATTCTCTCAATAAACAATCTTGATTGGTTTACTGTAGTACTAATCTTCCAGCAATAACAGTTACGGTATTACGTAGCCCTCATAAGTTGGCCCGCCAAATTTTCTTACTAATTTAAGACCGTGGGAAAAATTAAAACTCAATCTTGCAAAAAAACAACCATTGCCTTTAAAATGGACTTTGTGTGACGTAAAGTAATTTTCAAAATTGTTTTGAGAAGGGCACTTAAATCAAAGTTAGCTAAAAATAGTTACTCAAAGAGATTTTACACTCTTTGTTTCACTTATAGATATACTCTCTAGGCCATTGACTTTAAATATACATTTAAAATCAATGTCTAGGCTCCGAGGCGACATATCCACTATCCAGGCGACTCTATTGGTCTTTGGGCTTTTAATTAAAGACTCAATATGAAGAACAGTCGGCCTTAGTTTGTAAGAAGACTACAACTCACCATCCATCAAAACACTCGCCACTCAACTCATATTCACCTTAAAATACCCTCTAAGATTGGCCAGTGCATCAAGTAAAGTATCAAGACTCTTGCGTACTGCGATACATATTTTTTGCCGTGAAGGCGGCTACAGGGCACGCCACTTGCAGCGTGCGAGATATAGCACCACAGCTGTGGCAGGCGGCCTCTTTCTCCAGAATGACTCGTCTGTATAATTTGTGTGCCTTTTCTCCGTTTGAGGCTCTACACTCAAACAGCAAAGAAACTACCCAATCATAATGATTTTTTCTATACTCTACAGACCTGCCTATACAAACTGACACATTTCTAGGTCCATACAGCTAAACATTTGATTAACTTAATATTATTTATAACTCAATAGTCGTATTAAAAATCATATTGCACTTAACAACAGACTGCGCCACAAGTGATGGGAGGGGGTCACAGCCCTGGGCCCGGCCCGAGCCTACTATCGGATTTTTTATTATAGGCCCCTCACTTTGATGCGTAATAAATTTCTTCAAAAAAATGTTCGAAAGTTGTAGTTTTCAACACACGGGTCAGTATCTAATTGTTCTTAATATCTAGATTTATTAAATCCCCAATATAAATGTCCATAAATAACTTGTCCAAGCAATATTCTATAAAAACATGGGGTTTTCGTGGACTTCTAATGGACTTTGTTTACGTGTATATCTTTTATCATAGTTGTGCTAAAAATATTCGAACTCATTTTTTCCAAAATTCAGACTACATTTTGAGTTTCTTTTGAAAAGTGTATTTAGTTATAAATTATTTTGCTAGACTCGGGTATCTCGAAAAGTAAGCACGTTATGTACATTTGGTTTATGTGATAATTATCACGGTTCATATATAAAATGATGTATTGAAAAAGACTTATTATAAAACACATTCATCCAAGCTAAAATTTAAGTTGAATGAAATTTAACGTTTTTGATGCGTGAGGCAGGGTGCAGCTACACAGGGTGCGGTACAGTTTGGCCCTAGTGGGACTGTTGTGCCCGCGCTCGGGCCTCCACATTTGACTCGTCATAGTGACACTAGAAAACTCGAATCGAGATTATTTCAGATAATGTTGATCAAATCTGAGCTTTGGGTTGATAAATATTTATACTATGGAAGTAATAAGTATAAACAGCATAGATTCTTTATTGTTTCACTGTTTAATGGTTTATTTTTAATTTATACACAGCCTACTTTGAGAATAAGCGTACAAACCTATGCGCATGCGGTATTTATTGGTCGAATCGTATAATCACAACCATCACAACACGCCAGCAGTTATAGCAAACTAAAAAAAAGGTTATTGTTGTGAAATTAGAAGGGACCGAGGAGATTTTTTTGTCAAAATAATAACACAATATCAAAGAAACCCCCAAAATTAACTTAGAAACATCTCTCAATTACAAACATGACCTTGGCCACATCCTGTGTGAAACAGGAAAGAGATTGTAACGCACAAGTAGGTGCTACAACTGGTAGCAGTCTACCAAGCCCTGTTTCAAAGCCTTGTAAGTTGTAACATATGGTCTGACTGTGGGGGCATTCTTCTGCTGTCCGTGATGTAGGCCTACTTATATTACAAAAAAGACCATTGAGAGCTATTATACATACTCTGACCCACGAGCTCATTGCAGACCCTTATTCAAGGAACTGGGGATCCTCACAGTGTACAGCCTGTATGTGCTCAACATCTTGGTTCTTCTTAAGGAACACCTAAGTAACTTTACCAGAAGGGATGAGTTCCACTCCCATAGTACTCGGAGAGGTTGTGACATGGACGTTCCCCGGTGCCGACTGAGCTCCACAATAAAATCCTATCTCCATTCTGAACTACGCATCTGCAACACATTGCCGCAAAATATCCGGGAACTGAAGATAGCCCAGTTTAAGAGTGTAGTGAAGGAAGTGATAGGCCGCTCTATTCTATGAGGAGCCGCTTGTACCACCGCCATCTCGTAAATAGTTCTGTTAATAGTGTTGTAAATAATTGTATCAAGTATTATTATTTGACGCAGTCTATCCAACAACTGTTGGTCAAGGACGTAGGCTACAAGTATTTAAAGTAAATATTTCAAGTAAGTAAGTATTTGTCATCAACGGTACCGGTACGGCAGTGGTCTGTAGTATATAGCCTATGTGAAGTGAGTGCACCTCGCTGCGGAAGCTGTCGGCACGAAG
Source organism: Matsumurasca onukii (assembly GCA_018831715.1). Lineage (NCBI taxonomy): Eukaryota > Metazoa > Arthropoda > Insecta > Hemiptera > Cicadellidae > Matsumurasca > Matsumurasca onukii. Next base: position 41,248,272 of record CM032060.1, on the reverse strand, counting down.
TACCATTCAATAACTTTGCAATACTCACATTAGACTAATTTGCATTGAATTTTGAATTATATTACAATTTTGACACTACTATTACGATACTTATCGTGTAAACTAGAGTTTTATAGGATGCATACTTTTTGAGACACTCGAGTCTGGTGAAATTATTAATAGCTTAAAAAATATTGCAAATAAAAACTCTAAATATATTCTACTCTACCTTGTTCCCAACAAAGTAAAGCAGCTTTGTTGCTCAAGAAATATTTTTGGAACAGCTATACAGGGTCAGGCAAAAGTGTGGAAACGCCTTTATAACTTTTTAACCAGTTTTTCAGCGCAACCGAAATCGGTACATTTGATTAGAGGAAACAAAAGTAGGCCTACCTTTTAATGCATTCTGACACTTTGTCCCAGTTTTCAAAATGGGAGAGGGGGGTAGCTCCATAATGTTCATAGGGAAGCCCCATAGAGTGACACCTTATTTTGAAGGTCTTAGAAAATGTTGATGAATGCTGAAAACTAGACGTCTCTATCTTAACCCAAAAAGAAATGGCGTCCAATTTTAATTTACACAGATTTCCTATAATAGATGTGAACAACTATAAAAATAATCGTTACAACACACGAAATTAAAATTATACCCCACCAAATTACCATAGACTTCACTTATGTGATACACTTCCTGTTGAGGCCGGTAGAATATTATATAATAAACTTCCTGACAATGTTAAAAGTTATTTTTCAAACTAATCCAAAACTAACCTAATAAATTATCTTGCTCAAAATTTGTTTTATACTATTAGAGAGTTTATAGATAGATACAAGTTCCATAACCCAATTGTTTAATTAGACTAAAGTCTTACTTGTGGTATTTAGGATATTGTCAAAAACAATCTTAATTCTAAAATTCGACATTAAGCGAACTGTTATTTTATTTAGACTCACTATTGTCATAGAATAAGCTATTTCTAGCTAATATAGCATTCTATGCTATTGTTAAATTATTGAGAACAGTGTAGAAACCACAAAGGCATTATAGTCGTAGAATGTACAGTAGTTAATTTTACATCTTTGAACAGTGAGGGCCGAATTCACAATGTCTAAATAATCATGATTATTGTTATTCTAGAAATAGTTCTTAAGAGTGACCAATCAACCATTATAAAAATGGTAAATATTTTGAAAGTCACAAAGAAAAAAACGTAAAAAGCAAGATAATGGAAATGTAAAAATATTTTAAGTATGGTTGTGTTTTCATTAAAAGTAAAAACGTCGTTTATAAAACAGTTTGTGATTGGATGTGTTCGGTGTGCATTGCTCAGAATGTTTTGGTTTGCTTGCGTCTCTGATCTGATTCTAAAAGTAACAAAATAAAGTGTCTCCAGGGCATTTCAAGCTGGAATATTGTAACTTTGGTAACTCTTGTCTTGCTCAGGGGAAATCAAAACAACTTCAAACTCCAAATCGACCAAACATATACACAATATATATGCACCCGAGTCTTCGTCGATACAGTAATACTATTACTCCTATAAGGTTTGGATTGTAGATATACTATCAAAACGAATTTAGCTTGTTGTTTTAATAACATTATTGAAGACTTTAAATGATCAGATCACAGTAGTTTCAACAAGTTAATGTCAATCAAACACAAAAGACTGGGTCCAAAACAGGTTTCATAAATTTTGGGAAAACGACTGGGCAGAGAGGTTCTTTACTAGTGTTTTGGGAATATTGTACATATATGGACAAATTTTATTTCACAATTTGTAGCTTAATATTATTTTATAACCATTATAGTCTGCAATAACAGGTTATCATGGTAATGTACAGATACTCTACTACTGTATATAAGGGGCGTCAGGCCAAACATGTGATTGGTACGGTGAACTGAACTAATTTAATTCATTGCTGATGACAATAGTTATTAAAAAAAATAACTTAACAATAACAATGTTAAAATACAACAAGTCTTTCATAATATTTAGTCTATACACTCAACGATAAGCTGAGCTTCTTCATAACAAAACAACACTCTAGGTTAGTACCTAGTGTCAACAGATTGTGCAACTTGTGAGTAAGGTGCAAGTGTAGTGGTAGCACGAAGCCTGACTTGCCATTGCACCACAGTCTGTAACCAGGCACACACACACTACACATCTGAGGGACTGAATAGAGGCAACTGTCATGTCAGCTGATGAGGCACTGAGTGCTGCGTCATGGAAGGTCATGCGGTCAGCTACCTGTACCTTGCCTGTGTACCTAGCCCGACATGACGCTTTGCACCACACACTGTAACCAGTCATACAATACACACATAAGTGAATAAGTAAAACATAGCCGTCGCAGAACCAGCTTTTTAGTTCATATTTTTATTATTTTATTTTGATTGTAACAGTCTAGCTTTGCGTGTTCACTTATACGAGTTCAAAGCAAACACATATACAATATTTATACCCTTTGGTGGGGGTGAAGATTGTAATTCACTAGGGTACACGGTAGCGTACCATGTTGTGGTGAATTCACATCGGCTATGTTCGTTATTGTAAAACTTACTGGGACCAAACTTTGTTTTAGGTGAGCACACACGTGAGCGAATTTGGTTTGAGTGCAAATGGTATGCGGTGGGTAAAACCTTTACAGATGCACTGGGCACCAGTGAGCTTGGAGGGTTTCATTGCGTGATATACAACTTTATGTAAATGCGTGTACAGTTCCAGTACAATTTAAAAAATCGGTTCAATAGGTCTTGCAAACTGAACGTTAGTTTAAATTTATTATTGTATAATGGCACATTTAGGTAATAATTCACTGGAAAGTTACTGATATTTGCTACCGATATGGTGGGTTGAGGAGAGCTTTAACGCATTGCTATTTCATAGGGAATATGTGATTAAACAAGGTTGACACTTGAAAAATATTGTAAACCATTGACAATGCTGAAAAGAAAAAACTCCGATGAAAATCCGAGTTCTGCACTTGTCTTGAAATATCATAGAGCCAATGGTACAGTGAGTTATCAGTAAGTAAATCAGTGATTTTCGAATAGTGAGCCTTAAGTTAAATGCATGTAAACTTTAATGTAATCAGTATACCTGTTCATATTTAAGTCAAGAAATTAAAACAAACTGCAATTATGGCAGTGCCAATCATAAAATAGATATGAAAACAGTAGACGTATTTTTAGAACAAAGTGAAGTGTTATTATGACGCATCACGTATTTGTTAGATAAGTGGTGGTGCAATTACACCAGCCAGCGAGATATGAAGTTGAGTATATAAACACAGAGGTCCCAGAAGAGCTGACTCACTTCCAACATGTTGATCGACAAGCAACACGACCGTCCTTCAGTCTTCGGACTGTATCTGGGTCCTAGCCATGGCCATCATGGTCACCACGGACCACCAGGCCGCTGGTTCGATCACCATCACCGCGGACCTCACCACCACGGACCTCACCATCACCACGGACCGCATCACCACGGACCACATCACCACGGACCGCATCACCATGGACCGCATCGTCATGGACCTCATCACCACGGACCACACCATCATGGATCACATCACCACGGACCTCATCATCGTCATGGGGGACCTCCTTGCCCATTCGGACTTCACCCTCGACGTGAAGAGCCCAAATTCGGCTTTGAACGCTACGACCCACAACCTCACTATCCACAGTTCCATTAACGTAAGTGATCTAGAATATTTTGAGCGTGGTTGCCTTATAGCACAATATCTTGAATATTTTTCATCAAATTTGCACAACATTAGATCATGTAAGTGAGAAAAGAAAGTTTCTCATTAAACCCCTTTCGTCTCTATATTTTATTGATTCTGAATTCAAGTAGTAAAAAACTGAAGTAACTACAAAGCAAAAGTTACATTTTGAGAGTACACAATTTACTTAAACCCGTATGCTTCTTTCCGCCTTTACTTGTCATTTATTCCTTATAAATGTTTCTCAAGAACAATAGTTATTGTTGATATTTTGTTTGGTTGCTACTCAATAATCAGCTGATTTAATGAACCATATTTTTATTCGAGCAAACGTTTTGAGAACTGAGGAATAAGAAATGTCTCTGAGTTTGGTCCTGCAACTTTTTTCGATTAAAAAATACGGGTTTTGTGGTTCAGTTAACAATAACATATTGGATTGGAAAATCAATAGATTTATGCAGAAATAACAACGGTTTGGTTGTTACATTGCACACATGCTCAAATGTTGTCATAATACCATTTATTTGTGTTTTAGCATTTATTTTGTATTTGCAACTATAATACATAATACAACCAGCAATTTGGGTAACATACATAAAAACCAGGCTGACACGAAGCTAAACACTAAAGTGCCGCTTGCATGAGTAAATCGAATTTACGTTGCAATTTGTTACTCTTATTTTCTCCGTTCACAGCCGTTCACATGCTTTGGCCTTTGGTTGTTATATTTTAACGGGCGTCACGAGGCCGTTCGCTACGCTCTCAGCCTCGCTTTGGCCTTAGGCCTCAGCCTTGCGTAATGTTTTACTGCAAGTTTTTATTACATATCGTTAAGGTAAAACGTATTTCAAATTACTGTACATTTAAATCGGACTACTCATAACACTGTTATAGCGAAAAATCACTTTTGTGGCCACTATTTTGAAACGACTCAAGTGAATTTTTACAATTTTTTGTATTGACGGATACTATTAAAATATATAGATATTTCAAATTTCATCTAAATCGGATGAAATTTACTGTTTTAGATCATTAAAACAACGTTTTGACCCCCAAAGGGTACTTCCGGTAGCCCGATGTTGTTGGCTAACGAACGTAAACAAGATATTTACATTAGGAACATATGTACCATATTATGTACTATCAACTAAAACTTTGAACAAAATTCTAAATGATTCCAACTACAAAATAAATATGACAAAGGCTTAATCTATGGAATCCCGTGTTCAGGTTGTATGAGGTATATATGTCGGCCAAACTAGTGTTTGTTTTGGAAAAGAAACTAAATCACCATCAAGATAATTTTAGACTCAGGAAGTATATATAATTCATCAAATTTACGTAGTTCAACACAAATTCTTTCGAAACCATAAGATCAAATTTAAAGAAACCAAAATTGTATGTAAGGAAAATCATGAACAAAAAAGGTTATTGTTGGAATCTGGTTTATGTTACATGCAAAAAAACCTAGCAAAGATACAATCATCCAGCCTGGTAGAACTACGAGAAAAAAGAAGTGAATAATCTAAAGTCTTAACTTTATATGTTAGTTAATTTTAAATTGTTATGAATTACTTCAGATTTTGTTATATTACTATTGTATTTTATATCGTTGTCTTATAGTTTTTGTATCTGTTCATGCATGTTTATTATTATTTTCTTGAATACTAAAGATACAAATGTTCGGCATAGAAAATATTAAAGTTTTAAATTTAAAAAGTTATTATTGACAGACGTAGTCCACAAACGCCTCCAAGCAATGATCATCCGTCTATACACTTTCAAATTTCAAATATGTACCAAATTTCATGAAATCGGACACAAAATGCAACCTTAGAGTGTATACACAAAAGAAATTTGATTATGATTTGAAGAAAATATATTTTGTAATAAATTAGCTATTTAGCGTTTATACAAAGCTATAAGATCTATGTACAAATGCTCAAAACGTGTTCTGGGGGTCAGGATCGGTTCTCATTTCATGGTCACTGGTCTGGATCTGACCATGCTGACGGCATGAATATAAAATTTTTCCAAAGGAAATTTGATAATAACTTAAAAATCCATTGGGTTTCTTCTTATGGTAATGGCACAATGAAGTCTCTACACCAATGTCTTCTCAGTCTGCGGTGCTGGATTCCAAGGATATTAGGTTGATACATGCCTTGTACTAGACAATTTTAATAGTTAGGTAGGTTTTGGAAAAGCTGTTGATAGTATTTAGAAAAGCTTTAATAGTTTTTGGAAACACTTTTGATAATGTGCATTCATTTAATTTAAAATTTAAAACTAAATACTGTATTTCACAACGAATTTTAACATTACATACATGTTCTACTGTATATGATGGATTAATGATTTCGATGGTATTTTTTCACAGGCAAGACAGGACCAGTCTCCCAGTGACGAATATTGCAGAAAACGTAGAGCTTCAGAAGACAAATAATCTAGAATAATCTAGCTTTAGAATATTGTGTGCATATATTAATGATTTCACTTACGAATAAATAAATAAAAATATAAACTCGAGTTTTGTTTGCCATCATAACACCTTACAAAAGTCTTGACATGAATGCATATTGCTGTGTTTGAATTTGTAGAAACAAATATAGATAGTTTCATATTGCATTGTTGTTGTTATCACTGCAGTTAAATTATTTTACTACTATTTCAAATAATCAAATAAGATTCAGCATAGAACGATAAATAGAATAGTTCACATTTTTATATTAACTTTTAATATACGTTTAAAAAAACTTTCCGCCTGAAGTTCTTATTTACACCTTTTCCACAGTATTCATGAATATTTAACATTTATAGTTAAGTATGTTTATAGATTTTATAAGAATTAAGAATACAAATGCAACACGTTAATTTTTATCTAAAGAGTCCTTCAGAATCCTTTTAGGTTTATGTAGACAGGATATTTCTTTAGTAAAATAACGAAGTTTAATAAACATGGATCCTAAAACAACATGTTTAGCCGCCTTGTTTCACAGATTTTTAAGTAATATTATTGCTTATCATACTTAAATAAAGGTTATAATCTAAAGTACACTACCTAAAAGTTATACAATAATCCTATATTAATAATTAATATAATAATTTGGGTCCATTTTAGTAATTTTATTGAATTTTCTCCCATAAAAATAATTAATTTCAACAAAAATTCACAATAGGGTCTCCCTAAATCCCTCCATGTAAGTGTAAATAACACCTCCAAAAATGAATACAACTGTTTCTGTTTTCAACCTTGAACTAAAAAAATATGGATTTGGAAGTTTCATAATTTTTTTAAGCCGTTGGTATACTATTAATCGTTTTCAGGCTATGTAAAACAACTGTTTTTGCACCCACTTTGGTTCTCCCAAAAGGATACACACACATACCTAGAAAATCGGGCTTAGCTCTTTGAAACGATTGTAGCTCGTACGTGACAACTTTGCCAAATTTGGTGCCTGAATTCAGCGTGAACTCTACTTAAATCACCGCACTATAACGAACACCTTGGCACAAAATACTTTTTAAAACACAAGAAACTAATCTTGTTAGGGCAAGAGACCTCAGTTGTAAAAAAGAATCGTAAATCAAAGTCCAGCTAGTTAAAACTACTTGATGAGAAGATATGAGCTGAAAGGAGGGGGAGGTCCAGTAATTGATATAATTGATTGATGATTCAGACACTGACATCCCATCACAGGATTTAACCAAGCTTCTATTGTGTGTCACAGGTCATGTGATGATAGAGATACCAAGTCCTGCGTGTCCAGTGCCACATTTCCTCGTTATCAATCTTAGCAATAAAACACTATTGTACAGATTGTTGCTTGGTAATTTAGTATAGTGTACTGTTTAGCTTTAAGTGCAATGACTACCTGAAACCACTGTTTAAGAACAAGTAACATTAAATAATACTGTTTGCCTTTAAAAGACATAGATAATATGACTGTAATGTCACTGAAAATTAATTTGATAAACTAAACTATTAGCTAGAAACTAATATGGAGCCTTTTACTTGATGGAGGCCAAGTTAGGTTTATTTAATACAAATAAACTGAAATAATGATTTGTGTCCACTACTATTTATATAGTTATAAACACAACTCAGTACTAGGAAATTAACCTATCCACTGAATCCAGTAGTGGTGGTAGGGAATTGCTGAACTACAAGTAAATAATCAGGTAAATCAGAGTCCAGACTTGATATGAGATATTGTACACAGAAATGAAGAGCGGTCCACCGCAGTACCTGTGGAACACGCTTAAACTAGACATACAACTATAGTTGAACAGTAGTTATCTTATTGCAATGACATGACAGTTACACACTCACTAGGCAATTCTTTTAGTAGTTTGCTAAATTTGACTTAACTAAACTTGTGCAAGTGGGTGAAATACAATCAACACTCCAAATCGAAGCTTTAAGTGAAAAGAACAATCTAATGTCCTCGAGGACATGAGCAATGTTTAACTTAAGTTTGGTAAAGCTTGACTCTAAACTTAGAAAACATAAAACAGTTTTTGAACATAAAAAAGTATTGGGTATACATGTAGCCAAAACTTCCACAGTAATTTTGTTAAGGAGATAGTGGTTTAGGGGTTAGCGTCAATTGAACCACTATTTTTTCCTAAACCTACATATCTTTTACCTCTATGTTTCAACCTATATATTTTTACTAAACCTACTTTTGTTTTTATCTCAACCAACAATAATTTAAACATATATACACAAACCAAATAAAATGGACAAATGCTGTTAAAAATGTACAATATGTTATGTTGTACAAATACAATGTTTTATTTTAGCCTACTGTTAAATTTCATTCATATATATACAAGGGATACTAAGTCATCTGGACAAAGAAACGAGGAGTGTGCACGAAATGCATTTTGTGTATAGTAATGAAGTTAAAAAAACTATAAGCACTCGTACATTTTTGTAATACACCTACATAAACAACCAACACTCCGTTTGAATATTTAAACCGTGAATGGATTGCAATAATCTCTTGAATTGACAGTTGGAATTGGCGAATACGTTGATGAATTGTCCAGTCATAGTTGATGTTTTGACAGAATCTGCTCTATTCACCACGGAGTGATTAACTGACTGAACATTTCAATAGCTTCACCATCCGCTCGCGTACGTAGATTCCAAGGCTACCTTGCAATAACCAGGCCCCAGTGGACTTGTGTGTAGAACCTGTTACAATGTAGGCCTATCACTAAAATATTTGAAACGAGTGTTAAAATAACATTGATTTCTGCTCTTGTTAGAGTAAATATATGCTTTTCAGTTTAGTATCTTATCGATTACTCATAAAACAAAAGAAAACAGGAGTGTTAAATTACGTAGGAAATGAAAGATACAGTGCTTAGGTGTACGTTTTCCAGTGACGTACAGTGTGGGGTGCGGTTTGTGTGGTGATGTAATGAGTCTCCAGAGATAGAGGTACTTGTCACATAGATCACGTGACGTTCTTGACCACACAGCTGGCTCGGTTCTGAGGAAATACGTACTTCCTTTCAGACCATTGTAAATTTAACTTCTGTTAACACAAAAATAAAAGAGCCACAAGGAAAATCAAAATGTCCCTTATTCTATTTTGGCTTTTAAACGGCCAAATACTTTTAAATGCACATTGGCAAATGTTGTTAAGGTAAATTTCTGAAGAGAGTGGGGGGTTTGACTCACCAGCTCAAACTCGGGGTTATGGGAGATAGGTTCAACACTTTAACGTGTTTTCTTTTTAAAAGACAAAAGTCATTAAAGATACCCTAGACAAGTTTTCGACGTCCTGTTTTCCAATATATGGCCTTAAAGGTTTGATTTTCGTACATGATAATAGCTGCCCAACGCTTGAAATAGTCACCTTTATTTTAAATATCAATAAAAAAAACAAAACTGGATATTTGCTTTTACTATGTCAATTGCTTCTTGCGTTTGCAATTTGTCAATTGCTATTTTGAATTCGGTTAGCATTCAAAGTATAAAACCGACCGGTCATACTCGGATCTGGTGAACAAGTTAAGCTTTCTCTTTTTGTAAATATATCGAGTAGCATATTGTTGTCGAGTTCATGACACCATAACATGAATACGGATAAAAATTCGTCAACGTTTTGAGGCACCATTTTGAAACGGAGTACCCTTTTTGGTGGTATTCTTGCTATTTTTTCTATTAATGTAATTAAAAATAGTGATTCGTACAATAGCGCTTTTCGTAGCAAGACAATTTGGACTTGTCTCCCCAACCCCCAGTTGGAAGTCAAAGAATCAATGTTGGAAGGGACTAGGTTGAGTTTTATATCAAATCATAGTAGTGAAAACTGCCTCAAACCTGACTAAAAGGTTAACCCTAAGGGAAATAGCAGAGTTTCTTAATGATTTAAGTTCCCAATCTTAAACTCTTGCCATTTTTGATAGGGCCGACCTAAGTTAAGGTTAGGTTTGCGCAATTGTGGCCTAAATCGGTAATAACGACCTTTCTGTTTATACGCCACATGGCCTATGCTCTCATCAAATGGTTTCTTCTGACTCCTTCTGACCATTCCCTTTGAGTGACTTTTTAGACACAAACTATCTTAAAAAGTAGTTATTTTTCGAAGTAGTTACATACCAAGTTGAAATGTCTGCCATTTATTTTTAAACATACGAGTTTTGAAGCCGTTCATGGGTCTTTCCAAAACAACTGTTTGGACCGAACCGGGACCTGAACCCGGGTCTCCCGCTTGCCGGGCGGTTATGCTAAAGATAAGGTTTAGCATAACCGCCCGGCAACAATCAGTTCGGTCATTTTGCCTTCAAATTTCTTTAGTACTAAATTAGCTTTTTAGCGTTTATACAAATTAAGATCCAAAACAACCGTTTATAAGACAAAATAAATAAACCGTTGTTAGCGTTTCTAATACTTTCAAAATAAATAAAAGTAACACACACCTTTTATACAAAAGATACTGTAAACACTTTATTGTAATTTTATTCTGGTATTGAACATGCTGTCTGTTAAATGATCTTGTTTATTTAAAATAGATGCATTTAAAGTTTGAATTTGAAATGAATATGTAGTTTGGGGATAACAGGTTTCATCACCACAGTTCATTCTGCTGATGCTGATTGCCAACTGCGTTACTCGCTTGCTCTGATTGCAAACCTTTAAACCTGATTCATCAGAGATCGTTACAGCGATGGTTTAACCAAATCTATGAACAATAGCAGTTTTCTCAATAATGTGGAATGTTTTCTAATTATAAAACATAGTTATTCAATTCAATTCAAAATTTCGTTTGATCAAATGTAGAGAATACAAAGAATAGATTCATCATATGGTTTGTGTTCAATCAGTCACAATAACGCAAATAAAAAAACTCAATCGCTACTTAAATTTTTCTTGAGTTATAACTTTGAGGGACAAGAATTACACAGTAACATTTACACTAGTCGTGCAATAAAATGCTTAAAGGGTACTGTGTTCCAATTATTGTTCTAATATAACATTTACACATACTCGTATTGTAATTATATATTTACCGTACTTGTTACCACAGAATAATTGTTAACAATAGTAGTTAATGTTAAAGAAAGATTAACTGTAGTAACAACTTAATTATACAAAAATGAGATGAAACATGTACAATAACTCAAAAGGAATATTGGTGCCTTTTCAGAGTACATAGCTACCGTATGAGAGAGATTACAATTACAAAGTTAGCAAATACTATTGAAGTAACTAACAACAGACCTATAACTCCTGTATAGAAGACGGCAAAATAACAGCATACTTACAGAAATACTTATATGGTACATGCAGAAATACCTATACAATTACCTAGAGCGGTTAGGGTAGGCTTCTCACACTTATTTATACCTTAGAAGAGTTTGCCAAGATTCTTTGTCATAGTAAATAACTTAAAATGGTATACAATATAGGTTTACCTAATACAAATAATACAAAATCTATTCTTATAGAGAAAAATTGTTAAAGAATAAACAGTTTAGTGTTGGATTAAATTTGTTTGTAATATTAATAAAATAAGGAAAATGGTTAAAGTACTCACGTATTCAAATATTGAAAAGGCTGTCAATATTTAAAAGCCAATGAAACAACATGACAGTTGTGCATTTGAGGGGCGAATGAGAGCCCTTAGGGACCTTCCTTCCATTTAACAATAACTTGTGTAATAGCAATGCGAGTATTCTTTCCCGATATTTGGTGAAATATTTCTAGTTACACAGAAAAATGCAACTAACAGTCAGCTTTTATATTTTGCGAGGTTATACACTTCCAAAACACCCGTAATCGGGTATTCAAATACATTATAACAACTCAAACACGTCTAGTCAAACAATACTTTGGTGTACATACACATAACTACAGGCTTGCGTTTAAACATTACTTTGATGTACATACGAGTATAAATACAGGCTTGTAGTTTATATTTTGCAACCCCCTTTGTGATAGTTATAGATTTATCAGGAAACGATTTATACAAAATCATGCAATGTCACTAAATTCCAAACTAATTCTATTGAATCACCATTTTTTTTTGTGACATCTCTTACGTAAAGCTCGTTTACGTAAGAGATGGCACAAAAAAGAAAAAATGGTGATCTTTAATATTAATGGGTTTAGAGCTCTGAACATATTGTGTAGTAAGAAGGTGCCCGATAAAACGTCTAATATATGTTATGTAAACAACCAAGTTAATAATAGAAATTAGTTTGTATAAACACTAAATAGCTAGTTTAAGTTAATAATAGTTATAAGAAATTACTTTTAACCTAGTAGTGCATGCAGAAGTTAACTAAATTTTTAAAGTACGATTATCCTTAGGAACAATAATAGCGAAATTCATCAATCAAATATATAATATACTCGTAATACGTAACATACGTATACATTGGCATACTGAAATGAAATGAAATGATAAATGGCTTTATTAGGCTTTATGGCTTTACTGATGTACCATCGTAAAAACGAATCTGCATGATCATCTGCAAAATAAGTTAATTAGATTGGAAACGATATTATAAGAGTATATACTTATTATTTATGGCTACTGGACTCTCGAAGTGATTGTTTTTAATTTTTGCGATCGCTGGCCACTGTACTTACGACAGTGGCCAGTATATGTTATTTTTAATTTATTGTTGGAATAAATCTTTACTCCGCTTTTGTAAAATAATAATTAACAATCAAATAGAAAAAAATACATTCCAATATACAAGATTATGTGATAAAGAAAATAATACTATAAAAATAAAGTTTTAAGGTTATCTTAATAAAATTATCCCAAACTATATTAGAGGCTAAGCCCAGTAAATGGTTTTCAATATACCTTCAATGTACCATTTCAACAAAACACGAAGAAAACGTGTTATATTTAACTGATTAGGTAGTTTGCTGTTTGCTCGGTTTCGATATTCTCAATTATCTCGTTACCTCATTGGTTCTTTTATTGTCAAAAACTGATCTCAACAGTTTGAGGAAACAGCAACAAGGTTAACTGTTCACAGAGCTACCAGATAATAACGTGGTAAGATGATTACTCATTAGTAGACATACAAACCAAGGAATAGAATACTGTATTGTCTAATTTGGTTGATTCAACTAAATCGAAGATTCTGTTAGATAGGATTGGTCTTAAGGTATTAGCGCTGTAGTGGAATCAGCGACTTAGGCTTAGTGTTGCCATACACCCTTGCCAATGCAATACTCAACTCACTCTGGATCAGGTTTTCATTTACACCAATATTTACAAATGCAAACCTCTAGGTACTCTAAAGCTAAAATTGGAAGCTCAACCATGTAATGGTTTACTCCTGTTATATTTTTGACATGTAGGAGTAAATATATTTCATAACATAACCTGGAAAATCAATAACAGTTTTGACATGTTGACACCGATCTTGTGATGATGTAAGGTAAAGCACCACTCAATGAATCACAACCATTTGTGAAATATCAGGAAATAGGTATTAGAAGCAGTTAAGAGATAATAGTTATGAAAGCTATTATCATAGACATATAGCTCTGGTAATAATATACTGTACACTATTTGAAAAAAAACTTTATTAATATTGTTACAAACGTTATGAAAATTCCTATCTTTATTTATGACGGAAATTTAATGAGTTCATTTTAATACAATAGAAAATTGTATTACAGATATTTGCGGTCACTGGCCTTAGGTTAGAGATTGATGAGGAGAGAGTACCCCTGTGGTGGCCTAATGTGTACAGAAATGTTGAGCAGGGTAGATTCCAGGGCACTAAATAACTCACTGTTTTTATATGTATTTTTTAAAACGCAGAATGTACATTTACCATTAATTTTGTCACTTGCCAAAAGGAACAACACGGGAAAGAGAATAACATCTGATTGGTGTGACATGACCAACCAGCGCAGAGAATTCCAACCAGCTTCTGCAGTAGTCAGGACAACTATGATTTGAAAACCATATGTACATGATCTATAATATAAAAATGAATCTCAAAATATGTTGGTAAGCGCATAACTCAACAACGCCTGGACCAATTTGGCCAAATGTTTTTAAATGTTCGTTGGAGTTCAAGGATGGTTTTTACGGCGAGAAAAATTCGAATAATTGCCGGAAAACCCTTAAAACAGCCCTTTTCTTTTCCCATACAAACGTTTTCTAACTAAAACGTAAACAATTTGAGCTTTATTGCTATTCGTTGCCAGCTGATATCCCTATTTTACAGACATAAAACATATGTACGGCTAAAGAAAAAACAACAACAAACTGTCAATGTCGATTTGCCGTTGTACATTGTGTGTTTTTCTTGGATTTTCTGTAACCTAATCTACTGAGTTTGTTTTTGTTAACTAATACATGAAACAAATTCGTATATCGTGTATTGTGCAGAGTGATTAATACGCAGGAACAAAAAACTACCACATTACAAATCTTTTTGACAGGACGAAGTCTGTCGGGTCCGCTAGTATACTATAAAACAGTCCAATAAGTGTTCACAAGAATAAACTAACCGACTGTTTATGAACGCTCATAGTACATTACACAGTATAACTGGTTGGTTACTGGTTGTCAAAGATAGTATGAAGAGTGAAACAAAGCACCTGGCCGAGGTAACGAAGTGTGATAGATTGGTCCATTGCCGTAGATAAAGTGTTGTAACAAATCTGCCCTAACGTTCAGTAAGCTGATACGTTTTGTTGTTGAGCCAACGCACTGGTGTGATATATCCTCTCGACCCACGTGTCATTATACAGTATATTCGTACATCCTTCATTCCATTCATGCTTTACAATTCAATACATGTTTTCATTTAAAATACATAGAATTTCTATTGGAAAAATGAGATATTCATGCAAACGTATCCAACAGTTTAAGTGACTCAAAAGGCGGCTGGGGCAACATGTATTTATAAAATAAACACCAATTCAATTTATAATTGCCCCGAAAACTTGATTCATTCACAGGGTGTTTGTTTTGAGCAATTTCACTTATTTCATATATGTACACATGTATATATGTTTATCATCACTGCAAGTCGCATTTTTGTCTTATTTTCACAAAGTTGGGTAAACATGTTCCTTTTGTAAATATTTCGGTCAAGATTATTAACTAGAAAAATTGCCCGTGATAAAGGACCACGTAAGTCTAAGGCAGATGGCCGAAGCGAGGCTGTGAGTGTAGCGAATTAGAGTAACAAATTACAAAGGAAATTAGATTCACTCATGCAAGAGGCGCTTAAGCGATTAGCTGCGTGTCGGCCTGGTTATAATTTGTCTACACCGACGAAAAACGACACGATTTGTACGACACTGCACCGGCACACGATATTTGATGGGATCAAGAGTTTATCACAATTGTTGTATAAATGAAAACACTTCTTATACTAAATCAAAATTTGAAGACAAAAAATATTTTTTGAACATGATAACCATACATTCTGCCTTCTCCCTTTTTATGTGACGACAAATAGTGACTTTAAATCAACAAACTACAAACATAATTTAAATACTTGTTGACTTATTATTTAATTGTACTTTTCAACTTGGTAAGTATTTTTGTTTAAATTTCGTAATAATATATCAAAATAAAATATATACAATTGATCAACGTTTAACGTTGGATCAACTATTTTATCCAATTGTATTTCAAATGAAAAACTTTGAAATTAATAAAACACTTTTTGTATTACCTTGAAAGCCACCCGAGTTTTTGTATTACAGCCACCTAGTCTTTCAAGATGAAATCACTAGGCCTGGGTTTCTAGTATAGCAAATAAACATTCCGTATACGCATCTATAACCATTTAAAATTACACAATAAATGCAGAGAAAACAATAAATTTCACAAACTAAATTATTTAATATTTATTTTTTTTAATTTTAATAAATTAACTTACTAAAATTTTGAACCGTGGTTATATTAATGAATAATATGGACATGATTGATGAAAAGGTTTAGGCTAGTAACGTTTCCTTTGTTGAACTGTTTTATTAAGTTTAAATTAATTTATTTCTTTTTTGTTTACTTTAGGAAAAATTAAGTAATTTTTTAAGAAAGGAAATACAAGGTTGGAACTTTTAAGATGTTGAGTTGTTTATGGTAGAAAACGAATAAAATTGTACGGTTCATTTTACTACGCAAGTCTAAATACAGAATGTCTTTTGGAGTATTTTGCTAAATATTTCTTAATTTTTTCGCTATATTTTATTTTAGAAAAACTATTATTTAGTGTATTTGTAAATTAAAGTGGCAGAAAAGTCTCTCAATAATTTTTATGAGACAATTATTAAATAAACGGGGTTTTATCTATGAGTGATACCTATAGAAGATTTATAGTTCGAGTTCAATTGCTTAAAAAATAAATTACAAGTGACAATTTTAACACACATTCTGAATTAAAATATATTAATTTAATATAAACTATAATACAAACACTTAACGCCTTCAGTCTCATATAGTTTAAGATTTATAGGTACCAGCGATGTATTTCGAACACGGGAGAAGTGAAAAATGGCTCAATGGCAGCAGATAAAGTGTTTATATCGGAAAGCTTCACTGGTATTTGGCAATAAGCCGATATGTTCTGTTGTTAAAGCGCAACACATGGGAACATGTGAATTGTGGATGTCGGGCTTTTCACACAGTTTCCTCTTTCACAAAATTGTAAAATATGATACGTGTATTCAATATCTTCTCACTGATACCACGGGAAACTGCAGAATCCACGAACAAAACTATATTTAGGCTCAAAGTATACATACTATAGCGCTACACATAAACAAAATTCAACTCGCATTTACTGAGAAATCTAGAGCTAAAATATTAAGGAGACTACTTACATCTTAGTATAAATAAATGAGTCCAGTGTTTTTTCCTCGTAATAGTAAACTCGAAAACGGATTCTCAGATTTTTTGGAAAGTTGCCTAGTTTTTTTGTAGAATGTTAGGACAAAAATAGAAATAAAACCTAATAAAAATTAATAAAAAATAATGATTAATTTTTGCACATTTTATTATGTGTCTTTCTAGTAAACAAAGCATACAGCTGATAGATATTAAATAAATTTAGTAAAAATATTTTTTTTTACAGGAAAAAGGATGTTTTGTCAGCTAGTACTAAATAAAAGTAATATTTGTAATAAAAGGTTCGAATTTAAAAACGTGATATTTAGTAAATAATTGGCTGTATTCTGAAGTAACCTGTGTTTGCGGCATATTGAGGCTAGCGTAGTTTTACAATCTTGACTCCATGATTGCGTTTCAAATTGAGTTTTACATCAGAAGCAAATGATTTTCATTAGAACTTAGACACAACATCAAGACACAAGAACAAGGTAATAAAAACAATGTGAAAATAAACACACTCATAAGTATTCTAAGTTAGATTTTGGTTTTAATAAAGCTGTAAGAAAGTTTTGCACCCTGTGTACTACGAAAGCCAACAATATAGCCCACTAAGTATGAGTTGTTTACGCACATTGTACTAAAATAATGTTTTTGCAATGTGTTTTGACTATTGAAACACGTGGTAGTTCTCAGCTGTAAATGTGAGGGGAGACTCGTCTTTGTGGAATAAGCTATAGTTGCATTTAAAGTATACTTTAATTAAATATTGTGGAATAAACGTTATCAATTTTTCTGATCAATATAAATATAAATATGAAATAGATAGTAGTCCCAAAAAGTTGAGTGACTGGCTCGATCTAATCAGCTTACAAGATGAAATGGAGAAGCAGATTATGTGATTTCAGTGTTCAGACCCTCCAATACCCACTGCCCAGTCAGGGCGGGGAGGAACTAGCTTAGCTAACATTTGTAGGCCTATTCTTCTGACATGAATGTGCAATGCACAACTGCTGACAGCCAAGAACTCATAAACCTGACACTGGTCAGCACACACACACACACACACACACGCACACAAGAGCAGGCCTGACCTGAGGGTGTATACGGGCTTGATTGAATCGTTTGATCCAGTCAACAAACTTCTGTAGACGGAGGTTGTAATTTCTTCGAAATGCCTTGAATTCATCATTAAATTGACCTATAACATTTAATTTTCAAAAAAAAGAAAATCGAATGGAGTATATCAACATGCGAATGTTTAGGAATGATGTGAAATCAAGCACACATTTTATTTGAAAGTGGCAAAATTTAATACATGATGCAACTAAGTAACTAATGTTAAACTATAGTAACTAAGTTTAACGTTTACTTAGTTACTGAAGTTGTACAACACTGATATGTATATACAGTATTAAGAAACGCGGTTTGAGAAATGCGATTTCAGCTTCGAGAGGGTGTGTGGAAATTCTATACGAGAAGACCTTTTAAAGTTGGAGGAGTGTTCAAGAAATGTAATTTAGGTTGGAGGAAGTGTGAAAGGTCTCCTCGGACTAAGAGAAAGAAGCGATTGAGAAAACCGCCCTGAATCTCAATCTAATTCTTAGTATTATTCTGTATTCGTCGACTATCTATGTTATCAGCATTTACAAGTTAAATTTCTTTGCCGTGTAACCTATGTTGCAACGTATACCACTTAACTCTAGTATATAGTTATTTCTGCGTTGGTCTATCGTAATTATCACTAGTAGGAAATGTAAAGGATCGATCAAACAGCGTTTAAACAATGTGATTCGAAATGCCATATGGATTTCATTTCATACACTAATCTCTTTAAAGATCAAACAGGTCTGACATGGTTTTAATCACTTTCATGTTTTCTCATCTTGTACTCATCAGTAAACGAAACTCGGCACCAATTTACCTTTTCGCTAATGAATGTCAAACCCAGCCAAGTATGATTAAACAACTTATTGCATAGTGAAGCACAAAACAACAGCTGTTCAGTATAATATACAGGGCGTTCAGTACTTCTTTAATGGTTCGATGCACTTGGTTAGATTTGGCGCAATTTGAACCAGGTCCAATTGTACGGTTCAGTAACTCAGCCTTCAAACCAAGTTCTAGGACAACAAACAATAAATAGGTCGTACAGTTATTCGTAGTTAGGCTTATAGTTTACAAAGAAAGGGCCGGGAACATTCGGCTGAAAACGCCTCGCAAGAGACCTTTACAACAGGTTTGCACCTGTGAATTATGTTTCTCATATCCCCATAACTCATTCATTCCAATCGACCAGACTAACTTGCTGGTTCAAATAAACATCCAAAGTAGATTCGAATACGTAAAACCTGACATATTTAAAGGAATTTGGCACGGGATATAGATGATTTTTGAACACGTTAGGAGGTCACTTTAGGCATGTTATTCTTTGGCGCGAAACCTTATATTAATATTGAAACGAACAAAATGTATGCCAGTCTCTTAAATACTGTTGGGAAAATAAATCACTCAAAACGAAGCTGACGCATAGCCACAAATTCTACCGTGAATCCTAGCGGATTTCTTATTATGAGGTATACACACTGGAAGTGCCTTATTGCCATTTGCCTCAGAAGGTGCAAGGAAGCTCAAAGCTGCTAACCGTCTTGTTCTACGTCATTTACTGTGGAGTTAGAAATGATCCATTTCCTATGGCAATTCGCTAATAACAAAGTGTGGTATATTTGTATGTGATATCACTGGTATCAGTGATGTTTAAAATGTGAGACTTTAGTCGGGCCTATTTTATTTGTTAAGCTAACTTGAAACCTTGTTGAAATCTTGAAGCTAAGTCAGAAGCCGTAATATTTTGTTGAATTCAATTTAGACGGCCCCTTGGTTACATAATTCAATACTAAATTATTTATTATTGCATTATGTAACCAATGGGCAAATAGGGTATCTTCCAAGGGGTACGGAAAAAATTAAAAACATAACCTATGTTCACGCAAAATGTGTTACCAAAATGTTTCCGAATATTGTTAGGTAAGCTAATGTACAGTACTCGTATATAAAACTACCGATAACATAGTACCGTTCCTTTGCAGTATTGCTTTAATTGTGACTGGTTTCGGCAATAAAGAAAAAGTCGAAACCAATCGTTTGTTGTTTAGTATGATCATATTCTCCCCAGTATGCCTCAATAATGATTTTAATTATTGCCTACGAGATATTTATATATTTTATAGTTAAGTTAAATGAGTTTTAAATATGCACAAAATTTACGGATGAGAAAAAATATGATTTAAAGTTTTATTTAGTTTTTACTACTATTATAAAATATTCTCCTATGAAAGATATGAGAAGACGGTTTAAAGAGTTAAAAGCTTCAAAGGTCCAGTTTACTGGGATAGTTGTGATTTCAGAAACCCATTATAAACCTTGTTAATAAAATCTCAAATCATAAACTCACTTTTGGGAGCTGTTATAATAATTCAAATTCTGTTTGTAAAGTTTATTCTTTGTGTTATCTGTGTTTCTCTTAACAGCTGATTATTAATTGTTTATACCAATACTTAAAGCTAGTTTGTTTATGTTTACTTGGTCCATTGCTGTGAACTGTTTAATAAAACCAATATTGTCTTGGTTTACTATTCGTTTATTTCATAACAGGAGTGAAAGATGTTAAATATCTCCGGGACTTCCTCCGGCCATGTCGGGAAACGGGGCGAGCACCAAGAGTTCTTCTGCAGACAAAACCACAAGTTTAAGTATTATTCCCAGTTAATATCAATATCACTAATACTACTTGAGAACCAAAAAATGCCTAAAATATCATCTTCTTCACCACGATTTATAATTCAATTTTATCTTCGATATTATATTAGTAAACAAATAACATGGACCAGCTGATTGACATGATTAGTAAATTCCGAAAATCAATTTGTTTGTGAGCTACTATTTAATGGAAGGCCACGGATGAACAGCCTACTTGTTTATATGTTGGTTCTAATTTATCAATACATAAAGACCAGACTTTGGCCAACCCTGAAAACAAGTTAATCGCAAACTACTTTGGTTATTTTAAAGCACTGGACTAAAATGTTACCTGGTAAAGGTGAAGGTGGTGGTGGTGGTGGTGGTGGTGGTGGTGGCGGTGGTGGTTGTGGTAGTGGTACTAGTGGGGGTGGTGGTGGTGGTGGTGGTGGTACGGGTGGCGGTGGTGGTGATGCTTCTGTTGATGGTGGACCTGGTGATAGTGGTGCGTGGTCCTGTTGCCGGAGGTTCTGGTGCTGGTAGTGCTGGTAGCTCTGGTGCTGTTGCCGGAGGTTCTGGTAGTGCTGGTAGCTCTGGTGGTGTTGGTTGTGCTGGTGGTGGAGTCCAGAAATATGTATAAATAATGTAACCGGCTACAATGGCCGCTCCTGCAGCACCGGCCCCTTTTAGGAGGTCTCTAAGTTTGAGGTTGATCTTCATTCTGCAACAAATATATCAACATTTACACAATACCGAAATCATTTACACTTGTTAACTAATATAAGAGACACGAATATTGTCAATAATTTCCTCGGCAGCACATCACAACTGACTGCATACTCGTACACATTGTCCTTAACAACTTCAGTGCCGGCCAACATGCCATTTGCCATTTTCAAACACGGTTTTGGTAATGAAATACAGTCAGAGATCGTTAAACTTTGGCATGACTATTGAAAGGTACAACTAAGAACGATTGAACTTTGAAGGCTACTTACTTAAGAAGAAGTTGGTAAAGATTGGCGATGAAAGATTGGCTGAAGTAGATCAGTAAGAACGATGTTAGCGATAAAGAGTTTTAAACGCTATTAAAGTAAAATATATTTGTTTCCAAGGATACAATAAAATCCATTGTCTTTCTTTAAAGCACGTGTTTGCTACCGCTATTAATTTTCCATAGCAACTACAGATGTACGAGTAGCATCTTGTAGGCAAGGATGGCACACGTTTTTGTTGGTGTAAGGAATTTGTTCTCTACCATTGCATCCTACAAAGAAACACCTATTTTCCTACAAGAAACAACTGGGAACATTAAATAATTTAATAACTATTTTCCACCGCCATCTTGGTATGGCTGAACGGGTTTTGTTGATTTTTGGTACTCGTGTTAGGTGAGGTGTCGTAAATGTTTAAGCTAAATCAGGTCGTAAAAATCTTTGGAAACCTGCCCCTCCCAAAGGTCACTTCCGGTGTACTGATTTTGCTGGTTAACTTGATGTAGAGATTTACAAAAGGAACATTTGTACGAAATTTCATAAAACACCTAACAACAGTGTGACTTGTAGAGTGGACTCATACTCGCACACACACATTATAAATAAACAATTGCATTATAAAGTTGCACACATTAATTATTTTATTTCTCATTTCTAAGTGTATTGAATCTATACTATTAGTATTTCGGTTAGGGTTGTCCGGAGTGTTGAGATCTCGGAATCTGGCTGGGGTAATTCAGATTTTTGAATAGAAATGTTCCTTAGTGTGTGGAGGGTGGGGGAAACGAATAAAATTATATAGACTTTTTATTTTTATGGGGTTTTTGAGGTCCCCAATTCCCCATGTTATATTTCTTTTTTTTAGTAAATATTTATTAGTAAATATCAACGGATTTGTTTGAAACTCGACACATAGTTGTATACCATTAACCCAAAGACCCTTACTGATTTTGGGGTTCGGGGGCACAATATATGGATTTGGGGGAGGTTAAAGGGGGGCAGGAAATAAAAAATCATAAAAATCGATGTGGGGTATCAAAAAAGGGAATATTATGCTGATTTCAAAATTATATTGGTTGTCTACCAAATTGTTTGGGGGAGGAAGGGGTCAAAGGTGGGCACCGAGGCCGTAGGCCGAGGTGCTTGGCTCGCGAGCGTGCCAGGGGGTCCGGGGGCGAAGCCCCCAGCTGGAGCAGCTAGTATTTTGTAACTGATTGTAAACTCTTGTATTTAATGGATTTTGGATAAGTGGAAGAGAGGACTGTATTGTATTGTCCTAACTCCACCACAAAAATTAAGACTTATTTGATGTGATTACATAGATATGCGTATACAAGGTTTCGCCATTTGACTCAATAGTGGTGTTGAAAGCTCAAAACTGCAAACCGTCTTCTTCCACAACGTTTCGTTCTGTCTGGCGATTGAAATTAATAGTTTTATGAAAATTCGCAAAAACCGTGCAACCTTTCTGTTTTAATAAAGAAAGTAAACAAAAAAGAGATAGCGGGCACGTATCCAGAAGGGCTATTGTGAATCTTAGCAAACTTCCAATAAAGCAGAACAAGTTTTCATTTGTCTATTTTAAATAAGACGAAATTCCTTTATACCCTATCCCCGCAGTCGCCACTTAAATTTTGTAATGTTACTATACGGTAACGCTAGGTAAAGATCGAGGATGAGTGTTAGAGAGGACTTTGTAGTCCTAACTTCGCCTTGTTAATCAAGATAAACTTTACCTTTTTACTTTCTATATCCAAGTAAACATAGGCTAGTAAATTACATTACAGCTTAATTTATGCCCAGTACTCTGAATGTCAAAGTGCAAAAATTGGGATTAAATGATCAAACATAAATTACTTTAAACCGGTAGGTTCTAGAGCAACGGGAGTTGTTTTGATCGATTAAGAGAGTAAAACTCAACCATGCAGGGTAAACTTTGTGTTTGTTTATGGCATCGCTAAAATTTTATAGGGAAAACGAAACTTTGAATGTTCACCATTTCGAAACGTATGATCCGACCAAGCTGGTGAACGGACTTAACCTAGAGATTTGCAAAAGAAAATCACAATTTGTTCCAAATTTCGTGAAAATCGGAAAACAACTACAACGTTAGTTTCGTTCTACGACGTTTCGTTCTATTTGGCGAGAGAAATGAACAGCTCTATTTTCAAAGAAAATTCGCTAATAGTGGACATTCCGAAAACGAAACTTTCGATTACCGAGCTCTTTTCATTATTGCTTACGAGTATAATACAATATTGCACAGCGAGCGCCGAGAGCCTTCTGAATGGGAGCGACACTGCAGTACGGCTGGCAGAACTGTTCGGCTAGACGTATTTGAACTAAGTAAGGAGCATTATAAAAGCGATGTATAGGATAGTCGCACTGTATTATTAATTATGTGGGATTCATTCAAACCACGATATGCTTGATATATATAATTATTTGTCTAATGAAAAGTACTACTGTATATATAAAATATATTTCAAATGATTTGTCCAATGCAGATCTGTAATTAATTAATTATTATACTTTCACGTAATTATAACTAGTCCTTTCAGTAAAGGATGTACTTCGTTTCAACATCATCACGTTTGAACTATTGATAGACAAAATAAGTATGTTTCGAGGCGATACAAGGGTTCAACCCTAAGTGCTAAATTTTTTATGAACCCCTTATTTTGCGTGTTTTTATTTTAAAGGACACAAAAGGAAAACCAATTATATGAAAACCCAAAACTCTGTTCTTGATTTGGTGGCCGAACGTGCATGGCCTTTTGCTCATATACATGGTTGGTAATATATAAAAATTCCAATGAGACTTTTGTTTTAAAAAGAACTTTACAACAATCTGCAACTCGATAGTCCTGGAGTAGCAAAAACATCGTCCTGTTTTCAACCGTCAACGGTTGCCAGACGATATTTTCTTATGTATCAGTAACCTACTGAGTGTCACCTTGTCGTAAAGCTCTTGGCCTTTTAAAACGAAAAGCTTCATTGGCCTTTTAATATTTTGAATATTAAACCGTTGGCAGCAGTTAATCTGTACAAAAGGCCGCCCAAGCCCAAAACCACCAGACCAGCACGGAGTGTCGGACATGTTTCTGAGGGTATCGTTGGTTTTTTAATATTTTTCCTTTAAAATAAGAAGTTGCACGAAATGGCGGATCTCATAATACATTTTGGAACTACTCCCCAAAACGCTATTTTTGGACTCGGTAGTAAAGCCTCCGAACACATCATGAGAAACTTTATTAGGCCTACACCTTGTTGAGATGGGTTTGAAAAAGTTAGCCATTCCAAAGTTAAGGTCTGGGAGGGGGATTTTCGAAAGACCCTGTATGTCTTTTTTCCAGTCTTACACTACATAAGAAGTATTTACTTGATTGAGTTGATAAAGGGACACACAAGCTGGGAAAACCTTGAGGGATTTTGATTGGTTTCTTGGCCAAAAGTATAACCTACTTCATTGTGGTATTTTCCTGTGCACTTGCGTGTACGATAGTCTTGGTGCTCCCATAAGAAGCTACGAGTATGTTACTTTATTGGACCGGTAAATTAATTTAACTGTAACAATTTCATTGTTTGTAATTTGTATAAATGAATTATGCAGTTATAACAATGCAGTTTGTCTTTACACGGAAAGCATCTCAGGTATATGCCCTATCTCGATTTGGAAGAGCACTGCTTTACAACTACACATACACTGTCAAGTTTACACATAAAGCATACAATGGCACAATAAAACACGAAGTAACATTGTGGAAACAAGATGTAGGTGAGTTAATGCCGGAAGCAGATTACTACTCATATGATGCGTGATATTCAACTGAAATGTATAGTTCAGAGTTGTAAACATTTGCGCCTTTTTGAGCTTGAAAATTATGAAGTACAACTTACATAATCTATGTAGTAACCTATGTAGTACTTTTAATAGACATCAAATCACTGCATCGTCTTACGAAGCAAGCTGTACTACACTGATTGTATAATCAAGTTTGGAAACGAGTACGGTAGTTGCAGGTTGAGTTTAAAAAGGTGTTTGGTAGTGATGTTATGTTATTTGAAGCCAGCACACGCCATAAGTTTGTCTCTTAATAAACACGATTGAAGTGAAAGCTAAACGTAAACTATTGTAGCTTCTTTGATTTTTTTGCACCCATGAATTGTAAGTATATTTTTGAAGCTTGATGATATTGTAAACGAAATAGAGGCAATAACCAACGCGTAATCACAAGCGCTACCGTAAAGACTAACGAATTTCCAGTAACCAAACTCTAAATGGTTTTTGAAAGATGGTTAACCCTTGTAAGTAAGTACATCATTGACTTGATTCTGATGAAACATAGTCAAACAAACGTACTCGTATGCTACCGCTCTCAGTAAGTATACAAGCAGTCAACAAAGTTCCAGACAGACTAAGATAACGGCCTCCACAATCTTGGTCTGGTTGAATAAATTTTGTTGGTTTTCAGTATTTCGGTGACGGATACAAGCATGTTTATACAAAATACAATAAACAAAATTAAATAAAAATCATTAAATACTGCGTTTTATGCCAAAAAGCCACTAATGTTAGTTTTTTTACAATGCTGCTAGTGTTAGGTGTATTGTACAGTACTTAGTTTTGCTGAGATGGGTTCCTTTTGATAACACCAAGCTACTATGGGTTATATTTTGGTTTGATATTTAAAGTAAAACACATACAGTATATTAGTTCTCTGTACCGTTTATTCATGGCAGAAGCTTAGGTACAACAAGTATAACATTATTATTTAATTTACGGACGCAGATGTTGTCTGAGAAAGTTAATTGGTTTATTTTAACATGGGACACCGACGGAGCCTACGGCACAGCCGAGCATATTAATATTATTGAGTATGTATATACGTTATAGAATACCAACAAAATGGTTTAATCTGTTCGTAACCAGCTCATTTTCCACGTTAGCCAGTCTTGTTGCCTCTACCACCTGTACATGCACCACTTGTTAAATTAAGAGAACTGGTCATATACTGTGCTATTGACCAAATATTCCAAAAAAACTAGGGTTGATACCCTAAATGTATAGGACAAACTCACGAACAAACCCCTATTTGAGTTGACCTTCTACTAATTTATATTCAATGCTAATATAAACTGCAAGGTATTTTTCCTTAACCACTGCAGTAAGACCATTGTTACTGCCAAGTATTGATGTTGACAGGGCCAATGTCAATACAGAACCCAGTTCACAAATATCCGGCAGAACCGTGTTTGCTCATCTCTTGTAATAATACTGACATCCTTCACCGAACCTCAGAATATATCCACTACCGGCCGACTGGTAAACAATATTCAACTTCACCCTGTATTATAATTTATAAGCATTGTACATTTCTGCATAAAACAACTTAGTTACGGTAACACTACCGTACTGAGATTTGTGCTTTTAAGTATAAAACGGTGTCACTCGTTAAAAACGTCCAAAATATATGTCAATAGTTTGCATAAAGTTCGCTCCTAAACCTTTTTTGCCTAAACTTTTGTTTCACTGCTTTCTTTGACGTACTGATGTAATGATACCGCAATGGTTTTAGTATGTTACTTTGATACTAAGGTTCAGTTTGTCTTTATTTAATTTTGATTTAATTTAATTAATAAGGCCAAGCAAATATTTTCCTGCATTTACTGGTTTAATATTCTTTTGCTGAAAAATGTTCTTTTGGATTGATTCGGAAAATATTTATCATCCAGAAACTGTATTATGATTAGTACGGTATCACAGTTCCGTGGCTAGGTAGACCTGCAAACACCACAGACCGCAGTGTAGTATCTCCTTAATTGCAGGTTTATTAACTAAGTCCTTACCATTTGCTCAGTCACACATTATCAACTAATTCTACTATCCGAAATTTATAATTTAATACTTTAACTGCGTACTTATGAATGTTAAATTAATATTTTGCCTCAATACTAAATAGTTAACTACACACTTGTATAAAATATACGTATCGATGCATCGTTGTAGATAATTTACTCAAGCATTATTGTTTATTGTAATACGATTTTAGTATCATTCATCCTATTATTATTATTGTTATGTTGAAATTAAGTTACGAAATTCGGAGGCATAAATTAAGTTAAGCTTTATTGATAACACAAATAATAACGCAAGTGGTATATATGTGTTCTACAAATTTGCTGTTAAATCATAAATAATTTTCATTACGTCTTTGAGTGCCTGAAGATGATCGCCAAAATGATGGTTGAAACGTACAAGACGCAAACATTACCAACAAATTTTGAACTACTTGACCGATTTATAAGGTGACTATCCCATTTATTGTTTAAGTTAGAAATCCGGAGGCCAAAATCAATAAGAAATACTGTATCTGTATAAGCTTTGCTGTATAGACTTTGTGAAGTGTTTGAATTAAGAAGATTAAGCTTATCAAAGTACTGAGATTGTGTTGTCAAGATGAACAGTGCTCCGGTGAGCTCCGAGGTGGTACCACAGGAGTCCCTAGACAGCACCGGGGACTGATGAGATACTGCAGCTGATACACTCGCTCTGGCTTGTACCCGTCACACAACAGAAAACCGAACCCCTTCCATTCTCGTAACGGGACTTGAAATGTACAGACAATGTCGCACATAGTCACGACCAAGATTATATTTACTGGGGAAACTACTTGGATTAGTTATAGTGCCAACTAATGATTTCGGGTCAAATAAAAAGTTTAAATGTCCAAAGTCATTGTTTGAAAGTTTGAAAGTTGTTAAGCTGCTCAACGGACTGCGTATGGCAGATCAACTTCAGATTATAAGTTCTAACGATACGTTGATCTGAAGTTGAAGCGTAAGATATTTTACATATGTATAAAGTACCTATTTAATATTTGACTATATGCGCTAAAGCTCGGTACGAAATCTCGCTTTATTATTGAGCATGTAAGTTATAGATTCCAAATAATAACATGTTTAAAAGTACCCAATGGGTTTATATCTCATTATTATTGAATAAAAACGTATGTAAGACTAATACTCTTCAAATTTAATATAATTTGATAATAAGTCTACATAACAGTAAAGACATGATAAAATATTATGGTTAAGTTATATTAGAATAAAATTTGAAACATATTACCCTTTAAGCATTTTATAATTGCACGGCTAGTTTCAAATTACAAATTAAATTAATTTGTATTGATCGCACCAAGAAAATGGCATGACCACCGAAACTAGTCGTGCAACTATAAAATGCTTAAAAGGGTACTATATTTCAATCTTTTTTCTAATATACAATCAAGTAGCCCTATTTGAATATCCTTCTATAAAAAGTTATAGTTTAGTTATATTTTCAAACATATATTTTAAAATACATTGGAATAGGTGCTAAACAACCTTTGTTACATTAAATAAAGGTTACACTTTCTCCCATAGAAACTGTGCTTAAAGAAAAAATATTGAGTTATT
Source organism: Matsumurasca onukii (assembly GCA_018831715.1). Taxonomy (NCBI): domain Eukaryota; kingdom Metazoa; phylum Arthropoda; class Insecta; order Hemiptera; family Cicadellidae; genus Matsumurasca; species Matsumurasca onukii. The sequence continues at coordinate 41,219,027 of CM032060.1, read as the reverse complement.
AAAAGAGGCTTTCATAAGATTCATTGGAGTTGTGAGTTCGCATATGTCTTACAAACGAAGTTGCTCATTACAGTGGAAAACTAATACAAAACTAATAATTTTTTCAGGTTGAAATTGTTTGAACCTAACCTTATTTGGATTATAGATCTGATGTGTTCATCAAAGAAAAGTGTCGATCGTCAAAAGGTTTAGGTTTTCACTGACAAGTTCAGTGAGGTCCCAGAAAACCGATAGACTGGTAAATACCAATACCCAAGAGAATCGTTCATAAAAGATGAATTATACGGTCGCTCCATTCACCAGTGTATTATGTTTTACTATCGATTAAAATGAAACTAGTTTGTAACTTATCGGCGTGTCTATACAGGGTGTCTCAGACCACCCGTATCATACTCGTATGTATAAGCTTATGTAGCGCATCTAATTCTATGTAAAGCTTACAAATAATATTCTGAATGGTGTCTGAATCATGTGGACAATTAGTAGAGCATCTCCTTTTATTAAACCTAATTCTACTAACCCAATATTCCTAATGAACTTTTGATTGATAAACATTGGAAAATTAACACAAACTTTGTTGTGGCCCTTTAAAGGCAACATAAAAGGCAGACGAAATTATTTGCTCCTCTCCGTTAATACCTACTATAGTCCAAGCATTTAAATTTAAAAAAGGAAAACTTGTCCTCCTAAACATGTCCATTAAATCTTTTGAATATAATTTAAGAGCCAAAATAAAAGGAAATCAGGCCACTGTGACACGTGTGTTTCCTGGGCAATATTATTTTGACTAAGCGCCACTGCATGCTTGCGGGTTTCTTCCCCATTTGTAACTCTAATACACTGATTGTAAAATGCAAAACACTATACACATGCAAAATGTCAACCTATTGTGTCAAAAACAAGATTGTTATACAGTCGCAATGGCTTGGATATTGTTAGTATACAACACATTACGAGACTGAGAAGAATAGGGTCGAGCAGAGACATAAATCTTGGCTCTGTCTCAAGTGAAACTCCCGTGTCACCCTTTCTCTCCTTAGCTATGGAAACACATACCACACTAAAACTACAAAGTTCCAGGCACTGTTATACAGTCGCAATGGCTTGGATATTGTTAGTATACAACACATTACGAGACTGAGAAGAATAGGGTCGAGCAGAGACATAAATCTTGGCTCTGTCTCAAGTGAAACTCCCGTGTCACCCTTTCTCTCCTTGGCTATGGAAACACAACCCACACTAAAACTACAAAGTTCCAAACACTGTTAGCGGGTCATTATCAATAATGTAGTATGCGCATTAAAAACTTTAACTAAACATTTATTCATTTATAGTTTAAGTTACTTTCTTCTTGAAATTCTCACACTGTTTTTAAGGATGTTAGTAGCTAACTCTCCAATCTGGAAAGTTTTCTTCTGGGAGTCTAGGACCAAGGTAAGTAGAGACCTGGAGTGGAAATTATCCTTGGCTAAAGATTACTAGTGCTGCTTTTTATAAAGCAAATGTTTATATTGATTTTTACACACAAATATTGTTATGAACTTTAAAAGTCCACGTTTGTATGAAGTTCTTGAACAGTAATTTAACAAGTTTATTTCCTCTACCACGCTTGTTTTAAGGTAAGAAAATTGGAAAATCTATTTACGTTGCCCCAGACAATTTATTGACATTCTAAATTTGTGTTAGATTTTGAAGAAATATATACAGTTAGACGATGGATTGCTAAAAGCAGGCAATACTGTAGTAACTTTCTCGGAATAATGGTGTTGTTCTCCGTTGGTCAGTAGTCTATGTACGAGTCGTTTAATGTTGACAGTTCAAAGACGTGCCACAATCTACACAGGGCTGAGTCAATGTTAACATGCTTGCCACTGTTGATTTTGCTGACAGTTGTCTGTCCTGTCCACGTTTTACAGTTGACAAAGAAACTTTTTTTCTTGGCTTAATATGGCAACACAGATAAACGCATATTAAGTATTATTGTCGAACTCCTAATAATAGTGGATATAGGAAATAATGTGGGTTTGGTAACAAAATTATACATTGATAAAAGTTCAACTGTATTTCATGAGGCGAAGTAGCAAGGAATAATAAGGGTGACGTTTAGTATACTCTAGTACAATTAATTATTATTGTATTATAAAACAATTAGTACTGTACAGTATACAAAGGCTGACAATAACTATAACTCTTATTGTTATTTTCTTCAGTTGAATGTTAATTTCGTTGACAGGTAACAAGAAGGAAAAGGAAATTATTGTTTTAAATACTGTAATATCAAGGTCTTCAACGGCATGGCACGTAGATTAAATTTGTTCGAGTTTATTATTCAATACTGTTTGTCTTTTATATCTAAACGTAACAAAAAAACTTTTAAAATTAGGTTCGTCAATTTCCAAATATTTTGTTAAGTGTTGGGATGTTTTGGCGTGATAGTATTATCATCAGACGTGCAGTCATTGAAAAAAAACATAACCACCGGTTAACTTTGTTATTAACGTTGAAAATAAACGTTAAACAATACGAAACACCGACATAAATGAACTTTGACAGTTCCTATAAAGTACAGCCGAAATAAAAGTTTTAACACAGTTTTTGAGAAGTAGGCCTACACGCACAAGAACGAACAGATCACCGTTTCGTTCTTGTGCATGTAGGCCTGCTTCTCAAAATATGATCTAAGTTATTTATTTTGGTGTTTTACGACAGTATTTAGATGACAGTGGTTCAAATGACGAAGTAATTTAAAAACCTATTTCATGATCAAAACATATACAAGATAAACAGTAAGTGTTTATTCAAATTATATATTATAAATCTCAACTGAAACCAAACCTATGCGTGAATTGACGTCAGCAATACTGAGCTCTTGATCCTCAGCTTAACCTGAAGCCTTGATGTACAATCTCATGACGTCGTCCTTATCAATTAATGCATCTCAACTGAATCTAAACCGTGTATCAGGTATTAGACGTCCTTTAGTCCCTGTAGACGTGTACTGACAGCTCTACTATAAGCTCTTCTCAATCCTAATCCATACTCGCAAAGGTTCATTGTTTCATGAATAATTTATGTAAAAGGTTTCATTGCTGTACCAGTAGTGAGGAAATATACAGGACTTTTAAGGACTGTTGGTTGAGTAGCTTTGCCGAATTTCAGCCTCGTAACTGTATTTGGCCAGCATGTCACCTTACAATGTTAAAGATTCAATTGAAAATCCTTATTGCTGGCGATAAATACGATGCCCAACAAAGGCGTGTTGTTAACTTTTACAACAGGCTCATCAGCCAAAATTGACCGAGGCATAATTTTACATTAATAATCGTTTTTTGGAGAAGAGGATCGTCTTATTGTAAGTGTTTAATATTGCTTCCCGTGTCTACGCTTTTCATATGATCACGAACCCATTACAAAGAGTAGTAAACATTGTATAAAACTTAGCTATTCATATTTTGAGTGCTGATACTAAAGGAATTGGAGGGAAGGATTCAATACGTTGATGTATAAGTAGTACGAGTACGTAAGCGATGTTTGGGTGTTGAAGTCTGGGTTTGGCTCCACAACAAAACAATACTGGACAGGAGAAAATATATCCCCATTACTTATCCGCCTTCAGCCCAAGCAGTCAATGTACACCTACAGTCTTGTGCTTTCACTTAATCTTCAGTTTCACAAGATTCCATTACATTATCCAATACAATCCGAGAAAAATTGTACTAGTTATACGTATAAATTAGAAAATGTTTTCAACAAAGCCAAGGTCCACGAGTGCTTCAACAATAAAAATGTGTTGGCAAAATTAACAAAGCCATTTTATTGGCATCATTATACAAGAAGCTGGAGTTTGAAACATATTTCATGATGTAGAACAAATCTGTTGCGGTGTAAGAAGATTTGTTACTACGTAATAGGCTTGTTACTTAAACATCAGCAAAGTGTCTTCACTTCCATCGCCTTTGTGAGGAATTGTTTCACTCAAATAATAAAGCCCTCTTTGAACGGAAGTTTCTAATTGACTAGTTTGTCTTTTGTTGGATTACACTCCATAATTTTATTTAAAACGTAATTTAGTTATAACTATTTCTATTACTACCTTCGGGAAGTTGGTTACCACATTACAGCAAAACAAATGTAGAACAGATTTGCTTGTGTTAGAAATGGTTTTTAAAGGTTTAAGTAGATTGTTTAGGGTTGTAAAGTTAGCTGTAAGTTGTAAGTTAGATAGTTTAAGGGTTTTTGACTGGGACTCGTGGCGTGGTCCTGTAATCCAGCTTCATGGATGTCAGGTTTTGAGGATAATACAGGTCTAAAGCGGTTCAGATAGTCTCAGTGATCATCTGATGATACCCGCATCAACTCCCACCATCCTTTAGACATATCATACCATCACCTGCGTGGTTCGGAAGTCACGTTAAGCCGTTGGCCCTTGTATTTCCATTGGTCATTGGGCTATTAATTAATGACCCACTCTAAGGAAGAGTCGGCCTTTGTGTTTGTAACAAGACTACACCTCATAACTCATTACTACCACTTATCACACTCATCCTTCACCACATATTTGCCTTAAAATACTCTCATGAGAGTGGTCGGCATCTAAAATAGTGATTTAGTGATTCGTTAAAAATATCCACAATTCTAAACAATATATTTTACTCTATAACTTTTACCACTTTTATAATTTTGGAAAGATAATAATTTAATACACTCCCCTAAGGTTCGTTAGGTTCGTTTTCACGTGGAGACGTAACAAAGCTGAACAAAAAACATATAACAGGAATAATGAAAAGAAAATTCCAGCACAAACTTTAAGTTCGTACACACACACAAAGTCAGTATTCACCAACAACGCATACTTTAATCAGACTTAGTGTAATGATTTTGTTTTACCCTCAATGTAATATTCCAACTACACTCCCACAGCACTAAGCTAAACCGGGATGAATATTGAGTTAGTTCTTAATAAACTGTCGAGTGTAAGCCAAATTAAATTTCTGAGTTGGGTTTTGGATGTATTGGCAACGCTAAGCTTTATCCTCTTACATTGCGTTGACGTAATACATTCCCGACCAATCCTGTTAGTTTCTCCAGCTGAGCTAAACAAATACAACAGTTTCAGTTTATACACACTGACAAGTGTACTTAAAAATAATTGCCTAGATTCCACATAGGTATACTATAATATACTCTCATTTGTTATTTGATTAAGATTTCTTTTTAATTTAAGCTTGACATTTCGTTGTTGTCGAATTTCCTTTGGAAAAATGAGATATTCAAGCCGTCAGCATGGTAAGACCTAGTTAAAATATGAATGACCAACTGAACATGAAATGGGCACCGATCCGGACCCCCCAGAACACCTTGTATACATATGTGTGTAGTCTCTACAGGTCGCATTTTTGTCCGATTTCACGAATTTTGGTACACATGTTTTTTGTAAATATCTCAGTCTAGTTTGTTAACCAGCAAAATCGGGCAATCGAAACTCCTCTTTTGGGGGAGAGTTTTGTTAAAAAAGTGGTTTTAATGATCTAAAAACAGTAAACCTCCGATCCTATTTTTATGAAATTTCAAATACATAGGTATTTTTATTCATATCCGTTAATATACGGTACCAAAAATTATGAAAATTCATTGAGTACTTTTAAAATGGCGGTTAAAAAGTGATTTTTCTATAAAATCGTTATGAGTTGTCCGATTTCAATAAAATTTGAAATAAGTTTTCCTTTCATGATATGTAATAAAACTTGCAGAAAAACAACACGTATGTCTGAGGCTGTGAGCGGAGCGAAGAGAAAGGAAATTCTATTTACTCATGCAAGCGGCACTTTAGCGCTTAGCTGCGTGTCGGTCTGGGTTTTGCCTTCTGGGCAGATTTATGATATAAAGTGAGACGTAAAGAAATATAAAACTATTGTACATATAAAGCTAGACAATGAATGACCAACAAAACATAGATTGCTTAGTCAAATCTAGTCCCGGATGTTAATTGTTAAAATTTGTACTCTACCGGCAAAAATCAGCCTATAAATTGTTAAGGCGATTGCTTAGGTGGTGAGACATTTCAATGTGAAATGTTGTATGAAAATACCATTATAGATAACAACAAGGTTTTTAAAGACGTTTTGTCTGAACTTTGTTAGACCTCTTCAATTTAATTTTGAAATTATAGACAGAATAAACCATTTGTTTAAAGAGGTTAAAAGTATAAAGGTGCAAATAGCTTGTTTATTTTACCTTTATCCTTTTTAATCTCGATATACAACTATTTTATTCTTTCTGTAACTTTAAAATTAAACTACACAGTGTGCATCATATTGTTGGAACTTAGTAAACGTACAAACAAACTGTTAATTTGAACGTTTTTCAAGAGTACTTATTAACGAGTAGGAAATAAGCCATGCCTGAATCTGACTAAGCAGCCCGTAGTTGTAGGTAAATCTTTACAAATGCGAACCTTATTCAAATAACAGACGAGGGTAGAAATACATGTATGGGATATTTAGACTATTAGATTGGCCTGAAGTCACAAAAGTGTATGAAACAGTCAGTCAGTCAATGACGTCATGTCTGTGTGTGATTGTATGAGCACGCGACGGGACCCAAATCGAGTCTTGCATATAAATTGGGCTTTTATGTTGAGTTTTATTGTTAAAGGTCTCCCATTTTTCAGCGTCATGGTCCCTTACATCAAACAATTCTGCAGTAACTCCAGAACACCTCATATTTTAGGCATTACTCCTAAAATAAGTAATATTAGCTTTACAAGTAATATTTCCAAGTACTCTTTTGAAAAAATTACATTTCTAAACATTCTGCAGCTGGTTACTTTGTCCTAATTTAAAGATCCCACACAGATTATCCACATATTTTCTCTGATTTTGCTCCTCTGCTGTTACTTTTCATTACTGACTGTAAACTACTAATGTTATTTGTCTGCAGCACTCTCTTGTCAAGTACTCTGTAACCAGCAGTTACTATGGCAACTTCATATCCTGGATTCTCAGTATGTTTTGGGTCATGATGAGTTCTTTTTTATACTTTCAAAAACTCAAATTTAGAAATTTCATGCAAGTTTTAACATATCTTAACAGGTACACCTTTTATTTTGTTCCTTGTAAAACACGTGTTCTTTCAAATACTACGTTTACCTGTCTAACAAAGTAGTTGTTGAGGCATTATAGAATTGCTTCAACCTCATCAGCGAGTATGTACACAGCGTGTTCACTTAATATTCTTCCGAAGTTTCTTTAGCTTTGTAACAAATCGTTGTCTTTCCCTGCACCTTCTGGACCTAACTTTTCTGGAGCTTTAACAGACCAAAGATGAAACTGAAGACTTAATGGTTTTATTTTCAATCACTGTCACCATGATCAGCAACGCCCATGCCTCATATTTCTAGGCATTACTATTAGGTTAAGTAATATAAACTTTACAAGTTTTATTTCAAAATACTGATTGCCAAATTAACAAAATAACATTCTAAACCATTAGCACCTGGCTAATTTTACAAAGAGTTTATCCACAAACTATCATACATCAAATTTACCTGTACTGCCACCTTTTGTGAAATTATATTCCCCTCGCCCCGCTTTAGCAGGGTTTGTCAGGTGGAGTCACCCTACCTCTAAGCAAGCGCCTATATCTATTTTTGTGTACACAATTAATACGGGTTACTACTAAGACAGTAAGTACCAAAGACAGTAAGTACAAACACCGTACTTTTAATATAAATTTTAATTTTTTAGCGGAAATTTTAGCGGAACATTACTACACATGGGGTCAGAGGGTTGCCCCTCGTAGCCAATGGGGTAAAAAACGGTGTATCTGGGTACCCAGTAAAACTAAAGTCAGACTTTCTAAGTTAGCAGGTAATAGGGGCCAGCTACATTCCATTTCCATGTCAAAATTTATCCAGCACAGTTTTGGATTTTACTCAATTCTTCAAGAACAAACTCGTTAATACCGCACAGTTGTATTAATTATCCAAATTTGTACTCAAATTCGACTGTATTACACGAGAACTTTTGAATGAAGATTATAAAGTCAAAATAAGGTAATAAAATAAATATTTCAAATAAAAAAATACAGTGTCTTTACATAAAAATTTCCAAAAATTTCTGTACATTTTTTCACAGTTGTGGTCTCTTTAAAACGTAATTAACCCCTTTGGTGAAACCGTTTACCCTTAATGGTTATCGCCCGATGATTTTGTATTTTTATTTTTACCAAGAGTGTTTTTGTTTATACAACTTTGAAAATACGAGTATGAATACTATTTCTATAAATCTACTTCGACAACGACAAGCTTTTCGTGGTTTCTACTCCGATTTGGTAGGTTTGCTGGATAACATCAAAAGAAACTCTAACATGCTTGTAGACAATTTATTTGGCTTTAATGCAAGTGTAAATACTCTATTCTAAAGTCTAAATATCAGCGTATCTGGGCCTTTTGAAGACTATTGCATCGGGTGCTCGCCGAGTCACGGGGGCGGTTCCATGAAAGGATTTAGAACCTGGGAAGGTAAAGTCACTGCAAGGTTTATGTATTGACCAGCAATGTTTGAATAAAGCCCTCATGTGGACCTGACTGTGTTTACTCAATGCCATTTAAAATCAAACAGTTCTTGCTTTTTAGAACCAATCTGATTACTTTTCACTACAAATAATCGCCACTGTGCAGATTTTTCCTCGTGTAAACTCAATGTTTATATATACTAAATCCGCGAGCCACATCAGCTGATGTAAGAAAAACTCTCCACAGCAGTTAAGTTTCCCCATTGTTTTCCTCGTTTGACGAGCCTGTAAAACTGGCATTGCTTACGATTTTATTTAACATTACAAATGATAGACCTACAAATAAAATCACCGTTCAGTATATAATATGTATACTGCATTATTATACATCATGTTCAGTTAGCAAATGGTGTCTGTAAAGTGGTCTGAAACTGAATACTGTTCAATTGTGAATGTCTGTAGATGTGATTTAAAATAGGATTAACCCAAGACAACAGTTAAATTTGAACAAGTTCACATAATTCATACATTTAAAAGCTTAAAAGCTATTTGTTGCTTTTGAAAAGTATGGTATTTTAACCACGCTTAAACATTGTAAAAGATTAAAAAAATACAAGTGCTCTTTTAGTGTATTCCGGTTTTCCGCGGTTAAAAGATTTTTACGACCGTTTTCCACAGTTTTTAGTGAACAAGAAGAACACGACGTTTCGGGATTTGGAATCTGAACCAAAACACAAAACAAAACAAGTTTTACGTTACTTTTCACCTGAAGATACGCTAAAAACGATAGAAAACGCCCATCATAGTACTCCAACCTCAGACATTTTACCATCGTCAACAACAAACTTCAAACAAAGGATTCAGATTTTGTAGCTTTTTTTTAAACTAAATCTAGATTTTCAATGAAACCCACAACAAATTAAGAGCAATTTATTGAAATTATTGATGAAATTATTCACAGCATGACTGTAACCTTTGTACAGTAATAAGTTCAAAGTGTTTATTTTCAAGACATATGTCTGGACAACACTATTTAATAAAAACAATTACATTATTGTAGTATGAAACGAATGAACTCAATATAAGTTTATGACAGTGTATGAATGTTGCGAGGACGCGCGGGTACCAAATAGAGTCTTGAATATAAATTGGTCTTTTATGTAGAGTTTTATTGTTGTAACAGACTAATTTTTTACCAGGCTTGACCCCTTTACAGTCATTTTATACATTCACATGAACTTGTGGGTAACTTTTACAATGGTAATAATCAAAATAAAATTTTCTAGGAAAATTACAACACCGATTGGTTTAATCAATGTTACCTATGATCTTAAGTTTTATGTTTAACACTTGATTTGAAGCAACAGCCACAAATCAGAATTATGATGAACAATAATGGTTTTTCAACTGACAATTTTTATCATACAAAGTTTTTAACTTTAAAATTTGTTATCATGCTATAATTCAAGCCTTTGTGAGTCAACGCGTAAAACCGGTGCATTGTTATGCTTACACTAATTAAAACAACTTGTAAACGAATGGCCTTTGAAAAAATGAGATATTCATGTAGTCAGCATGGTAAGACCCAGGCCCGTGACCATGAACTGGGCACCCTGACCCCAGAACTCGTTTTCAGCAATTTCTCACTAGATATACATATGTATTAATGTATGTATGTGTACCATTTCTACAAGTCGCATTTTGTCCAATATTCACCAAGTTTGGTGCAAATGTTCTTTTTGTAAATATCTCGATCAAATTGGTTTACTAGCCAAATCGGACTAAGAAAACCTCCTTTTTTGGGATGGGGAAGCTTTTCGCCAACAAAGAGGTTTTTCACTTTTTCACTCAGGTAAATAAAGTATTGCTTTGATGACATTTTACTACTCTAGGAGAAAAAGATAATTTTACTGATCTTTTTGTGGCATGAGCATTAGCTGGTTCAACGAGTTTGTTTTGATTGTTTTGAATTTTAACATTGACTATTAGTAACACAGTGTAACAACTGTTTCTTCAAAACAAAAAATTCAGACTGCTGAACTCGAAACAATGTTTACTAAAATAATTCTCATAATATGTCGTATATTTCATCACTAGGTCCTAAAGTGACACTTTTTGACACGAGGTCAAGTTGATGTTCGAGGCGCAGCCAAGGACGTTAAATGACCGAGGGTCAAAAGACACTTTCAGTCCGAGTGATGAACTAATAGTGATAAATAAATGACAATAAATGTTTTAATATTATGAAATGAAATGAAAAAAGTCTTTATTTACGTGGCGAAGTTAGGACTTTATAGTCCTCTCTACCACATAACCACGTTAAATATATACAACAAAATCATACTAATTACAAATATATTATATACAATAATTGGAAATTAGATATTTTAAATATAAGATAAGAAAACTTTACTAAAGCGTATAAAGGTTTACAAATCAATTGATTTAATTATAAAGAATTAATTACGTAAACATTGTTTTGAACTCAGAAGTATGAATTATATTGTTTTGAAGAAACAGCTGTTACACTGATTTACTATAAGTTAGTGTTAAAATTCAAAACAAACTCGTTGAACCAGCTGATGCCCATGCCACAAAGATCATTAAAATGACCTTTTTCTAGAGAATATGTCATCAAAAAGTATTGTTTTGATAAATACTAGGGAGAAAAGATAATTTAATACTTTTTGGCACGAGGCATCCTGCTGTGAAAACAGCTGCTTTAGACACATGTATTGAGTGCTAAAGTATCACTACACCCAGGTAAATAAAGTATTGTTTTGATGATCTTTTGTGGCATGGACATCAGCTGGTTCAAAGAGTTTGTTTTGAAATTTAACTTTGACGTATAGTAAATTAGTGTAACAGCTGTTTCTTCAAAACATTATAATTCAAACTGCCGAGCTCAAAACAATGTTTATAATTAATTGATTTATAATATCTTTTTCTTAAAAATTTTTGACATTTATTTATCATTCTGCTCTTTGATTATTTGCACTTCATGACAAAAAATATCGTTCATCACTCGGCCTAAATTGTGTCTTTGGCATGACCCTCAGTTTGAAATTTAACGTCGTATAGTTGTAACAGCTGTTTCTTTAAAAATTATAATTAACTTGACCTCGTACAAAAGTGTCACTTTAGGACCTCGTGATGAAATATATTATTATCTCATTATTATTTTCATCATGGCAAAAAGTATCGTTCATCACTCGGCCCAAAAGTGTCTTTTTGACTCTCGGACGTTAACTTGAGACCTCGTGTCAAAAAGTGTCACTTTAGAACCTAGTGATGAAATATTCTATATTTTCAATTTCGCAAACAAACTTGATCTAAATGACTCTCGTTATAAAAAAGGTCATAACGCTGTAATGTTCATGTTACGTAAAAAGATGCACCATAAGACATTGGCTGGGGCAAAAACAATAAAAACATACCAGGTTTTAACAGAAGTCTTCAGTTAACTAAGTATAGAGAACGAGTTGCTTGATATGGCTTGTTTCAAAATTAAGTTTTACCTTATCTTTGAATTTTCTGTCATGATGCCTTTAATAGAACTTTCCTCTCAATTTATGACAACGATGTAGCCGGCATTGAATGTGTATGGACCAAATTATCTGTTGTACTGGCTTAGCAAGTGTGTTTCATAATTTGCAGTTCTCCATCATTAAGTAATTGACAGAATGTGTCTTTTAATGAGACTCTCAACGTTGTCCCAAACAATGATATCCTGACATACTGTGTATTTTGTTGTATCAATTAAATTACCACAGATACAAAAACCTTATTACGCCGTACCTTGTTGGGGCCGTACCTCATTACGGAGTCCTCAAACTATCTAAAGTTATTACTTACGTACTGTTAAAGGTCGCCACGTCAAATGGTTTATTAAATCCAAGCAAGGAATACTCTTGGTGCGTTCAGTAAAGTTGTATCGGAACTTGGGTTTAATTTGAAACATAACTCATTTTCACTTCACCCTACTTCGTAACACTTTAATCTTCCCGGGAAACAGGGAAATTCTAATTACTTAGGACATAATTTAGTAGCAAGATCCTGAATTGAATTCGGATTGTAACTAATTCTTGTGACCGTGAAACTTGTCGTGAACATTTTAAAAGGCTAAACATAATGACTCTACCGTGCCTTTATATATTTGAAACTTTTATGTCTAGTATCACAAAATGCCAAGTAGTCTGAGGCAATGACTTTCACTGTTATAATACCAGACATAATAATTATTATGTTTCGACAAAAATTCATAGGCTCAAGCATCTTGAGACATTGCCCTCTGAAGCAGGTGCCATGTTTTTGAACTTAATTCCCGAAAATATAAAATCAATCATATATTCCAAACTGTTCAAAGCACACCTCAAAGGCTACTTAATAAGGTGTGCTTACTACACTGTTAGTGGGCTTTCGGGAGAGGTACAGAAAATTGTGTTTAAACGTTTTATTTACATATAATATATATATACTACAAATAAATTAGTAAATGTGTAGTAAAATCATTTTGTACTACTATTGGAAATATTGTAAGATTTTTCCCACTTTCGTTACAAGTTGGCTTTCCTTTTTTATTTGAAAATGTCGACTCAATTAATATTGTAAAACAAATAATAAATGGAAAATAAAATACAAATAAATTTACCCTTGCAAAAGGTTACAAGTGAAATTTATACCAAAAGAAAACAACCTTTTTATTTGAAACCAAATACAACTATAACAGCTGGTGTTTGTTTATTTTTAAATAAATCACTATTTGAGATGCCTACCACTCTCATGAGGGTATTTTAAGGCAAATATGTGGTGAAGGGTGAGTGTGATGAGTGGTAGTAATGAGTTATGAGGTGTATTTAGTCTTGTTACAAACTAAGGCCGACTCTTCCTTAGAATGAGTCATTAGTTAATAGCCCAATGACCAATGGAAATACAAGGACCAACGGCTTAACGTGACTTCCGAACCACGCAGGTGATGGTCTGATGTGTCTAAACGATGGTGGGAGTTGATGCGGGTATCATCAAATGATCACTGAGACTATCTAAGCCGCTTTAGACCTATATCATCCTCAAAACTGACCTCCATGAAGCTGGATTACAGGACCACGCCACGAGTTCAGTCAACTTATTATGTAAGCATTACAAAATAAATTGATTTCAATTCAAACCAATCCACAGAGTAAATAGGACGAAACTTAAAATATAAATTGAAAGTAAAAACTTATAGTGTGTGTAGGACAGAGTTTTGTCTAAACAGATAAACGAAAAATTTTTATGTTATTGGAAATTTGCGAAGATACAGTCGCGCTTGTTCACTGAAAATAACAACGTGTCGGCTACGTTTATTAGAGAATACACAAAATTTGACAAATTAAAAGCTAATTTTATAGTTACTTTAGTTCGTGTCTGATTTCAAGTAATGGACAACCCCATCTAACGAATAGTAACGTTAACGATTTGAGTTAGACTTTAAGCAGTAGTATGTTAGTAAACACACTTAAAATCAAATATCAGGTGTTATTACAAAAACTCAAACTATTTGAACACAACCTTTTAAAAACAATTATTGTATAACATGTTTTGGCAATATTTTATAACATGAGATATATAGCAGTAAGTTTAAACATTTAAGAAATACATTAAAGCAAGAGGAGAATGGTCAGGTCCGGTATTGGTAAGTAAGTAAGTGAATAATGCTCGACATTTAGACGCAGAGTTCTGGCTGGCTTCACAACACTGCCTGGCAGGTGAAATGTTTACCACATTACTCGCTTACCAGCTAAGGCAAATACCAAACCACAATAATTAGTTGTGTTCTCTTCTATAGTGTAGTGGGGAACGGTACCACTAGAATATAGCTTGCTCTTTCTTTTTCGGTTCCAAGTATTTTATTACTTGCCCTTTCTTATATAAAGAGCTCTTAGCTGCATGCGTTAATGACGCAAAATTAAATAACAACTTTAATGATCCCTTTGTTTTCTTACTATTAAATAATGAGGCGCTGAATAACTGACTGTCCAAGAGGTTTTTGTTCTACAGACACCGAATAAAATAAAGGTCAGGGCGGTGTATAAATGTTCTTCGGTTAAGTCTTATATAGAATTTAGTGCTTAAGTTTAATGTTTTGTCAAAAACAGCTCTATGTTTAAGTTACCGTCCCTTGGAATTTAAATGCTTTGATAGGTCCTTTGTGGACTTCAAGAAATCTTGATAAATCGTAGACAAACATTACCAACGGTCTACTTTCGATTTTCTCCTAAGTGAGTACAGTGACTTTTCAGCAGTAACTTTTTCAACTACATCTTACTGTAAGATCACAGGTTACAATGAATATTCCTAAGAAACAAGTTAGTTTTGGGGAGTTTATAAAACAGTTTAACTACGTTAGAATTCATGTATTTAACGTAAATTTGGGCGACATTCGTCATCAAAATATCGATCCCCGATTTTATGAACGTATTACGCGCTCTTTTGTTCAACCAGTTTCTAATAGTAGGGTCGCTTAAGTGAATAATAACTTTTTGTAGAAACAAGCTGGAGTAAACCCAAGTAAATGACTTATTGTAAAATAATTAGATATTAGAAATTATTGCTTTTGACTGGTTTACATATTAATCTACCGGTTAAATGTGTTTGTTTTATATACTTAAAAGTAGTTTTACTGGGTAAGTTTTTAACATGGTTATTTACTACTCTTAGTAGTTAGTTGGTAGTTTAAGTAAACTGGTTATGAAAGTATGATTAGGGTATTACTATTACGTTGGGTAAATTCGTACTGAAAAGTAAAACTTGTATATTCCAACACTACAATTTCCGGTTCATTTCACAAGTAAAATCAATGTGAATGTGTCAAGCACCTGAAAATGTCATCTTTAATGAACTTGTAATGAAATAATATACCATTTTCTCAAGAGTAAGGCAAATCAAAAAGTATACGTAATATGAAGGAAAAAGAGCATGGAAAATGTGATATAACATTTTTTATTTTCGGTACTGCAATTACGGGTTTGACACGGTCAGCAATCCTTCTACGATTTCCAAAATTTGAAAATAAAAATAAAAATTCAAACTCATGGATGGGGTTTTGTGTACATTGCGGTAAATTGCAGTATGATAAAAGTATCGTTCATGAGTCGTCTGAAAAGTGGATTTCCTAGAGCATATCTTTTCAGCTCCGACGAATATAATTTGCCTTCCACTTGAAATCAATTTCCCCGTGTCTGGTCCCACCTCAGACGTTAACTTCCTTCATGCGATACCTTTGGGAGAAAATAACAATACTGAATTAATTTTACATTCAAAGTCACACAAGATAGTATGAGTTCGTGATGTAAAACTTCATTTCTGTGTTCTTGGAATAAAGTAATTTCAGAACTTAGTTATAATTCCAACCATAACTCAATTCCGCTACACGCTACTCTCCAGAAGTTTAATCTTGCTGGAAACGGAGAAAATTCTAATTAGTTAAGCTATAACTCATTAACAAGATTGGAACTCTGCTTCCACTTATCTTCAAAATAAACTATAAGACATTCCTTCTATAGCAGCCACTATCACATTTCAGTTATTTAATTTAAGACTTTATAATTAATCTGCAAACAACATTTCAAGGCCAATCATCAGGCTTAATAATACTTTTGCTCACTCTACACCTTCCGTTTTTGTCCTGTCTGTTTTTGTCTTTTCTTCTATTATATCTATCTTTAAATACCTTGATTACATTCACTTCATTTGTATTTTCCTGGGTTGACCTATTAACCTTAAATACGTACTGTATAACTAAATAGCCTACTACGAGCTATTGGAACTCTGATTAATCAACTTCACCTAAAACATACATGGCTTAATATTCCAAGCATTTTGTACCAGGCTAATGATTTTCTTTAACACGAGAACTTTTGCTCTAGGAAATAATTAGACTTTCCTCGCAAATCCTTATTAAGGCTAAAAAGGTTGAAAATATGCTAAGTGTAAAGAAGCCTAAGGCCCTCTTAACAAGGTAAAACATCCTTTAGAGTTGGTTATTAAAAGCTAACATCTTTGCTTTCAACCTTTGATAATCCCCACCTAAACCTGGCGTGTGGTTTATTCTACGTTATTTTAATATATAACCACTGTGGGAATGTAAGTGTTTTCGCTTTGGTTTAACAAACCTATATTTGGTTATGAAACGTGTATTCTACAGGTTAATATTAAAACCAGGCCGACACGCAGCTAAGCGCCAAACTGCCACTGGCGTGAGTGAATCGAATTTCCTGTGCAATTTGTTATTCTAATTCGCTCCACTCACAGCCTCGCTTCTACCTTTAGCCTTAGCTTGGTCTCCTGTATGATCACGGGCGTTACGAGGCTGTTTGCTGCGCTCAGCCTCGCTTTGGCCTTCGGCCTCAGATTTACGGGCTTTTTACTGGAAGTTTAACTCCTTATCATGAAAGGAAATCACATTTTAAATATCAATAAAATCGGACTACTCATTCCGCTGTTAGAGTAAAAATAACCTTTTTGAGCGTCATTTTGAAACAATTGGATGGATTTTCATTTTTGGTATATTGATGTATAATAACAAAATACATATTTAGTTCCTATTTTATGATATCTGTTCACTTTTAAGGGATAATTGGTATATTAATACGAGAATTGGTAAAACTGAGAATCACCCTTTAAACATACTCGTACTTTTATTTTAACCACTACCGGTTTCGAGAACTATCCCATCTTCCTGGTGGTACAAAGCAGCACAATAAATGATCTACTAAAATACTTAACTGTTTATACAAACAAAGGTATAAATAAAACAAATTAAATAAATATTTACGTCCAAATATGACCGTTTGGCCATACCATTGGGAAATTCTGTAACGTTGTTCTGAACAAGAATCTTGATTCTTTCACACAAATGGACTTTCATTAGAAGAGTGTTTACAGAACCTTTTATTGATTGAGATGTCGGTCGTATGACCTTTTACTTTGACGTTTTCGGTCACCATTTTGAAATAGCTGAGTACATGTAACACATTTTGTACCGAAAGAAGTAATGTCGTTGGATTTTTAATTACATATCCCCCAACAACCATTCTTATTTATTTTTGTAAAACTTGGCGTGATTTAAGTTTAAATCTTGTAAACAGCCTTGACTTAAAACCAAAAGTTGGACTGAACTAGTTTTTCTCTCAAACTAGTGTTTGTAAGACTAAAAATATATCAAGTTTATAAAGATTTGGATAACGAAATACTTTGCTAAAATTACAAAATGGCTAAATGGTGGCTAGTGGGAAAACAAATAATGTTGGACCCATCTTTAAATGGACTCTTGGAACAATACTAGAATGTCCAAAGAGTTCAAAACATTCTGTATACAAAAGAAATCACATATATTTGTTTTATCAATAAGCCGTGGTTCGACGTGCCAAGGTTTAGGCTATGTAGTATAATGCAAATGTTTGCTTAAAGTCTAACAAGGCGAGTTCCCAACAACGAAAGTTAATTACTGTACTCCAAAGTTTATGTGTTGTTGCAGCATTGTTTTTGTAGCGGCCTGAACTTTACGCGGGTGGATATTTCGTTACTTACACAATACAGTGGGCTTGCCTGGAACACGGTTAACAATTTGTTTTTTTTTTCGAATTGGAAGTTGACACTTTAATACGAAAATAGTTGTAAAATGCTGTTTATGACAAAAAGACAAGAATAACTTTTGCAATTCAAACTACATACTAGAAACACAGGAAAGTAGATAACATGTATTTAATGACCAACTGACCCGACAGACTTTGTCATGTCCACAAAAACATGTGTTTACTAAAGTTATTTCATATTCATCAGCTGTTGTATGTTTTGTTTACTTTACAGCCATACGGTGGAATTAACAAAATGAAATCATCAACGTTTACTGTAAGTTTCCAGCTTTCCGAACAATTTTCTTCCTTTTCTTTTCTGTAAACACATTCCACAATAGTTAAAAACTAACAAAATAAACACTAAATAAATGAAGCTATTCTTGAGTTACGCCATTTCCAACAAAAACTAAATTAATTTTCATATCATAAGATTGAAAAACCCTGCAGTAAAAACAACAGCTGTTGTTTATTTTCCGACCACTCTCGGTAATACGGATTAGATTGTGTCATCAACGTAGCAATAGAGCCGATATCGTGTCATAAGGAAATGCACTTAAAACTCTAACCATAACTTACTGCTAACTTGCTTTACTCCCAGTCACTTCAATCTTTCCATAAACGTAGAGATTGTAACCAAATGAGATGATAAGTATTTGTAGTACAGTAAGCAACTTCAATCATGACTTTTACTAGTTACTTTTGACTTATCGTTTATTGATTAAATTTAAAAAGGCAGACTAAACAAGCGTAAATGAAACGTACCAATAAATTATAGATATAAATAATATTGTGATTGTCGCCTAGCAGTTTTGTAGCATCAAAACCTTTGAAAAACAAAGAAATACCTTCTTAGGACTTTGACAAATTACGTATATTAAATTGACTTTTACCATATATCAATGTAATACGTATACTACAAGAAGTAGTCTAACAGAAACCTTTTAGATTATAACTCGGCTGTTCCAGGAATGCTTCTGTAAAAGCTGTGTCTCAAGTGTTGTTTCATTATACCATAAGAGGCTTAAGTGCTTTGGCCTTACTAAAAATACTTCTCTGAAACGCAAAAGCTCTTCTTCTTAGAACCTTCCTTTTCCCTGTAAAATAGTTTTATTTCAACATTTAAGTCGTCCATTGTCTTGAGATAGAGCTAATGTTATTGGACGGTTTTGAGATGTAAACATTAATATTTGAGGTTTGTTATTAAGATTTTCATAACATTGTATACATTTATACCTATGTAAATAAATTATAAACTCGTAATTTTTAAAAGTCAAAAGATCTTTACTGACTACTTTTAACGTTCACGAAATAATTTTATGTTTGATTTAGGTTTGAAGAGTACTCGCTAGCACTTTTGATAAATACCTCCCCTCAACTTTGCTGCTAACCGTTTTCAATATCTATGCAAATTCGCTCATAAGCCCCGTCCTTACGACTTAAGGAGTTCCTTGTTCTGATAAATGTTACCTTGTACTTAACTTCGCTGCGAATATTGGTTTGGTACTAAAGTATTAGTAATATAACGTTTCTGCTGAATCGTACATTCGGATTTCCAATACAAATAGTTTTCTTAGGTTTCGTTGTTTTAAATTTGTTGTTGACGATGGTAAAACTTCTGAGGCTAATTTAACAATATTCTGCCTTAGAGTTTAGATTACTTTTCACTTGAAGACGGTATCAGACACCACATCCCAAAAAGTCGTGATCTTGTTCACAAAAACGATAGAATACGTCTACAATAATATTTTAACCTCATACTAATGGATTATATCAAACATATTCTGCACGATATAGTAGAATACAAACAAAGGACCACTAAAACCTAAAATATACATAATCTTCATTCAATTAAAAAATTGTTTTGGCCGTGCTGCTATTCCTTACTGCTTCGGCAGCACCGACTCCAGTAATATTTTAAGTGAATAAAAACTATAACAACCCACAAATTAAAGTTCATAATATGGCAAATAGTGTGCGCATATAGTGGTATTTAATATGTATTGGCAACTTAATATAGTAGTGAGTACAAACTAATGTTACACAAACTATGTTTATCATTACATTTGTGTTTTATATTGTCGCAATTACTTAGTTTGACATTGTTTACATTTACCACACCAAGTGGTTAATGTGGTATAACTGAGTATGTCGAGCTTGGGTGGGTTCAAGTAATGAGAAAAGTTGATTATAACTCGAACCATAACTCAATGCTGTCTTGAGCTTTATTCTCCATATTTTATCTGACAAGGGAAAGTAGCAGAAGCCAATTACAAGAGAGAAGCATAACGTTACAAGTGGTACTGCACTGTGTTCAGTTGCGTATCCTAGTTTTATTGTACATTTTAAAAGTTCATTGTTCAAGTCAAGATTTTGTCTTAGCATATATTTCAGTACTATGTATATTTGGACACTTTATACATTCAAAATAAAACGTGTGGATTACCTACCCTTGGCTTTCGTAGTGCATCAATTCATACAGACTTTAATACTTAGGGCGTTTGTAATACCAAGGTACTTCCGTAGGGTGACTATACAGTTACCTTTGGTGTTGGCTTACACCTCGATCTTGACATCTATAGTGTTATTACAAAGTGGTCAGTTGTTCATTACGCCTATGTAGTTGATTGATTACGATTGTCATATTTTCTTAATGTGTGGCCGAAAAACTAGCAATCAATAACTAATGCATATAATTAAATTTTCATGGTTTTGCCGCTGAAAAAGCTATTGCTTTGTTGTATTTTTTCTTGCTAAATTTTAATATTTCAAAATTTATGTTCTAAACAAATTTGAAAATCACCAACAAAACTTTCCAACTTATGACGTTTCAGCTATGTGAATCTCTCATTACTTTTGGACTATTTTTAGGAAAGGAATGATACGGTAGAATTGAGACACACGGCTCAGAAGTTAAACGTGGATAGGTGGGATTCATGTGCACTATCTTTAAAGCCTACTCCTGAACGATCCATTAACTTCGATTTAAAGCCTATCGGAAGAAATTATACCAATATTATTCTAATGTGATTCAATGCAACTCAATTGCCTAAAAACGTTAAATTTATATACAGAATGATTGTAATGGTTGCAGTAGTTTATGTTTTCGTGCAATGAGGATTGATAGTACTCAATAGTACATTGTGGGGCAATAAGGTTTGTTGAATGTTAATCAATAGTTCAATAATTGGATGATTTTAATTTCTTGTGAACGACCTATGGACCTAGGTTCCAATGGATCGCAACAAAGAACTACTCGTACATACAAACGGAGTATTTTATGTTAGTTTCAGAAATAAAGATTTAAGCAGGGTTATTTACCTTGAACATTAAAAACTATTTTCCATATATAACCATTAAACTATGCGACTGTAATCTAAGATATTGTTTAGATGTTATAAATTTTACAAATTTTAGGCAATACACCAACCAAACACGTTATAGTTTCGCCCCTCGCAACTTTGAGTATATTGAATACACACACATTCAATTACTCGGAAGAGTTTATGGTACATAAAAAGCCAGTTTTACAGTATTGCATTTTACTAGTAAACTCAACTTTGAGGCTCAGTGTGTAAGTAACTGTTATAGTACTGCCAATAAATCTGGGTCTAGACAGTAAGATCTGGTCTCCTTGTCTTGGATCACGTCACTCACTTTGAGGCTCAGTGTCAGTCCTCCACACTTGTAAGCCTCCCTCTCTTTTTACCATGTAACTGTTATAGCCTTGCCAATAAATCTGGGTCTAGACAGTAGATCTGGTCCTTGTCTTGGATCACGTCACTCACTTTGAGGCTCAGTGTCAGTCCTCCACACTTGTAAGCCTCCTTCTCTCTTTACCTTGTAACTGTTATAGCCTTGCCAATAAATCTGGGTCTAGACAGTAAGATCTGGTCTCCTTGTCTTGGATCACGTCACTCACTTTGAGGCTCAGTGTCAGTCCTCCACACTTGTAAGTGTCAGTGCCAATGATCTGGGTCTAGACAGTAAGATCTGGTCTCCTTGTCTTGGACGTCACTCACTTTGAGGCTCAGTGTCAGTCCTCCACACTTGTAAGCCTCCTTCTCCTATTTTGTAACTGTTATAGCCTTGCCAATAAATCTGGGTCTAGACAGTAAGATCTGGTCTCCTTGTCTTGGATCACGTCACTCACTTTGAGGCTCAGTGTCAGTCCTCCACACTTGTAAGCCTCCTTCTCTCTTTCTGTTGCTGTTATAGCTTGCCAATAAATCTGGGTCTAGACAGTAAGATCTGGTCTCCTTGTCTTGGATCACGTCACTCACTGAGGCTCAGTGTCAGTCCTCCACACTTGTAAGCCTCCTTCTCTTTCCGTAACTGTTATAGCCTTGCCAATAAATCTGGGTCTAGACAGTAAGATCTGGTCTCCTTGTCTTGGATCACGTCACTCACTTTGAGGCTCAGTGTCAGCTCCACACTTGTAAGCCTCCTTCTTCTATCAGTCCAATAAATCCACATCTGGTCTCCTTGTCTTGGATCACGCAAGGCCTCTCTCACTTCAGACAGTAACTTTGAGGCTTGTAACTGTTATATCCTTGCCAATAAATCTGGGCCAGTAAGATCTGGTCTCCTTGTCATCAAACTTTGAGGCTCTCAGTCCTCCACAGTAAGTACATGTAACTGTTATAGCCTTGCCAATAAATCTGGGTCTAGACAGTAAGATCTGGTCTCCTTGTCTTGGATCACGTCACTCTTTCTGGAGCTTGTAACTGTTATAGCCACATCTGGGTCTAGACAGTAAGATCTGGTCTCCTTGTCTTGGATCACGTCACTCACTTTGAGGCTCAGTGTCAGTCCTCCACACTTGTAAGCCTCCTTCTCTCTATACCTTGTAACTGTTATATCCTTGCCAATAAATCTGGGTCTAGACAGTAAGATCTGGTCTCCTTGTCTTGGATCACGTCACTCACTTTGAGGCTCAGTGTCAGTCCTCCACACTTGTAAGCCTCCTTCTCTCTTTACCTTGTAACTGTTATAGTCCTTGCCAATAAATCTGGGTCTAGACAGTAAGATCTGGTCTCCTTGTCTTGGATCACGTCACTCACTTTGAGGCTCAGTGTCAGTCCTCCACACTTGTAAGCCTCCTTCTCTCTTTACCTTGTAACTGTTATAGCCTTGCCAATAAATCTGGGTCTAGACAGTAAGATCTGGTCTCCTTGTCTTGATCACGTCACTCACTTTGAGGCTCAGTGTCAGTCCTCCACACTTTGTAAGCCTCCCTTCTCTCTTTACCACTTTATAGCCTTGCCTAAATCTGGGTCTAGACAGTAAGATCTGGTCTCCTTGTCTTGGATCACGTCACTCACTTTGAGGCTCAGTGTCAGTCCTCCCACACTTGTAAGCCTCCTTCTCTCTTACCTTGTAACTTTATATCCTTGCCAATAAATCTGGGTCTAGACAGTAAGATCTGGTCTCCTTGTCTTGGATCACGTCACTCACTTTGAGGCTCAGTGTCAGTCCTCCACACTTGTAAGCCTCCTTCTCTCTTTACCTTGTAACTGTTATATCCTTGCCAATAAATCTGGGTCTAGACAGTAAGATCTGGTCTCCTTGTCTTGGATCACGTCACTCACTTTGAGGCTCAGTGTCAGTCCTCCACACCTGTAAGCCTCCTTCTCTCTATACCTAGTAAGTGTTATAGCCTTGCCAATAAATCTGGGTAACGGACTCTGTTTAAGCATACTCTGAGACACAAAACGCTTCTTCTTGTTTCGTTGCGCCCATTTTGTAAATGCGGACGTACACACATAACACACCAGCAAATTAAAACCTAACCACACCAAAACAAACTTGAAAATATGGACTTTCAATTGTTGCATTAACCAGCTGTTTTAGTTCAGTATAAACAAAACCACAGCTGTTTTATTTTGCACCATTCATGTTGAATCACCCGGTATAGTTTTTATCAATTAGCAGGGGCTTACAAAAAATACAGTATAACCTTATTCTGTAATAGAAATACTCGTATATTTCAATGGCAGATTTGTTTGTTCAAAGTAGATGCCATAAAGGTTCTATCTTGACTTTTTTGAAATAATAACACTTTAGATTTTATGCTGTACATAAATTGAGTTAAAAGTAATCTAAAATTCACTTCAACAAAAATACCAAAGTCTAGTCTGCTTTAAAAGATTCTACGATTTACGTTTGCAAGAGACCCGTTTGAAATATAAGATCAAGGCATTCCCGTTATTGTAAAACGTATCGAGTTCTTAAATAAATTCCTTTGTTTATTTCTTTGGCGTTATTCGTTTGAGCAAATATGTTTCATCGAATTTATTTACCCAAAGCACACAGCTTCTTTAAATACGTATTAACGAGAGATAACTTGGTAAGTTTAACATGATGTACTCGAACAACTGTAAGCTACAAATAGTATTTAACACATATAAAGAATATAATTGTTCCTTTTTGGGCTCATTCTTCAAATGCCTTTATAGTTTTGCTTAAATTTACGTGTTTGCTACCAACACGCAGTACAAAATATAACAGTATTGATCATATCATAATCATTGATCGTTTAAAGACGAGAAATAAATTCATAAAAACCTTATGCATTTTAATGTAAGTGTAATATCACGAGTACAACGTGTTCAGCTCTATCAATTGTCAGGCACTTTTATACGTGCGACGATTCTCCATCTTCTAGCCTATAGTTAAACGGATATTGAGCTTATCTAAAATTAATACTACATTATTTGAATACAAAAAACTAACACATGAGTTTAGACCATTAGATGAAATAAACGAGCTTACGTGCCTTTTCTAGTGGTTTATTTCTAGAATGGGTTTTCGTGTGTTGGCAAAATCCTACCCTTTAGGGTTAAGGATGTGCAGTACGGGTTTTTATGACAGGTATATGTGTATAGGACATGACAGTATTATATCCTTTAGGGTGTATTGAAGGCAGAATTTCCAAATTGTATTTTTACTTCGAGATACGCCTACTTTGAATGAAGTTAAAATACTAAATACATTTTATAGTTTCTAGCTACTACTTGCAATTATATGATTTTTACGCATGTAGATTAAATGTGGAGGCCGGTTCTACGCACCCTTAAAACAGTTTGTAATTCCCTTTTATGTGGGAATGTTTCCTTGCCAAAATTAAGGTTTTAGTGAATTTCCAGTAATTCAAATGAAGAGTATAAGTCAATTAAATTAATACCATTCAAATGAAATTCTAACCTAGATATACCAGTATTGGTATGCCTAACGAGCACAACATTTTGTATTTGGTTCCGCCTCAAACAACAAAGTTCAATTGGGGTATTGATTTGCCCGTGTGCAGAGCGTTTAGACAGCGTACTTCGATAATGGTTACTTTATTTCATCGCTATCTTTGATTAAGACCTAGAAGTAAGGAAACATGGACATTTCTCTCATACTATACAGACGCCGAAGTCTTATCAGGGCCGAGGTGTGCACTAATACTGAAATCAATTATAGTCATACATACTGCAGGTCTAGAAGCCAAAAGGAAAGTGAAAGTTATTATAAACTCGCGAGTTGCCTCACTACAGTTGCTGAGCCTTGAGGCCGAGACGTAATTAAGCAAATCTAAATTGACCGGATAATCGCAATTCAACACAGAAACCTGGATTTAAGTAAGAAACGAATGACTTAGACTTACGTAAATTAAACAAGTCCGTATACGCGAAATTTCGCAGCGAACCTTTAGTCCTAATTAAAACCAGTCTTTTAATGCAATCTGTTAACCGTTCAGCATACAATTCAGCTGCACAAGTTAGAAAACAAAGAAAACAATCATAGTGACAATATCAGGATCGACCTTCCATGGACCCCTTAGAATACAATATTTGCAGTTTAAAGAAGAGGCAGTAACCGATTGTCTAGTTGCAAAAGAAATTCGCGTCACTTTCGTCAGCGGTGCTTTAGCGTTGCAATGTGTGTTGGCCTGGTTTTTAATTACTACTATCCAATTCACTCTAATCACGTAAACATATTTTCCTATAAATATTATTATTCAAGTTAGGTTAAATTAAGCATAAAAACTCGGATGCGTATTCCTTGTAATTTATCAAATATATGGCTGGAAATAGTTACGCGGTTAATGATGTTAAAAAGAGAAAGGCAATAAGGTACACAGTAATATCTAGAAAAGGTAACAACAGTATTAGCTCTAGGAACTCAACCCTTATATGACACAAATTATTGAATCTTGGTTAATCAAGTAATTTATGTCATACGAATGATTAATGTGAACTGTATAAGGAGTCTCGCTGGTTTGCAGTGGGCATCTGGAATCTTTCTTCTTAGAATATTACCTGACTGTTGTTAAACTTACGTTTAGAGAACTTGTACTTATTTCAGTCTGATTCGTTCTCAAATAAGTTATGGAATCGGTTTATGGACGGCGTACTTAGAACATAGGCTTATGCGCTTATTTATAGGGCAGAAAAAACTGAAATAATCCTGTTTTAAGCTATGTTTTGTGGACCTCGTAAAGATTTTTTTTTAAACACTGAAGGTCCTTGAACTCTCCCTTGAATGTACAATTCCGAATCAATTGTTTTTTTTGCTGTGTAATATAAGAAACTGAAGCAAACTTTCATGCTTACAATACAAAATATGCCCGTCCGTTGAAAAGTAGTTATAGGGCTCGGGTATATGACCTTGTTATATAGTTTAACCCCTTTTATCATGCTAAAGTTTTACACGACGGTTGAAACACCATTTAGTTAATAAACTCTTTCACAGTGTGGGTGATTTTATGCATGAATGTAAAGAAAACTAAAGTTAATAATTTATAATTTATCACCTATTTCATTCAACTTAGCCTGTACCTGTACCATAGATTTATTAATATTTTAGTTTCCTTCTATTACTTTCGAGTTTATTTATTTATGTTTATTTTTTAAACTTTTTTACAGTTGACACAAAAACAATTAACTGTATTGTAAAATGACGGTAAATTGTGTTATGTTAATTTAATTGATATTAAAAATAACCAAATATCATTCGACCTCTACTGTGAATAGGAACGGTTTGTAAAACGGCTCGTATAATTAAATGTCATAGTGAACAGTCGTTGGAAGATTGCAGTAGATACGCACGTTTAACAAACAGCCTTATCACTTGGCCAGATGATCAGATAGGCTCCAACGACTTGTTCAATTTAAGTATTTACAACCAAATACAATACAAACTTACCGAAAAGAGACTTTGATAGTAACACAATAATTGTCGACTAGAACATAAAGGTAATGTATGATTACGTTATTGTATTGACCATAGTCTACTCGTATCTTGTAGTAATGTCAAGTTCTTTATTTGAAATTTTTGTTACTAATGGGAAAGCTTTAGAGTCTCGATATTTCAAAATTTGCGATCTGATTCCGTCTTCAGGTGAAGGACAGTCTAAAACATAACATAAATATTAGGTAATTAATTAACCTAAAGTAATCAGCGAAGGCTGACCTGTCTAGTAAATAAAATTTAAAAGTTACATTGATTTGAAACAACATAAACCAAAAGCTGGCAACTGCAATAGAGATACATTTTGGCAGTGGATGCATTTGAAGGCACTTTCCGACGAAGCTCAAAGCACAAAAAGGCATTTAAACTTTAAAACTAAATTTGTTTCTTTGTTTTTTGCCAATTGAACAACAAAGAACAGAAGTGGTTAAAGAACAAACCTTCGTTGCTCGTACGAGGCAAAGAACAAAACAGTTTGTTTCACGTTCTTGCCTTCTCGTGCCTTGAGATTAATAGAAAAATGAACTCAATGAATTGACCTGCAACCGGAAAAACTCTGAATTCAACATATCCTATATCTTGTGAGATCTATGGACGCTAACTGTCTAAGTTTACGTGTAAGACTGTCCCTTCCCACATAGTTTGTGTAGATATAGAGAATTTTGTGTGTCACGGTTGTCCAGCCTGCTGCAAGACTGCCATTGGACGAAGTCTTACCTGACTGCGGTATCTATCTTAAGCTAGATCGTGTTCTCATTATCTATGTTGTTCTAGGTTGAGCTCATCTTAAAGACTAAAACTCTGGAATCGCAGAGTTCTTGCTCAATAATGGATGGAAAATGTCCGCAGTAATATTTTCAACCTCTGGAATATGTCGCGTTAATGACGTGGCCCAGACCTCATGACAAAGGGTTGAAGTGAGTTACACGGGTCTTGTGTAAAGGTGAGATTATCCCAGCTCTCGGTTGGCAGACACATCACAGATCCTTTGAATCTTACTGATCTCCTCATCCCACAGATTATTGTTCCTGGCGTAGTACAGATGTCATGGTTCACAAGAATAATATATATTTAGTATTTAGGATCCATTAAGCATTTTTCCGGTCGCCTTCAACAACCCTTGCCGATTAACTGGTTGGTTTAACTGGTCACGTGGTTTTATAGTAGAACCCTCAGTATTCAATTCAGCCTGCATAGCCTATTAAGGTTCAGACTCACGTCCCACGCCCGAGATAAGGCTTGATTTAGATAGCCTGAGTGCGTACCTACAGCTTACAATGGAATCTACTTAGCTTCATCTACATACAACTTGTATTTTCTACACACGATTTAACAACACGTTTTGAAATGTTACATTCTCTCAATTGCCAAAAGTCATTGCTTACAGTTCGTTCATGTTTGTTAAACTAACAACGGTATTATAAAACTGAAACTCAAAGAAAGAAGCAAACTATTTCATATCTGAAAAGTAGTTATGTACTTAAACCAACTCGGTGATGGGAACTGCCCGGTACTTACAATGGTTTTAATTCCTTTAGTGTTCTTGTAAAACTGTAGTACGTTATTTATTGTGTATACATAAATCACATTAATCAAATAATTATTTATGACAAAGAATTATTATCATTATGACGAAAATATTCCAACTCACTTGATACGAGTAGAATATTAAAGCCTTTGAAGATTTCGAGAAACTAGTACTGGCACCGTTTTACTTAAATAATGGCGACAAGACAGCTGTTATGTTACCTGTTATATCAGTTTTAAAGTGATATATATTTGTATATATTTGCAACCGATTGCAAGCGTTACCGAAAGGCTTGAGTAACCTTTGAAAAACTAATTGTAATACAAGTTGAAAGAGTTGAGTTAAATTATTCTGGTGTAACAAACACAGTCAGGAAGGAGGTTGTTAGAAACTTCTCTCTGGCAGTTTATCGTGACAAACATTATCATCCAAACTTTCCTCTTGTATAAATTAAAATAATTACAAGAAAATTTCAGTGCATTCTAAAGAATGAAGTGAGGTAGTCGTTTTTGGCTCTTTGTTGATGATTGGCTATTTTAAAACTAAATAATATTGTTGACAATCTGTTTACGCATTTAAACAATAGTAGTAACACAAACATGTAACTAACTCCAGAGTTTACTATCGTACTTGCTGAAAAGGATAGGCCCTACAGTAATGTTCACAGAAAACTTGAAATAGATTAGGTGAGATATATATTTTAAGCGTTTTATAGTTGTGTGTATGGTGACAAAAAATAAATATTGAATTACAGGCAGTTTGGATTAATGTGCACTTGTCTTGCGTAAAACCTGTTACTATTTCAAAAGACAATTTTTGCTGTACTGTAAATCTGTGTTGTGTATGTATTTATAATCTTTTAACTAAGTATTACGTTCTTCCACAATCAAAGTTTGAGTGTGTTATCCATAATATGTTCCACAATCAAATATTTATTCATAAAATACCCCTTTTAATCTCAATGAGATTTGTTAATATTTACATTGGTTATTGGCCAATAAATGTGTGATGATATTGTTATACCTTATGTTCAATATTGGATTCGCATCGAGGTGACAAAAGGAAAGAGGAATACCTTAAAAATACGCTATGATGTCATGTTAACGTATTTTATCCTTCAGCCGTTTTTTAATGATAGTTGTAGGGATCAAGTAAACCTATCGTATTGTCAATGTTTTAATTGAAACAAAGCCTTCTTTAACAGAAGGTGCTATGTTTTTAGACTTGCTTGCTGTACACAATGCTTTGAAGGCCTACTGAACATAATTATAGATAATTACTTTATTTTCGAAATACTCACTCAGGGATACTTTTAATATACTTAGATGGAAGAGAAAGTAAAAAGTACTCTGTAAGGATATTTAATTAACCTGTACCGATTTCAACATTAAGGTCATTTTCCCACATGTAAGTATATTGCATCAGTTGATGGAGATTGATAATTGAGAACTGTTTAACTAAAACTAACCTTTTAAATTGTTGCACAAATTGAATTATTATACAAAATATATATTATATCACCTATGTTCTTTATTTTGTACTCAATAATTACTTCTATTGTTGAATTTATACTCGATATATTTTGTTATTTGTGTTTACATAGTGTTTGTTTATAGTCATGAAATTTGTTTTAGGAGTCCTAAAGACACTGAAACATAAATGACCTTTCTTAGTTGCGTGTTTCATTAAACAGGTTATCGTATTCTGGTTGCTCGCTTGATGGATAGAGCGGAAGTGAGGAGATGAGTTGGTCAAAAGCAATATCCGGTCCGGAAGTTGAGACTTGGTCAATACGAAGATTTAACACCTAACCAGCTCAATCTTGAGACATGAAACTGGAGCTGGGTATACTGCAGCTGAAATGTTTTATTTAAATAAGTGATTTTTTTAATTGAGGAGAAAATATAGCGAATATTGGAGTGATAGGCTATTAGTTTTAGGTTAATAAAACAAATAATTAAAAGACTTAATTTATTTCAAAACAATATGATTAAGTAATTAGAAACATAGGTTTCCTGATGAACTATGAAAATTACATCTTCACTAAGTTATTGGTTTTATGTGTAGATTTAATGAAAACAGTTTTTAGACAAATGGATTTGAAAATGCTTTGCTCACCACCAGCCGCCTCTTCGCCTGTTTATATTAAATGGGCGCTGTTTAATTGAGATTTACCTTTAAAATTGTTACACAAATTAAGCTAGTATTTATTCGATATTTTAATACCTTCTTTAAAGTACAACATCAAGCTTTTGCTTATCCTGATAAGCGACCTAGTTTAACATGCATAAACTATTTGTTAAGCTAATATAAAGTGACTGAAATTGTTTCATATTGGATTAGTCTTTGGTTTGAAGATTAAAAGTTAAGTAATGGTTCCTTAAGAGATTAGATAATTTGGAATTACCTTATTTAATTCCAACTTCAAACATAGTATGAACATTGCAAGTAGTGTATATTTAAACCGGTTTTATACTATAAAGTATAAAAGTACACACTTAGAAGAGTTAGGGGTATCAGGCACTTAAAAATAAACCGAGAAATACTTGAGGTGTGCAGCCACAGTCACGCCAGGCATGCCAACCATCAATCTACTCTGACACACTATTACCCTCCTCGCAGCGTTTTACCCTTCAGGTATTTCCATCAACATAATTAAACACAAAACACCAAAGGTCACTTTGTGGGTGAGTGGTTTAACGGTATTTGTCTGCGATAAACCTACGTTATCATTATAATATATTTGCCTAAGGTATAAATTCCTAGTACGCATTGTTTGTCTCACGCGTGTTTAGATATAGATTATGAATTCAATTTACCAGATATTTTGGCAAAGCTAATCTTACTACTATAGAAAATAATACTTTTAATTTTTATTTGCTAGTGTAAATTTTAAACAAAATATGCAGGTAAAGTGTAATTAAGTTATTCTGATGATAAATAAGACCCTGAAAGGGTTAACATGAACTATATATTTTAGTCATTGAAGCCATGTCAAAGGTCAAGATGGATTTCTACAGCTTGGACACACATTAGTCTAAATTAAATATTCAATTGAACCTAAATAAGTTAAACCCCTTGGTTTACCACGCACCTTATGGGAGTTTTCGTCTATAAGTATCATATTTACCCTCAAAACTCTCAGTTCACAGGTGTTAAACGATCTTCCGGTAATGCCGAGTAAAGACAAACGTGTACCGCGGTGAGTTTGAGCATTATAACAATAACAAAGGTTCAAGTTTAATTGTTGCCCTTCTGCCCGGGTGGTGTTCTCAGTACAATGCATCACTTCACTGTCATATACACTACAGTGTGTATAATAGGTAAGCACTTCGAGAGTGCTAATTGATGCAAATTAGTTCTCAGACTTTCTACTCAGCTCTTTAACAATGTTTAGAAGTTTGCTTTTGTTTGGAACTTAGCTAATTATTTTAAAGTAGCCCCGCTGCTTTATTTTTGAACCGAAAATGTATTACCTAGTACATACGTGGTCAATAAGCCCAAATATAAACCTTTCTTAAACAATAATTTTAGAGTACCAATAAGTATACTTCAGGTAACGTGTACTCTGTTGGTTTGTCAGAAACTACAAAAGAAATGAACCAGTTCATAGTCGGGACTATCCTTAATTTTTAATAACAATTAAGAGCAAATTATTAATACAACGTTTATTTGATTTCCAATAATCGGTAAAGCAACATAATCTACGGTATATTTTGTTTGATTAGATTATTTTAGATTATCAATCAAATAACGACAACAATAATCCACATTTTTGGGACAACTTTTATTGTTTAACTTTCTTAGATAATACGGAGCCAAAGCTTAACTAGTTATAGCTTGCTTGTATTTCCTTAACGAGTTAAAATATTCAAACGCAACATTATTTAGGGAGCTAGGACTACTAACGCTACCTTGGCTGTAGATGTATGAAGACATTTATTTAGTCGAACAGTGATTTGGTGCAGGGAAGTAATATTCACCAATACTAAACAAGATGGAGGGACAATTATAAAGTTTTACAACATAGATTAACTCTAACTCACACCTACTGAATTGGTGTCAGAATTATCAATACACTCTCAGATAATATAAAACTACCAATTTATATTAGCCTGTTTAAAATTCACTAAAACACTTTCTTGTTTACCATGCAGTTGAGGAGTTTTTAGATAGCCGCTCGTAAAGAAATCACATTCAAACTTTACTTGAAATAAAGTTTTATGTGCGAGTGATGATAGTGTTACAAAATCTTGTTGTTGAATTTGGATCTCATTATGAGTGAATGTTATGATGATGGACTATGTTATATGTCTATAATGAATGTATTTGTTTATTTATTATTATTTTGTACAAACAAACTACAAGACAAACAAACACTGGTAAACAGAACTTTCCGAACTTTATCCAATCTTATCTGTACACAATATTTTTCCATAAAGGCAAGTCATTCGGCAAAACTCAGTTGCCTCACGCGGCTTACCTAAGCCCATTAGGAAAAACAAGTTTCAAAATGTCTGTACGCTAGGGCGAGTTTGGATGTTGCAAGTTATTTAAACCTCTTTGGTTACGAGAAATAGGCTACTGTGAAATTTCAACTTGTTTATGAAATAAAACAAATCAGATTTTGTTAAAATCACCTCCCGTCAACCGAAATGAACATTTTAATGCAATTTAGTGCCGTAGCCTTCATATCTTTTAAACTAGCTGAGAGTTAATTGATTACTAGAAACTACCGAGTTGATTCTTAATAGAAACTACCGAACACCAAATTACTCAAAGTTGATCGTATAATCTAAAGATATTATAAAAAGAGGGTGTTCCGTAAACAGCTTCAAAGTTGGTCACTTCACGGGACACCGGGAGTGGCATACGAACAATTTCAGTCTGGATTTTAACATGTGTGTATTAGAAAGAATAGTATGGTATCTAATATAGTTTCTAATTCAGTGCTATGGCAGCCTGTTGATTATTATTAAATGATGATTTTTCAATCTGTAATCTAATATGCTAAAGTTTAGGCTATATCAGTGTCGCAGCTATGAACACTTAAAACCACGCAAGATCCCTTGAGGTTGTACTGATATTTATGAAATAGTCTATTTAGTACACTTAACTACATAGATGAGAAGGTTTGATAAATATGGGTTTATTAAAATTTTAAAAGTTATATTTGGTAACATTGGCTATGTTAACTTGTTGATTTGTATTTTGAGTTTAACCACTAAGCTAACATGGTTTTATTGCAACTATATCTAGGAAACCACTATGGGAACACACTGTAACTCAGTGTGCTACTGTACAGAAGCAATACACGGTTACACTAACTGAGAACCCTTGGTTCAGTCACGTACAACAGGCGCAATCAACTAAACCAATTAAACCCTTTCCCTCGCCTTCGTTCTTAACCGTCAGATACTAAAGTAAATACCTTTTCGGCACAGATTTATGAGCACTCTCAAAGTTATATGAGATTGAATTATATTTCATTTGAAAATGGGCACGTGTTCTTTCTTTAGCAGTTAGTGTAAGCATTTGCTTGTCAGATATAAATTTGTTAGAATAAAGATATTTTTTAAATGTATTTTAGTTGTTTTAATGTGCTGGGAAGTATTGAATTAATTGATGGTATAATAGCAACCTAGTAATTGAAGGCTATAACACTAACTGCTGTACATGCATCAGTAAATTGTATTCTAAGCTGGAAAGTTTTCAACAAAGTCAGGCAAGCGAAGGAATTTGTCCTTGTTTTCATAAAAACATCAGAACAAAGGTCAAGTACACATTCATTATTTCAGCAGAACTCATCGTAGTCACGAAATTTACACTTTATTTTATAAAGTTAATCTCAAGAGTAGACGGGATCCTCTTAACAAAATGTGTCATAATTTGTATTTTGTACCAGCAAGCGTTGTCTGGTACGTTGATCGCAAGCTATACCGTATCTCATTAACACTCCTCACGAGCAGCTCATTAGAGCTTAAATTGCTTTCAAACCAAATCTTTACAGACTTGTTATAAACAATAATCATTGAATAGATTGGCTCTTGCCACACATCAACACATTTCAAATTGTTTTGTTTACTCAAGTTTACATGAAAATGAAGAATACATAATATATGAAGCCTATTATGAACATCACAAGAAATGTGTAAACGTACACCTATTTTTACATGTTGTAGGGTCCATTCATTACAGAGTTCATAGTTTGAAAACTAACAACATATTTGTGGACCTTTGGAGTAGCAATAGCTATTTATGCACTCCAATCAAAAAGTTACTTATAGAACTATTGTTACCAATGGCAATAGTCACTCATGCTTCATACACGGTTGTGAAGTAAATCAGGAAACATATGGTTAGAACGACTATTATGGATATAATAATGGCTGTATGTACATAAGTTACACTTTAAAAGAACAATAATATTAAGTTAATAATTAAGATGTATTTAATTGAAAACTTGCTTTTATCCTAAACCTTTGTTTCAGTTCTGCGGTCAGCACACACGATTCATTAGAGGTCAAGCGTGATTGGATGTTAATAATTAATTTAATCAATCCAAACAAAACCACAATAACCACCAAATCAGATACAATAGTCTACTAAAAGAATATTTTCTAAAAATAGCATACCCAATATCTTGGAAAATATAATCTACCTTGATAAAAAAAGAATGGTAACGTGTCTAGCTTCGGCACAATATTTCACGAACAAAATAAATTCATCAGTGATTTAAAAAAAAGTAATAATAATCCTAGTCTCATATGACATCCCATATTATTTTCAACATGAATTCTTTAGTTTGTACTTTATATCTCTTATCTGTGTTTTCTAAACCTACAACACTTTTGTACGTTACGTTCATATTAGTTACGTTCGTGCACCTGTAAGCTACCGGTTGTTGATGAGGAGTTTTGTAATTACGTACTCGTAAATTGTAATTAAAACAAGGCGCTGTTGCCAGTTACCTTTTGTCAGACAGTGTATTGTCTGCAGTACATATATTACTGACTTTAGTCTGCCCTGTTCTGTTAATGCATTTTTAAAGTAAGCCATTAGAGGTGACTCATTAACTCTTGGCGTTGCAAAGCCTTTGTGAAGCTCTTCTTTCTCAGTCTCATTTGCCCTGTAAAACGAGATATTTAACTCCTCTAAATCCCTTGCTTGATCTAGCTTTACTGCATTGTAAATATAGTTTATCGTCAATGATAAAAGGTAAGTGTTTAGTTTAAATGTAGAGAGCTACGGCCTAGACTCATCAACTATTTAAAACAATAGTAGTGTTTAACTTGGTTAAATAGGTACAGATATAGTTTTTTCAATAAAACATCGCTCAATCTTTTCATTGGGTAGGGGAAGAGTAGGCATAGTGGCCATCCTTAGACATCTTTTTTACCCAGAAAAGTTTTCATCTTGATATTACATGTTTCTACTGATAGCAAGGATACTTGGACATGTTATAAAAATAGCGACCAGCTTATATCTATCCATGTATTTTCAAACTTGTCCAATGTTTGTTTTATCACAAGTGGGAAGAAACTTTGTGTGGTTTATTCTGCAGAAAACTACTCAGATATATTGACCACTCTCCGTAATGCAGGTCTCCACGTGAGTATATTTGCATTGATATTGAAACCATTCAGGAGACAAACATCTTGAGTGTGCTCCTTTCCACGAAACTTGCTCAGGAAAATATGGTTGATTTCTCAGTCCAAAAT
This sequence comes from Matsumurasca onukii, assembly GCA_018831715.1. Lineage (NCBI taxonomy): Eukaryota > Metazoa > Arthropoda > Insecta > Hemiptera > Cicadellidae > Matsumurasca > Matsumurasca onukii. Next base: position 41,182,413 of record CM032060.1, on the reverse strand, counting down.
TTGTAAAATGGTGTTATTTTCTTTAATACTTTTAGACTCTTAATAGATACAAAGTTATTGGAAAGATAGAAACACAGGTTGATAATGTAAACTACAATAAACCCGTAGACAGTGAAGAAATTCGATAAAAAAGTAGTGACTCAATCAACAAAAGAATGCTGTTAAACAGATTGTCTACTCAATAGTAAAACCAAGGAATACAAAAGTACGGTTATACATTTTATAAAATCTAAAACATCCTCTCATGATGTTTAATTACGATAACCATACTAGCTTTGAATCGGTGACATGCAATTTCGCTGAAAATCTTTCCGTTAGAGGGTTTATAACAGACCTTAAGCTGTTGACACAGGCTTATTGCGTCTTTAAACATTCAACATTAACCTTTGCAGCTTTACACCGACCGCCGTCAAACACCAGATAAAACCAGAGAGTCAAGTGTTACTTGGGCTGGAAAGTGGTGGAGTATATTTCAATAGCATCTCGATACGTAGACAGTGGCTGAAACAGTATTCGAAGGATGCCAAGTGAATAATAAAGCCCCAAGCACTCTTTTAGTCAGGGAATATCGATACTTTGATCTAACGAGTTTAGGTTTGTTTATTTATACGGTTCGAGCTTCTATCTTGAAAACAAAATAGCTTATTAACAGACCCGAGGTGGATTGATATAACGCGCGACTCCGGAGCTCATCACTCCGGTGGCCAAGTTTGATCCCGCAATCACCATTTAATAAACTAAGTGCATTATTGGTAAAGCTAGGTAAAGGTCGAGGTCTAGTGGTAAAGAGGACTTAGTAGTCCTAGTTTCGCCTTGTTAAAGAAGACAATTTTTACTTGTTTTCTTTTATACCTATGGAACCTTTTAAAGTAGCTTTAATTCTATCTTAACTTTAATATGACTCTTAATTTTATTGTACTGAAACGGCTTCAGTTTGATCCTTTTCTTTATCATATACGTATCTAATAAATTAATTAAATCAACCCGACACTAACGTAACCCCTTACACGATTGTATGACATTATTTTAAAATATGTTTTTATTTGTCAAATAAATATTGAAGACCACGGCAAACATGATATATTGCATGACATTACAATGTACTGTTTCTGTAATATCTATTTGTTACAGTGTTGTTAATAATCTACACAAGTTGTTAATCAACAAAAATAATCACAACAATAATCAACAAAATAGTCTATGTGTTAATAGTTGTGGTTATTTGTGGATTAGGTCAAAGGTTAGGAAATAGTTAGATGAGATGTCAAGACGGTCGGGACATGGAAGTAATGTTTAAAAGAAAGAGCTGCGTGCATCACGCAACACTTCCACATGCTGGCGTATACTTTAAACCAACAAACTCTGCACTAACTTGATCAACTGATCTGAGCCTGCAATCTGCATTATGCTTTGAGTGCAACAATGATTCCTAATCTATTAAATTTTTCACGCTGTAACCAATTCCAAACTTCATTTGAAGCAAAAGCAATGTGGCTAGATATTTTTTATTTCATCTCTCATCTTCTATTTCAAGTGTTGTATTTCATTTTGTTGCAGTATAGCATTGCTGAACCCAATTAAACTCTTACCTAGCCAGGTTGGGTTTATCACTTTGTCAATGTATTCACTTTGAATGAGAACTCAGTTACTAAATCTTATTAAAGTTAAGCCAATCACACGACTCACAACACACCTTTGTTTCTTCCTTACCAGGTTTAATTAATTCCAAACACAACTTTCCTTTGTTTATTGAAACGCTGCCTTGACCTCAAGAGCAAATATTCTTGGCACATTTTCTACAAAACCATTAGTTTGTTTGAAACGCTTTATAAACAATGAAAAGCATTAATGGCTCAGTGTTATCTATATATCTTGATTGCAGCATTTGTGACTGCATCAAGAATATGTAATATAAAAATAATAATGTTTCCTACCTGAGTGTCACAAGCAATACTGTATTGCTAACAAAATATATATCCTCACACAGAGACAAAACGGCCAGTCACGCGTGCTGGGTTGGGAGATCGTTGTTGCTCCCCAAGCCACTGTTGAAACTCGAGTTTGTTCTCTGTTTGCACAAACTTATCGTTCCCAAGAGAGATGTTTGGTGGATCAACCAAATAATCATATATCAGCAATGTATCATTAAAACTGATAAAGCGTTAACTAATATTTTAAATCCAAGAGGAAAGCATAGCTATGAAAGCAAACTATTGACTAAAGTTCGCTTAAGGATCAACAACGTTTTGTAATTTAAATTCGAAAGCTTTCTAGTTTTGATTGATATTATTTCTATTGGGTCACGAAAATTCTCGATTACAAAACTATTGAATCTAACAACTATATAATGTGTAAATATTAGCGGTCATTAACTGGTTGTAGAGATTTGTGGAACTAGGAATTAGTTTACAATAATAATGTAAGAAAATATACCGCTATAAACAAGTTTCATCGGTACAATTATGTAAAGTTATATTAATTTATTCATTAATTTGTTTTGTCAAAACAAAACCACGATAGAGTTAAAAATACAATCACAAGACGAATTGCGATAGTATGTTTTATTAAGCCATCAAAAAATAACATTGATTAAGTAATTTTAAATCAACAGCTGAGAAAGAATTTAATGCAGTACGCGAATATTCGAAAAATAAAAGTTTTTATGTCTGTGGCGTTATGCAGCCAAGTAAAAAGTGGGTTTATAACAAAACATATTTTGCAGCTAAATAACAAATTTTCTGTTACATTTTGTCGTATCGTTACATTTCTTTCACAACAACTAGAATTGAAACAGTCTATTATGCAATTTACTGCAAAATTGCGGTAATGTTCTGCAATAAATGACCTGAGCCCACACAACAGGCAGAGTTATGGCCCAGAACGGAAAAAGAGAAACAGCTCGGCTTAAAGCTTTAGGCGTTGTCTTAACACTGTTCACACAATAATTTATTGTTTGGGATTGAAAGAATAAACCTTGACCAACCGATGGAATGATATTCTCGAACAATGTCCATAAAAATAATTTTAAAGAGTAATCCGTCTATTTACACATTTTATAATCGATAGCAACTATTTATGTAAAGCCAACAGTTATCTATAAATATATACATCTTACTCATTCCATAAACCATAAATTTGAACACCATGTTTAAGTGTAATAAATGGACAATAAACCGCACAAATTATGAAAATATTAATACAGTAGAGATTGAATGTAGAGCTTGTTGTATGACCAAAGCTTTAGCCAAACTCTCAAGTGACCCTGTTCCCAAACTCAATTACAAGTTGTCCTATGTAACGTAACTATTTTCATCATTATTATAGATCGACATGTTCCACATATTGTGAAACTATATAGACATTTTGTCATATATGCCATACACAAAGCAGTCAGAGAGGAGCCAGTTAAAGTGGTTTTGTTAACGAGTCCAATGGAAAAAGAAGTGTGACACTGCGTCATGGTTTAAATAAAAGCAAAAGGTTGAGATCGACATGCTGAAGAATGTCAGTAGAAGTGTCTGCTTGAGAGACAGGGGAAACGCACCAGGGCTGGCAATGCTAAACCATTGTAAGGTGTAAGTGACCACGAAAGTACTTATGTTTTGGAATAGTATTTATATAGAAAGATAAGGGTAGATCCTCAAATACAATCTAAGACAAAACCTAACCGTAGACTAACTTAGATCACTTCCGCCCAATGTTGTTTTCTATTGGCAAATACCCTGTAAAGGGTTAAAATGAAAGCAGTTTGAAATACAGCTTAGGATAATACCTATTTTAGGCGGATTAGTAGACTTCGACGATAGCTCATATTGTAATTTGTGTGTTAGTTACTACAAAAGATAAATAGTACAGTGAACATCTTTAGTAAATATACGAACCCTAGAAATGGACTTGTTTATTAAACACATTAATAACTGTTCATTGATTACGTCAACTAATCGATTAGAGTAGACATGCTTAGCTGAATTTCTAAATTGACATTTTTGTATTTGTATAAAGCACACTAATAACAGACCACCAACAAAACATTCAACCCAGGTACCGAACTGTTACGAATCTTCCTCTAAGACAAGATTTGGTAACAAAATTATTTCGCCAATAATAATATGGTTTGTTGTTTCGTTCCTCCCCTTAACAAGTTTGTGCGGAATAGGCTGGCCAGATTAGGTCTGAGAGGCGCGTTGCGGAGGGTGAAGGCAGAAAGTACGATACTTGGATAAGTCAAATTTATGTCAGGACATTACACGTGCCCCAACAATGCAACGCTCTTTCCCCTCCCTTCTCGCATTCGGCTGTTTCTTTCCCTTTACTTATACTCATATACCCTTTGTTAGCACCAATTTAATCGATTATAGTATATTCGTATGCCAACCTTATAACCTGATTAGGCTCTGAAGTTTGTAGATGTCTCTACCAAATTCAATTTTAGAAACTATTTAATGACGATTTCAAGAATATTTTAGAATATTTTAGAATTTCAAACAGTACTGAAGTATTTTATTTAGCTGCCTTTAACCGGTACAGATAAATCCTCCACATGGCAGCCTTTTACACCTGCTTATCACTAACTGTATCCAGTTGTCTTAGGTAGATGTTATACAGCTGAACTGTACTTGCAAAGCGAGTTCATTGAATAAATGTATGCTCTGGTATTAAGTTCAAAACACATACAGCCCAAGACTGCAGTATAAGTGATAAGTGAGTTTTCGTTATACATAAAACAAAACACTGGAGTTAAAATAATATATTGCGATCATGATTTCGTCACAAATAGTTGTATTACTAATAATTATTATTATGACGAGCTTTAACTATAGACATCCCTTCCATAAAAACTCCACAAATTAAATACAATTGTGGAAACCTACATTTCAACATAATTTTGTTGTCAATATTTAACTGTATCGATTCAGTAGCTGTGGATAGAAAATAAACGTAGGTATCGACATTACTAACAATTAACAGTGAAAAGAATGATGTGCGTAGGGAAGGTGTTTACCTGGCTCTACAACATCGCCAGCTAAAGGCAGGTTTTACAGCAAGGTACGCTATAACGTGTTGCAATAACTTGTTTATGTTTCTACGCGATAAATGATTTGATTTGAACGCAACCTTTAGAACTTTCCTAGTATCGTGAATAAGGATTGATGGAGGCTTTCTCCATTTAAAGAAAACATTAAGGCAAGGATATACATTTACGTAATGTTGGTTTGGACGCAAACGAGTTGGCAAACGATTCCGCTTCAAGAATCTTATTTCCTGAGTCTTGTTTAAAATGTTGCCCCTATTCAGCAGTCAATGACAATACCTCGCAGCCTCTTTGAATATGGTTTGTTTTACCATTTAGTTGAAGAATAAATAGGTTAAATATGTTACCTATATAACATATTTAACACCGCGGAATATTATTTTAAAACGATACCTTACCAGCTTTAGTATTTCTCTTCGTCTCATAAAACCCATATTCCACTCATTTAGCAATTAGAAATAAAATGTAACTGGATTCTTACTGTTATTAAGAGCCTTGAATGAATAATTAGTTTATTTATTTACAGCCGAGTTTTTCAAAACAGACTAAACGTTGCCATGATAGTCATATTTATTAGGCAACCTTGCTGTAAATGTTATCTTCTATAGCATAGCTTCGGTGGAACAATGTGCATGCCTACAAGAGACAAGAAACACGCTGTTAAGAGTCAGTTATTAAGCCATCCATCATAGTACGGCGTCACATTTGCATATATATTAAGGTCCTGGCTGTCTAAAGCATTACGACCAGTAAATAAAAGAAGAACTTCCTTTTTTTATTTAGTATCACAGTTAAAATACTAAAATACCATTTTAGCGATCGTTTCTATTAACTCGTAAAGTTACTGACCGACCATGATAGTCTCCTTGACATAATGAAACAATATAATTTTGGTTGTATTAGATCGTGCAAAGAGAAACTTTATATTGCACTAAAAATACTATCTACGCAGTAAATATAATATACTTGTATTAAAGCTTAATTTTCTACTGTAGGATCAAATCTTAGACTATGGTATCATGATCTCATGAAATGTACAACCTTAATATTGTGTTATTATATCGGAGGTTAGTCCATTGCTTATCGGGATGAACGGAAAGGACTAACTTTTCTCATCCTCTCTATGTTAATGTCGGGCTTTAAGTACTCGGGATTGACAACGGCACCAAAAACCTTTGTATTAACCAAGCGTTTTTGTGTGCAAGACTAAATGGCAGCTGCAATCATGAGTAGAGGTGCACATTACTGTTATCGGCGTTTGCACTTGTTAGTACGTTATAAATATTGCTATTTTCAGGGAAGTAAAAAACGTGTTCATAATTTAATTGTTTTTAAATAACTAGTTTTGTGCCCGAGTTTAAATCTATTAAAGGGGCTTAATAAAATTATTACAAAAGCTTTAGTCACTTTATTGCCTCAGTTGGTGCATAAGAAATTAAAATGCTTTCTAGCACTGCTGCACCACACAGTTGATGGTTCGAATGAGGTTCTCAGTCTGGAATTCCTTGGCAACATTTGTGTCTGCACAAGACATTATGTAAATGTCTACTATCTCCCTTACACAATGTTGCTTCATGACACTCATGACTTGCCTCATGTTTCTAGCTTGGCCATGTATATACAGAGCAACATATGAACCTTTGTTTTAGGATCATAATGGTCAAAGAACTTGTGACACATGTTGGTGGCTTGTTTGACCCAACTTGAAAATACAAAATTCAGTGGAAAGGAAACATGGATCCGTAAGGCTGCTTATTGACGATTGGCCACCTACTGCGCAGCCAATATTATAGAAGGCAAACCAAATACGAAAAAAGACTCGTTCAACCCAACTTCAAATAATTCTTTTAAAGATCAATCTCAAGCAAATTAGAAAGTAACACAGTTTAGATGATCTACCCGGTTAGAAATACTGACAGACGACCTCAAGAACGATTTGTATAATGCAGATACATCTTAAACCCACAAAATATTCTTTGGTAATCATTGAAAACAGTGTGCTACATTGCAGACAAACTGCACGGTTAGAGATCACTGACATACGCAATAATTGATGTTTTCAGCGTGAACGTTAAGCGCTAACAATAATTATAGTAGTTTATCGTTAAAAGCGGAAAGCCAATTTGTATAATCTAGAGTAGCGTAATGGTATAGGTAAAAACTGAGAAATGTTGCTTCCTAATTTTATTCTTTGGATCATATATTGTAAATTTTAAGTGTTTATAAGCTAGTTGCGCTAACAACTTTTTACCCTAGCCACTCCCCGTGGTTGGGAAGTCACGATAAAACGTTGATCCATGCCCATCGGTCGTTAGGTTTTAATTAATGACCCACCCTATAAAACAGTCGGCCTTTGTAACAAGCCTGCACCTCATCATCCATCAAATCACTCATCAGACTCTCAATAATTTATCCCATATTACCTTCAAATACCCTATAGGTGTTATCGGTGTCTCAATGACAGTATTAAAGTTTTCAAGTATTAAGTATGTTCAAGTATTAAATAATAAATATGGTTAAGTGTTAAAAGGCTATCAAACCTTAACTTTGCCTTCTTGTAAAAAGACATGTGCCAATATACACATTTTTCATTCAAATGATGTTGAATGGAATACCATTTGAAGTTAGAACTCACCAGCAATTTATGGAGATTGTTTTTGTGTGACTTGATCAGCTTACGCTGATTACTTTATGCTATCCTATTTTTTAAAATCCCTGTTTTTTCTAGGTTGCTGAAGACAGATCTGAAGACAGAATCTGATCTCAAATTCCGTTCAAATCTAAAATATTTCATACTTAATCATCCAAAGTGTCGGCAATAATATTTCAAACTTTGATAACTCTCAAGATCAAAACTACTCTAGGAAAAATGCCATGAAGCGTGTAAACAAGGAATAGTTGAAACCAACTACTGCAATTACTAAATTATTGAAAAAGTGTTCAAATGTAGTCTTGAACGCTATGATTAACCTAAATACTATTTTCCGTTGGCACGAACAACCGTTGACATATTTGTTCATAATTTACATAATTTAAAACCTTTTGGTGCGTCCTCTTCAAGTTAATATACTTGGAAATGTATAACTCAGCAAATATTTAAGACAATGGCAAGAAGCACGGATGCAAATATTACGAGAGCCTGAGGGTTCACTCTGTTTCCAACCTTTTTTGCAGCGTTCGAGCGAACAAACGCTCCCATCTCAAATATCTTTTGCTGCTTACAAAGAAGTTATCATTTGTTTATGGTGAAGTTTAAGATGGTTGGTTGGTTGATAATTGTAAGGCAAAGAACATTGATTTGTGACGGGTAAAGAACTGTACATTTTAATTAAGTTATATTCTTCCACTTTCCTTTAACCCAATGTACAGTTTACAGGATGTTTTAGATTTAAAGCTATTTTTGATAGGTGATAAATATACTTCAGGCTATCCTGACCTTCCTTTAAAACCGTTTGCCATGGCTTACGTCAAAAGCAGCTGCATGGTTTTAAAAATTACAATATTTTGAATCAGTTTAATACCCTTTCTTAATTGTTAAAAGATAATCGGTGTTGCAGGAAAGCCCATTTCACAGATAGATGAGCAGAGTGTGGCTTGGTAACTGCGAGGAACGCCCAATCATATAAATCTCATATCCTTGATGCAATATCGAGCTCATAATACTTGGGGTACGCTCTAATGAGTCGCGTAACTGGATGTGCGAACGCTTAACAATTTACGTCGACGTTATATACAAAGTCTTTTACTATGCGAAAATTAGAAAAATTCTTCAGTAACAGAGAAATTTGAATATAAAGTGTACTGTAACATGTGGTCTGGATTTACTGGTACTGGAGTGCTTTGTTGTACAGTATGACCAAAGCATTGAGTGTAGCTGATTAACCACAGTATTTCTTACACTCACTGCTCATTGAAGGCAGGTACTCAATATTGGATTAGTGGAACGCCATTACAGTTTGACTTTGACGCCATTACAGTTCTCCAACGAATTTGTAAATAAAGATATTATTGTATTGTATTATTGTATTAGTATAAAGAAAAAATAATTTGAAATATCAAAAACCAATATCTAATACTTTTAAATGGAAGGGGTCTTGGGGCTTTACCACTTCCCTCGGCCCTTCACTTGGGTAATTTATTTCATATTTACAATTAATTATTTTATTGCGCAAGCTTTGCTCACGGTATTTTGCCGTATTAATATTTTTATATTACTGTTCTCTATTTTGACTTTTGGCCTTAAAATTGGTTGTTGAAAAACGAGAAAATCAGAAACATGGTTGCCATTTAAATGCATGAGCTATTTTGATGAGTTTGTTTGTCTTTGCAACAAAATTAACAAAAATATGTTCTTAGACGTATAACGATTTCCTGAAATTGACGTTGAAAAGGGTTAACACGTTATTGACGTTGAAACAGATACAAGCAAAACAAATCACCAGAAATGACAGTTTTTTCGTAATTATTTACTCAATATGATTCAAATTCTTACTTAGCCTTTATACTTTTAAGACAAACGGTTCTCCACAATTTAAATACAATCTCTTAAATCATTCAACGCGATCGTCTACAAAGTAAACGCACATAAACCAGACAAACGTAGGTAACTAACATTTTTGGGCCAAATTTGAAGGTTAAGGCGTCATTGAATCTGTATTAAATTTCTCTTTCTTTTGAGGTGCCACAAACTGGGGGGGTTGTGTCTACAAATTGGGGGCCTCCCTCCCAGTGTTTGGGTGAGGGTGGGTGACGTAAATTACGCCAAAACAATCTTCGGAATCCTATGAAAACATTCCCCAAAGGGTTTTAAAAATCTTTCCTTTTTAAAAAGTTAAGGTGGGCGAAGGACATTTTAAACTCACCCTGTATGTACGAGTATATTTTTGAATTGAAAGAAATTTGAGTCATAGCTTTAAACATCTAAAAAAGTCATTACTCGAAACATTAATATGTGTTTCCAGGCAACCGGTAACACTTGATTTGACTCGTTAATTATTAACAGTTCATTTTAAACTGATGAAAACATAATACACTTTTCGTACACTTCAAATAGTTGGCAACGTCTTCTACAAACTAATGTTTTAATAGTTTATAGACGACGTTGCAAACTATTTGAAGTGTCGCTAATTAAGTACACACCATTTAAGTGGTAAGCTACAAGACTGTATCGTGGACTATGATTTACTTGCTTGGCGCCTTCTCTCTACTTGAAGAAGTCACGTTGATTGGTGAGTCTAAAACAATGATTGTTCATTTGCATCATATCTAATTGGCAGTAAAAGTATTTTACATCTATAGTAGTTTAATTTCTGTTCTCATCTATTACTGCCGCTGCGGCGTTGACTGGAAAGAATATACTTGTGTCACAATACTTATAACATAAAACAATAGGCTACCTATTTTCGTGCCAACAGCTTTAAAGTTACTAAAACGCTTTAAAGTTAGCATTAATGAAAAGGTAGTTATTTTTCACATGAAAAAGTTTGCTTGATTATGATTTTAGAGGAAACAATAAAAGTGATCTGTAGTCTAGAGTCACATTATGACTCCCTTGAATAAGACCGTTAGAAATGGCAGATATAGTTAGATTTTTAGTTGTTGTTTGAACTAAAGTACTGTTATTCGTAGTCTTATTTACAACTACGATAACTGGAATCAATATTGTGCACTTTTAACTATTACACAATTGTTGAAATACCTAATTTAACTAAACTACAATGGGTGGACAAACTACACCTTGTTTTGGATCTTTGTTAAAATTTAAAACGTTGTTGTTAAATATTACACCAAAATACTGAACCACTACACTTGTATATTTGTTATTCATCTTTAAAGAATACAAAAAAAATGTTGACTTACAGGTGATCAGTGAGTTATTCGACTTATTGCCTTAAAAAATCTCTGGACACTTAAGTAAACCTTTACAATAAATAACGAATACAGTTCCGCCTTCGGTAAGGAAATTACACTTATTAACTTTGAACAAGGCACCCCTCACTTTTAATACTGTCGAATGTTCATTTTCAAGATGATTCGATCTCGCTGAATACTTCCACTAATTGTTGACTCGAGAGGGGGAGTCAGAGAGAGAGGGAGTCAACAGCTCCCCAACCGGAGAAAATGCGAAAGTGAAATTGATATTAAAATAAACTTGCTTTTCATTATATAAGATAATAAGTAGTCACATTTGACTAATAAAAAATATAACATGATTTATTTAGTGTATATTGTCAACTATAAATTTTATTATTATCGAAAAATTCAAAGGTTCTCTCAGTAACCGGGTTACCCGTATTTTATTTATCTGTAAAAGGGTTTGGCCTATTTAAGTAAATTTAAATAATGTATTGTCAAAATGACTATAAGAATGATTGAACTATATTTGTGCACTCCATGTATACTGGTAGTTCTGAAGAATTAAGAGTTAAGAGTAGGAATCTCAAAGTCTGTTCAAGTGTAAAACTGTAACGTAGTGTTATCTGTAGAAGTTCACTGTAAAACGGGTTCATTATATTATGTGTTAACAATCTTAAATTAGATATCTTTAGGTCAATAGTTGAGCAGGCCAACTAGTAAGAAATGTCTGTCACATTCAAACAGCCAAATAGTTTCCGTAAAGTTAAACCCAACTAAGTGTCACTTTTCACTACGTGACAGAACAACTCAGTTTGAATATCTCTGTCACACACCTAGTTATCTGTGTTTGGCCTGAGTTGAAAGGCAAGTCACTTTTACGTGACAGAACACAAAGTATGAATAGTAACACATAGCCTGTTGAAACAAGAAAGAGTGACCGTGAAAGTGATTGATTGGAAGTGTCTTTTCACTGCAGTTACGTAGCTCGTGATGAATGTCACATTCAAAGCAGCACCTGAATATCTCTGTCACACACCTAGTATTCTGTGTTTGGCCTGGAAGTGCCACATTGAAAGTGGATTGTTTAACTTTTCAAGTTACACAGAACCACAAGCTCTGGTTGGTGATGAATGTCACATTCAAACCTGCAGCACCTGAATATCTCTGTCACACACCTAGTATTTGGCCTGGAAGTAAATGTCATTTCACTGCAGTTACGTGACAGAACACAAGAAAGCTCTGTTGGTGATGAATGATTAACCTGCAGACCTGAATTGAATATCTCTGTCACACACCTAGTATTCTGTGTTTGACAGCCTGAAGTGTCACATTCAAACCTGCAGCAATCACCAAGTGCGCAGGATTGGTTAAGTGTCACTTTTCACTGCAGTTACGTGACAGAACACAAGAAAGCTCTGGGTTGGTGATGAATGTCACATTCAAACCTGCAGCACCTGAATATCTCTGTCACACACCTAGTATTCTGTGTTTGGCCTGGAAGTGCAACACATTGAAAGCGGGATTGGTTTAAGTGTCACTTTTCACTGCAGTTACGTGACAGAACACAAGAAAGCTCTGGGTTGGTGATGAATGTCACATTCAAACCTGCAGCACCTGAATATCTCTGTCACACACCTAGTATTCTGTGTTTGGCCTGGTTCACTTAAAAGTGCAACACATTGAAAGCGGGGCTGGTTTGATCGGTAAAAGATATAGCAACGAGTTTATTCAAATTGATTGAAACGTCAATTAGCGCGGATATGTCAAAAATACTTCATAAAATTAAAATAATGTTTTCGGCAAACGATACCACTTATTTTCGGCAAGGTGTCCACTTATTTTCCAAAATATACAGAATTTGCAACGAAAAGAGCAATGCTTCATTTACTTTTTATTCCAATCATTACTTGAAGCAGTTGTCCTGTACTTGAATCAATTACATGGACAAATAATAACCCATACACACCGGTCGTTGATGGCTGAAGCAGTGGTTTTATAGCGATTACGTCCAGCTTCCTAAAAATACACTTAAAACAAAATAACGTTCACATGATAAAATATTTTTCTGTCTTGTATAGGAAGGTTATTGGTTTTTTACAAGTTAAATATTTTTGGTTTCTAGTTAGGAGCTAGCTAATTTGTCAATGCAATTTGAAAAAGCTATGGTAAACTTACCTTTGATGAATGACACCAATTTGAAAACACAATAAAATCAAAGAAACACTATTTCATTCCCATTCGTGCTTTTAACATTGACTCTTCTTCAAGCTTGCTAAACAACTACACTAAAGTAAATAAAACCCAATATTGACCTTATTGTATCATACAATGAGTTGTATTTATTTATTATCTGCCTTGAATATAATTGTATGTAACAAGTATGTCCACCATCGAGTTAAAACTTATACAGGTTTGTGTGCAGGCCTACAGAAATTTGTATGATTTGTAACCTGTACATTTCAATTGTTATACAATAATGTGTAATAATTCCGTGATGAAATATATTTCTCTAATACGGTAGACCAGATCGTATCTGACTGGCAGTAGCATATCAACTAAGTACGAGTATGCTAGGTTAGAGCTAAGTACCTGTGTTACAACTAAGTGCCCTGGATTGCAGTACAGTGCTGTTTCACTGATCCTTGTCTCTACAGTTATTCAGCTAAGTAACCCTGATTTCGCAAGTGAGCTTAAATTACTGTGAGTTCAACGTAAGACTATTTTATAAAGTAAGCATGTTATGTTTAGTAAAATACTAATCTAAACAAACGAGCACATAATTATAACCTTAATGATTCGGTATTTTCCTACTGATAGGCTAATCCTTATAACTTTGTTGTATAGATATTATCACTACGTGATAACTTGGTTGATCTACAGTAAACATACTGAAATCGTATGAAGTTAAAAATTAAATGTAAGTTTAAGTAGAATATTTTCTAATAAGATTTTGTGTATTTCTGCAGTAAAGTGAGAGGTCCGTGTTCAAGTCCCGGTTTGGTCCACAAAACTTGTTTTCAAATTTCCTTAGTATTAAGGAAATTAGGAATACGTTTACTGTGATAGTCAACGAAAGTCAAGAATAATAAGTTGCTAAGGACCATATGAACTTACAGCTGAAGGCTTGGATAAAACCTTTTTTCGTTACAATTTTGGATATTGAAGAGCTCATCACTTGACTGGCGTGACGTCACAGAAGCAGGCTAGTGTCTCGAGTCATGCAATCCCGCAGTCAAGTCTTAGCACATCTGTTTACAATGTTACATATCCACTGTCAGCTGTTGTAAACATGCAGCCTACAGATCAAAGTAGTTAGATCATAGTAGATCAAGAAAATAACCAACACGTAGAAAAGGATGTGTGTATATTACACGGGTCTGACAGAAAGGTGAGATTATCCCAGCGGTTGACTTGTCTCGTTACTCCTTGTGTACTGGTTCTGACCCCTTAGATCGCATGGACTTCACCAAATAGGAGCATAGTGTAACTGGCTTGGTACATGCCTCGCGACAAACTGATGAAGGGATGTGGGTAAGTTACACGTAAGGGATTTTCAACAATGGCGTAGATTCCCCATTCTTATGATCTCGCCAACTCACTCAGAATTGTAACTGACGTGGTATACTCGTATGCCTCATGACAATGGGATGAAGGGATGTGTGTGAATTCCACGGGTGAGGTATACAAGTGAGATTACTTCAGCTTTAGACTTGACTTTCCGTCATTGTAGATTGTTCCTGACTTAACTGAACCTTTCTTATAACTGGAGGTACCATTTTTGTTTTAATAATTACAGTTGAGCTTTAAACTAGTACTCCAACCGCCAACAAACTACTCAAATAGTGCATTACTTTAAAAGAATTATACAAATGTTGATTCCCTTGCAATGACTTACTTTAAAGAAATTACATTAGGTTAATAAATACAAAAACATAAACATTTTATTGGAACTACTCCCCCAAAAATATATTTGAGCTTGGGGAGGGTGGGGGATAAATGCCTCTAGGTCCATTTGGTCACAATTCGAATTCATGCACTGCACCTTTATATCATGGAAATATAAACAATATATAATGAGATGGCAATTTTAATACATATAAACGTAAATCTATGGATAACAGTATGATAAATAAAAGCTTAAGCAACAGTAAAATATCAATTTGATCAACAGCAATGCACTGTAACGATATAAATATATTAATTTTAAAACAGTAGTAATAATAAATAAACACTCAGAAATAAAGCACAACAATTGAGCCGACACGTAGTAACAAGCGCTACTGTGAATCCTAGCGTTTTTCTAATAAAATAAATAGTTGTCATTAATCCTTTTTAAATAGACAAAATTCTGTTATTAACTCGTACTCGTACTGTAAGAAATGTTGACAATTGTTAAGTCTGTATGTTGTCTGGTATTATTTACTTTGTGGATTGAATTTGAATTAATTTATCTTATAATGCTTATTTTAAAATAAACAAACAACAGCTGTTAACGTTTTAGGTATTTTGACATAAGAAAGTTGTTTACTTTTAGTATCCTAGGAAACCTAGGCTAGTAAATTATACAACAGCTGATTTGAGTAATTGTTTTCTATTAAACGCATAATAATTTTAACCATTATTAAACAATTTTTTCGTCCAGTGCTCTGATTGTTAAAAAGTAAAATTATTCATAAATCAACTTTAAGTTAACATCAGTGTGTGTCGAGTGCGCGACTGTGCGAGTGGTTCGTGCCGGTGGGTTTTCGGTGAGTCGTGAACAATTTGAAGTTGTTAATATTATTGTTGTATTATGTTTCATTTTTCTACGTCAGTTACAGGAATAGGTTGTAAGATATTCGTATTGTATAGGTTTCTTTAGTTAACTGTACTAGCTTTAAGGATTAGAATATGATTTAGACTAAGTTTTACTTGATATCGGGAGGAGTTTACATACCTCTCGAAACGTTGTGTTGTTTTAAACATAATAACCAGTAGAATATATTTCTATGTTAATGTAATAACACTTTGATTATGAATAATCAACAATTAGTATAATTATATACTAACCTTGGGTAAAGTCAACGCTCTTCTTATGTGGGTTTTTAAGGTTGGCGGGGAAACTTGCATTTTATAGTTAGAAAAAATAGGTAGTTGGTATTATGGTTAGCCCTTATTATAAATTTCGTAAGCCCATGAAAAACTATATTTGATTTAGTTTATAGTAAAATTAAGAGTTTTAAAAGTAGTTTAAAATCCGGTTCTTAAAAAAAATGTTTATAATTTAAAAGTACATCTGCAAAATTAACATATTCTACAATATTTACTTGATTATCAGTTAAAATAAAACTATTAATTTCGACTGTTCTAACCGAATCTATAGGTTGATTCAAAGTAGAATAACTTACTTTAACTAACTATATTCATATTTCAACAAACCACTGTGTCAATGGACTCACATGTAATGCTGGTTCAAGTACGTAAACACAAGTTCTCTCAGTATTGCTAGTATTCTTACGTGAGTATGATTGTTTTTAAATTGTCACCCTACGTTTGAACTGCCTAGGTTACATGATCAGTAATGATTGTGTAAGTTGTACAGAGTTTAGGTATAAATAATAAGTGGATTTCTAAAAGCTTTCTTGTATTCAACATAAAAATTAATGACGCGTTTATAAAAACAGCAATCCATGTGTATAACACAGCACTCTAAAGGTAATTTCCACTAAGGAGAGTCGAGAGAGCTCTTTACACTATTTACCCACAAAGTCTACACAGATTACCCTTAGTCATTGTCCTTTCATCCCCTAAGTGAGGATATATGAGGGGAAGGGTAACCTTCCTTATTTCAAGTTCTTCTCCTTCTTTCTTTCTTTACTTCTTTCTTTCTTTTTACTTGTGTACTATGAAATTCAATGTTAAGTCCTATATGTTCAATTGCACATACTTTTAAATTCAGGTTTTAATAGAAATATATCCATTATACTACTGTACCGACGATATAAAATGTTTTCAACGATTTATACTTACCCTTGTGAAAAAGGCACCTTGACAAGGCGGTCAGCAGCTTTTATTAAGGCCGGAAATTGATGGCGAGTCTTGAGAAGTCTAATTTCCGTTTTCTCGGCCTGCTTCATCTCTCATCTACTTTGGCGCTTTGTTTGAAAAAAAAAAACACTTAAAGGAAAAATATTAAATGAGTTGGGTTTTAACAATAACGACGATTAATGAAAATATGTTTCACTGTTTTGAAAGTTGGAGTTGTTATTATTTTTGTGTTATTTGATGGCCTGTTGTACTGTTGTAACCTATTGAAAATAATAAAGAATTACTGTTACATATTTCAGAGCAATATATATCAAAGAGATTGATGTCGCTACACTTCTGTCAAGTCAGGCGCGCAGGGCCAAAATGTTCGAATCGCCTTTTAAACTTCAAAGATAACCTTGAAACACTTCATAAGGAGCAGCATTAAATTCAATCTTTAACAGATGACCTGAAACCATATTTTGCACCAATAATTTTTGTAATTTGAATATAAATACGGACCAACGTCTTAACTCATTCTTTTATACGTTTGTGACTCTTATGAAGAATTTGTGAACCAAGTCCGTTCTTTCCAAGAATATCCTCTTTGCATGCGCTTCACAATCCGGATTGAAAGCACCAAAGGGTCTGGCCTGATCTGTTTTTCTTCTACATAATGTAAAAGGAAACATAAAGAACAAAAATATTTGAACATCGCAAAGTCAATTTTATGTTGTGAATTTGTTTACGCATTAGTAGTAAAATAAACAATGCATTATGTTGTCTCTTTCGATCATTAACCTTTTAGAAGTTTAAAAATACCTAAAGTTATAGAATATTTGTCCTAATCGATAATGTTATGGATACATATTTTACATTTGATAGAAGTGTTAAAATTGCATAGGGTGCATTTAAAACACTGGGCATGGAAATGTTGCGTGAAATGGAGAGAAAAACGTACGTTATTAACTAAGGAAACGCAATCTGGGTAACCGGTCTTGCACTTTGGAGACGCTAAACCTCAAACACCTAAATTAGATGTTTTGCCTGCTTAGCCGTATAGTAAATTACTTGAACAAAACCAACTTGTTAGTTTATGTATTTTATAAATAGTCTACCACTTAATGTAAATGTCTCTATTTCCCCAGATTTTCTCTTACCTTACCAGACACTGGTTTAATGTGCCCTGTTTAATCGCTTAGCGGTCCATTCTCACCTAGCGATGTTTTGAGACGTCCTAACGGATCATACAGGGCCTTAAGGTTTTATTATGTTTCCTTTGGATTTTACCCATCTCAACAACGTGTTGTGATTTAGTACGGGTTGATTCCGATGGATGTCAAAATGTCGACGAAACAAACGCTGAGTTGTTATTTTTACTATAAGCATCGTATGCGAAAACACGATGTTTGACAGTCCATTGAACCATTGTCACTAATTGTATGAAATATTCTTTCAAATGACATAACCTAGACATCACCAACAAAAAAACCGACAACAAACAACAATGTAACAGTTGATCAAAATTCGTCCGTGTGTCAACCTGTACATCAATTTAAATTGTTTTGTGATTCAACACTAATGATGCATGAATACATGTTGCTATACAGAAAATACACGCACTCATTTTTGTGTATTAGAACTCAAGACATACACACAATGTTTTCAGTAAACTAAGGTTAAGTACTTGTTTATTGTTAATAAAATTCAACTTACCATTTTCAATACTTTAATTTCTTTAGTATTAATTGAGTAAAGTGCTTTGAGCTTGAAAAAAAGTCTGGTATTGTTACAGTGAAGGATGGCCATTAAATCAAGAATTTAGCTTAGACTCAAGTACACTAAGTTAAGTTGACTAGTACACCTTCATAACGTTTGTGTAAAACTCAAGTATTATCTCATCAGAACAGAATCTATAAGTACAACGTTGAATACACAATATGTGTTGAGTAACAAGTCGTTGATTTACAGCACGTTTGTGTGATAGTATCTGTTCCGTGTTTAAAGGACATATTTTCTTACAATGGAGTGACGGAGCAAAGACACGCAACTCACTAAGCCGGTGATATTTATACTTACAAGTCGTGTTTTAAAACTTGATTAACTTTGTTACTAAAAATAATGTTATGAGTCAGTGTTTTCATATAGTTATTGATAAGACTGTATGAGTAATAAGTATAATATTACACATACAGTTTGTTTGTTGTTAGTGATTGTTTGTTACGTAATTATTATTAGATAAATAAAAGCTATTAAATTAAACAAGTTTATAATAGTGGTGGTGTTCAAAACAAGTATGTATACAGCAAATTAAATAAAACCATAGATAAGCACGAAATATATTTATTTTTATTTAAATAATCAAAAAGTATACATACAAGGTATTGAAACCCTTCTTATAATAACTGTTAAAGGCTTTAGTTTAATGCAAGTAGTGTGTACGTGAAGAAACAGCTGATTAGCATATATTGCACATGAGACAGTGTTGGCACAAAAGCTGAACCCTGTAAGCCTCGATTACTGTCGCTGAGTATAATTTACTTGCTCACATAATGCTACTTGGATCTCTCCAATACATCTTTCGCCTTTACTATAGAAATCCTCCCTTCTTATAGTAAGTAGATATTTTACTAAGAAAGTCATCCCAAAATAACTCTAGAAGCTCCGCAAACAGAACATACACACATTGGTGTTCATTAAATTAGTTTTACATTGAATGTGTTTTAATAATGGTTGTATTGTTTCTCATTAGTATTGTAAGCACTAATAGTTAATTTCTTTAAATTATCGAACTTAAACAATATTTTGCGAGTCTTGTAATGAGGTAGTTTTGAAAAGCTTTAAAATAATTTCATAGCATTATATTGAATTCGTGCTTTATCAATCCTACAAGATAGGGCCATAATACACATTTCCATAGTTTAAAAAAATATAAGTAATAATGTTTATTAGTTAAAATCTCCCAAATACCAACTACAAAGTGAATACATTGAATACCAACTACAATAGTGGAACTAAAATTATTGATGTATTAAAAATTTCAAACATATTTGTCTTTTCCATCTTAACTTGTTTTATTGGTTACCCTTGACAGTCAAACCTTAACCTTTCACTTACTTCAAAATAAGCAGCAAAATCTACAAAACAGAAGATTCTGCTATTTCATCGGCTCATGGCATCAAATCACCCAAGTACGATCCTAATTATTACGTTCATGCCAGTACAACTGAAGTATTTAATAATGGTTAAAGCTAACCCGATTGTTCTGTTGTTGCTAGTTAAAGTCAACTTTACACCTGTTATAATAACGGTAAACTATTCATAAAATGTAAATTTTCTTACACAGTAAGTTACTCAAAACAAAGAACACTTCACGTTGTTAGACAAAT
The DNA here is from genome assembly GCA_018831715.1 of Matsumurasca onukii. Lineage (NCBI taxonomy): Eukaryota > Metazoa > Arthropoda > Insecta > Hemiptera > Cicadellidae > Matsumurasca > Matsumurasca onukii. The sequence continues at coordinate 41,162,130 of CM032060.1, read as the reverse complement.
GTTACTAAGAACATAAAAGAATTGCTAAAGTAGAACATGTATAAAAAATTGCTAAAGATGTAATATCGACACATAAAAACAACAATTATAATAATTGTTGTGTTTAAATGGTCGTGCGTGTTTTGTTCATAGATTTTACGGTTGTAATACATCACACTTTTTACTTTTATCACTTTATCATAATTCACCACAAAAAACACGAGCATGTACTGTTATTTCAGTACTTTAAAAAGTAACTAGTAAGTGAAGGCATTAAACATAAACGTTTGAAAGACAAAATCAGTTTATTCTCGATTGGACTACAATGGCGTACGCTCAGCTCAAAATGCTAAAAGCGTAGTTACGGTATTGTTTGTTACAAATAACGCAATGCAGAATATGTTATAAAATATAACGTTTGACCTATGTGGAATTGCTCAAAGCTAATCTTTGAAGCCGGTGAAACGAAACAGCTACAGAAAAGGGTTTAATTGGTTTAGTTGATTTAGCCTAAAGTACGTGACTCGCTCAACTTACACCTTAACGTAATCTCTGGGACATCGAGTAAAAAAGCACTCGTGAAGCTCATATTTTAACATATATTGACAAACAAGTTATTGAAATTTACATAAACATTATGTGTTTAAAAAGCCTAAAAAAATAAAAATTAAATGTTGTAATGATGTTTAAGCATATAAAAAAAAAAGTAATATTGAAGAGAAAATTGAGAAAACACCTTCAAATACAAAAAAAGATAAGTCTTAGGAGGACCAAGTTGAGCGTCAGCTTACTGTAGTCTCATTACAAAGACTTTATAGTTATATTAAATATGTTGTTTAATATAGCTTGTTTTAGTTATGTGAAATGGAAACAATCGTACAGAGGCTTGCAGTTTTCAATACTTAGTCAATTTGTGGTGTATTTATGCAAACACTACGTTATTTTAAACTTCAATATTTACTATCAAATCAATGTCATTACTGTTTCAAATCAATTTCATTAACTTGTAGTATTTGTAACTGTAACTGTTCGCTCTTGTAATGCAAGTAGCTTGTTAGCTACAAAATAACCGTGTTTCGTATTTAAGTATGTTTATTTCATAACTAGTAACTTTTCAGTTTAATACATTTCACTACGATCAGAGTTTCAAAGCTTTGCTACTGAAGTGATAAGCAAGGCTGATTGTTCAACTATCTACGATATTTATGCGTTCGGACCTACACAAGTTCATTAAAGTGCTATGAACGTGAAACCTTTTCAGTCAACGTCACCATACCTAAAACATGTAAGCACCTCATCACATTCTTAGATTGAATCGATCAGTCGAGATATGGATGGGTTGACAGCAGCAGACGTTTGGAGATATAGAGCACGGATACCCTCTCGGATGCCCAAACTTATAACATTATCGTGTCTGAATACAGTATAGACAAAACCCCCTTCCTCTAAGTTAAAGAGTAAAAATATATGTTGGGATCGTTTGGGTTCAATTAATTTAAACTAAGGCGAGTAAAACCTTATGAATGGGTACGCTTTGTAACTTGTAAAATGGGTTCATTTAATTAATCCTGAAAGATAAACTGCTCTATTCAGTAAACAATCAACAAACTAGATTTGCTTGTTTAAATTCAATTTATTAACACGCACTTTATTTCAAGCTGAATGGAGTTGTACTTCTGGCGTGACACCACTTATCACGAAAGCTTCAAAATCACAGACTGAAGGATTTTGACGAACAGATTAAGTTTAACTTTTATAAAGAATGCATTTTTGACAGAAAAAAAAGTAACGTTTGTCTTAGGGCCAAATGGTGTCGGTGATCCCCAGGACAGCACAAGGCTGCCTGGTCATGAAATCTGGAGATCCCTTCCTCCATAGGGAAGGCAGCAATGGCTCTCAGTACCGTCCGAAAAGGGGCAGACTCCAGCCAGTCTCAAAATAAGAGAATGGCTGGATCATGCCTCTTGCAGGTCTCTTCTGTACCTACTCGCGGTGGCCCTGCATAATAACTGATTCCGGCGGATCTAGGCTGGAGTCCTGAAAGACTCCCTGGTAGTGGAGCAGCAGCGCTATCAGTACCAGTGCCAGGTTATCAGCAATAATGCGCTGGCAAGGTCACACTGCGAGCCCTAGACTAAAGTGTCATGCGACCCGTGCTGATCATTGGCTGTGGAGGCGCAAGCTGTAAACACGCCAGTGACAGACGCCGTACGCCCAGAGGACCTGCCCATGAGAGTCTAAAGTCTCCATAATGGAAGAAGAGGCACTTCTCAGCTCTGAGGAAGAGAAGTCTGAGGGAAAGGAGACGGGCAAGAAACCAAAAGTCTCCAGAAGAAAACTCAGAGAGAAGAGGATTGAGGAGGCCCTCGCAAGAGGTGAGCCAAAGCTCTCCAGAAGAGAAAGAAGGAAACTTTGGGAGAAAAAGAACCGTGGAAAGGTGAACCTAATAAATGCTATTCCTGACAAGGGTAAAGATTAGGGTGAACTGACTACACGGGGACCCCTCCCAAACCCCAGTAGCCCCAAGCGGATCAGGTGGAAAGAGACTATTCTCTCAGTTGACAACAGATCAACAGCTGGGGCAATAGAAGCGCAGGAAGACGGGAGATAGAGCTACGCCGAAAAGATTTCTGTCGAGAAGATCCCTGTGGTGAGGCATGATCACCCAGTGACAAAGCTCACAAAAGAGGAAGCGGCAGGTCTGAAGAGAGAGCTGGGGAGACGAGCCATCAGAGGAAAGGACGTCTGGATGACCAGCTGCCATGCAGAGGGAGGCGTACCTGTAGTGGGCTGCGCTAATGCAACTACAAGGTCATGGCTGGAGAAGCAGGTGCAGAAGCTGAGCCCATTAGAGGGGATTGAGCTGAAGACTGGACCTGCTTGAGCTCTTGTCAAGATCGGGCCAGGACGCTGGGCAAGAAGATGGTATGATGGCCGCATGAGTATGATATAATGGAGTCATATCACGAAGCCTGCCCAGAGGAAATAGCAGATCGAGAAGGCAGGCCTGTTGGTGGACACCAAGTCTGGAAACCCGTAGAAAACATCTCCACAGGTTTTACAATGTAGGTAAGAGTACAAGAAACTGGGACAACTACTTCTCTGCACTTACAGCAATATAATAAGGAGGTAAGAAGGATCAAGAAAAGCTCGTGGAGGGAGTTCTGTCAAAGTATTGGGTGCCAGGACACAGTGGGGTCGTAGGGAATGAAGGTCTGGATAGATGTGCAAACATAGGTGCCAGCAGCACCACTCTTTTGGCCCAGCACCAGCGTGCTGTGTCTCATTCAGCCTAGCACGTCGCTCAGTTGCGGAGTGGGTCACAGAGTGAACACCAAAGACACTGGGTAAGCGTAGACGGTAATAGACAAACTAAAATGGCACTAAGCGGTCCATCCCAAGCCCTGGCAGTAGAAGCTTTAAGTCTAAAGAGAGTAGAACTCCGAAGAGTAGTAGGTTTTATAGCTGGACACTGGAGGTTCCGCTGTCACCTTCAGGGAATGGGTATAAGAGTTGAGGAGATTCTCTGCAGGAAATGTGGTGAGGCAGAAGAAACAGGTCATGTTCAACTGTCCGGCACTGCTGAAAAGGAGACAACAAACCCTGGGTACTTATTGCACGGAGAATGGGTACGAACAGGACAGTATTTTATCCAAGATTAACAGGTTTTCGAAGGATCTTGGGTTTGACGCAGAGTAGTCTCCTGTAAATGAGGGTGCATAATAAGCCAATGGCTGCGAGGCAATGACTAGCTAGGATGCACATTAATGCAAAAACCTAGCCCTCTACAAAAAAAGTTTGTCTTAGCATAGGAGAAGCTAAGCCTACAAAATCTTCTCTACCAGTGAGTCAACCTTTATCTAGCTTTATCGCAAAGTCACTTTGCAAATTGTTAATGGTGACTGCGAGGATTGAACCCACGACAGCAGAATGATGAGATTCAAAGTCGCACAAGATTCAAACCCCCCACGGGTCCGCTGGTTAGTCATTTGATTGAATACCAAACCTTCTAGTTTAAATACAAGAATTTTCTACCAAAGTTAAAAACCTAAATAACCAAGCTAATTTTTTACAACATACAAGTACGTTTTACGCATACATTAATCAGCGACATGAACCTCCTTCAAACCGGAAAGTTTAATGAAACATGTGACTTGAGAATACATGTCATACTATCGTTTGGAGCTTCCATGTTTCTCGGTACTGAGCTATTCCTGGCAAAGGCTCCGGGACCTACACACCTGAGTCATTAAGCTTGTAAAGCAGTGCCTGGGGAGAAGATGTGCTCAGTCTTTACTAATGAGTTGTCCCTTCAGACCACATTGCAAACACACCAAATGTACCTCGTTAGCATTTCACTTAATTAAATGCAGGTTTATTTCTATATGTTACGTTATTCTTACGTTCGTCTTTACTTTGGTTACAGCTGCAAAAGGCTACCGACTCTACACATGAGTCATTAAGCTAGTAAACTCAGTGGCCCTGGGAGAAGTTTGACTCAGTTTTACTAATACATTGTCCGTGCAGACCACTTTGCAAACCCATGTAAATTTCACAACATTTTTATATCATCAAATCTAAGAATAATATAGACTAATAGGAATCAATCCGTTGCATAATTGTGTTTTTTGTGACGTTTCCTTTTACAAAGCTATGGCTTTGGGGTGAAACTAAAATCATTGTACAGCATCTGATAAAACCCTTCCAACACAAATAATTTACAAACAGTTAAATTCTCTATAGCTGTTTATAACGGCGATAGTACAACTTACAACGGTATGTACAACTTATAAATGAAATATGTACCCTGATAACATTATTTATCAATCATATATAGTATTGAAAGTTTTTAACACAGTGATGTTAAGTTTCCAATACTAAACCTTTGCACGTGTACGAAAGATTTATTAATAATTTGTATTGATAAACCATCATAGCTCATGATTATATCATAGTTGAAACAAGAATAATACGTTTTTAAGTACATTTTGCAGGCAAACAATGTTTCACCCTCGGTTCAAAGGACACATTGGATCCCTTAAGAAACCAAGAACCAAATTCAAAATTCGCAGAACAACATAATTAATACAGGACACACCTATGACAGCATAAACAAAGCATGGAAATCCTCATCATTCACGGAAAGGGACAAGATTAAGACCGCCTCGAAGAATTTAAATTTACCACGGACACAAGAACCGAAAACAAAATATTTTAAATGAAAAACTAAGTTACAGGGAACACCAACTGTATGATAAAAAGTAATATGTACTCGCAATAATAAAGGTATCCAGTACCGACAAGACAGAGACAGAGATATGCAACAGCTGATAAGAGAACGACGTGCGACAGTAGTGTCCACCTATCGCCAGTTCCATACAGCACTCAGTTGAGCTCCCATGTATACTCGTAGGTTTCAATGTGCATGTTTTTTTTTATCGGTACCGCGTGTGTGTGTACTGTAACTATGTGTTGTACTTGAGTGTGACGTGTCACCATGGTGATGAAGTTTTACGCCCATGAGATGAAGATAATTCTCGAAACTCCGCATGACAGAAAAGTTATACAAAATGGCAACACTTGTAGCGTCTCAGCTACAATAAATCACACAAGAAAATGATTTACTTGACTTTGAGAAAGGGTGGTCTCCACTCCGCCCCCGCCGAGGCGACCAGTGCCGAATCCGGGAGGGCCGGAGCGAAGTCGACGGTACAGTGTGCGACTGCTAATTTTATTACGTGCTGAGGTGGTTGATTTATTCCAAAAGGCCGAGGTGGTTTCTGGCGGACCAGTGTATATATGCAGTATATTCCCTGCCTTATACCCACTGAAGTATGATATGAATGGTGTAAGTATATTAAAATACTACGTTAATCATTAATGAGAGAATTGTTTAAAACTAGGTGCTATGCCATACTGCAATATTATAACCTACTAATTTCTCTGGAATATGTATATACTTGGCGTCCCCTAGGAAATTGTAAGTTTGAACAAAGAACAAACTCAAGCTTGAACAGCTGCTTGGGGAGCAACAACTATCTCCAAGTCGGCGTCTCTGTACTAATGATGCATTTGATTTAGCGATACAGCTATGACGTGGTTTTTGTTGGCAGAGACTCGTTCTGAAACTTACTTCAAAATCACTGCGGGTTCAATTGTGTTTAGATAATCTGAATCTTCTCTTTCAAATTTCATGTAACGTCAAGGACGTTCATTGTCCCCTCAGTTCGGTCCTGAGACTGTAAGAAACAGCTTCATTTCTGTAAAACCAATGTAAAAAAGCTCATATTTATTTAAAACAACTATGTTTTATAGTTTGTAAAGCACTTTGATTTATCATCCCTTAGTTTAATCCACAACATAAGCGTAGCACGCTCAGACAGTGCATTAACAGTTTATGATCTCTGCGGCGTGCTGCGGCAAAGTAGAAAGTGGTTTTATATCACACCGCATAGCGCACTATGTTCTTAGAACTTGAGGTGAAGACTTAATACATAACAAATAACTGTTTTATTTCTTCACAACTTCTCACCTAAGAAATATTATTTCATGATAATGTATTACTAAATCTACACAGTACGTGTTTTTATAGACGTAATTAAAACATTTATTTTTGAAAAGGACGATGTGCATTTTGTAAGGACAATCAGTGCTCTTGATTTTTTATTAGTAACAAACTGCAAAATGCAAAATTACTCGACAAAGATGTATCATTACCTAGTTTCCATCCTTAAGTGATTTAAAGGCTTAGTGTAAAAGGAACAGTGTAAGAAAAACTCCAAATTTCAAATAGTGACGAATTTGGCAATTGAAAAATATTATAATAATAGGACGTGAAACGCGTTTGTGCTCTTTAATAAATGACTGAGCTCAACACAACTGGCAGAGTTATGGGGCAGAACGGCAAAAAGAGAAACAGCTCGGCTTACAGCTTTAGGCGTTGGTGCCATTACTGTTAAATGTAATCCACTAAACGATCCATGTATTTTGTCCTAAACATCGACACTTTATGTTCGGTTTTATCCAACATATCAGTTGCCACGTATAAACCATGTCCAAATGAATTAGTTTAGACCTCTTCTGATCAATAGATTTAAACTTGCATTATTGTAAACTCCTATAATAAATAAACTAAATACTCTTCAGCACCAAATGCCATAACTACCATTTATATCTCAAGTAACGTACATTGTTAGCGAGTTTTATATCACTTGGCGTAAATCGTATCACGTAAAAGTATCGTATAGCTCGTATTTTGTGTTTTGGCTATTTAATTAATGTGTAATTAATTAATAAAAGAAGCTGTTACCGTTGAAGTTTACGGCAGTAATAAAGCTTTGCAATATACGATTGTTACAAAACTATAAATTCATTACCACGCCACCTTAAAGAAGATTTAAGCAACACACTTTATTTTCAATAAGCAATCTAAAGAAACGTGTCCATTATAACCTAGCATAATTTCTCGTAGTTAAAACTTAAGTTAATTTTACCTTAATTGGAACTCTGCTTCTATAATAGGAAATATGATAGCTAAATATAACTATACGAATATATAAAACCTGTTGAATAAAGTCCTTTACTAATGATAATTACTAATTTACTCGGAGAATACGTAACCTTTTGCTAATGCTCAAGTTAAAGAGCAGTGGGTTGCACATAGAGGATATTCATCTCAGGAATGTGTTTAATATCAATGTAAATTCACTCACGTACCCACACCCATTACCCGGAGAGCATCATATACTGCTGTATATCTGTTCCATATACAGAGTGTTTCAAAACTCATGGTGCACAAGTAAACGTGTTTTGCTCAGAGATGAAAGGCCACAGCGAAATAAAAGTTACTACGATTATTCGAGTTTAACAAGTGTTATTTTTATTAGAGTTTTACTTGGCAACTCGTCTGCTAAATTATAACTAAATTTTCGAATAGAAAAACTTATTATATTTCGAGTATTTTCAATACTCTTCATCAGATGAAGTGTTATTTGACATAATTTACAAGAGTTCAATGTGATTCGTGTTAGTAGCACAAGAAGAATTGATAGCCAAATTCCACCCAAACGTGCTGCAGCATTTCTTGCGTGTAATAGTCCACAACTTCGGTTATTCGATTCCTCAGGACTTTTTTCTAGCATGGGTGGGTAATGCACTATATTTTAATGTGCCCTCGCAAGAAAATGGTCACATGGGGTAAGGCCTGGCGACATTGGAGGCTCACGTTTGATGCAGCCATTTTATTAAATTGGACTGCTACTGTAAACAATAAATCTCAAGATAACAATAAAAAAAACACATTAACCGTTGACTTTTTATTATTGCATAAAACAGCTGTTTCGCCAATAAATATAAAGACCACCGGTGTTTAGTTTTGCACCATGACATTTGAAATACTCTGTGTTTATTATTTTATATCATCTTACATAATTTTGTACAGTCACTGTTTATGCTACAGTTAAAGAGCAGTGGCTGGCACATGGGAGAAGTTCATCTCAAGAATGTGTTTAATATCAATGCAAATTCACTCACGTACACACACACATTATACCTGGAGAGCATCATATACTGCTGTATATCTGCTCTATATATCTACCCTTGTATATATCCTTACATAACCTTATACAGTCACTGTTTATGCTACAGTTAAAGAGCAGTGGCTGGCACATGGGAGAAGTTCATCTCAAGAATGTGTTTAATATCAATGCAAATTCACTCACGTACACACACACATTATACCTGGAGAGCATCATATACTGCTGTATATCTGCTCTATATATCTATCCTTGTATATACCTTACATAACTTTATACAGTCACTGTTTATGCTACAGTTATAATTTTGGCTGGCTTCGTTCAGGCATTGGCCATGACATTTTTAATACTCTGTGTATTACATCAAATATGGCTTCACTGTTTTCTTTGGGTTGGTCTAAAGTCACTATTTACTGGCATCATATAGTGGCCAAATATATCATTTTTAAATATATATCCTTACAATTATAAGTCACTGTTTATGCTACAGTTAAAGAGCAGTGGCAAATATGAATAAACATGGGAGGAGATATCAATTTCATACTATGGAGCATCATAATGCTGTATATCAAGTGAAATGTCCCCACTAACATCTTTGGGTACAACATATGGATTGCAGCTGGCATGCAGAATTCATCTCGCGTCTTATACGTACACAACACAATTTCACTCACGAGCATTCAAACGTCCAGGAACAATATACTGCTGTATACTGCTCTATATATCTACCCTTGTATTATCCTTACATAACCTTATACAGTCACTGTTTGATGCTACAGTTAAAGAGCAGTGCTGGCACATGGGAGAAGTTGTCGCACCATCAAGAATGTGTTTAATATTGCAAATTCACTCACGTACACACACAATAATATTATACCTGGAGAGCATCATATACTGCTGTATATCTGCTCTATATATCTACCCTGTATATATCCTTACATAACCTTATACAGTCACTGTTTATGCTACCCTGGCATCAGAAAGTTCATCTAAGCATGTGGTTAATATCAATGCAAATTCACAGTCACGTACAACACTTATACATTCAGTCATATACTGCTGATGCTCCTACCCGTACAGTAACTTTTTGATGATGAAGTGTTCGTTAAAGAGCAGTGTTTGCTGGATGGGAGAAGTTCGGGAGATCTCAGTAGCGAAAGTTCTGTTTATTCACTTTAGAGCAAATGCTTCACTGTACACATGCAAACTATACCTGAGAGCATCATATACTGCTTCGTTCACAAGTATATCTGCAAGTCTATGGCACATGTTGTGAATATCCTTTTCACATAACCTTATACAGTCATTAAGAATTTATCAATGGAAATGTAAGCAGTGGCTGCGAACAGACGAATTTGACATTTCCCAAGGTGGTTTAATATTGTCTACGGGCTGAGCGCTGAGGACTTCACGTGCAGCACACACGGTTGATTATGTTTTCTGTTTAGAATTCCATCATATACTGCCACTGGGTTATATTTTTCAGTGCAGGGCGGTGTTCCTAAAATTACCAACCCACCTTTGATATATCCGATTTATGGCACCATGACAGCATCATGAGCGAAACTGGCGTTGAACTGATTCATCTACATTTAAAAAATGTTTAATATATGCAAATGCGTAGTGCGCTTATCTGATGAGCCATATACTGGTAATATATGCTCCATATAAATAAACTATTCATATGCCTAACAATAACTTTATACGGTCACTGTAATAGTCGTTATAATCTTTGTGTCTTCGTTGTGCTGGGCAACCAGTTTTGAATCAAAAGCCTTCCCATATTACTTTCCATTTAATAGCCTTCCATGAAATACTATTTTCAGCGGTTCCGTAGTGGTTTGGCGCGGGTTGGATCCCCACAGTCACCATTTACAATCTGTTCTGCGACTATGCGGTGTCGCTAGGTAAAGATGAAGGATGAGTAGAAGAGAGAAATTTGTAGTCACACAAAGACAAACTTTACCTTTAACCGTATAAAATAATGTTTATATAAACAGCAGCAGAGTTTAAATATGTTATCAATTAATTAAATCTTGCTTGGTTCCTTGGACGTGTTTCTGAATATAATTCAACGGCCATCATTGTGAAATTGTATATCTGTTAGTTTATTCATCACTGTTTCAGCGAAACGCCATATAATGTACAACCACACAGTGTTTACAGTAAGTAATACAATTAGTCAATAACGAGTGCCAATGGAAGCTGAAGATACGTATCGTATATAAGTTATTGATGTCTCATCGACAGTCGTGTTCAGTAGTATGAAATGAAAACCCTCGTTGGGAAATCTACAGTAAGCTTAACTTACCGATATCATTATCCCCTGCTTAACCCTGATTCATAGTTTATACGTTGGAACAATAAAGTAGACCTAATAAGCCGCCGTGTAACTAAAGCGATCACCGCAACCCGCACTCATTACACGGCCTGTGGTTTCCCTTCACCATCGGTACTCAAGTTTGTAACAAGCCATGTAGTTTGAACATGTTTTTCTTTTTTGCGTTAAAAAATGAAGTAAACAGCCGCTCGAATGCTGTTCTCTGAATTAACAGTTCTCTGAAACAGTTATCTGAATTAAAGTAACGTTGTGTCTTTATGATGCACACAATGTTGTTTCTATCGCATAAATCACATGGGGGCATACTAACTACATATTTCATTCCGGGGAGTACAGTTTCGAAAAACGGCTAAGATCTCATGATCTCATGGGAAAAAGATCTCATGGCTTGAAATGTATTAAGTGAAAAGCCTTAAGTGAATATTTGAATACCCTGAAAGTATCCCGAACAATACTAGTTTCAATAATGTTCGTGTGGACACATTACAGAGAAGGCTACATGTCAGTGCACTGCAAAGCATGGCCAGAGGCAGCCACTACACAGACTGAGTTCTCTAATATAGTTCCTCTTGTCCTCAGGCTGGAGCATTTGGCAACCACTTTTATTTCATGTATTGAAATTCATAATAATTAAGAAATGTGTCATGCTCATATTTGCTGGTATATTTTTTATTAACATATTTGATCTTAGTATTTTGCATACTGACCTATGTTGATTATACTGCATAACATGGACTAATATGAATCTAATGCATGATACGGTATTGTAGTTTTTAGGGGGGTTCCTTGCAACTTGCAGCAACTGAAAGCGAACCAAGCTATGCAGAAGCAAAACTCTGAAACAATCTACTTCAAGATTTTAAGGCTTTACAAAAGGAATATTTAGAAAGAAAACACCAATTTTGTTTGGTATGGGGATGTTTTGCCAACCCCTACTTTATTGGCCAACATTATTATTTTGTACATTTTACTCATTAACTCCAAGTTCATTAAATCAATTAAATCTATTACCTTCTTTGTAGCCTGGAGATCCTGATGAAACTTAATTAATTTCAAAAGGTTATTAATTTCAAATAGGTCCTGAAACCGGAAATCATAATTCATTCAATTCAATCTGTTTTTACATTTTGTCATATGTTTATAGTTTTATTGATTGTTGTAAGTTGGCATCTGTTGCAACATTATAATATTAAATTTAAATTGATTTTGAAAGCAGTTCAAATTAAAAAAAATAATTTAGCAGAAAACAAAAGTATTTTTGTACAACAATAAATATAATTGTATATTTCTAAGCACCAATATGATTTCTCAAAGTCAAGAAACAGAGTGTCTTGGATTCAGACTGCTTCTCTGAGGAATTGTGTAATTAAGAGTCTAATCTCTGGCTTCATTGGCTGAGAGGGTTTGAGCTGAGCTTGATTGCAAACTCTGTTTCCTGTTCCGATCGCGTGGGTACAAACCTATCTCACCTAGATAAAAATGGTTCAGAACATGCCAACGACTAATTGACGATTAGGTGACACTGTCAGCTATGTAACAGTTATTTAAAATGGTAGCTAGTAAGGTATGATTATTACATATAGTAAAATTATGAAGTAGTAATTAAAATTAATTACTTTTCAGCTAGAATTAAATTAACTTTTTGTAGATACGCCTTTATACCTTTGATAATGGACAATCGTATATTAAAACTTACAGTTATTGAGGATTTAAAAAATATATATTACATAATATCTTAGATGTTTAAGATTAAAATTTAGTCGTAAGTCTGGATATTCTATAGAGTCTACTTCTTGAAAGGTAAGCTTACACCATCCGCCCTAAACAATATATAAATAGTATTTCGTAGGCGTATGACTATAAAGTAGAAATGTGTGATTAAACAAAACTTTGAAATAAAATAAATAATAAGGTTAATATTAGACGTTCGTTTGGTAATACAAGAGTTAGCTCCTTTTCAAAGCGCAGAAAGATGAACATGTAAACACGGAGTTAGTCATCTCTTTGAGCTTTATGTTCCACCGCGGAGTGTTTCACTGGACTATATATACTTAACAGAGCATCACTCAACTTTCCCGGGATTGTACTGGACTGCCAGGAACCAAGATATACAGGACTGCGTAAATAGGAATAATATATTACACTTAGCTAACAGAGTTCTGGTGGTGAGGAATACATAGGTAACTGATTGCTTTTATGTTGAGGCCGCTGCGCTGAAGAAGAGGGATGTTGAAGCACTTTTTCCGAAGGTGCTCTACAATAAGGTTGAGGAAATTGATGTTAGTAGCAGCTGCTTACGCAATTACGTTTTACCAAAGTTTCATTGGCTACACAATTTTACATACGGTATAATTAATTCATTTTAAAAATTAATGGGTAAATCAATAATGGATGATATTTGAATCTTTAATTTCAGCTACGGTACATGTTTTTTCCACTTTGAAAAAAAAACACTTGATGTTTACTGCAAATAGAAAGCATGTCGGTGAACAGTATTGCAATTGGCTTGCCCTAGATAAGCACATAAACTTTTATAAACAATAAGAAACAACATGCAGTATTGTGTTTAGCGTCATTTGTGTTGTTTCGTGAGAACAAACCATGGTTGGAAAATATTTAAACCTGTTCTTTACCTGTTCATGAAAAATTCCTTTGATAAATAACCTTCCAACAACAGCTGAAACCAGCTATCATTGTGAAATACCTTTACACAGGAGTTGATTGGGGTTACTGTATGTCAGACAATCTGCACAAAAGGAAGTCAACATTTCAGACGCCGACCATATACTGCACAGGACAGGTCACAGACACTGTATTGTAGACTGTATGTGTGTTCTGCCACTAGTCACGAGCTGTACCTATACGTAGTAGCATATAGTAGTTTGTGATCAATTTTCCTTGTCAATAGCCACAGTGGACACGTAACTATGCTCTGTAGAGCTGAACAATTTTCTATTCACGGTCATTATGTTTGATATGTAGAATTTACACTTATTAGCCGTCATCGGAGTCCAAATACAGTTTTTTACTTTATAAATTAACAATTTACGCTCAGGCACGATTTCGAAACTATTTAAAAACTTAAAAACTCTTTCTTGTTAAAACGTCTAGACTATAACTATGAAAAGATAGCCCACTTATATCAAGACAATTTAGCATTTTGAACATGATTGAAACTGATTAAAGGTTTTACTAGGATAGCTAAAAAGCCACCGCTATTTAAATACATATTTTGCCCAAGACAGGCAACAGGCCCTACATTGTACGCTGTCTGTTCCACTGCTAGTCCAGTGACAATAAAAAACGATGTCCTACCTACGTCTTTTATAATAAAACATAATAGTCGTTATTTTAATTCAAACTAAAGCACTATAATCATAGTATGTAACCGGCTCGATCAAAGTTGACCCACTCGTAAAAGTAAAAGTTTAAAAAGAGAAGAATTTATCTTCCGAGTTAATTAGCTCTAGGTTAAACTATTATTAGTAGATTTACAAATGAACTGAGATAGTTTGACATTTGTAGTTATAAGATATAGTGTAACAGAAAGAAGGTAAATTATTGAAAACAGATATAAAGGCCAATTGACGTTAAGTTTCAAATATAACGCAATATACCATAGCAATAACGAATTGACTTGACATCAACGCAACAGTGGTAATCTGGCAAACTATGTAAATGCAATTTACCAGTAGTTAGCAGTGAGATAAATACTCAACCAATCGCAAGCTGGTTTCGATGTGTTATTTATTGAAACTTTGAAAGGAAGCGGTACAGTCAAGTAGACTCACTATTGGATACACTCTAGTGGTTGTTATCTCTGCAAAAGTTTGCGTGACGTCAAAGTGCAGGACTTTAACAAGAGGAACAGCTGTTGTCGGGTTATTATGAGAACCAAGTATTTCCAGTTCTCATAACATACACTGAACAAAGTAAAGTACGTCACACCTACGTCTTACCTGTAGTAACGTCATTGTCAGAACTATGACGTAGGTTTCTGATAGTTTGCGTCTGTACCTAATTGTACAGTACCTGTGCTGTTTCCTGAGGTAAATACTTGTTGTATTGTGACTTTACAAAATAAAATAAATACTTTATGCAGTCAACGTCCAGCATTCGAGCGAAATTCTAACATTGAGTTTACAGAAACAAAAAATTTAGAGTAAGCCCCATGTTGTCTATTAAGATTGTTCACATCCAATGTAATTATAAATAAATTAAATATATTCTTTTCGAATGGTTGACCAAAATTTAGGTACTCACCAACCGAGTTCGTTTGAAGGAATCGTATAGATAGACACAACATATAGATTGAATACAACCAAGCTTAGTTTAATGGGGAAGGGAGGCCGCGATCTGTGTTGGGTCTGTCGGTGCTCACCTTTTCGGGGATAAGGGGTCTTTAGAATAATAAAAAGGACATGTCCACAGTACGAACACCCGCCTAAATTTGTCAATCCAAATGTTTGGGACGCAGACCCCAGAGTATTTTCCGTACAAGCTATAAGTGATGTGACCCAGATATGGAAAGCGTTGGAGTTGTATAGAATACAATCAAATGATACCGAAATGTGTCCAAATAAAATAATAATAATTGTATTGCATTACTGTATACGCTTCTCTGAACTGGTATGATTACTGTTTAAATATTGATACTTGACCTTACTGACGTTTAAAGAGCGATTTTTAAAAATAATGTCCATGGTTGCTTAGTATTGTGGCCTAGTTCTACCTAGCAAAATTGTACCTTGTGGTGCATTGCAATGCTTTAGAGGTAATGTTATTTATTTGCTTTGTTTTCTGTCCTAAAATTGTAAAAATGATTTAATCCAATCTAAAGCCACTCCCCGAACTCCTAGACTGTCTAGTATATTATTATTGAACAGTTAGGCCTTTGGGGCGTAAATCTGAAAAGAAGATCGTCCAAAATGTTATGTATTTGTTTTTACCTTTACAAAACCAAACTGTTCTTCGTTAACAAACCGTGGTCGGATAAAAAGTCTACCAATCTACTTGCAAAACACCTACAATTTTCCGGTACAAGTAATTTTACAATCCGTCAGCTGATTGTTTTAATGTGGTGAGGAATTTGCCGCCATGCGTTCCCAGCAAAGTTTATAATTTCAGACGAATGACTTTGTGAGAAATACCGTCGTATCCGGCCGCAATAGACGCATTATAATTCTATGATATCTACCCATGTGAGGTTAGTTTCCAAGCAAAGATCTTCATTTTGAATAGTAGGACAAGTTACAAAATCGGTATGACTAGTGGGCTCTGTTATGGAAGCAAATGTGCGACATTTACCAAGGTCTAATAATCAGTAGTAAAACATGATAAATCAGAAACTGGTGGCAGGAAACTTGTTTGGTTTCCTGTCAGTGTTTATCAGCTTCCATGCATAAAACTATTTTTAAACGTAGCCGGTCACACAGGTATTATAGGGGAGATAATTCGGACTTGTAGTGTTTAAAGTAATTTATGAAATTGTTATTGATACATTTAAAATAGTTCTTTAGTTCCCGTGAGGAAATACTTTTGTAACTCTTTGTCACCCAGGGCGCCCAACAAATCTAAATTAAAATTATAATTAAATGGCTAAAAGCTAACTGAGCAAAACGTCAGGACAACTGTGTAGTTGACCATGTGCTAAAAGTCCTTTCAGGGTCTTAACCGTGTACTTATACTAAGTAAGGTTGCATAGTGTCGCGTATGAGCCGGTGTGCTGTGTTTTTGCGTGTGTACTGTTAGTGTGGGGTCGACTACATCCATAATATATGACGCTGGTTGGTGAGTCCACATATGATTCAATTTTATTAAACTACAAAAAGGCAATATTAGATTTTTAGGTATACTGTTAAGAATAATAGTTGATAAAACCCTGTTGGTCTGTTTAGATGACTAGTTGCATTTATATTCTGACCTCGTCTTTAATTGAAGGTTTAGTCTATGCTGGATGAATTTAAGTGATTACTAAAGTTAGCATTTCTCGAAGTTGTAAATATTAAAGCAGACCATTTATCTTTGCCACAGTGAACTACGGTTGAAGTAAGCTATGGTTCACACCAAACTTTCATACCATTTTCTAGATTTGTCAATCCATATATTTTCTCGCTTGCTGAAAAGCGTTGAGCAATAGAATACAATGAAATGATTTACTCGAAATGTGTCCAAAGTCTGTAAAATAATTATGTAATTTGTTTTCAACTTCTAAAATGGGACTATTCAAACATTTTTAAATTGAATATCCCAAAAACAATTATTTTTACAACAAATTAACAAGATCAATTTCATTCAGTATACTAAAAAATAATCAAATGAGGAATAAAAATCTGACTGGTATTTGCCCGCCATGTGTTTCCCAAGTTTTTATTTGCTCTACTACCTATGTTATGTTATACTTCCTATTCTCATAGTTTATTCTTAGTCTGATTTGATTTTCCGATTTCATACTGTTTTGCTCTGCCATGAAAAGTTAATGCATAGTCTCATTTTCAGTGTTTTAAGTTGCATCTTGCACTGAATTTCAGTAGAAGATGGTCTAAAATAAGTCAAGATATGTGGTTAACGGCGCTGGAAACATTTAACAATCTATGTGGCACGCTTAGCTAAACACCCTGACAACGTAAGGGAGGCAGATTGCCAACTACGACATATGGGCTTTACTTGTAACTTTCCTTTTTCTACGCGTCACAAGATCCAATTCACTTTTTGACGGTTTGAAAACAAAACATCCTGGCACAGAATAGTGTAAAGAGCAATAATCTAAATGAGAAAATCGTCGTCAGTTAAGTTATGATTGACAAACATTGCTTTAGTTTTGATCACCAGTAATCTACACCTAATTAAATGTTATTACAAATTTCAAAGATAAAGATAAAAAAGATACAAGTTTCTCACTAAAAAAGAAAAACCATTAATTGTTCCAGAGGTGAGATGGCGAGCGTTGGTGCAAAGTTGAGTTTCTAAAGTTAATTACTTCATAGTTTATGTTGTGTAGCGGCCTTGCTTTTGCCACGGTCGGAGCTTTCAACTAATTCTACGAGTAGAACTGCATTCACCTTTGAAATGTCATTTCACCACAAACAAGTTAAGAAAGAATCTACAGTATGTGTGACATAATTAATAACTAAGAGACACTAGCGATGAAATTGAAAATTTTGAATTGTTTCGTGATCTTTTTACGCAAGAACCTTTGGGTTCAACCTTAACGAGAAATTGTAACTCCTTTTCAATAACGTTAAGTAGCTCAGCCAAAATATTTGATAAGCTATGTGTCAAAGCGGAGAGGAATAATAAAACAAACGCTTTGAATGAAATGTCAACAGTTTAATATTGCCTCGGTTTGGAATGCTGCAGTTTTATTAGAATTTCTTTATTACAAATTTGCAACAATGAATCTGCAACATAAACATAATCTCTGCTTCTTCTGCTTGAATTACAAAGTAATATCAAGCTGGTGTGGCTTATTACAATCAGTTTAAATTTATAGTAATCTGACTTTGCTTTACTTTGTCTTGAAAAATTAGAGAGTATTTGAAGGTGAATATAAAGCTAGTGGTGACTGGTGAGCGTGATGAGGGTTTTGATTGGTGGTGTGGCGTAGGCTTGATAAAACCTAGGGCCGATACAAAAGGTTTAAACCAGCTTTGGCCACGGAAGGGTTTTATGGGTTTTTTAGACGATGGATCATGGACCTAGTGTTCGTGAACTTAGTGACACACGTTAGGGCTAGACTGAGAGTAACCCCAAAGTTCAATGTGTGTGTTATCTTTGTTCGTTTGAACGATACTCGTATGTTTGTCATGCATGCACGTGAATCCAAAGTTTTAGCGTTATTTAAGCATACCAATTAAACTACATGTTACCAAAGATTAAATCAAATTTTATCTCAATTTTAAGATTAAATTAAATCAATAACAACGTATATTGATATTTTTGGATTTAAAAGGCACTGGGACATAATATTATTTAACAAAGTGAAATATAGGCTATAGACTGCTTTTCTTATGTTTAAGACGAACATAATATAATAATTATAATCTTTTGGTTTGGCCTTTAGATCCTATTATAGCTTTTTTAAGATCAGATGCGTAGTTCGTAGCTCTTGTACTACATCAACTTCTTAGCTCATATTATATCTTATTAATAACAAATTTACTATATCCAGTTTCAGGACCTATTAAATAACAATTAACTTGTTTAGTGTGCCTGAAGATCCTGAGACAGAGAAGATTTACATGCTGATGCGCATTTGGCCTACACTGAATATAGTGTAGTGACTTAGTTTTCCGACGATGGCCTTTTGAGGCCGAAATGCGCATCAGTATGTAAATCTTCTCTGCCTCAGGATCTTCAGGCACACTAACCAAGGTAATTCTTATTAATACGTTCAGACAATATATAAGTCAAGAAGTTGATCACTAATGAAATGGGCATCCGATCTAAAAACAACTATACAAGTTGCGATCTAAAGGAGAAAGGTAATGAATGTTTGGAAAAACGTCCTACAAGTGTAATACAACATTTTAGAATGTAATAATGGTTCAGTTTAAACGTCTGACGTTACTCAGGTAAACTTTTAAACGACGATATTGTTTGAAATCTTCCCCTTAGTTGAGGTAACGGCAACAAATATTGTCATTCCTGGAATACAACGGTTGTTCGCTTTAACTCAGAACGTAATAAAACATTCCTAACACTTGTGTAGTTACCAATGAATGGTATTTATAAATGTTTTACATTGGGTTTGTTCCAAGGAGGTTAAATTATATTTCGATAGCAGATTTCCCGCCCAACTCTAAATAAGGGAGTCACGAAATGCAATTGAAGTTAAAAATGCTATGAATCGGGCTATCGTGTATCTCAAGGCCATTACCTCAACTAATGGACCGTTAAACTGTAATTAAAGTACTGTATACATTTAATCTGCGTGGCCTTTCACTGACAAGGCTAGCATTATCAGGCAGCATCAAACTAAATGTTATTTACTTCAATGAAAAAGTCAAGACCGACTTTTACGAACATATTGGTATAAATAGAAAATAAAGTAATCTAAAATTAGTTCAACGGTATAATTTTGTATAATGTTTTAAAAAGGTAACGATTATGTCATTATAACTTGAGAACTTTCACGAATGCTTTTGAAACAAACGTAAATTTTGAATATGTCCTGGATCGTTGTTAATTTGGGTTTCTGGTGTATGAAGTATGTTTCCCACGCGTTTAATTACTTTGAGGACGAAACAAGTTTGATTAATTTAGATTTTGGAGTAAAATATTGTGATCATAACGTTTATCTGCTACCGATAATTTTTCCATTATATTTTATATGTGAAAATGTTCGTTGAAACGGGTTTTGATTTTCCTGCGAGTTTGTCCAACGTATTCATTTTCGCACTAATCACATTTTATTTTATAAACTCCATAACTGTCTTCTTCACTTATTGTATCTTTGGGATTTTGTAATTTGTTTTTGCTTTAAATGGTATGTTGATGTTTGAATTTTGTCTGAGAGTTGCTTTGTCATAGTTAATGCTAGACCACGAATATTATTCATTAGTTTTGATTGGGTTAAAAGTTGTTCTTAAAGCTTTGTTTTTCCTTTCTTTTCAAACCATGTTAGCAATTAAATTAAGATTAAATATTTTGTAAGTGACCACATACTTTATGTAATTTAATTCTTGTTTGAAATTTTATCTTGTAGTGGGGTGCAAACTAAGCGGTGAACGAACCAGCTCTTTTTGTTCCGGATAGTGGTTCTTTTAAATGTTTAAAAATAGTTCATCTTTTGATAACGTTAATGAAACTCGATGGTCATTTCCAAAACGGTCGAAAGGACGAACGGCCAAAGTATTATTTCAAGTTAGGACAGGAGCAGTATCCAGATTTTGTTCTCTCAAATACTCGCAGGTCATAGTATTGCACAAGTTTAGCAAAATTCACACGTCTGACCAGAAATTCCAGCTTACAGTAAATGTTGACACAACCAACCAAACACTTTCAAGCAGCTAGAGACAATATCCCATACTGAGGGTTAAATATGGGCAGCAGCTGTGGCATCAGCAAGTTTGTTGCCGATGAAGAACTGGTGGGTCAGAGTATTCCACAAGTTTAGCAATATCCACACATCTGATCAAACTTCCAACTTACAGTACAAGTTGACAAAACCCAACCAAACACTTTCAAGCAGCCATGTTAAAGCTCTAGGGTTAAGTATGGTCAGAATCTGTGGAAGCAGTATGGAGGTCTGTAAACCTAACTCTTAGGCTTTCACGGCCGATGTCACAACTACGGTTATAATATAGTTATTCCGGTTCACAACACGTCAAATCATCATCATCAAAATTAGCCTGAAATATTTCAGTCTAGCCTCGGGTTCAGCCAAGATGAAGGTGGTATTCCACAACGGAATCGAAGTATTTCAAGCTGATTATGATGATGTTTTGACGCGGTGTGAACCGGAAGAAGTAAACGTTTGTTGTCGTATGGAGGTTTGTTGCCTAAATAACTTTTGGGTCAGAATCCAAAAGTTTAGCAATATTCTTTCTCGCCTGTTCAAATATCCAGCTTACACTGAAATTTGACAGAACGTAACCAAACACACTCAAGGAATGTTGCGCATCATACCTCGTACTGAGGGTTAAGTACAGACAGAAGTCTGTTGGCCTAGTTTACGTTTTCCTGAAAAAGCTTAGGTCGAATTGTGTCATAAAAACAATATATTTGAGTACATGAAAAGTGCTCTAATCACACTATGGATTTTTACAAGTAGGATATTGATATTGTGTGTTGTATCAATGTGAAGAATCTCCTACATTGATTTAACCCTGAGACTTGAGAGCTGCCGGCGCCAGGAGCTGTTGTCTCTAAGAAGTGACTAATGACGCAGTTACGTACCGCCTTGTTCCACGTTCAGAAATCGAGTTTTAATTGGACTCACTGAAGCATTCACCATATCTTAAGCTTGAATGTATTCGTAATCTATTCAGGTTAATTAGTAACTAAACTTATTAGTAATTAATCTAAATTAGCTCTATATAAGTTGAAACTACGCTAAAATAATCCAACGATATTAGGACGGATTCTCTATATAAGAGTTAAGGAGGCCAGATTTTATCGAGAATGTTTAGGAGCAAGGTTGCCAAGCGTATCATATGATGTACATAATATCCCCCATACTACGTGATCTTAACTTATACTTTACTTTCGCTCGTTCATTTTAACTTAAGCAAATAACCAGTCGACATCTGAAACAACGATACATTTTTAACACATTTAAAAGTTTAATATGTCACACTTGTTTAAAGTTATTGCATAGATTCGTTTTTGTTCAACTACGAACATTTACTGACTACTTTTAACTACGAACAATCTTATGTTGTACAAACTCTATTTCGTTATGCACCTCTGAATGGAATAACTTGAGGAAACGGTAACACAATTATTCATGTAAAGTTGTTAAGTTGGTAGTTATAGAAACTGTCTCCACAACTACTTAAATATTCTCAGGTAATTAGTAAGTTCGTGAAACAGTTGGAGAATGAAAAGTGCTTAAAAGCCGTATTCTCTGTTTTCAATTAATTTTGTACACAATAGTATGTTTCTTCACAGACTCTCAAATACGTACCTGGAAGCGAAACTATAGAAGCCAATTGATGGATAAGAACACAGCATACTTGATTAATCAAAGACACTTTGCCAAGACAGCACAGTGACACGTTGCGTGTCTTGGGACCATCAGTCACACACAGTGACATGCCGCAGTGTGCACTTGTGAATTATACATCACAAGCTGGCAGGTAAATCATGAGCAGCTAGTGGCTCATATATACTGTGTTCTGAAACGTTATGCACGTGATATGTTTAAGGAGTATGTAAAACAACAAAACTCTTTCAAAGTTGAGTTGTATAGCTATAATATATATATTACCTTAATATCATATAACAACATATATGTAAGCAAGGTCAAATCGCTAGAAAGTTGAAAACACCCTTCTTTTCATCAGTCCACGAAAGTAATCTTTTTGACGTTTCACCTGTCAAAATGCTTTTTTCGAGAGATCTGTAGCCTAAGCGACAGACCACGGGCGACACACGAAAACATAGTAATACCTGGATTCCTGTGTGGGGCTACCTTTACCCGAAACTGGGTTATTGTTCCATACTCTTTGGTGTGGAAACAACACTTTGACAGTTCAGAGATCAAACTTGAAGTTATTCGACCCGAATTATTCATATTCTTTGTCCGAACAGTAAGAATAATGTATAACGTAGTATTTTACTTGTTGCTACAGCTGGGGAATAAACAAATATTACCAGCACAATCTGATTAGATGAGAGGTTTTAAGTAGTTTGTCGCCTCTTATATGAACATGCTAGGCATAGTAATAAGGCCTAGCTCTGCTTTATTTAACGATTTTGGTACGGCAACTTTGTTACGCCTATTAACAAAATAATCTTACCATTAAATTTCGGCCGTAATAATGTGTTACACCAAATTTTTGAAACCTTCTATGCAGCCAGTGAATCAGCAAATCAAGACCAAGGCTGGCTTTGGTGCGAACCTTCTCAAACCAGGTGAGTTAAAACCAGGTGAGGTTAGTTTGGTGAGTTAAACCTCAATAGTGTTAGCTACGTACTTCCCTTGAATCTTACGAGGTTTGAGTTTGAATAGTTTAAGGCAATATTAACAATAAAATACCCCTTTCCTACTACTGATATCACACCACTTGTTCTACTCGGGATTCTCGTTACACTTCAATACTTGTGCAAATGGCGATACTGTAGTATATTATATCAGGTTATAAAACAGGCTGAATCCAAGCGTGACTAGACTAATTTTGTAGTGGTATAATTAGTCTGTTGCAAAATTACCAGCGTAAAATATAGCGTTGAGTATTATAAGCACGCAGTGTGTGATATGAAGAGGCTTATATTATAACGGTATAAGCTAAATACGTCACGACTAACTTACAATTAGTACAACCAAAACAAAAAAATATACTGTAAAGCTTTGCTCACTTTAAAGTGTCGAACTGTCGAGTTTCTACTGTAGTACTAAGATCACGTTCAAACTAATAATTCGTAGATTTTATTTATACTTAAAACAAAATAGTTGAACATGGGTTACAAATACAATACATAACTTTTATACTCCTGCAAAAAGGAATATAAACCCATATAGGATGGATATATTACTCTACGTCACAAGTAACTTTCATTGAATAAAGTAAGGCTTATCATATTTTGTTTCTAAAGTGACAAGTGCACAAGGGGTTATTATCAGGCACCTCGCAACTGCAGGGTAGTATCAGCCTCAAGCTCTGCTATCTAGCTTGTTGCTATGTAGTGTAGTAGCTCCGACGTTATACTGTTGTCCTACCCATTAGCAATATCACACTACGTACAATAAATACAACGCTATAAAACTATTATAGATATACGAGTAGCCTATGTCAGTCTTATTATAATATTGATACATAACAATATAATAAAGTACACATTTAGTGTCCAACATTTAGGAGTTCGATACAAAGCTAAGGCAAAGTAAAAGGCTTTACACTAGAGTCTAGATGGTATCTAAACAAAGGTCACTTCCAATAAGATATAACGAACAGTCTAGCTGGCAACTACAAACATAGCAACAAACTGGCAACTTAGTCAACATAGTTTGTATTTTAGCTTTAGGCAATGTTTACTATTTTTCTGTGCAGAGCGTGGTGGGATTTAAGTTAAATCTGAAAAATGACCTTCTGTTTTAAATTCTTCTCTTGTGTTAATTCTCTCTTGTAGGCATTTAAAACTACAATTCTCGATTATTGAAATAAGGCTCATGAAAAAAGATAGCCATAACAGTTTTCAACAAAACTTAGATTTACTAAACCTACATAACTTATGAGGAGCTTATATCTGATCGGATTCATGTGGACATTACGTGTAGCAGATATTACAAACCATCAATTGCCAGTGTGGCTTGTAGAGGGGAGAATGTAAACCACAAGCCACAATGAATGAGTTTGGGACTTGTAGTTATCCCTAACAAGCCTACTTTATCAGTACCACTATTTAAACCAGGGGGTTGAAACTAGGCCTGTGCATAATTGGATTTCAGGTAGTGTGGTATTGATGCGGACTTCAGTGACAAATATGCTTTGTGGTACTTGGTAAAGAATCTTAAAAATTGGATGTGATGTTTATAATAGTGATGTGTGAATACAGTGAACAGTCATATCGTATATACCTTGCCTGGTTACCATCGAGCTCGGTGTTAATTAGAAGAATTCAGGAATTTAAAAGCAATCTTTAGCGAAGGAAAACTATCTTACTCACATTTAGCTACATTATTGGCAATGACGGGTTCGATAATATTTTTGGGCCAAAGACTTTAAACTAGACTTGGGAAATACGATTCTTGAAACAGAACCGTTTGCCAACTCGTTTGTGTCCAAACCAACATTAGGTAAATGCCCTTTCCTAATGTTTTCTCTAAATGGAGAAAGCCTTCATCAACCATTCTACCAGCAATATGTTAGAGCGCTAAATGTCACAATAGGCTACAGCTCCATAGTAGTCAGTTTCGGAAGTTGGGATTTCACATCGAAGCAGGCAACTAATATATTGATTGACATCAAGACGTATTTTATCTTGGTTAAAAATAAAGAGTAAAGAATTTGAGGGCGTGAGTTATAACATGCACAGTAACATTCTATTGGTTAGCCAATAAATTGGCTGTCTGTATTACAATACAATGAAACATATGTACAACTGTAGCCAGAAACATGTAGTCAGAACTGTATGTGGTTGAACATATGGTCTCGGAATGCGAGCCCTAACATGAGACATGAGACTAGTTTCCTAAGTAATTGAATACTTATAAATGCATCATTTGACCCCGAGAATCATGAGACAAACTAGTATCTTATCCCAGTTAACTGTAGAACTAAAATTTGAGTATAAATTACCCTAGTGTAGTTACGAAAATACAAGATTTTAAGGCCTGTTTAACGTGTGCTATAGAGTTTACTCATTTATTTATTCATTTCAACGGATTACACACTATTACATAAATTAATGATTTTTCATTAATGAATTAATTATTGTGATGGTACAATAGACAATATACAGTAGAATTCTTAAGCTAAAAATATAATATAATCAGATAGATGAGTGGTGGTGATCTTACATAATGGTGCGTGAGATCGTGGTGGTTTTAAATGAGTTGATGAGGAACTATATAAATGCTTTTGGTAACTGAGGTAACGAGATAAACTATAGAAATATCAACTGTTCTCATGGGTTTTCAGTGTATGAAATATTTTTGGGAATAAATTATAGGATTGCTAAACTATGAGCTGTTCTTTTAAGTCATTCATACCTTAAGTGGAGATTTCCCTTCTTAATTGCCTACCAACTTACTACAATACAAACCTAGGTAATATTTCACTTCTAAGTTATATTATTGTATGAAAATAAAATGATGGTTCAAGGGTACTTAGTTCATTCTTTTTGTTTTAATATTGTTTGGTAATTTATTTAACTAACAAATACCAAGTGACCTGGGCGCTTTTGTGCCTCGCAGTTTAATTAAAACGCCACTCAGTTCACAGGATTTATATCTAGAGCGTAGCTTTCTTTTAATTAAAACTATGATGTATTATTGTTAAACCTGCCACCACGGCTTCTCACTTGTTTTGTAAAATTTTATTTAAAAGCTTAACTAGAAGAAAGTGAATATATCTAAAAGCGTATGCATGATGATATAGATCATAATGTAGGTTATTAGTTTTCTATTTAATCAAGAGTTAGCCTATGTTTATAGGATATTTATTTTGTACTAGCTGAGTCGACGGACTTTATACTTTCCACAAAAACACAATGTATACTAACGTTTTAATATTTATCAGATGCATGCTTTGTTTGCTAAATAGGCATAAGGTAAAATGTAAATAATTCAATAATCAAAGGTGTCTGTAAGT
Organism: Matsumurasca onukii; assembly: GCA_018831715.1. NCBI lineage: Eukaryota > Metazoa > Arthropoda > Insecta > Hemiptera > Cicadellidae > Matsumurasca > Matsumurasca onukii. Next base: position 41,135,299 of record CM032060.1, on the reverse strand, counting down.
TTTCAATTTCCATGCGATTTTTTAAAAATTTTCCGTAAGACCATTTTATATATCTGCTGCAGCATAGTGAGCGGCCTGCGCAGTATCTCTGCACAGTACTAGCATATCACCTCTCTATCAGATGGGTTCATTGCACAGGCCGCTTACTACGCGACAGATCCACATACAAAATTAGGAAACTTTAAAAAAGATGAATTTAATCCGTGGAGCCGTTCTCAAGTTATGTGATTACCAACAAAAGCTGAATTCATTTTTTTGTATTAAGATTAATATTATTTAGTTATAGGCTATTATTAAAATTTTTGCAATAGTGGAACGTTTAAATAATTGCAAGTCTTTGTTATCAAACAGAAGTATTCTGACTCCCAACCAAATTACTTTGAACTAATGCTGTATTTAAACTCTTAAAGGTAGAGGAAGAAGCTATATTAGTGGAACTTTGACACAACATTTTAGGAGACGCCCGACTACTATCTTTCAAACTACCAATTAGCAGTTTTTAAAAGTAGTAGACTTTTAAGCTAACTACGGTTATGATCTACTTACCTTTGAAATTCTATAGACGTCTTATAGAAAGCAGGACCTTGTTCAAAGCTAGCAAAAACACAACATTCCACTCCTTAGCCACGTCACTTCATCAGACTATAGTCAACTAGGACCACGCAGCCAGATAGACGTTAATATTTACATCCGACACTTATCAACAATGAAATGTCCGGTAAACAATGTGTGGACGTGCAGTGTTGCAGTGTTTACAGGTGAAATATTGGTGACGTCAGAAACAACAAACACAGCTCCGCTCTATAACTGAGTTACCTTTCTAGACTATATTTTAACTTACCCCAAAAACAAATAACCTGATCATGAATGTCGTGGAAAACTAACTACACGTACTAACTAAAATAAATTAACTAGTAGAATTACACTGATCTTTGAGATATTAACTGGTGTGCTGGTGTCAGAATATTTAACCCAGTTTATTGGATATTGAAGTACTTAACTAGTACTGGTATTGTTGAAATGAACGTGTTGTTTGCGCTAACCTTGATCTTATTATACATCTCACTTATACAGTTTTGATGACTAGTTAATAGTCGCCATGCTTAAAGCAAGTTCTACTTGTTAAATAAAACCTCAGCTTAACACAAAGAACGGTGCACAGTTTGTGTTGCAAAAACCATCTTACATATCACTGGCTAAAACCAACATTCGCATGAACCGTGCAAATAAACCTTCCTCTATGAGATAAAACCAGCTCTGTGTAAAACCCTTGAAAGTAATATTCAGTTATTCTAAATTTGAATCCTCTTGCGAGATCAGTTTTTCACTTTGTCATGCAAAATCTTCAAGCTTCTTTTCACTACCTTCATTAGTCCTCATCATTTATATTAAGAAAACAACAGACTTATAGTTAAAATCTTGTTGGTAATCTTCTATACAGTTATGATTAACCACGCTTTTGTTTATCATAATTTTCAAATCTAACAGGACTATTTCGAAATGGAGTAATAACTTACCAAAAAAGGTCAAATTTGTGTTTTTCTTTTCGAGTGCTTATCTTATTGGTTTGGTATCTAATAAGAAGTGAAGACAAAGGAACAGTACAGTTCAAAAATCCGACAGGGGAAAAGAGCGTTGCATTGTTGTGGCACGTGTAATGCCCTCACATAAATTGGATCAAGTATCGTACTCTGCTCTTCACCTTCTGTAACGTGCCTCTCAGACCTAATCTGGGCATCATATTCCGCACAAACTTGGGGAGATAGTATAACAACTAAACTGTTGGTAAATATGATTACAAAGTTACGAGAATAGATGGTGTATGTAAGCCGTGAATAGACGATTTCATGTAATCAAAATTGGGTTCCAGGATTCGTTACACAGGTTGTATAATCAAGTAATACCTTCAGGCATAAATTTGGGCATAGGAATTCCTACAAGACAGGTTTATACTATTTCCAGAACATCTGGTGTGACTACTGACTATGATACTTGTATGGCTACTAAGTACTTTTTGATTACTTGTATGGCTTTTAGTTAGCCATTTCAGAAACATGTTTAGTTACCAGACTTTAACATCAGCAGTTCTCCACTTCTGCAAATGCCAGACATTCATGGGGTCAATAGTTACGATTCATAGGACAAACTTGTAAATTAGTTTAGGAACAGGGTAACTTGAGAACTTGACCCAAACTTTGGCCATACAACAAGCTCTACGTTCAATATGCTTGTATAACATCAGCATATTCATTATATTGTATAACTTATATAATAACCTCAATTAGAGGTTATATTACATTATACTAAGTATATGAGGACCTATAGTTATATTATATACCTCCGTTGTGGTATAAATAGGACACATTGCAGAGGAAAGTTTCCCTCCATTATCTCGACTTTGTATTATTCATAGGAATTATATTAACTGTACATTGACATCAAATAAAATCGATTAGTTGACATGTAAAAAGAAAATAGAGTAAACTATTAATTTAGGTCAAACTGAGACGCATTATAAAATGTGTACTTTTTACACGTTTAAAAGATTTCAACTTATCTATAACACTGCAACTATTTTACCACCTGAGACTTTTAGGGCTATACGCTGGACCACCAGGTATTACTTGTAGTATACTATACCAAGAATATCTGTTCTAGTAGTAGGATTATGTTCGTATCGTTTAATTAATGCGTACATAGTTTTACTATTTTACAATGTAAGTATCAAGATGTTTTACTAGAACATTGAGGTTAAACTGATGAAATTTAGGAACGTAACTATGGCCTGATATCAATTAGTCAGTGTTTGAAAACAAAACTAATTTTTAAATGGATGGTTACGGATATTGTACCCGGATGCCATTTTATTCGCTTTTGACGTTTACTTTATTCCCGGGCAACACATGGATCGTTTAGTGGATTACAAGAGCAGTGTTGGGACAACGCCTAAAGCCGAGCTGTTTCTCTTTTTGCCGTTCTGGCCCATAATTCTGCCAGTTGTGTTGATCTCAGTTGGTTATTTCAGAGCACGGTTCGTCAGTTTATGACGTAAGTTACCAAGACACAAAACAAGAAACTACCACCATTTATTCCGGGGTTTAAAATTGTACGAGACGATGTTGATAACATCCTTTCCGAACTAAACCAATATTTGGAAAGAAGAGAAGTGTAAAATCTGATTTATTTTGTAGGCTGCAGCTAACATACAAAATTACGTCGTGTGGTATTAAACTCACTTTGCACATTTGTCACGCGAATCTACGTTTGCCTGATGTAACTACTCAACACGTGCTTTTAAAGAGCCGTGCAATATACCAAGTAAGGATTGCTTGCAGGTAAATTAGATAGATGTTGCAGGATACCAGAGGAAGAAACTTGTGTGAAAGACCTGTATGTTTGTAGAGCTTTCAGAACTTTCCATTAGTAGTTATTTTCCTAAACTAAACCTAAACCTAAACTACCAGTCTGTATATAATAGTCCAAGTTAAAGTCATAGTCTTTAACTGTGGTATTTACCAGCTAGGTATTTGGTGGAAATACGTTAACGCTTTATTTTCCTAACTTAATTTAGAAGTATGGGTGCTCTCGACGTCGAGGCAACGTTTCAATAAACAAAGGGAAGTTGTGTTTGGAATTAATTAAAGCTGGTGAAGAAGAAACAAAGGTGTGTTGTGAATCGTGTGATTGGCTTAACTTTAATAAGATTTGGTAACTGAGCTCTCATTCAGTATGAACACACTGACAAACCTAGCTTAGCTTTGAAAGAGCTTTATTGTGTTCAGTTATATCACAGAAAATACGAATACATACTGATTTCATTAAGATCTCGAGCTATCGTACGGTAAAAACAAACTACACCGTAGTAATATTTGGTGAACATTTGTTTAGGGTAGTTTATAGGAAACCTTAATTAATATGATCGATACTTTAAACAGGTTCTCTTTAGATTGGAACGTGTTGCAATCGTTTTAACAAATAGTGGACCCAAAAACTTAGTAAAATAAAACTTATTGTATCACTATTTCCAGCCAAAGAGTAATGGTGATATATTTTCACCCAATCCTCACCGACCACTCACTTCCATATTACGTTATACTCGTAGCTTTTCGCTTTAAGCTGACGAACCAATTTAGTTGTTTAATTAGGTCTCCTATTTTTGCGAATAAAATATACTTCGATCATTATTTAATTTAATTTGCGACTGTGAACATTCCAAAATCAAAGTTAGCTTGACCCCTTGACATGTCCTTCGTTGTGATTTCGAGTAAACCTTTTTCCTTATCTGTAACAATATACTGATCTCGTAATTGACACATTGAAGGAACTCTACTTCAGCCCAGGTGCTTGCACTGAAGCTTGACTGTCTCAGCCAGTCTCAGCCAGTCAACAAGCTACTGAGGATGACTCTCCACAGCGAGGTCGAAACGTCTAGCAGTAATTGTATTTCAACTGTGACGCGGTGTAAACCGGAAGCCTTAGATCTTAGTCAATAACTACTTGATTTTATACTTTACGTCCATAGCCTAAACCAACACCCACTGAATTTACAGTTTTAGTGGGTCTTTATTCAACCCTAACTTATAACAAGTACTAAATTGAGGGTCCACTTAACTTCTTCAATAATCGAATTTATCTCAATCGTATTTGCAACAAACCTGTATAGCTATTTCGTGATTGTATACAAAGATTTCAATTTTGATTCTAAAGGTTGGAAAATAGTTAGATATGCTGTCAAGACGGTTTGGACGTGGAGTAAAGGGCTGCGTGCATCACGCTACACTTCTTATGCAGGTTTATACTTTATACCAACAAACTGTGCACTAACTTTAAACTCAGCTGGTCTGTTTTATGTTAGAGACTGCAGATAGTTATGATTTTTGTAAAATTGCTAAGCAGAGATATATTGTTTGGTTAAAAACAACTGCGTCTTTGTTGCATTTTTGTTGTAAACGGTTTGTACAAGTTCTTATCGCTATTTGTAAAAGTTTTCTAAGAGACTGAGACTAATTAAGATTTGAAAACTGGAACTTAAAAGCGTGTGACAGGTCTATTGAGCTTTTAACATATGAATATACCGTTCAGCCACTGTCTACGTATCGAGATGCTTTTGAAATATACTTCACCTCTTTCCAGCGCAAGTAACACTTGACTCTCTGGGTTTATCTGGTGTTTGACGGCGGTCGGTGTAAAGCTGCAAAGGTTAGTGTTGAATGTTTAAAGACGCAATAAGCCTGTGTCAACAGCTTAAGGTCTCTGTTCTCTGTTATAAACCCTCTAACGGAAAGATTTCAGCAAAATCTCATCAAAAGCACTCAAGGGATGGTAAAATAGTTAGTGTGGTTAAATCAGAATGGAGGTGGCCTTATACAGTTATTTGTATGAACAAATAAGCTCTTTACCAGGTGTCATATCTATTTATAGGATTGGAACAAGTCATGATAATAGATTGAAACAAGGATTGCCATTTGGATGAAATTATTTACATATTTCTATGAATACTTATAATATAATTATATATTTTCTCCATTATATTTCGGGTGAATATTTAAATATGGACAGTTATCACAAATCAAGTCACTAGCAATAACGGAATATATTCTAGCACGTATATCAGACTGTCATAACAGATAAGCATTCTCTTTAGGAATAAGCTCCGAATAATATCCTGTAATATTAGTACGTTCAATTGTTTAATATAAATACTTAAAATATCAATATATAGGTTTAGGTTACCCTGTTGATCTGTCGAGTAATCAATAAGCACTGCAGTTTAGGTTTAATGTTTCAAACGTTCGTAATATTAGATCTACGTTAAACCTATATATTGATTCATAGTAATCTGGTGGCTATCATCATGAAGTGGACTTAAAATATGTCAGTGCGCGACTCTGCCCCGTATAGATCACGGGTTCGACACTCGGAAGGACACACTTGCCATATGTTTGCATGCCAGCTGAAATTGGAGTTCAAAGGAGAGACGATTTCGTACATCTACATGAATAAGTCAATAATTTTGGGCCCTTAACTGGGATTAAAAACATTTGAATTTCTAGACTTAGACACGATTACAGATTGAAAAATGTGTACTGTAATTGAAACCAGTTGTTAAATTTATTCGTATTATATATAACGCGGAGATTTTTGTGCTGTGGCCTACATTTTAACACTTAAGTTTGTATATTGGACGTTCACATTACTGGCTTATCAATAACGCAATAACCAACTCGTACACAACAGACAGATATGTTGGCAGTCAAGACCTACGCTTCTGAAACTTTCCACTCAATGTTTCAGCTCTCCAACCCTCCTACGAGCAGATGTGTTTGGAAATTCACACCCGACCTCACCTCAACACACAGACTTTCCTAGCAACATCAATCCAACGCATGCAATAACTACGTTGAAACTGCTCCAATATATTTACACTAAATCACTATTTCAAATGCCGAACACTCTCATGAGGGTATTTTAAGGCAAATGTGTGGTGAAGGATGAGTGTGATGAGTGGTAGTAATGAGTTATGAGGTGTAGTCTTGTTACAAACTAAGTCCGACTCTTCCTTAGAATGGGTAATTAATTAATAGCCCAATGACCAATGGAAATACAAGGACCAACGGCTTAACGTGACTTCCGAACCACGTAGGTGATGGTTTGATATGTCTTAACGATGGTGGCAGTTGATGTGGGTATCATCAGATGATCACTGAGACTATCTGAGCCGCTTTAGACCTATATCATCCTCAAAACCTTAAATATCACTATTTTGGGATATTTAAGTACAGCTTAGCAAAGTTTAGCAAATAACGAACACTGCAAAGGTTTAAAACCCGTACGAAAGAGATCTTTTGTTACGTTATGAAATTATTAAACCAGACGAAATGATTGGATTTACCGTAATAAAGAGTTGTATTAAAAAATCCACTGCTTCCTACCTATCGTGCATAATGTTGGTCATCACACAATGCATTCATTATACATCAACGCTGCATATTGATAAGCTGTTGTTACAATGTCGATACACAGGTTCACGTAAGTGGCGAAACTTGACACTCGATGGGTTCAAACTACGAACTTGTAATAGAGTTTGAAACCAGATGACTTCAGGGAATCGAAACACACATTCCTCAGGATGTCACCAACGAATTTATTGAGATGTATTTTCGTTGCCTTTACACAATGCATGGTAATATTAACAATGTTCATTTAATGAACTAAGGACAAACTAAAATGAGTATGTTTGTTTTCCTATAGGCTAGCAATAGCTAGTATTGGTTTGTCATGATCTTAGAAGTACAGCTAAGAAATTAAGAATATTATTTATTAGATGAATTCTTGAGGTGCCTATTGACTAACTTAGGAGTAGAGGATAGAAGGAAAACAGAGGAAAATAACAATATTTCGTATTTAATACGTTTTCAAGTTAAATAGGAGAGGAACAGAGGGATAAATTGGGGTGAAAACAATAAACAATAACATAATAATATTATATATCAAGAATATTTTTAATGTTTATTGTTTTCACCCCAATTTTCAATTTATATCCCTCTGTTCCTCTCCTATTTAACTTGAAAACGTATTAAATACGAAATATTGTTATTTTTTACCCTTTTTTCCTTCCATCTTCTATACAGAATATTATTCATTATAATACTTAAAGCTGAAAGTGTTGTTGTAGATTATTTAACTTTTCAATGGTAATTATTGAGAAAACTCCTTGTTACTTTTGTAAGAAAATATAAACCAGACTGGTGTACCAGCTTATGTTATTTCAGATTTGCACATATTCTCTTATTTGTACAACTTTTAAAACTCTTTTACGATGTTCATCTGTTTAACTTATTTCATGTATTTTTGACGACAACTTATGTTGAATTATAAGGGGCAATTATTCATATGTGTATAAAGTTTTGAAAAGTGCTTAAAACCTTTTCCAGTGTCAGGATTGGTGCTCATTTCACAGTCCCTTGTTTAAATCCTACCATGCTGGCTCTTTTCAAAACCTTTCTTTCTTACCATAATAAGCTCATTTTTCTTATAAAATTCGCTAGTTATATTGATTTTTTTAAGCCTCGTGATTGTGGTATCAGCACTTTGACGGTATAAATCGATATTTAGTATATTACTGTAGTTAAATGATTCTTGTTTAAATACTTTATTTGTGATACGTCTTTGTGAGTTGTAGAAACAACTTATGAAACCTTTTTTCCTGAGCAAGTTTCGTGGAAAGGAGCACACTCAAGATGTTTGTCTCCTGAATGGTTTCAATATCAATGCAAATATACTCACGTGGAGACCTGCATTACGGAGAGTGGTCAATATATCTGAGTAGTTTTCTGCAAAATAAACCACACAAAGTGTCTTCCCACTTGTGATAGAACAAACATACTTCACTAAATCAGTGAGAAAGTTGAGCACCACCTTTTCAAACCTCACGGCACATTAAATGAAGTCAAATGCGGAGTACATGGAATGGATAGGTCTTAAGGTCTGAAATCACCAACCACTGTAAAAACAGCCAATAAACAACTTCTTAAAAGCTAAAAAAAATCAGATGAGTTAAAAAATAAGTGTTAAGGTTAAAAACGTTACATTAAAAACACAGTATTCAGTTGTTATATTCACAGTACCAATCATACAAAACCTACGTAAAAACACAATGTTTTCATGCCAACCCCTGCCACTTAAGCAAACAATATCTTTGTCATTGCCAATTTGGATATTTAAAATCGGATAACCACTAACTACGCTATCTGCACTTATAAAATGACAACCCTTTATTTCATAAATAAAATACCTTGAACCTTATCAAACTGTGTTATGAAAAAATCAGTTTTCTTTAGGAAAACAATTAATATTTACGTAGAATATTTATTAGTAATATTTTTGCAATTTTTCCTTGGTTGACAGAGAGATACAAAGATGGTACACTTCTTTGCAATGTTCCAAAACGGCCCAAAGCCCGTGTGTTTGGTTATCAGATCTCATGAATACCTTTGTAATCAGCTAAACTTTAGCTATGACATATGTTTGAAACAAGAGTTATTAGTCTTAGGCTTCAGCCTGTGAATAAAGCAAACACTGATGAAAACATTGCATAGTTTTATAGGTTTTGGGTTAATAGGTTTCCTGAGTAGGTGAAATTTCATGTGAATCGGCCAAAAGTTGCATCCGTTATAAGTGTTAGACAGACACGCCGAGGAAAGTATAAGGGTAGCTGGTTAGTGGGACGTAAAATTTATATATTTACAGTTTTAACCTATTTTATTACCCTAACCTATCAATTTAATTAATAGGAGTATTTAATTAATACGAATTTAACTACAACTCCTCATGTACACTGAAGTTTACGGTTTAGTTCAAATATTACAGTTTTCATTATAATCAATGTTCAATTACACATGGCTCTAATGCCCCTAAATAACGCATTCAGGTTGCGGTCAGCGAGTGAGTGGAGAGGGGTGAGGGGTGAGGGGTGAGGGCAGGAGATCACGCTCTGATTGTGGTGTGATTGTATGAATCATTCACCTCATGTCCGACACATGCGTCTGCTCACTCACACACACACACTAACATAACCTACCTAATCATTCATAATCAGGTTAGACACCTGAACACTTAATATAAGTTTCACTTAATGTTGAATTTCACTTCAACAAACCTCCATTGACTCAAAATAATGCAAATACAGTTGTCTCATGTCTCCAATTATTATTACTTATTTAAAAAGGTTTTGTCATTCTGATCTGAAAACAGCTGCTTGCAAACATATTTTGAAGTGTCAATTTTTGTATCCAGGTAAATAACATTTTTAAAACTGACTTATAGTAGGTCCAGTGTTACAGAGTAGTCATTTTAGGACCTAGTGATGAAATACTCGTATACTATTTCTAGCACATATTTACTTATAAGTACCATCAAATATACCATAAATAAAATACCATAAATAAACGGTTACCTTACAAATAAATCATTCCACTTTACGTACGTACACTAATCTGAAAGTTTCTTTTAACTTAAAATGGCAAAGATCCGCTCTTTAGTTCCAATAAAGAATGAAAACTGACAGTTGACCGGCGTAAAACAAACTAAAAATATCGACAGCCGTACATAAATTGTAAGAATATTTTTAAAATGAAAATGATTGATATAGGTATACGTATTCATTATCATATTATACATTAGTAATAAAATTGCAACGCTAAAACAGTTATTCAATAAAAGGTGATAGCTACATATTCGTAGCATAATGCAACCGTGATACTCTAGCATTTTTGAAGTTGTAATCATTTGCTTAAATAACTTCTTGCCGTGGCACACAAATGAAAGCAAACAGGGCTTAACACAAACATACAACTGAGATACGAGACGAAAACAAAATTGGAATTCATTAGTATTCATCGTAGAAATCCGTTAATCTTTAGAGAGTAATTAAATGAAACCTATTCACAAGTTCCAAAGCGTAACCATTCATAAGGCTTTACCCAACTGACTTTAATTAAATTGAAACTAAACATTTCCATTCTATCAATGTTAATAGACTTGAGTGGGCTTAGCAGATAATATTGTTGCTGGCTTCAAACGTTGGGTTTAATGTCTAATCAAGTTAGAGTCAGCTCATTGTGAATCTACTACTAACACTCAAGTAAATACTCGTAAACTCTTTAAATTTATAATAACAATCTTACTAATTTATTACTACCAAGAAATTATATTAGTTTTCTTACTGACCTGACATAGTGCTAATACATTCGACGATATACTCGTATTGAGGATAACGTTTGATTTGGTAATCGTAATGCTTTCATTACGTTTCGGTTGAATTAAGTATTTATATACAATCACGCTTGACCTCTGATGTATGACGTCACAGAACAAACAGAGGTTTAGAATACACATTTGTGCCAGTACTTGGAAACGATTACAGACACATGATGTTAACAATCTAAATGAACAATTAGGTAACATACATGGTTTAGTAAAATGCGTTAACCGTAATTACTACGGATTAATTGGATGCATTTGATATGTTTAAGTCATTTCTGAAACGGAAAGTTTTTGAGAAATCTTGCGGCAGTGAAAATTTGTACAACAGTTACTAAAAAACGACACTCAAAACATAATTATTCAGGGTGTTCAGTAATTACAGGATCAAACTTCGCCGGGTGATTTGTCAGGTCATAATAAACAAAAGGTTTTCTATCATCCAAGTACATTTTTATGCGGGGCTGAAATTTATACCGTAAATCTTTATGGCAACGTTAAACAAGACACCTGTATAATGAACAGCATAATTATTTTTATGTGTGATAAATAGCAACAGGTTCTTGAAACACTGTCTTTGATCACTTTAAAGTGGTTAAAAAACAACAGTGAAACTCATGGGACTTTGTGAATATAATCTTTATTTGCCAAATAGGCATTTACTTTAGTATATAACGGTTAAGAACGAAGGCGAGGGAAAGGGTTTAATTGGTTTAGTTGATTGCGCCTGTTGTACGTGACTGAACCAAGGGTTCTCAAATACCGTGCATTGCTTCTGTACAGTAGCCAATGTGTAAGTAAGGGAATGGCTTGATATTTTCAAACGGCAAATTATGTACATTACAAAATTGCTACATCAATACAATTTAAAATGTCCTATATTTTATGACAGCTCTTAACTATAAGTGACCGGAGGGGAACCGTCCGAAAGGTGTCAGAAGGAGGTTTTTAATGAGAACATAGGTCGTATGCGTGTAAACAAATATGTCGTTATTAGTGTAATACAATGCCGCAACCGGAACCTCAATAGAATGTGCCGAGTTATTCTATAGTGTTCCTCAAGGAAGTGTTCCTGGCCGATACCTTTTCTGCTTTACGAAATTGGTGTATCTGCAACTCTTACACTAACAAAACCCGTGTTTTGTGGAGACGAATCAACTCCTTTGTTTTGAAGGTCTAGAACTGATCTAAACAAAAAATACTCTAAACAAATAATTTCATTTATGATTATTTTGTCTATCAAGAAACAACGTAATATCAAATTCTCATATAATCTCCATGAGGTCTACATGCATTTTCTTACAAAGAACGAAAGTTCCCTCCAGCGAACAAAGGGTGAAACAGTCAAATGGGACGATTTAAAATAATAATAACACATGTGTAACAACAGATTATTGTATGTATTAACATCAATCTAATTCACCTTAAAGGAAACTACACAGAGTACACTATCAGAGTGTTAATTTCAAGACATGTGTTTTTAATTTAAATTAATAAACCTTCTAAATGGATCAAATAAAGTTATATATTACACAGAAAGTATTCAAACCTCTGTGTATATTTATTTTTTTGAAACAAAACCATTTAAAATGTATTTAAATATTTTAACTCGAAAAATTATTTACAATATTTTTAACGTATTTGGACCTAAAGTTATCTTCAATGTGAGCTGCAGGCAAAGTGCATACTAAGGTTAACTAAAAAAAGCTTTATCTGAGGCGTGAGTCAAGAGTTTCAGCTTTGAGGAGCTATGCAGACTTAATACATATTTCACACGATAGATCATTCAATAGTTTGTATGTTGCGGACATTTGGGATGATAGGTGTAAATAGTCAACTATAGACAAACAGGAGTAGCGCACCGTAAAGGAGTATTGGGTGTAGGCTATTCAGCAGCTAATTGTGGAGTGATGCTAGAGCCGGGGATAGTGTACACATCAGCCCTAGCCGTAGAAAGGATAAAAAGGTGAAGGTAAAGTTTGTCTTGTTTAAAAAAGTGAAGGTAGGACTACAAACTCTTCTCTACCAATCAATTTCGACCTTTACCTAGCGTCACCTTATAGTCACTGCGGTAAGACTGCGGGGATCGAACCCGGGCCACCGGAGTGATGAGCTCCGGAGTCGCGCGCGATGCCAATCCACCATGGGTCCACCAAGGATGTTAGTGTATTGGACGAAACTACAGTGTTTTCAGATCAAATCATTATAATTAAATGCCTGGAGATACAAAAGTGAGTTGAATGAAAATATAGCTGGTTACACGATTCAGGTATTGATTATACATTAGACAACAGAGAATCAATTGAAACTGTGATTGAGAGAACAAAATGTAAAGTAAGAGAAAAGTATTATAAATGTTGGACAAGGACTCATTGTTTATTAGTAAAAAAGTTTGAGATTCCTTTACGCACTGGGCGCTCGGAAAAGTGGGTCAAAGTACGAGTACAATGACACAAAAAGCAATAATAGCGAGATTAAGACTGGGAACTTGGGAGTGGATGTGTAGGAGGGATGCCGGAGGTTTCAGGCTATCTGTATTATGCGGAGAAATAGAGGACGGAATACATGGATTAGTTGAGTTTCAGGTGAGTGGGATTGGGAAAGAAAAGAGGACGGACTCTGAGCCTCAAAGAGAGTGACGTGATCCAAGACAAGGAGACCAGATCTTACTGTCTAGACCCAGATTTATTGGTAAGGCTATAACAGTTACATAGTAAAGAGAGAAGGAGGCTTACAAGTGTGGAGGACTGACTCTGAGCCTCAAAGAGAGTGACGTGATCCAAGACAAGGAGACCAGATCTTACTGTCTAGACCCAGATTTATTGGCAAGGCTATAACAGTTACATGGAATAGAGAGAATGAGGCTTACAAGTGTGGAGGACTGACTCTGAGCCTCAAAGTGAGTGACGTGATCCAAGACAAGGAGACCAGATCTTACTGTCTAGACCCAGATTTATTGGCAAGGCTATAACAGTTACAAGGTATAGAGAGAAGGAGGCTTACAAGTGTGGAGGACTGACACTGAGCCTCAAAGTGAGTGACGTGATCCAAGACAAGGAGACCAGATCTTACTGTCTAGACCCAGATTTATTGGCAAGGCTATAACAGTTACATGGTAAAGAGAGAAGGAGGCTTACAAGTGTGGAGGACTGACTCTGAGCCTCAAAGTGAGTGACGTGATCCAAGACAAGGAGACCAGATCTTACTGTCTAGACTATAACAGTTACAGTTGGCCTCAAAGTGAGTGACGTGATCCAAGACAAGGAGACCAGATCTTACTGTCTAGACCCAGATTTATTGGCAAGCTATAACAGTTACAGTAAAGAAGGAGGCTTACAAGTGTGGAGGACTGACTCTGAGCCTCAAAGCGAGTGACGTGATCCAAGACAAGGAGACCAGATCTTACTGTCTAGACCCAGATTTATTGCCAAGGCTATAACAGTTACATGGTAAAGAGAGAATGAGGCTTACAAGTGTGGAGGACTGACTCTGAGCCTCAAAGAGAGTGACGTGATCCAAGACAAGTAGACCAGATTTAACCACCTCTACTGAGATTTATTACCTTCGCAACTATGCAGTTCACCTTCCAGGCATTGACTTCCAATATGAAGTGAAACAACCCATAGGCGTTTTCAATTTTGTTTATTAATTCTTCTGTCCTACTCCAGGTTAAAGTTCTAATCTATTTCAAAACTTATTTCGTTCAATAAAGTTTGAATAGCAAAAGTTGCGGCGTATTCAACGGTTTCTGGTTATCGATTAGTTTTGGTTCTACGTCTGTTTTGACAGCAGCTTTAAAACATGTGGTCTCTAAAAATTCCAGAATCCACCCAAGTACACCTCTCTTCGGGAAAAAACTACAACTGGAAATTGAACTGAAAACTCCCTTGCTTGTTATGCAATAAGATTCCACCAATCAATTTTTCTTCATCTTAAACAAGCAGTTTCAGTGTTAACGAGGTAGCTTATCTTGTCCTGAACGTTTACTTTAAATACATGAAATTTTATTAGAGTTAGAGGATGTAAACTCAATAATCATCACCAGTCTAAGCATCGTTGATCGAATCCTTTCGGATCAGCAATGCTTGGTTTGCCGGTTTATTGCTTTTAAAATATTCAAACCATTTAAAAATTAAACTATGTGCCGATTATTATTTAAGCACCCTAACCATACTGTCTGCTCAACGTAACGGCAAACCATCGTATTACCAATTGACTGCACAATTTACTTTCAAACTTCTTAAGACCCGTATATTCTCTAATCACTTTAAACACATTGGGTTGGAAACGTTTTCTTTCTAAATAAATCGAATCAAAGTTAATGGACCGTTCGGAATAGAGTGGGCTTTAAAGATAAGAGGA
Organism: Matsumurasca onukii; assembly: GCA_018831715.1. NCBI lineage: Eukaryota > Metazoa > Arthropoda > Insecta > Hemiptera > Cicadellidae > Matsumurasca > Matsumurasca onukii. The sequence goes on along the minus strand of CM032060.1, from coordinate 41,120,176 downwards.
AAGTCCACGTCAATCCCACCCATTTCACTTTAAAACTACTGAGCCATTTCTCTCAAGTTTACTGAACAATTCTTTCTTTAAAGTTTCAAACGTCAAACAAGGTTAGGAAAAACTGGATTCTTTCTGTTTTAATTTGAGATGTATCTGGATAACCAAAATCAAAATATCAATATTTACGAAGTGTGTGACATTCACCGTGGTTTTAGGTATCGCCCAAGTTGTCAAGAAGCGCTCAAGAAACTAACGTCATCCGCAAATCTGTGAGGATGATCTATCGACTTGAAATAATGTAACTCTGAAAAATAGTAGTAGTTATTTTTTCAAATCGTAAGATCCTTCTCACAAATTTGCGGTTGATGTCCATTTCTTGAGCACGTCTTCGGGCAGATCAAGTCGAACTCCTGAGCAATGCTTTCTTGCATTTTCGATGTTTTCAGGTGTACTGGCAGATATTGTTCGCCCTGGTGGTTTCGTTCGTATTATCTTTCCTGTTTCTCTCAAGCTATCAACCCACCTCAATAACGATTTGTAACAATCAAATGCCAATCAATATTGAAATGCTAACAAAAGATCCACCGAGTATTGATCACTGATAAATTATTTTTAGCGAATTTTCTTTGAAAATAGTTAATATTTAGTAAAAAGAAAGAAACGGACTTTTCCTGCCACTTCCGGAGAAAAACTACTCCTAACGTTTCGCTCTCCGCCACTATTATGAACTTTCAAACTAACATAGCCTAGTTAATACTGTTCTCATAAACGGAAGCCCACTACTGATTATTCTCCTGGGCCAATGTATCTTAAATAGCATAAATTACCTTAAAACGACACAATAACAACATTGCTATGACAACTAATGACAATTAAACAGTTGCTTTAAATTTGTCTGTTTAATATGTGTCACCCTGTATAGGATTTAAAATTCAAAGACATAATGGGCTGACTTCTATGTATCTTGTTAATCGATACATTTTGGTTCACATTTTACACAGTAGCCTGCGATGAAGTGTTTATGTTTCTCCGTAGCTCAGCATTATACTCGTATCCATGTTTACTGCAGCGTTTCTCAGTAAGCAGTAAAGTCAAGTATCACCTGTGTTGTAGCTCTGTATTGTAGCTACAAACCCTAAGTACTGAAGCGAGAACTGCAAATGTTTCATGCCACACAAACATCAACCTTGATGTCAGCATCAACCTGGGAAATATACTTTCATATAGTTACCACTTTGATATTGACAATGTGCTTCTGTATTAGATTTTTAACTGAGCAACTATTTACGATAGTCAAACCTTAAAATATTAGTTTGTGTATTTTTAGTAAATGTACATAGTTTTAGTCTTAGTTATATTTATATTTTCAATTTTGTACTTGACGAAACCTATTTCATGTATCATGACTAATGGTGAATAAAGTTTGATTTGATTTAATAAAATGTTCACGTGCGCTGTAGAAAGGTTCGTCATTAAAGCATGACTTTTACGTAATTGCTACTAAAGCTAGATATTTTAGAAGTAGTAAACATGTACTGTATAACGTATGCCCCCCTTGGCAAGATTAAACCTTTCATTCGTAATAAGAATTACATGTACGAAATTGATTTTTTCAATCAAAGAATTGGAAGAAAATGAAAATTTTGTATCGTCAAAATGCTACAAGATTTATTATTTTAATTTCGAGTAAATATGATTATAACTGAAGGTTCTAGAATCTTGAAATCAAAAATCTTATAAAAAGTTATAAACATATTAATATTGTACTATTAAAACGAAAGTAGAAGTAACTAAGCACCCTTGGATTATCATTTTATTACACGGCCGGTTTCGGAGATAATTCCATCGTCTGGTGTGTACAAATTTAAAACCTTAAAACTATTAATTTTGTCAACAAAACTAAATCCAAATTTTTGAACTTAAATAATAAATAACATGTTGTCTAGGTAGAAAATATTTTAAAGGGTCTTGATGTTTATCCTATCTTGTGGTTAAACCTGCTTTATTTTTGATAAGTAGTCAAATATCGGATTTGTATAGTTAGCGTGAGTGGTATTAAGTAGTCCGTCTTCATCTTTTTTGTTTAGGTATGTATGAAGATCCTCTCTGCAATCCATTTCCTCCCCTTTCTTGCCAAATTCCACGATGTTCATACTGGTCTCCATGTTGGTATAGGAATGGTTGGCGATCAGAAGATGTTCGGCAAAAGAGGACTTCATGGTCATCATATTGTTTGATCGCAGAGCCTGGATGTATTCCTTGAATATGGTTTTAAATGATCTTCCAGTGAATTGAATAGTATTATAATATTATTTTCAATTTTAAACTTAAGTGGTTAGTCATAATAATTAAATATTTTTGGATAAAAACCACTGAAAATGTTTTAACTATTTAAAACACAAACAAAACGTTTCGTCTAGTCTATGCTAGACATCTTCAGTTGAAGAACAAAGAAGAGTATAATATATATATATATAAAACATGTAAAATACATTTTATACTTTTATATATATATATATTTTATACTCTTCTTTGTTCTCAACTGAAGATGTCTAGCATAGACTAATAATATTTCTTCCAATAATATTTCTTTTGTATTATAATTTTGTTCGTTTAGTATAATAATTTGAAAAAAAAACACACAACAAATATTGTAGCATTTGGATGATACAATTTCATGTTCTGCCACTTATGTGATTGCCAATATCAATTTCACCCATGTTATTCTGATTTTGTTCCGACGTAAACGCATAATTAGTTGAGCTAATAAAAATAGTTTTAAGGTATGATAACAAGAAATTTTCAATTAAAAAATATATCCTAGTTCTGTTATTTTAGGTAATTCATCACGTGATTATAACTATCTTTTATTCCGTCAGGCAGTGACTGGATCCTAGGCACTGGTAGCAGTTCGTAAACTTCCAACTGGTTAAGAAATGCTTCTTTCTGGTATTTGGCTTCTGCTACTTTCGCCTACCAGATAAAATATGGGGAATGAAGCTCAAGTCAACATTGAGTTATGGTTCGAGTTATAATCAAGTTTTCTCATTACTTGAACTCAACCAAGCTCGACATACTCAGTTATACCACATTAATTACTTGGTGTAATTTATGGAAAAGATGAACTCTGTCTTTTATTTAGAATACAGTACATAAATGTCAATAATATCCTCAAAAGTATTCTCAAATTTTGATTGGAATAGTTAAAAACGTTCTACTAAACACACCCACCTTATATTGTTATAGTCGTATGTAATTGTCGCTGTAAAGTGCAATACAATCCACTTTAAACCTTGGCGAGTAAAACGAATTGTATTGTAATCTCAGTTGTTTTCAAGTTTAACAATAATTAGTTGAATGTTTAAACTTTCTTACACGACTTTTTACAAACTTCAAAACAGATATTTTATTTTAAACATTAAGTTCCGTATTCTTGAATAAATAAACCTTTTATACGAAACGTCAGCACATGACATATATACACTCAAGTATTTCCTTAAGTTTGTAAATGCTATGAATGTATTGTTAAGTATGCCTGTTTGTAAATGTTATCTAGTAGTGCGTTTTTTAAATTCACGATAATTTAGAATTATTATGAACTTTATATTCTACGGTCATAATCATATAATTATGTAGAACTGTTATCATTTTACCAACATTTGCAATGAAGTCAAGTACAATCATTGAAGTTACTTATACACAGTTCAACTCAAATGGGACTCTTTTTCACTTAATTTAGCCCGCATCTCGTTGGCATTTGGAGATTTTGGAAACTTGGTAATAGAAGACATACACTGTCAAAAGTGGGCGATAGGCGTACCTACTGAAAATAATCTCGAACTAGGCGCAAACTGTTATTGGCTGGGACAAATATTAGCATTCAATTGAAGTTATATCAGTACTGTAAAGTCATTGGAACTGGGTGGTATTTATCAGAACAAGCAACTCCCTTAGTCTTAAGGACGGGGCTTATTTGCATAGATATTGAAAACGGTTAGCGGCAAAGTTGAAGATACGTATTTATCTAAACTGCTAGCGAGTGCTCTTCGACAAAATAGAAATAGGGTTTTAGACCCAACAATCCTTTAATAAGCAATAGGTTTTTAAGTTAGATACAAACACTATTTATATAGTTGGTCAGGCCTTTTGAGAACAATGTTCCCAGCTACCGCTGTGTACAATGTCATCAACTTCTACTGTGAAGTTAAGGTCTGTAGTTGGGAACAATGTATTCTAAATGCCTAACCAACTCCACCATAAAGGTTTTATTGGATAGTTTGTGTCTTATCAACTTCAAAATTATAAATCCAATAAGAAACTCTATCATATGTAAGCATTATGTAATGATTAAACAATTTATTTACAAGGTAATGTTCACTTCCAAATAAATATTTCATGCATTTATTTACGAGTATGTATTTTCAAAATATGTTGAACTAACACAAAAGAACTTCAATATTGTTTTGTGTTTTATCTCATACATCTTGTAATACCATTTTTGTCCACAAATACATACTAGTCACGTATATACATGTCGGTAAAGTACATACATACTCGTAGGTGTTAAAGCCTGAAAAGCCAATAACACACAATATATATAAGACATTCAGCGAAACCAGAGGTGTGCAGTAGTGCCATGGGTAATATTGAGGTCCCATAACTTACCCCTTCATTTTAATAAGTAAAACAAGCCTAAACAAACAAGAAAGACAGTCAGCCTTGGCGTAAGATAAATAAAAAATAGAATGTACGACGTTATAATATAAATTATTACATACAATGATCTTGTAATATACAATACGAGTATTAAGGCGTAGAAGCCAAATCTGACGCTTAAAAACAATATTTCCATACGTAAATGCTTGAGGGACGTAGAGGCCAAAGACGTAGGTGAGACAACATATTATTACGTCACAGAATTATTTGTAATTTATACAGCTTGTTAGAGTAATTTAAGTACTCATACATGCTGAATCTAATCTTAAAGGCCAATATCACGAACTCGCTCATCTTCATGTACTCCAGCTGAGCGTACCAAGTACATCTGTGTTCTAGCTGAGAATCGAGAGAACAAGAGTTCAGAGCGATGTCAATACGTACTTGATAATAGGTGATCAATATCTTCCTACTTAAGACGTTGCTTTGTTCAGTTTTTCTTTTTGTATTTTATTTACTTGCCGAGAATGACGTCATGTGATCATACACATGCACATCAAGGCTTAAGCTCTGGCTGAGGTTTCAGAGCTTAGGATTAGTGACGCGCTTCAATCCCTGATACATGGTCGGGTTACAGTTAGATATGCATTTCCTTCACGTTACTTGATTTAAACTGTCAATTTAGGCGTAAATTACAGTCTTATTTTTTAAAACTTACAATCCAAGCAAAAGTGTTGTCAGTTTGGTAAGGGCTTTAGTATGCATACTCTTAAAAGACTTGAAATATTATGACTAAGACTTTTGAAGTCGTAAAAACGTCAGGTGGTCTAGAAAATCTCGATGGGGAAAGTTCTGCTTTACAGACTAATCGTATATAGTTTATTGTTTAGTCCAAACAACAACCGTTGTATTAAGCCTTGCATAAGCGCAAGTTATTCTATTTCCTGGTTACATGAATTATGTGTAACATTATGCTATATGTAGACGGTTGTTACCATAGTTAGATACAGTCATTATGTTACAGTATAAGCAATATCCAATCAGATAGTAAAGTCCTTTAGTGTCAGTGTAAATCTTGAGAGTCCACTTCACTTAGGGGTGGCCATAGCTCAGTGTAGTGCGTGCTTCGCACCAAATCAGCCCGGGTTCGATTCCGGGCGCAATGATAACTTTTCACGAAGCCCACTTCCACATGGTTCGGAAGTCACGTTAAGCCGTTGGTCATTCTATTGGTCGTTGGGCTATTAATTAATGACCCAAATTTAGAAACAGTCTGCCCTAGTTTGTAACAAAACAAAGTTTAGTTTGTTATGTACAATTCATCGCTCATTTAAAGCACTTATCACATTAACCACCATTCCATATTCACCTTAAAATACCCAAATGATAATGACAATGAAACCTAGACCTAACTGGACTAATGACATGTTTATAGCAATATACTCATTACTCAAGGTTAAAGTGTGCACCTAATTTTTCAATCTATGCATTTATTCTAATTTTTCCTTTTACCTGACTTGTTTCTAATTAAAACTCTTACATTTAGGATGTGTAAAGAAATAAATTCAAAATAGATTAGATATCAATATTTTATCAGCATTACTTAAATAAGAAACAGTTTAAATGTAATATTAGATTTAGATTGGATTGTTTTCAATAATAAAATTTTATTTGCCAGAATATACAAACAAACTTTGTGTTGGCAAAGCTGATAAAGGTAACGAAACAACAACAAAAAACAAGTATAACAAATATTTAAAATAAAACAAAGTAAACCACTAGTAAGAGTACAGTATTACAAAACCTAGTTAAATTTATAGTAAAAAATAATTATCATTATTTAAATTCTGATCTGTAAATTCCCCAACAGAGTAGTATGAGCCTTCCAATAGATAAGCTCTTAACTTCTTTTTGAATGAGATGAAATTTTGAGTGGATTTAATGTTTTCGGGAAGTTTATTAAACAAATTTTGCACCTGCCTGTGATGGAAGTTTTCCATAAATGTATAATCTATGAGAATTTAGTCTAAATGTATGAATTTGCCTAGTATTGTGTTCGTGAATTTGCTGACCTTGAACTAAATCACATTTTGTCAAACAGAAAATAATAGTCTCATAGATGTACAAACTTGGCAGGGTTAGAATACCTAAAGTCTTAAAAAACCTCTGCAAGACTCCCGAAAACCCGATTTTGAAATTATTTGCAATGTTTGTTTTTGGAAGATAAAAATCTTTTAAACTTGTAATCAGCACATGCCCCCATATACATATACCATAAGATAAAAATGGATTAATGAGACCGAAATAGGCTATTTTGAGTACATGCAATTTACAGTGGGTAGCAAGCTGTCGCAGAAGAAAATCCCTGAAGATATTCTTGCACATATATGATCGATATGTACAGACCAATTCAAATTTTTATCTAAGTGCAAACCAAGAAACTTTGTACAATTAGTTTGTTTAAGCAAATTACCAATAACCTGTATTCGTATCTGTATTACCAATAACCTTTCGACGTTATTCAAGGAGCCTACCGATCGTTTTATACAGTATACTTACGCCATTTTTTTCTGAATTATGCAGTGAATCGAATACTAAATAGTAAATAAGAAGTCTCACAGTTAAAATACAAGAGGCAATAATACACTGAATTGAAGCTGATTATAAATTACCGTAATGTACTCTGTTCATTGACAAATTGATTTTGAAGTACGTTGCATGGTCTCAAAAAGATGTGTTTAAAACTAGTGGTGGACATTAACACTATTGTATTTATAACAAAATATACTTGCATTCAAGTATAAGAAGCCTGGTTAGACATTTTATGGAGCTGGATCAATGAAATGTTAATTGAAATGAAATTCAAGCTTAAGATATGGTGAATGCTTTAGTGGATCCAATTAAAGCTCAATTTCTTAACGTGGAACAAGGCGGTACTTAACTGCGTCATTAGTCACTTCTTATAGTTCCTCACAACAAGTCTGATCACAATTTTGTTATAGCTGTATTATCCATGTTATACGTGATATTTGTATAGGAAAACGGACCCAGCAATTAACACAGCAACGAAAATCAAAGTAATGTTTTTTGTTGTTAAGGCTAACTTGGCTAATAGGCCTAATTTGTTAACATGTATGCCATTTTGACGGTTGTTGCGAATTGAAAAAGACAGAGAAACTTTCTTGAAATTGAATAAAGTTGATTAAATTCAAGTTTTGCCAAGTTTTAATGAGTTCTGTGTATCAGTCTGAAACATATAATGAGTTTTGACACTTTCCTTACTTCTTACTTTTCTAGTGCTCCCCTGAAAGTGGCTAAATATTATTTAAAATAGCAATTGTACATTAGCACATGGTCTGATATTGGTTTTCAATCAATAAAAAATGGTTTATTTCTTTGACTAATTACGTGTTCATGCTCCTCTACAGAGAGATTTCCTTTTCTCTACATTACGCACACTAACGGTTGTTTATTTCCTTGCATCTAGACTGTGTTGCAATACAAATATAGCAAGATATGATAATACAATGTATGGACAACTGTTTGGTACCTAACTCTGAGATCATTTATATTGACAAAACATGATTATGTGGCCAAGCATTTTGAAAGATTATACAGAAATACGCTTACGTTCCCACCACCGGAAATTTTATTTAACCATACCAGGCCCATATAATCAAGCTCAGGAAGCTTCTGTTCCAGTCCACGTCAAACATGAAAAGAAAAAAAAATCGGATTATAATTAACTTACAAATGACACACGCACTGGCTATAAATATTGATGCAAATCTAGCTACAGCCCAGTAGACAGCACTCAGTGGGTAAAGCGTGTTATCATGAGCTCGATGATTGCATCAGGGATTGCGATTGATATGATTGGGCGTTCCCTGAGGTTACCAAGCCAACTCGTTCATCCACATTCTGATCATCCATCTGCGAAATGGGCCCTCCTGCAAAACTAGTTATCTTTTAACGGCTGGAAAAAAAATGATAATCTTATCTCAGGCTAGTGAAATATATTCGTGCAAATCTTAAATATAGCTGATTTTTAATGGACAGCACAGAATGAGCTAGGAGTTATTATTTTGACATTTTTAGATGATTGCATCAGATACTTGAGATTTATATATGAACAGTTTGACGTTCTCCGAGGTTAACATGCAAAGCTCACTATCCACACTTAAATAAATGTACCTTTTATTTTATAAACGACATGTATAATTGCACTAAATTCGAAATCTGACATTTTGTAACTTTCATTTACGTCGAGAAGATATAAAAACTAAACATAAAATCGTTGTTTAACTTGAGAAAACTGAATACATTTTACAAACCAACATTTAAAACATCTCTATGAAGTTGATATATTAATGTTTCCACCTTTTTTAATGGCAAGAAGAATATGATGTTTCGAAACCGAGAATATTTATTGCCTATGATTATATTTTATCATGAAGTGGGCAGTGATATCTTAATATTAGTATACAAAGTATACAAAATACATGAATTAAAACTAATATAAAATTTTATTATATAAGTATTGACAAAGATGTTTGACTCAAAATCTCTATATTGTTATCTTAAAAATCGTTTAACGAATAGTAAAAACTTTCAATGAGCTATATTTATGTAGTTATATTAACTTTATTTTGGATTTAAATACAATTTTAAGCTATCCGTCTATTTTTTTCTTCGTTAAGTTCTTGATGAAACCTTTAAGGATTCAAAACACTATTCATTTCTTTAAAGTTTTATATAATTCTAATATAAGAGCGATTTCGCCGGTTAAGGCATCATCAGTTGTTTAAAAGACACTATATATGTTGTAGTTGGTTTTGAACGTAATGCCTATTTTGCTTATTTAAGCCAACGTGTGCTATAATAACTAAAATCTGACCATATTCAGGAAAAGGTTATCTAAAATATAACACAAAACATTAGAAAATAAGCTAGCCTAAAAGTAATCAGCATAAGATAACCAGTCACGCACCGCCATACATGTGTTTTTCCTCCTTTTAAACTTATTGAGTTTTAAAAGAACTAGCCTATATAACAATGTTACATGCGTAATACAACGTTAAGAAACAAATACTGAAAATAAGTACGAAAACTATAATACCATTAAAGTCAGGGTTGATTGGAAGAAATTGTACCACGCTTTTCATTTGCTTTTTCTGACAGTAATGTGTCATGTTCCTATCTTTTCAGCTCAAGTTTTTATTGATCGAGTTCTATTCTGTAAAAAGGTATAGGCCTATATGCCATCAGTAAATAAATAATAAACAACAAATTAGAGAAACCCAACAGGTCCATGGCTACTGACTGTTAAGCTGCCTGGGGGCAGTGGGCGACCAATCACATTCTGTATTAGACTGAACAATTGCGACAGAAAAACACAAAATTACCTATTTATGCATAGCCAATAGAGGAGAAGACATCTTTTAGATTTTGGATGAATGAGTCAAAAAGGTTAAGAACGGTAGGTTGGGTAAGTAAATAGTATGTTATGTTTTAGTACATAACTAACGTACTTTGTTGGCTACATTTTCGAATATGTCTTGTAAAAAATATAAATTGTACAATAAGTAATTAGTACAACATTAACGAACCGATATTTTTGTGTGTTGACAAACTGCACTGCAGTAATCTCTGATATTGACAGTTTGAAACTGGTGAGTACGTTGATGAATAGCTCAAATTTAGCATTGATGTGTCGACAGGATATGATCAAATCATTGCTGATTAATGAGGTAGTTAAATATATGATCTATTTTAGAACCAGTTTCGAAAATCTCGTACAGAAATAATGGGTTGAAAATAGATTTGACTCAAAGGAATGAAAATGTTGCTAATGCATTTTTATTTGTTCTATCAAAGGCTAACAAGAGAAACAAAATGAGTAACACATTTTGTTTGGCTAAACCTTTTTTGAAACTAAACTTAAGCAACACTTATGTATGATTAAATGTTAACTAATTATTAAGAAGCTAGCACTATGTGTGTCACTTTCCCAGAGTATTGTATCTCCTAAGTAGGCCCCCGTTGCCATGGACTTTCACTCACTTTGTATGAAAAAGACATTGCATGGTGACATATGGCTAAAGCAAAGGTTTACTATATATGTTAATGCAAGATATCTACCGATGTGAACGAAAAATAATTTTGAAAGTTATAGTTATCTTAAATACGAAATAAAAGTTAAAAGAAAATATATGGGGGAAACCCACAACTCATTACGTTAAATTCCCAAATGTAGGCCTTAAGATCGTGTGAAGTTAGTACGAAATTCAGTGTGTAATAGTATTTAGCAGGGAGCACTTGTTATATTGCGTTATTCATGTTGTGGTACTGTAAGGTTTGCTTCCAATACCTATGGAATAGAGGAAAGATGTGGTGAGAAACCAATGAAGCGCCTCGGCCAGGATTACACGAGGTATCAGGACAGTAAAGTAAGCTGCTCAATGGAGTCAGGATCTAGAGCCTTCAGCCAGATTTATTGCATCCTTTATTTCAACATCTCTATGTTCTATACAAACTCAGGTGCTAAAGGTATTTAGCAGGGAACACTTGTCGTATGGCACTTGCTATTCATGGTTTGAAAGCGTAAGGTTTGCCTTCCAGGACTAAATATGGAATAGAGGAAAGATGTGGTAAGAAACCAATGAAGCGCCTCGGCCAGGATTACACGAGGTATCAGGACAGTAAAGTAAGCTGCTCAATGGAGTCAGGATCTAGAGCCTTTAGCCTGATTTATTGCATCCTTTATTTCGACATCTTTATGTTCTATACAAACTCAGGTGCTGAAAGTAATGCATGCAAGTATTGATTGTGAAGTAATCTGTCAAAAAATCGATTCCACAGGTTTTAAGGGTCGCAGTAAGCCTGCCTTTAAAGTGAAACCTTTGTAAAATTACCATGGTACTTATACTACACATTGGAGAAATGCATCTTTATAGAAGAACTTCTTGCCCAGTCAAAATAGCCCACGCCTTATCGTCATCCACAAAATGTTCAGTTTACGTTATTGGAAAATATAAATGAAGCCGGGTCATTTTTACTTTGACCCAGGCTCGAAGAAAAAATAAAACCTTCAACCAAAACCTGGTAATATAATAGTTTTCACTAATTTTGGTAAAAGTAAGAATTTACTATGTATCCAGTAGGCAAGACGTAGTTTGTAAGTGTTTGGTTAGGTTGTGTCAACTTGTAGTGTAAGCTGGAAGTTTGACCAGATGTGTGGATATTGTGAAACTTGCGGTATACTTTGACCCACAAGTACTTGAAACAGTTACACTTCCTAAGTACGATAGCAGCTGGAATTGCTCAGTATGAGTTACCAAGCACAGCTGTTATATTGGTTGCTTGAAGATTTCTTTACAGTTTTGTGGACTACATAAAAATGAGTTAGTAGAATGCTCCAACCAACTAGTAATTAACAACGGCAAAGGTAGTGCATTTATAAGTAATTGCCGTTCAATTTTTTCAGTCAGTATAACCAAACACAAAACCTTATTTAAAACAATAATTTCACTTCTTTGTTTAAAGTTTATTGTTGACGATGGGACGATTTCAGAGTTTAAACTAATATTGCGGACATTTTCCATCGTTAGTGAACAAGAAGATCACGACGTTTCGGGAACTGCAATCTGATCCCGTCTTCAGGTGAAAAGTAACCTAAAACATAGCAAAGAACATTAGAAAACGAGCTAGCCTAAAGTAATCACCATAAGCTAACCAGTCAAACACTGTTAGAGTCACAATATTAGAACTTAAAAAACTAGCATAGAAAACAAAATTACAAGCATAAAACACACTAAAAGCTTAGCTACAAGAAACAACTCAAAGAAACACGTCCGCACTCGGTGGAGGCTATAGGCAAAGTGATTGGCTCAATGGCTCGGCCGGGACCGGGAGCACCAATGACATAAGAGCAGGCTGACCAACTGGAACAGAGAAAACCAAAAATCCCTATTTATGCACAACCAATGGGAGAAGGGGGCAACTTGCACGATTTAAGTTTTCGTGACAATCTTTTGAACGGAGCAGGTTTTGTTATGAAAACTAGGCCAACACGTAGCTAAGCACTAAAGCGCTACTGATACGATCGAATCAAATTTCCTTCTAATTCGTTACTCCAATATGCTCCACTCACAGTTGTATATTCTTTCTATACGACGAGTGTTACGAGGATGTTCGCTGCACTCACAGCCTCGCTTCGGGCTTTGGCCTCAGACTTACCGGGGTTTTACTGGAAGTTATAGTACTAATCATCAAAGGAAAATACATTTCAATTGTCAATCAAATTGGACTACTCAATCCGCTGTTATAGGAAAATTATTTTTTGCTGCCATTTTGAAGAGATTGATTTTTATAATTGTTGGTATATTAGTGTATAATAACGACGTACATATTTATTTCAAATTTCAACAAAATCGGACGATTTTAATTACTTTAGATCATTAAAACTATCTTTTCGGTGAAAACTCCTCCCCCCCAAAAGGGGGTTCCGGTGTTCCGATTTTTGTGTTTAACGACCGACATTAGGTAAAAAGAAGAAACGGAATTTTCCTGTCACTTCTGGAGAAAAACTACTCCTAACGTTTCGGGCAGTTAAAATCACCAGCCGTCTTCAGAGGACAACCAGAGGCTCGTGGATGAGTACGATTGACGGCCTCCCAAGAGTTTAGTTAGTGCACATGTTTCATAGTGCGAGGTTCGTCAGTCCGAGTCTGGGTGAGATCCTTCCAATTATTATTTACCTATCACATTCTGTTTTTTTACCTATTGTTTTATATTAAGGACTAGCATGTAGTTTATTCCGTATTAACGTCTCCTCATTTTACTTATTTCTCTTTCTAATTTGTGTTTGACAGGCTACCAATTTCTTAAGATGCAGAGTGTTTTTAAATATTGTTTGGTAAAGTCTGAGGTTAAGATAGGTATATAATTTAATTTAGTTCCTATATTAGTGTAGTCCTCTGAAGACGGGTGCAGTTTTTATCTGCCCGAAACGTTAGGAGTAGTTTTTCTCCAGAAGTGACAGGAAAAGTCCGTTTCTACTTTTTACCTAAATTGCTCTCTGCCACTATCATGAACCTTCAAACTAACATTGACCGAGATGTTTACAAAAGGAACATTTGTACCAAATTTGGTTAAAATTGAACAAAATGTGACCTGTACAGATGATACACGTATATACATAATTATACAAGTGTTATTATTCATATGTACAGTGTAAATTACTTACAGTTGCAAATCATCTGATTTGGATAGTATTTTGGTTTCGCCAAACCATTATAATTATGTAAACAAAATACCGCTTTAACAAAGCACAATGCTGCTTGAAAACAAAAACAAAACAATTTCAAACTAAACTACTTAACACATAGCTTTCTTGATTAATTCCAAAGTTCGTAAAGTAGAAATTTGGAATTTGGAAATGTTTGTCGAATTGTCTTTAATGAATATAAATCTTAAAAGCTTTTGTTGTTTTCCATGACATGTAAAATTAGAGGTTTTCTAGTGTCCGAATGGTTACAGTCGAAACTCTGTCCAGTCATCCTCACCGTTAAAGTGTTTGTTGTTGATCCGATGTAGTCTTTAGGGCAGTCCTTACATTGAATGTGGTACACAATATTATGAGATTCATAAGTTTTGAAGGTTTATTTGTTGAGCTGCTAATGAAGTCTCAAGAGTTCGAAATATGCATACTTTACATTGAGGTTTTTGGCATGGGTGTGATCCTTTTAAACTGTTGAATTGGTCGTTTATTGGTAATTTTGGCTTAGAAATAAAATATTCTAGTGTATATTATAAAGCGTATGTATATAAAGCGTTGAAAAAATGTTCCAAACGTTTTCTAGGAGTAAGGCTTGGTGCTCATTTCATGGTCCCGGGTTTGGATCACCATGCTGACTGCATGAATGTCTCATGTTTCCGAAGGAAATTCAATAAAACACACGAGTTTTGTATTTATTTCTTTTTTGTTAGTAAAGTTCATGTTAGAACTATAAACCGATAAGCCACTGAGTTGTAAGTGTGGAGTTTTCCTAAGTTGTAACAGCAAAGATCTCCAGAAATGCAACACTATGGGTGATGTTACGGAGTGCTTATTTTATCTATATACGTGTCGTATACACTTTTACTACAAGTGCTCAGCATTATTATTGCCACAAACCCTAAGTACTAAAGCGAAAATGAGAATGTTTCATCTCTCTTTGACGGTTGTGAGCGTTAACTTTACCTTGGTGTTACATACAAAACTCGCGACACAGTCACTCAAGAAAGATGAGTAAAGGTCACTTAAAACCCTTGCTATTTTATTTAAAAGATGGGTATAAAAAGTTCCATAAATACAAACTTAGAGGCATTTACCCGGAAAGAATGCTATCCTCCCTACCTCTAAAGAGCTGTTACACTGGTTTGTTCTTAGTCATTAATAAGATCATACGAGTATAAAAAACATTTAAGCTTATGTTACTGCAAGACTGTGAACTAAGCCTGTCGTATCATACTAATACTTCCTTGATTTGCATCAAGGTTGTTATATAACATAACATTTATTGTCAATGTACAATAATAAGATTGTGTTGACATAATGATTAACACTAATTGTACAGAGAATTTAGAATGTACCATAGAATATCTATGGTTGTTATACTTTTAAGTGTTTTTATGCAAGACTGGCCAAAATAACGTACACTCCAAAAACGAAGGAGTGAAGATCACTCAGAAAGGTTGAAATTGTTTTGGGTGTTGAAACCCAGCCACTTTCATTAACGATGTTTACTCTATTTTCACTCTTTTGTGGGTGGTTTCCACTCTTTCATATTTAAACTATATTTGCTATTAATTTAATTGGCGTTCATTTGATGATGCAGTATAAAGAAGTACAACTTGATGTCTCAAGACTGAGCTAGTTTTGTTGTCAAATCTTCTCTTTTCGACCAAATCAGTTCAAGACCGGATATTACTTTTGACCAACTCATTTTCTCACGTCCGCTCCATCCATCAATCGATCTACAAATAGACATTCAGTTAAACGAAACACAAAAGGAAAGTATACCTCTTCTTTAGTGTTCAAACATATCTAAATACTCGTGGATGAAATTATATTGTTACATAAAAATACAGGCAAAAATACCAAAGGAAAATAGTTAAAAGTTAACTGCAGTAGCACTATTGTACGTTCGACAGTCCTAGTCAGTTTATCAGAAGGGATTGTTTTCTTTCACATATTGCACTGACTAAGCCACCTAACTAAATACTGATCAAACGAATAGTGTTTGGAGGTTTTATATCTTTTCATAAAAATAAGTAGATAATAATAATCTCAGTTTGACTAAGCTTAAAAGCCTTTCGATACATAATGATAAAAGATTGTATAGTAATTTAATAAATCCGTTCCGTAGATACGAAACTAAGTTTAATATTTGTAATATATGTATAACGAAGTCTGTGCAAAATTGCATTGTTTTTTTAACAGGCCAAACGTATAAAAAACACTGCTTTACAAAATGTTAGCCATAAGGCTTAAACTTATTCATCCTAATTCAAAGTTCAACAGTTTCAGTATTCTTATCTATTAGTCTTTGTTGCATACACTGTTTATAGTGGCTATTTATTTTTGCCCTGTTTACTGTGTATAGCTTGATTTTTGTTTTGTTATTTTTCACCCATATGTTTTAAAAAGACCCAACAAAGAAATGGGTTTGTTGACTTGTTGTTATGTTTTGACAAAATAATATGTAAGGTACAAATGTAATGAAGTGAAAATTTATAGTTTATGTGAATAAAAAGTGTTTAAATAAAAAAATGGAGTCAGATTAATTAGTAAAGTTCACAGTCTTATTGAATCAATAACATCTAAAATTACTTTTTTTTACAAACATTTAATTTTTTGTCAATTATCAAAGTTTTATAAGGTTGGTCATATTCTTGTGTTAGGTTCAATACTAATTTTTAAGTAATCATATTTTCACTAGCTCATATTTTGCATACCTTTCTAGCTATTATTAGAATCGTACTTTTTCATCCAATAATTAATCTGAAATAACTTCTTATAACGGAAAATGTTTTAGAAGTTGTGCGTTTGATGGCCGTCAATAAATTTAGGAGATCTAAACAATTTACAATATCAAGGAAACTAACAACCGACCACCAAGAAAACATAAATATCTTCTACAACAACCTAAATACATTCCTTAGAGTACATTATGTTTTCCTCGTTATTATTTTAATTTATACAAGAGGAAAGTTTGGATGATAATGTTTGTCACGATAAACTGCCAGAGAGAAGTTTCTAACAACCTCCTTCCTGACTGTGTTTGTTACACCAGAATAATTTAACTCAACTCTTTCAACTTGTATTACAATTAGTTCTGCAACGGTTATGTTATTCAAGGCTCTTGTAACTGCTTGCAGATGTTTACAATAGTTTAACGTCTCGATTTTATTTCAGTATTTTGTATTAACAGAAAACCCGTTAAATTTACGTCGGGTTACACAGCTTTATGTTTACTTTAGACTAAATTAGAAAAGTTTTCCCACTCTTAAAAACAAATGTCACCTATTTACGTTTCACTTAACCTTAAATTGTGAGTAGGCTGAATTTCAGTGCTTAACTATTTTATGAATTGATACAACTCACGTAACACTACATAAGTCACAATAATTTTACAATTTAACACACAAGAAAATATGTAGCTACGAATCACATCAACATACGAAATAAATATGAACTATGAGGTAAGAACTAGCAAAGGCAATTAGTTCTTGCTCTAGCTAAATTCTCTTTAGCATTAACTTTCTACGTGTGAAATGTTTAGTTAACATTATTTGTAGTGAGAGGCCGTTGAGAAAGGAAGGACCGAATTACAAGAAGACTTTCCAGCCAGCGTTCGAGCCTCATTTTGGAGCATTGAAGCTTTCCACCTTGTCGTGTGCTTCATTGGGTGACCGCCTCCCAGTACAAGAGCTTCTCACTTAGGTATCGAAGAGCCTTATAGACCATGCCGCAAGTGAGAAATTTGCGCTCAAATACGACCTTTAAACTTGTTTTGGTGATTAGTTAATAGCCAGGAAAATTGTCATACTAAAACCGTGAACCGTGGTCTGTTCAAGTAAATTTAATTTGAAGGGAATGCCATATTATTAATATTTAGCTATTGAATTTTTTCCATATGAAAAAGTCTCTGACTACATATATACTTCCATGTTTTCATTAAACTATTGCTATCGTCTCTGCATGTTTGGTTACCACAAGGAAATATTGCTCCCTATTATTAAGCTCAAAAGATGTTTGATTTAGTTTAGTGAATCTCTAAGGTATAAACTTTAACAACCCCTAGATATCCTGGCTCATACATGACTGTGCTGTGCTTAAAGCACACAGTTTAACATAGTTTCTTGGAGACTGCAGTAGTTAGCTTCTATTAGTTACTTGCAGCTGTGTTGTAAACTGCTTATAATTAGCATACAAAGGATGTATATAACGTTAATTAGTTTCTTACACCATGTTCAGTGTTGTGTATGTATCTTGTTTACTAAACAAGTATTGAACACGAAACAGAAAACCGTATAGACTAAAATGTGCAATTCTTCTTTAATACGGAACGAACAGAATTGACTACCCAAAGAAAGTCTAGCAAGTATTCATGTATTTTTATTATTGATATTTGTCTAAAATGCGTTGAGAAAATATTGTAAAACGCTTGTTGAGAATAAAGAATATTTTAATTAAAATTAGCTCCAATAAGCTGTAGGCCAAGCTCGTACTCAGGCTATTTAAATCAAGCCTTATCTCAGGTGTGGCACGTGAGTCTTAGCTTTGATGAGCTATGATGACTGAATTGAATAGTGAGTGTTTACCATGTATACTAGTCAAACTAATGATACTTAGGATAACATAAGTTTTAAATCTAATTGTTACAGTACAGTATAAGTCATTTAGTTATGGATTGATACAATATTGATACAATTTTTAACAATCGTATATCTCAATCGTCAATCGTCTCAAACTTTTACAGGTACAGAGTATAAAGATATATAGGCCGAAAATTATCACTATACAATATTTCACAATGAATAAATAAATAAATCTGACAGGCAAAATACAAATACAATCACTATATCACTAGTTGAGATGCCGACCACTCTCATGAGGGTATTTTAAGGTAAATATGTGGTGAAGGATGAGTTTGATGAGTGGTAGTAATGAGTTATGAGGTGTAGTCTTGTTACAAACTAAGGCCGAATCTTCCTTAGAATGGGTAATTAATTAATAGCCCAAAGACCAATGGAAATACAAGGACCAACGGCTTAACGTGACTTCCGGACCACGCCGGTGATGGTCTGATATGTCTAAACGATGGTGGGAGTTGATGCGGGTATCATCAGATGAACTGAGACTATCTGAGCCGCTTTAGACCTATATCATCCTCAAAACCTGACCTCCATAAAGCTGGATTACAGGACCACGCCACGAGTCCCAGTCATCTATGTAAACTATGTTAACTAATTTTACATTCTAATAAATCATGAACAGTGTAAAATTCCCTCTGTACATTACATACAGTTTTAGTTTTCCTTTAAGAACTTTCTCTAGTCAGTGTTTCATTGGTTCTGGAAGTTTATTACAACTTTAATTCCTGCATTGGATGCTCCCTTCCCCCGAGAGAGCAAGGAGGTGCTGAGGGATCCATAGTTCGTCTCCGTTCCAGGTTGGATGAGTCAAGTAATTTATTCATGAAGATACAAGTTCTTTACAAGTATATCTCACTCGTCAACTTTATTTTAAAATTAAGTACAGATTTGTATAACAGGTAAAAGTAGTTAGATATCAGGCTCAACATTTTAAAATATCAAACTTCACAAATAAATAAATAAATAGATTTCTCAGCCAAAATACAAAAAAAAACAGCGATTTAACTACCTACTCTATTATTATACTCTAAACAAATCATTTTCACAGTAAAATTCTGTATCTATTAAACACAGTTTTAGCTTTCCTTTAAACATTTTCTCAGGACAGTTTCTCACTGATTCCGGAAGTTTGATTAAAAACCTAATTCCTGCACAGGATGCTTCCTTTTCCGAGAGGGCTAGGCGATGCTGAGGGACCCGAAGATCGTCTCCGTTTCTGGTCAGATACCTATGCTGGAAGCCAACCGTCTGAACTGCAGACCCGTTGTTAAAAACATGTAGGACAGTTTTGAATATACTGCTGAGACGAGTACCAAGATCCACCCCAGGCTTCTACACCATATCACATAACTGAGGAGAAACAGCCATGATAAACCATGATCATAATATCTTGGTCCAGAAGAGGGGAAAGTGACCTAAGAGCTAAGTTAACTCTATTGGGATCCGACCCTAGTTTCATTTCCGAATTACGTTCGATTACAGGTGTAACTGTAAAACTAAAAGTTTCTCAAAGACTGACTAAGTGTGTATTTTTTCTGACAGTTGGATGTAACGTAAGTTTAACAGCGTAAGGATTAAGAGGGTCCCATGTTGTTTAAGCAGTTTCACGTATATTATTGTTAAAAACAGTTTAGATGTGTATTTACTGCAGTCTGCAGGTTTTGCAAATTTAAATAAATCAAGGTTTAAAGGATTTGTGGTGTCATAAGCACTCAGCAGTGTGGGACAACGCTAGACAAAAGCTGGGATAATCTCACCTTTATGCCTGAACTGTGTAATTCACACACAGCCCCTCTTGCCTTTGTCACGAGCTCTGTCTCTTCCACCCTTGTTATTTTACTACGTGACTAAATGCGTTTTTCGTTTCGAAAAAACCTTCCACATGTAATGCATCAAAAATTCCTAATATTAATATGAAGATAGATCTTAATACTTGTATAAACGCAAATAGCTAATTTATTGCTAAAGAAAATTGAGGTCAAAATCCGGGACTCCAACCTGGGTCTCTCACGTGCCGGGTTATAATGCTGACCACTACACCATACGGCCCACCTATTTATGTTTTCTAATTTAGAGGAGTATTTTAATATGGATGTTTATCTGAAACTGTCAATAGTGACTACAAACCAACAAGCTGGAAATATTAAGACATGAATCTGAATAGTATGGAACACTGGATTTAAATACTTGTCAATCACATATTGTAGACTTTAATGTGTATACACGCTAAATAGCTAATTTAATATTTAAGAAATTTGGAGACAAAATGTGTGGACTGAACTGGGACTCAACCCTGGGTCTAGTTAGTTTAAATATAATGTACGAGTACGTAATGGTTGTGGCAAGGGAACTTATAGACGGGTTTCACTTACTTGATGCTCTTGCATTTATATTGACAGAAATATTTAAAACTAGATATCCACCATCTCTGTTCTGGTATTAGTCTGGTAAACAGTAGACTAAGATTGGGTAAAATAATAATTAGTAAAACGTGATCAAAGACGGATATATCACAAAACACCATATAACACTTTATAAATTTTAAATAAGAGGGATACTATATTACTAAATGTTGTTTTAAGCTTACTATTACTTATGTTTGTAAATATAATTTTTTATGAATTCATGATTTATTTATTTTAAATTTCCAATATACCCTTTTTCATTGTTTAATAGTTCCTTTTGGTCCGAAATGTTAACGGAAAATCATTTCCATGAATTTAAATGTTTAGGTTTTGGTACGTTTTTTAGTAATTTTAAATTATATTTATTGATGCTGTTGTTGTAGTTGATACAATGGTCGGCAACGGCTGATTTTTCTGGTTTGTTATATTTAATGTTTGAAAAGTGTTCTTTAAGTCTTGTTTCAATATTACGTTTTGTCTAGCCAATGTACTTCTTACTGCAATTTTTACATTTAATTTTGTTCATTCCAAATTTTTTAAACTTGTCTACAAGGTCTTTGGGGTTGGATAGTTTTGTCTTGAGTACAATTTTTCTTTTTTACTTGAGTACAATTGCCTATATGAAGTTTTTAAGTTTATTATACTAGTTCCAATATTAGAGCTCAGATCATTATCATAAATTATTTACTAACTTTTGTTGGGCTTATAGTTATTTATTTGTTTATTCAAATTTAATTCACTGCTAAAAAGAAAAGTAAACACGAACACGAAGTATTGATCGAATACTTGCCTCAATTACTGGAAAACAGCAAAGAGCATGTAGAAATTGGAGTAATTTTTAAAAGCATATTTCAACACATTTTATGCACTATCAACCTGATTTATTTATGCTACTATTAATAAACAATCATTGTTTTTGAGAGACACTTGCTCTGGTGCATATTTTGTAGTTATATTAAGGAAATCCCCTGAGTTGAAAAAGGCAGTACTATTAAGTCAGACTTGACCAAGCCAGGGGCGAGTGTGGATATTGCTAAACTTGTGTAATACTGAAGCCTACAAGCATTGGGTCAACAAGAACCTTACTTTAACACAGTTGCTATTCTCTTACAGGAACAAGTAAGCTTTAAAACCCTATGCTCAGTTAATTTATACATGCGGCATTAAATTGTTCAAAACAACGCTTTAGAACTATCATGGTAGGACACGCTTTACCATAAAACATAACTTTAGGCAAATTGCAAATTCCATAACTTTAGGCGAATTTCATAGTTGTATAAATTGTCTGTTTTTCGATCAACTCAAATTTCGACTATAGTCAAAAACGTCTATGTTAAACTATCTCAAAAATGTCTGACCATAGTCTGTTAAAACGTTAGAAAATTTGATCAGCTCTATTATTACGTGAGTGTGTAAACTTTTATTAATTGTTAACGTTTGACAATTCTGAGTCTTATACAAATTGAGCTAAGCCATTTACAATATGATGTCAAAGATGAACTGTAGTATAAAACAATTTCAATAAATCAACCTTACATGGCTTGTTTGAGGTTAGCTAATGTGTTTTAGTTGTTAAAGTAAAATACGTGTATTTAAAGTTAGTTTGTATGAGTGGCAAAATGTATAGAAAAGCCATTCAAGTTCAAGGGTAATTTCGTGTGCACATAGATTAATAATAAGCTAGACTGAAAGCGTGGGGTCAGATGCTGTGTCTCACGAAGCTCACTCACTACTTAGTCAACTCTGATGTGAACGAAAACGCTGAGTTGTGCCTTCATCTTAGAGCAGGTTTCTCGAGTTCTCCTGAATTCTTTATTACAAAGAAAAAAAGGTCACGCAGAAAAAGTTACTTTTACGTCCAATGATAAAATGATTACCAACCAACAAAAATAATGTAAGAGTCTAAAATACATGTAACTATATTGACGTGTTCAAAATCAACAACCTAAAATTTTATGACAGGTCGATCCTACTGTACATCAAAAATCTGTTTACAAGGTTGTTACAGTTATATGTTCGAAAGAAATAGATCCATACGGGTATGGATGACTGTCACTATGCATTAAAGTGAACGACGTTATCTAAGACTAGTAGACTAAATCTATCGGTCTAGATACAGATGTATTGGCGGGGCTATAACAGTTACATGGAATAGAACAAAGGAGGCTTCCAAATGTCCTGACACTGAGCCTCAAAGTGAGTGACGTGATTCAAGACAAGGAGACCAGATCTTGCTGTCTGAACTGAGATTTATTGTTTTTTCAACTATACACTTTTGTTTTTTACTGTCTATGCTAATGGTATTTTTACTGTGTTACTTACCCTAGTGTTTGTGGGATCACAAAGCGATTTTAAGGAAAGCAGTACAAATTATTGTGCCTGAACCCGCGACCTTGCGCTTTGCAAGCCGTGACTCTACTCTCTGAGCCTCGGACGCAGGCCTTTCTTTACATCCCGAACCAGAACCGTTAACCGTTAAGTCCGTCTTAAAAGCGGGATGTTTAAAATATTCGGTCGTTTAAAAGAAATCCGTCGGAAAATCATGTCGTATGTGATACAACTAATATAAAGTAAGGATAATAAAAGACACTTGAGCATATTAAACAAGCTGTACAAGCTTTTTTTTACTTTAAACAATTTTATAAATTACATATTATTTTTAGCCTCTTTGGAACACCTATAGTCTGTAATTCTATAAAAATAAATTCGGTTTGGCAAAAGTTTTTTTATTTGTTTGAAACGACTTTGAATCGGAGTTAATGGATCGTTTGGAATAGAGTGGGGCTTAAAGATAAGAGGAAAGTCCACGTCAATCCCACCCATTTCACTTTAAAACTACTGAGCCATTTCTCTCAAGTTAACTGAAGGTTCCTTCTTTAATGTTTTAAAGCTTATATAGAGTATGGAGATAAATCACTTGATTCGTTACACGATGTAATGTAAAATGTACGGCTTTAAGCAATGTGCCATTGGCCGTTGTACACTCACGTTGTCATTGTCTCTTAATCTTAGACCTTAGGGTTTCAGTATCACGACGGCCTCTGGACTTCCTTACATCGTAGCGGTACTCCTTTAATAATTGTAAGTTTTGATCTCAGTGTGATCGTGGCCTCAGAGCGGAAACATGTAACTAACATTTTCTATATACAAAACATCGATTACCAAGATTGTTTTTCTGTTTCATATTCCTATTATTTTGAACCATAACATCAAATAATTTAGTCAAAACTCTTTTATACACTATAAGTAATGCTTTTCAAGTTATTTTTTAAGAATGTCCTAATTTACCCTGTGGTTTGGCTCGAATTTAAATTCATTTGTTTTGTAATGCATTTAATTTAATTAATTAAAGTCAGTGTACAAAAAACGTTTTATGTTGACTTTTTATGAAAATGGAGATGATATAGAGTAGGTGAAATGGAAGGCTACCATTTTAAAACGGACTGTCCGATCTAACTGGTTAACGAACTTAACCTAGAGATTTGCAAAAGAAAAATTTGTACAAAGTGTCATGAAAATCAGACCAAAAACGCGACCTGTAGAGTTACATTTTTCGTTTAATTAGTGACAGTATATATCGTGTTATATAATTATGTGTGTATGGTTTGTAACATCAAACTGTACATGCAACCAGGCTGATGCGCAGCCAAGCGCTAAACGCTACTAGCTTGAACTAGGCCAATTTTCTTTTGCAATTTGTTACTCTTCTTCGCTACAGTCTCAAGTTTTTGATCCGGTATATGATCATGAGTGTTACGAGGTAGTTCACTCGATTCATAGCCTTGCTTCAGCCCTCAGCCTAAACGTTTCCTGTTCTATTTTCATGCGCGTAACGAGGGTATTCGCTACTCTCAAGACCTCGCTACGGTCTCAATCCACTATGTTCTCTATTTACATCTACTGTTGAAAGATTCTGGGGTTTTGTAGACACAGATCAGTGAAACAGTAACATTGAAGTCCCCCATAACGTATACGTTCAATGCTTATCTGTATCAACTTGTATACGAAGGGAAAGAAAGCCACAAGAACAAGAGAACTTTTACGTGTCAGAGAAGTATTTTTAGCAAAGGAAGAACACTTAAGCCTCTTATGGTATAATGAAACGACACTTGAGATAAAGCTTTTACAGAAACCTCCATATAGCGGCCAACTTACGTTTTGAACGTTTCTATCAGGGTACACATAACATAAGAATCATGTTGCAAATAACTGTTAATTATATCATAATAACTTGCATAATAAGCAGGCTATATATTTTGTAACTTTAATTCTATTTGGTGTGTTTAATATTAAATTCCAACTAGTTCGAACAAATAAAACTACCTCGTATACAACTGTATTAAAGCTGTAATCAAGCGTTTTCATTTGTTGGAATCTGCCACGTTTATAGAATTGTTGAAGTGTTTGAGAGAAAGACAAGGTAACATTGAGTTATGGCTGGAATTGTAAGTACATTTCCTTATTACTCAATACCAACGCTCTGCTCCGTAAATGATGAAATATTAATATTCGTTTTAATATCAGGAGTGGTTTATAAACTTCAGTATCTATTTTTCTTGTTCATTCGTTTTTATATTACTTAAATCCAAGCCGAGTAGAGAAGTTAGAAAGTCATGAGTATAGAAACGTACAGTTAAACATTGGCAAGTTGCCGTTTTGATTTCGATAGTTTTTTATTTCTAAGTTTTTCTAAGGGGTTTTTAATGAATTAAAGTAAGTTACTCAACGACTACAGTAATTTGAAAGTAAAATAAATATTAACTGAGGGACAGGACAAAACAAATTTTAAAAGGCTGCCAAATAAATTAGCTGTATGGTTGTGTACCCTTACCTACAAAGTTTTGGAGTGCCTTTAAAAAGAACAATTGTTATTGCAACATATGCACCAAAATCGTTATCCACCAATCCACCGTCATTCACAAATTGTACTCAAGTTTCAGCACATAGAACATTGCAGTCCATTGCAGTGCTGTATTTCAAATGAACAATTGTGTTTGAATAAAGCTCTAACCCTAAAATATTATCAAACATCCTCCCTCAGTGTCCTGATTTGGTTCTTAGCTTGGAAAGATGGGGTTTTCACACATGGATCCCGTAAGCAAGCCTCCTGCCTTCCATTGCACTCTACCGTGAACAATCGGCCCAGCATGAGTCTCAGACCTTTACTCCGCCGCTAAAACTCAACATTCCAAACTGTTTGCTTTCAAACGTTGTAACGTGGGCTACCTGTATTATGTCTTCTAAATTATGGGGTAGTTTAGCTGTAATATTTTATACACGAACACCATTAAACCCAGTGAATAATTGTAATTTGTAACATTCTTGTATTTCAGCGTAACGAAATAACATGTGCTAGAATAGAACAATAAGCTCATCCTAAAAGCAATGCTGTGTCAACAAGCAAACTAATTAGCAAATTACTTAATTCATCCTTGAAACGTCTTGTTAAAACCACATTTGCAAGGAAAACCAGATGATAAATCCACAAAATGATGGATATTATTCAATGTGTCTGTTCATTAATTCACAACTTACACTGCTACCATGGGTTGACCTAACAAATAAATAATTGAAGCTTACTTTTTTAGGGGTTTTGTAGATGTATCAGCTTGATTTATTTACTGATTTAAATCACGTTAAATGACCTCTGGTGCTAGTATTTATTATAGGGCGAAAATAGCTGATATATTTGTAATGTAACGTTCGTGATTTAATTTCAAAATTCAATTACAAAATAGTTTATAAGTAATGTTACAAAACTGGCATCGCCAAGCTTACAAAAACTTTCGGTGTGGTCCTAAATAATATTTTATGATAAATAGTATTAATTATGTTTGTTCGTTTTTTTGAAAATCACTAAATCACTATTTTAAAATAATCGAGGATGAGTGTGATGAGTTGTAGTAATGAGATTGTAGTATTAGTTATAGTGATTAACGTATTGATGGTCTGTATGTCTAAACGATGGGGTTGATGCGGGTATCATCAGATTATAAAACTATCTGACCTATATCATCCTCAAAACCTGATCTCCATGAAATTACAGGAACGCCAATCAATAAAGACAGTGATAAAGAGAACATATTTTAGTAAGATTAGTGCTTTATTAAAATCAAGAACAACAAGAAACCGTCATAATAAATTAATAAAACTTGAACCACCACTGATCTATATAGGTACCGAGTGTCCCACGAAGAGGTTTAAACGTTTAATTTTATATTACGTGCCCATTCATGCACCGAACCTTTTCAAACTTTACACAGTTTACAAAATAGGTTCTAAAAATATTCTGGGAAAATTTCAGCTCCCTAACCTTTGTAGTAACAAAATGGCGGGATTACTATGACTCCCACAAGGTAGCCAAACACTGTTTTGGTTTCCGTTTGTCTGTACATTCTAATGAATCCATTGGTTTTGGTTATTAATTTGTCTTACACTTACTTCTTACACTACCGTACCTATACAACTCGTAGTTTGCACAAGACGAAATTCAATTCTTTAATCTGAAGAATGATGATATTTTCAATTGTATTACAGATTGCACTTAGTCTATGAAAAATAACGCATATTGAACTTTTGTTATTAAACATTATAGCATATCATATTTAATGAGTATGAAAATAACAAAGAATCCAACACACGCCAGGCACTGGGTGGCCTGGATATTATCAAAGGTTGAAAGCAAAGATGTTAGCTCTTAATAACCGACTCTAAAGGATGTTTTACCTTGTTAACAGGGCCTTAGGCTTCTTTACACTTAGCATATTTCAACCTGACCTTTTTAACCTTAATAAGGATTTGGAAGCGAAAACTAATTATTTCCGTGCACATTAAACTTCAAAGGACAGTTTTTAAACCTTGATAAAAACCTTTGAATGAACAAAAGTGAGCCCGTTACGAATTCATGTTGCTAATTAATGTTTAAGTGAGAGTGGTAAATATAGTTTTGAAATCAGAATATTATTCGAAAACTTAAACATATTTAAATTTAACATTTTTGACAGGAAGGTTCAGAGTATGCCTACTTGGTCAGCCAAGAAAAACTAGACCCTCACGCAGCTAAAGCCGCGTTTACACGGTGCCAGTTGGTGAGACAATTGTCAGAAGACAACTTACTGGCATGAAATTATTGGCTTCGCGTAAACACTTCAGGCTAATTGCCTTGCCAACTGTCCTCACAATTGTACTGAAAATCAGTTGTCTGCAAGAGTAGACTGACAACAATCAGCTGCGCCCAGCTGGACCCCCCACCACTGGAAAACTCAGCTGTCGCGACAATTGGCACCGTGAGAACGGGTGCCAGTTTGCTTAATGTCAGTCCTGAAAGCTATCAAACAGTGCTTCACACACTTCAGGAATGAAGATGGATATTGCCGGTTTTGACACTCGGAAGAAATGCTGTAGGCTTCGGTAGCTATTTCCTGTAGCAAGGAATGAAAGCGTCACTTCTAATTTTAGCTTGGGGGCAATGCTTTTCTCATTAAAGTATCTTGTTTAGATATTTTGTTTTCAACCATCTGTAAAAGCTCATCAAAACTCTCCGAGCTCATCCTTTATATTCCGACGGATCTTCCAAACGCAGTTCCCGTATCAGTTGGGATTACACTCCGAGACTGTCTCTTCTTAAAAGCCATCTTCTAGTCCACTCCTTCTTCTTGTTTAACTCTTCTTCTAGTAAGCAACAAGACTCGGTGATGAATTCCCGGCAAATGATATCACACTGTACTTTTATGTCCTCGCGAGACACGACAGACGACGAGCACTCAGCCATGTTTCTCTGTCTACTGTCTTGAAAATAGTTGGCTCTGTATAAACAGGCTTCATTCAACTGGACTGGCCTCCGACAACCCCTCAATCACGTGATGACAATTGGCCTAGACAATTGTCTCACCCAGTTGGCGCCGTGTAAACGCGGCTTAAGCGCAAAAGCATTGCTGGCGGGAGTACAGCGTATTTCCTTTACAATTTGTTATACTAATCCGCTAATTGTATTTCTAACACGAAAGATCTCCAGACTCTGTTTGTCTCATTAATTTTACGAGGCTATTCTCTACGCTCATTGCATTGCTTTGACATTCGGCCTCAGCTGTTCGTCCAGTATTATCAAGGAGATGCTGTCCTGGTATTTATTGGCTTCCGGTATATTCCAAATGTTCTGACTACCGAATTAGAGGTTTACAAATGAAGCCTGTGTACCAAACCTTATGAAAATTGAACACCAAATTCTACCTAATGGGGTGTTAACACGAATAAGAAGGGTAAATTAAATTTAGCATGATATTACGAATTCCCAAACTTTCTTTCAGTAGTTGAAAAATGTTGGGTACAACCTCATCAAAAGTTATACCTATACCTTTACATCGTTAATTAAAAACAGGATTAATTAAATTAAACATCCTACTAACATCCTCTAAATCTACTATTTTATTTTTTAGTCTATGCTGTATATATTTAACAATATTTATTTCACTACACCCCAAACGACTTCTACGTGTTTTTGAACATCGGATCAGCGATACAAATTTAACTTATTAGATATTGACCAAACTTTTGATATTGACCAGTGCTTTTTAGTTTTACACGGATTGAACCCAGCCTAACAAACCTAATTGAACCTTTTTCTAAATTAAAAGTCGCTCGACCTAACTTCATATAAGGGAATTTCTCAAATGCCACCCCCTCCACCACCATCAAGAGTATTCATTATAATGAAATAAAACTTATTCACGTTTTTTATTGTTGTATCGTTAAACATCCAGTTTAAAGCTTTCTATCAGGGCCCTTCTCAGTTAAGAGCAGCCAACAGCTAGCTGCTAGTGTGGTGTTGCCATTTCAACTACACCAAAGAAGAGAACACAACTAATTACTGTGGTTTGGCATTTGCCTCAGCTGGTAAGCGAGTAATGTGGTAAACATTTCACCTGCCAGGCAGTGTTGTGAAGCCAGCCAGAACTCTGCGTCTAAATGTCGAGCATTATTATTTACTTACTTACCAATACCGGACCTGACTCTTCCCCTTGCTTTATTGTATTTCCCAAAACATGTATACTCATTAGCACTAAGTTTGATACAAAATCAGCTAAAACACCACATTTTCTTTGAATTGTGGTCATATACGAGTAGTTATTAGTATTATTTTAAACATTGGACTATCCAGAAAAGTATAACTAAATTCGTTACTTATGTGCTATCTATTAGTTTCTTTACGACTTTACTTGAAATAAGACTGCACAAACCAAAGTAGTTACTAACGATAGATTTCGACTTTGAATAATTTATATCGTCAGATAATAAGTAACGCAATGTTAACCCGCCGGTTTAACCCCGCGTTGAAACATTGTTTGATTGCAAATGGTCTCGTGTCAACACAGTCAGATCCACATGAGGGCTTTGTTCAAACATTGCTTGTCAATACACGATCTGCTGCATTACCTCTGGCCAGACTAACTTTACACAAACTCTGAATTTAAATTTAAAACAAACCAGGCTTTTGAAAACTGTTGATCAACCGTCGTTTGGTATTAGAAGTGTTTGAACTCACTAACGATTCAAATTTGTTATTGTTTGAATGAGTTAAGTTTGACATGTTTAAATAGTGCCAAACATTGGTACAAACAATTCTTCGTCACTGACCTTTGAAAATGTATTTTCGGCGAGATTGAATTCAGGATATTGCTACTAAACTACTTCGTTAGTAATTAGAAGTTTGGTGAAGTAGCGGGCCGTCTAAATGATTTACGTTTCAAATTACCCAAAGTTTCGATGCAAGTTTACTGAATGCATTGAAAACGTGTATGGTATATCTTGATGAAGTTCTAATAAATTGTGGGTCTCTAAAATCCAACAAAGTCCCAACATTGACAAATCTATTTAAGTAAAAACACGTACTGTATTAGTATTAAACACGTAACAAGTATAAAAAACACGTTTTAATCGAAAGAAAACCTTTTAGAAACTACCAAAAATAATCGGAATTTCAAATTTGAAGAACACTTTGATTTTTAAAACTTAAAGAGTCTGGTTGTTTGGAGAAAGCGTCTACGACTTTAAAGTGAAGCAGATCCTATATTATTTTGAATTGTTCATTTTTTCTAATTTTCTATACTTTACAAAATACATTTTTTGAACAAACAAAAATTATAATAAACTTAGACAGAACTGATGTATCCATTCTTGAAATATTGTTGAATGATCTCACCCTAAATATTGTTTTGATCATACTGTTGTACATTAATTTGTTATTAATGTGATTATGTCGAGTGATCTGTTGTTATATTTTATTGTTTCCACCTACAACTAGTTTTGGTGGCTGTTATTATTAATTTGTATTCTTATTCTTTACAAAAAGTATAGTGAACACTATTTTATGTATAAAAATAAAATATTAGGTCTCCAATATCTGTTGGACACAGAATATGTTTCCTGTTACAACTTAGTTCTTGTGTAAATTGTAACCAGTTACATATTTTGATTTTAAGAACATTTGCTTTGGAAAAAGAAGATATTCATGCCGTCTTCTTGGTAAGACCCAGACCCGGGATGGTGAAACGTGCACCAATCCTGACCTCAGTAACAAGTTTTGAACATTTTTTCAAAACTGCATACGCATATGTATATATTTGTGTACTCTCTACAGGATTTCTCTCACATTTTGTATCTGATTTTCATGATATTTGATCCAAACGTTCCTTTTGTAAATATCTCGGTCAAGTTTGTTAGCCAGCAAAATCGTACTACCGAAAGTACCCTTTTGGGAGGGAGTTTTTAACAACAGCTCAAAAAGGTCGTTTAAATGATCTAAAAACAGTAAATTTCATCAGATTTTGATGGAGTTTCTAATAAATATGTATTTTAACAGTAGCCATCAAAATAACATAAATTATAAAAATCCACCAAGTCGTTTCAAAATGGCGGATAAAAAGTTATTTTTGGCCCTAACAGCGTTATGAGTTGTCCAAATTTATTGAAATTTAAAACAATTTTTCATTCAAGATACGTAGTAAAATCTCGTAGCCTGCAGTAAAATCTCACGTAAGCCTGAAGCGAGGTTGTGAGCGTAGAGAACAGCCTCGTAACTCCTGTGGTAACGAAAAATTCGCTTCAGTCATGCCAGCGGTGCTTTATCGCTTAGCTGCGTGTCGGCCTGGTTTTATTTCCATGATATATTTAAGGCATAGGTACAGTTTATTTTATTTAATTACACTTTTTAGTTTTGAGTAAAGATATAATGAAATGTATTACGCGGAAGTACAAAGTGGCACAGGTTAATCTGTGCCTCTTAAAATCCCTGTAACTTCGACGAAAATCCCCGTTACTCGCCAAAGTTACTGTTTGGTGTGCTATTGCCAGCTTTGGTGTTATTGGACCCACTGGCGTATTGATAACTTGAATGATTCATTACTGATTCATAACTTCTAAATTAGGTGTCCTAAGAAAAAAGCCAATGCTGAACATTCCACTCTGCCAGTTTATCTAAAATTGCATAAAATTACCTTCGAAATGACAACCAACAACGTTGCCAACACAACTAATAACAATTTGACAGCTGTTAAAATTAGACTAATTAATCTGTGTCACCCTGTATAATCAAACAACGAGCTGGCGTAATTCATATAAAAGTCACTATAATTTTCAATTGTCTCTGGTTTCAAAACGCGTGTGTCAAGATTATGAGATAGCAGAAAATATAATAGTTCGAAACTAACGCCTAGTAGCGCATTCCGGTAATAAACAAAGGAATTGTGAAATTTCACTTCATTATTTCATAAGAACTGTGTCGAACTAGCCACTTGTACCGTTCAAACACTGTCCAATCGTGTGGTACCACAGGGCCCAAACATGGACTTTCTATGATTAAAAATAATTACACTCTATTATACGAAAAAAGAAAACAAGAGCTGATGCTCCAAATAAAAATTGAACTTTTGAAATGGTAACGTTTAAATTATGTGAAACTTAATTGTAACTAATATCGTTTCTGAATTTTGTAACTATTTTCGAAGTCCTTTAAGGTATTCCTAAGGTAAAAGTGTAACATTTATCGAATGCACTAGATTGGGTAAACCTTTATACACAAAAGGTTTTGGACTGTTATCATCAGTAAAAACCATGTAGACACTCGCGTGAATGAATACAAGTGATGCAAGGGAACAAGCGTGGTGAAAAATGGGACTGCTTTAACAATAAAACTCTACATAAAAGACCAATTTATATGCAAGACTCGATTTGGGACCCGTCGCGACCTCGCTACATTCATACCGTGTATTAAACTTATATTTATATAAAGTCATTTACTTATTACCCTTGTTTTGTTAAAGTTGATTATAATTGATGAACTCTTTATATATTTTGTTAGTCGTATTTAAAATGCACTAATATAATATATATAAATATATATATATGTACTAAAATATATATTATATTAAATATAAAATATTGCAAATATTATTTATTTATATATATATATGTATGAATATATTTGTATATATATAAATATTGCAAAATGTGTTAGTCAAATTATTTTGCTTATAACTTGCTGTGAAGATTTTCAGAGTAACAAATATCCAAAGGAAAGATGTAAACAATAAGATGATACAGCTATTTGTTTTGAGTAATAATTTACATTTCTCAGAAACAAGCGATTATAATTATAAGAAAATATAATGAAACATAGAAGTACCTATACATAAAAATTTTAATTTCACTTAACTAACTACATGTATGTGTTACCATGAAGTTTCTAGAATTCTCAGCAGCTAAAACAAACTTAACGTATTCACGTACAGTTCATTGTGAATAACAGGAGAATTATGAATAATAAATAGTAATATGTTATACGAGGGTCATCCAGAAAGTAAGAACGATTGCGCATCACGCACCGCGCACACCCTCACCACACTACGGCGCGTGCAGCTGCTAGCTACATTCTTCCTCTTCAGTTTTAGTGTAAGTTCCGTGCTGTGTGATTACGCGTTTCGTGTCCACAGTGATTAATAATGGCATTGACAATTGAAAAACTCCGCCAAATATAAAGTGTGAAATTTAAACACTCGAACAGTAACGGAAACTTTTTGGATCGAAGGGCTTAATACATGTCGATTTATCCCAAGTAGAAAAGACTACAGCCCTGTCTTGGTGCCGAGTAATTATCACTTATTCCCATGTTTTTGGTGAAAAACAGTTTGCTAACGATAAGGAACTCAAAATAAGTACTGGCTCATGTTTTGGCGGCAAATGAGTGGAACATGGGTATGGAAAAACTGGTCCCACGTTAAAACCAGTGTCTTAAAATCCATTGCGTTTTCGTAGAAATGTAGAGAAGGTTCTATGCATTTTGTAAAAAAAGTTTTGTGTTGATATCTTTTTTTGACCATGCCAAAACGTTCTTTACTTTCTGGATGACCCTCGTAATTACATATTATTACCGTATAAATAATAATGTCATTATTTTTTACAAAAACTATCTTATAGTTATAAGTTTTAAGAACTTTTCATTCAACATAATCTGTCATCTTAAACTTATGGGGGTCTCATGATGTAAAGCTAAAGTTTCCTAGGAAGCGTCATAACTAGCATGTGTGTAATGTACTAATATAACGGTGAACTTTTATTTTTAATGCCATCATCTAGAAGTGGCCACCGCTCTCTAGGAAAACACTCCCATATGATTAAATTCAAACCAAAAAGGCTCACTGTCATATAACGGCCTTCACCACTGTCGCATAGCGTTCACCAGTTCCTAGCAAACCATAGCTTTATATTTATAAACAATCGTTTATATTACTCTTACTAAGCCAACTAGTAATGTTTATTTCAATACAACCAATTAAACCAAACACATTAATCATGTAGACGCTTTTTAAACTCAACGTAAATACGAATATGGATTTTAGTTGTACACCTTTTAATGTTAAATAATGTCAGACTTGTCAAACAAGAAACACACGATAAGCACACAACACTTTGTTTACGTCAGCTAATGTGGTTTGCTGAAACAGGTTGTACAAACATTGATTTTAAATTTGGGCACATTTGCAAGCGGCTGATTATCCATAATGAAATGTAATCAGATTTAGAACCCTAAAATCAAGCTGGTCACGTGTCAATACAGTTGAATTTACATGAGGGCTTTATTCAAACGTTGCTTGTCATTTAAAGTGCTGTGCAGTGACTTTTCTATACCTATGAGCAAAATTTGTATTCCTGGGACCTCCGGAATAAACTCTGGTAAAACTTTAACTATCAACTAGCAATTCGACAGATTGTTAATATAAGATAGCATTCACAATTTAATCAATTTACTAGTAGTTTTGAGAAATAACTCGAAACTAGAGTAGTCCCGGAGCACGGTTTTAGATAATATTGAATTACACCTAGTTACTTGTACGCAACTTGTTCCTACATGAGGTTTTATGATGAAATGTCATGGAACGTTTTCGGTGGGAAATTTAAATTTGACGGTTACAAAAATTCGATCTTACTCATAGGTGTGCTGGTATTTGTAAACATGACCGACAACTAAAAACAGCACCTTGAACTAATTGGAGCAGACTACCTGCATCGTGTGAACTGAAGCTAGTGTCGAAATGGCATGTTCACTTCCCTTGATTCCATTAAGGTCGTTCATAATCCAGGTTGCCTGCTTTAGAAAACCTAGGCTTCCTAAGTGGGGAAAACACGGATTTACAGAAGCATTTCAATTTGATGTTAATAGTTTTCAAACAACAACAATATCAATGTTTCTCGTACTTCCATTAACTTTGTGGTATTCATTACTATTAAAGCATATTGTACTTATGAACAACATTAGGAATTTTCAAAAAGGCATGTTTCCCTCAGCATCATCATTTTATTAATTTGTACTGATGATACGGAGGCGAAACATTAAAACTATCACGGTTTAAAAGTACAATACTGTACGTTTTCTGTTCACAACAACAATATCATTAAGGCTTAAACATGGTTGACCGGATGTGTGCGCAATTTTATTTTTAAATTGTACGTTTGAGTGGCTACATGAGCACGTTCTTCTTGCTAGTAGTTACATTGATGATATAACATCAGGCTATGAGCAGATGGTTGTTACCACAGTAAGGTTCAGTCGTTATGTAACAGTATAAGCAATATCTATGCAAATGATTAAGTCCTTTAGTGTCAGCATATATCTTGAGTGTCTACTTCAATGATAATGAAACCTAAGCGACACTAAAACATTCTCAACGTAATATACTCATGGTTCGTTTGTATCCTTGTTTGAAAACTAAGTAGTTCCTCTTATTTAACTTATTTTCAATAAAATTTCGAATTTATTCACTTTTAAACAAACAACCTATTTGCATACAACCTTTATCCGTTTCACTAGATAGTGATGCCATAGTTGTCGTCAAACTGAAACACGTTCGACGACAACGCTATTTCTATGTATTGCTATTTCTATGATAACCAAAATCATATATAAAAATTAATAGTATTTCCAAAACAAAATAAAACAGTATTTTGCTGAAAACCTTTCTTCAGCACATAAAAAAAAACACAAACAACAAATTTGATGGTTTTTTGTGTGTTTATTTTGTGTTTTTGTTTGTTTTGTTGTGTAAGTTTTTTGTTTTGTTAGTTTTTTGGCTGAAGAAAGGTAGTCCCAAACTGTATACAGTACTGTTTTATTTTTCGATTATAGCCTGAACGCGTTCAAGTTTTATAAAAATGGATAGTATTGTTAGAAAAGTGTTAATCGTTTCAATCACCTAGTTTTGAACTTTGCATTATAATAGAGATATAAGAAAGAACAATGCGAAGCGAGACATACCACTAACCTCACCTAGCCTAACAGAGCTGTTCTTATATTCATCAAACAAACACAACAATAAGAGTTCAATGCGTCCTTTACTCATCTTTCTGAGTAACTGTGAGTTTGATAACCTCACAGCCAAGGTAAAGTTAATGATCACAACCGTCAGTGAAGGGATAAAACATTGTCAGTTTTCGCTTTGGTACTTAGGGTTTGTGGCTATAATAATGCTGAGCACTTGCAGTAAAAGTGTATACGACACGTATATAGATAAAGTAAGCACTCAGTAACATCACCTAGTGTTGCATTTCTGGAGATCTTTGCGGTTATACAACTTAAGATATTCTGCAATTCCACTCTTAAAACTCAGTGGTTTATCTGTAATAACGTCCTTGAAGTTACACTCTAAGTTTAATTTAATATTTACAAAAAACGCGTGTTTTCATTTTTTAAACCGGTT
Organism: Matsumurasca onukii; assembly: GCA_018831715.1. Classification (NCBI taxonomy): domain Eukaryota; kingdom Metazoa; phylum Arthropoda; class Insecta; order Hemiptera; family Cicadellidae; genus Matsumurasca; species Matsumurasca onukii. The sequence goes on along the minus strand of CM032060.1, from coordinate 41,082,954 downwards.
GTATTAGACGTTTAAGCCGCTGTTCTAATTGTTAACATTTCAAATACCATTATTTCAGGAGTTAACGATCTTCAAAAGGAATCATTTTTGTGCGTTAAAAGAAATATTTTTTTTAGTAATACCTAGACATCCTTGCAAAGACATTTTTAAGAACAATATCGTTTTTACCTTACCATTAATATATACGACTACTCCTGTATACACATTTTCATACTATTCCTTAGAAAACTCTCACACAGTTACAGGTTACCTAGTCAAGCAACTACTTGGTTCATCAACACTGCACCCTCTTTCTCGAAAACATGTTTTATAATATAGTTGCCTTTCAACCTACAAATAGAAAGAAAACTATCTATTTCCAAATCCAAAGTCAAATTTACATTAAGGGTTTATGCCGTTTAAAGTACAGAGTTATTTTGAAATAAATTTGGTAGTTTTTGGGCTTAAAAACATTAGTAATAGTCAATAATATAATTATCATGTTGACATGTAGAAATGCACTTATTTACATATGGCAATACATCAGTTGACTTTGATCAGAGCACCCTACTGACTGTTATACAATTGCAAAAGCTGTCTGAGCAGCCATATAACAGCCTGCTTAGTAGTCTGTTTCAGCAGCTATTGCACTAAGTCTAACGTATAGACAGCAGCATGGTAGGAAGTGTTACTGTTTCAAGTACTTGAGGGTCAAAGTATACCACAAGTTTCGCAATATCCACACAACTTCCAGCTTACACTTTACAAGTTGACACAACCCAACCAAACACTACCCAGCTGCTTATCTATTTATCATACAAACTGTGTAATAACAGTTATTAGGTAAATAAGTATATTTTTCTTTGATCAAAGCTGAGTGAGAGTTTTTATTTTTTAGCCTGTGATTGGAGTTTGTATTGTTAAATTCGCCTAGATAAAAGTAAATTTAACAGCAGCTATTGAATTATTTATATTTTCTGATTTATCCTCTGAAAGACTTTCTTACAGCAGGATACCTTTTGTACTTTAAACGATTTTCTACAGATTAGTCAGGCAACTGTATAAACGAGCCCTAAATCATATACTTGCCTATATTGATTCCGGAATCTAAGTTTGTACAGAACATAACGATGTTGAAATAAAGGATGCAATAAATCAGGCTGAAGGCTCTAGATCCTGACTCCATTGAGCAGCTTACTTTGCTGTCCTGATACCTCGTGTAATCCTGGCCGAGACCACTTCATTGGTTTCTCACCACATCTTTCCTCTATTCCATAGGTCCTGGAAGCAAACCTTGCACTTTCAAAACATGAATAGCATGTGCAATATAACAAGTGATCCTTGCTAAATACTATTTACACACTGAATTTATTACCAAGTATACTATAATTGTGTGTAGTATACATTTAGGCCGGAAGTAGGGTTTAACATTAGCGTTTCTTTTTAAGATAATCTAGTCCTTTCATTTTGGACTGGTGATTATTTTCAAGCGTGATCGTATCTTTAAAAATGCATTAAGAGACCAAATTTTGCAAGTGGTCATCCTAACACGTGACTTTATAGATTGTACTCTTATTTCATGACAAAATCAAGCAACGAACTGAAACAGAACCAATACAACTGGAAACTAATACGATTAACTACGAGATTTCGAACTTTCTAAAGTTGGCAAACATTCTGTTATTGAAAGGTTGTATAACCTAAATGACTCTAAGGTTAACCAAGTAATAGTTGAAATGCTATTGCAGTAAGAATTAAGTGATTTCTTTTTGTTTTGATCATAACACAATATTCACTATCGTGTGTTTTACTTTTAATATTCTTATTAGGAGACTAGGTCTCAGAAAGACATATGTATGTTTATATTAGCCCTTTCTACCATACTTTAGGCACATTTTATAAACATTTTATACTCAGTATGAGGTCTTTAATTACGTACAATACTACTTAGTTGTAAAATTTAGTCAATTTCGTTGTACAATTGTATGTAGTCAACTATGAATGTATCACACATTTTATTTTCGTTGTTGGCCGTTGAAAGAGTAAGTAAAAAAATCTCGTATGTTAACTAGGCCTAAATCATTGAGTCAAAACATGTTTGAACAAGATTTTCCATGCAAAATTGTCAAAGTTTATTCTAATCGAGTTCAAATATTCAACTACTTCGTCAATCATTAATGAATTGATCAGATTCTGTCGACATACCAATTCTGTAACTGAACCATTCATCAACGTATTCACCATTTCAAACTGTCAATAACAGAGATCACCGCAAATCCGCAAATCAGTATATCACGCAACAAAACTTAGCCTAGCCTACACGAAATACTGTCGCTAAAGACATATGCACATTCGTTTTCAATATTTATGAACAGTTTTTGACCGTACAATAAAATACTGGTTTTTTATATTTGCTTAAATGTATATTTGTAATTAAAAGATAGCTAGTTTTGCAGTTAAGTCCATTTCACTGTTGAATAAGCGGGGTGTGGATAAATAAGTTGGCTAAGTAACCTCGGGGACCGCCCTATCACATATCATGTACGGTATGCAGTAATCTAGCTCAAAACAATGCTCTCTCTAGACATTTACACTTATTCGTAGGTAGTATTTACGTGCAGGTTTAATACGTGTTTAATACTCAACTGTTGAAAGACATGCAGTTCTGCAGGAAAGCCCACTTCACAAGCGTGTGTAAATGAGTTGTCGGGGAACGTCCAATCATGTAAAGGAACATGAAAAACTTACGCTTTACTAAGTCGAAAATACATACAAATGCATACATAACATTTTTCGAGGTTGAGTGGTAGAAAGGACTTTGTAGTCCTAACTTCGCCTCGTTAAACAAGACCTTTTTTTTACATACATAACGTAAATACAAAATGTATTACATACATACATACAAAATGCATACAAGCTGCCAGAATGTATGCATTACTAGAACCTGAAGTGATAAACTAAGACTTTCAAGTATCCGTAACTCTAAAAATAGATAACGTACAAGGTCCACCTTAAACTATCATGTGGGGGCCTTAATCTTTATTGAAAAAATCAACTCGTGAGTGAAATTTGGTTAAACAGTTTTGGAAAAAAACTATTTCGCAAATAGAGACATGTCAGCTTTTTCTTTTCATTCTTAACAGTAGGCCAATATTCGAGTTTTTTAGATAAACGCTTTCAAAAGCAAGATATCATCTTCAGGCTTGTTACAGAAAGTATTATGAAAGTATTCTTATAAGGAGTAGACATGATATTACTGCAGATAATAAACAATAGTACATAATTAGGAAAACATAAGGCAAATAATATAGATGGACCATAGACCAAAATAACCTACACATTATATTATATATATCTACCTATCTTTACCTACGCCCCATTTTTGCTCATCATTTGGCTTTAGCTAGATTTGCATGCTTATTTGTGAGTAATACGGATTTTGGTTTATTATCCTTTTTTAGCTGTTAAAATATAACAAGCTTTGCAGGAAAGCCCATTTCACAGATAGATGAGCGGAGTGTAGATAAATGAGTTGGCTTGGTAACCTCGGGGAACGCCCAATCATATAAATCTCATATCCTTGATGCAATCATCGAGCTCATAATATCACTGCTTAGCTCATTCAGCTCTGTCTACCAGACTAGCTAGACAGTATTCATGTACGTATCTCAACTGTTAGAGTTGCATTCTCAACTGCTGGATTTGCGTGGATATTTATTATTCTAACTATATTTGCGTACATATCATTTGATAATAGTGTCCTTATATATTAAGTTAATAAATGGTATCGTCGAAATAAACTATCCTGTTGTGAGGGCTTGTTGTGTAAGTGTACCGTTACGCTGTTGTATGTGTAATAAAGAAGTTTCTACAGGATAGCCCACTCTATTCATTAGAGAAAATTAGTGAGGAGACGATTGTATTACCGCCATCTTGTAAATAGTTTTATAAGTAATTGTATCTAGTATTATTTTTTGACTCAGTCTATCCAACAACTATTGGTCAATGACGTAGGCTACAAGTGTTTCAAGTAAGTTTAGTAGTACGTGTCATCGCAAACGCTTGGCAACGTAAGGCATGTTGTCAATGTAAATCAAACCATACTAAAGTTGACAAACAGGCGCAAACCGATTGATTAACGTAATTTTCAAATTCTTCAAACGAAACTTTAAAACTTTCAAAACTCAAAAGGACTAAAATGCAACAAAAAAGTTTCTTATTGAAAAAAGGCTAAAATGAGTGCGTATGGACAATCTTAGACTAAGCTATTTTTAAATACGATTTAGTCCCTTGCAACTGGGATCAGAAAGGAGTAGGAGGCAAAGAAAGTGTCAAAACTCATTATATGTTTCAAACTGATACACAGAACTCATTTAAACTTGGCAAAACTTGAATTTAATCAACCTTACGCAATTTTCTAAAGTTTCTTTGTCATTTTCAGTTCTCAAAAACAGTCAACGTATTATAAGTTTTAGCACGTTTGACCTAGTTTCGAGTAAAAGGTTATAAGACTTTGTGTGTGATCTATTACGCTCATGGAATGGTTAGAATAATGTACATATGTCACAGTACCTTTATTAGGAATGTGTTATTGTATAAATTCAATTTCAACTATCCAAATTATTTGGCTAAGGTAACACATGCTTTGAAACCACTTTTTCGTAGTTTTGTTGACACTATCAATGGCTAAAACTAATGAAATTTAATATGAGGTTTCGTGCTTTAAATTGTAATAACACTATTATGTTGACTCACTTTGCTCTCTTAAGTCTTAGGCCTGGATTTTCATACAGGTCATTCGTAAAACAAATATAATCAACTCTTTTCAGAAGACCTGAGCCTTGCGATTTGTTGTGAGCAGCTGTTGTCTATAAGAACTGACTAATGACGCAGCTAAGAACCGCCTTGTTCCACGTTACGAAATTGAGCTTTAATTGGATCCGCTGAGGCATTTACCATCTCAAGCTCGGATTTAATAATAACGTAGTATGGATCTAACCTAGTAAAACGATTAACCAGACTTAGCATAATTAATGTGAATGCGAATATGCTTTGTTATAAATGCAAAGGTAACAATGTTCGGCCCAAACTCGAAAAACTATCGTGAAAAGAAAGTCAGATATACAAGGGGGAAAATGTAGATAGGGTTTGGAATTTTCATTTACACCGATTTACATATCTAAGATGTTACATTGTGATAATGTTCGATAACAACGAAGGTCCGGTTTACTCATGAGCGACGAGGCCTTTCGTTTGAGATCTGTGTCAACAAGCAGAACTTTACACATTGGTATTGCAGAGAAGTTTTCCACAATGGTGCGGTAAGTGAAGTTTTAGTCATTGGGCCCTATTTGTTACGGACGGTATCAATAGGCCAAAGTTGATCTTTGCTTGGAAACTGAATACGTTTGTCTTCCCTTCCCTTTCTCAAAGTCACAAAGCAAGGCGAAACATTTGCTATCAACAAGATGGAGCAACGGTCTATACTGCAAAATTTTGTTTCCGATTAGCATTCCCTGAGAGAGTAATCTCTTGTTTTGGAGATATAGCCTAATTGGCTTCCATGGTCTTCTGATTTGGCATTTCCAGATTTTTTTCTTTTGGAAATTCTGATACCAACTTTAATAATAAACTTGATACAGTTTATGTTAATTTACCTGGAAATACAGAGTTGAAAAAACCATAAGAAGACAAATTCAAAGCAAGCAATTTCCTGGGAAATTATACAAAATACTGTGCAAAACTTCGTAGACAACGTCGTGGAAGGATATATTTTATCAGAAGGACGTCATCTACTCAATTAATTTTTTACTACATTTTTTTTGTAAAATGTTCGTGAAACTCCAAAGGTGTTGAACACATAATTGTATTAACTAAAATTTATATTATGTAAAATTTAAAACTTTGTGGCTTTTGAAATATATACTATTTAGCGGAAACATCCTGTACTAGCTAAATACACCCAAAACACCACTATGGATCATACAACGATTCGACGTTTTCGGTTTAGGATAAAGGACAAAACTACTTCAGAATATCTAAATCTACTATTGTTTTCAAACGGGCAAGAAAGTGAATTGGATCTTGTGACGCGTAAAAAAGGAAAGTTACAAGTAAAGCCCATATGTCGTAGTTGGCAAGCTGCCTCCCTTACGTTGTCAGGGTGTTTAGCTAAGCGCGCGACACATATTGGTAAATCTTCCGCACCATTTACCACATATCTTGTCGTGTAAAACTATTTTATTATGCCTCATAGTAAAGTAAACTACTATAGCTGACATATTGGCAATCAACAGAACCCCTATTAGGTTACATTTTTGACCCGATAATTCGTTTTGAAAAGAACAAATCCAAACCTTTTGAAGACTACTAATTGACTCAAGAAGACAAATTGACAACCTTCAAATTAGAAAAGAGAGATAATTTAAAATTTCAAACACACCAATTAGATCCGCATGAAAATTTAAAACCCCATTTGTATAATCTAGAATCTAAATTTATAATCTTATACCTAAATTATTTGTGTTAAAAGCATCCTTTACACTTGTGAAACTTATTTATAAAATAAGAAGATGTTTATTTATCAAATAAGTGTTCTTTATATGCATTGTTCATAAATGCAAATACTAGTACTTAGTAACTAGTAACTTATTAGCCTGACTATAAATTTCAAACAACGAATTGGAATTATAGCTAGACAGAAAAACGGTGAACCACTTATTATTATCAAGGCTTTAATAAATTTGTAAAATGTTAAGGCTGAAAATTGGACTCATGGACATAAAAACAAAGTAAAATTAAACAAAAATAGTTGCAAATTGATTCGTATAAAGACAATTTTTATGCAGACTACTAACTGTAAAATCAGCCTTCCAGCGTCGTTATGGCCTAAAACATGAGCTATATTATGCTTTAAATATGATGACCAGTGAAATGCATCGTAGTCAATTCCATGGAATACTGGAATTCGCTCTTCAAACTAAGAGAATACGTCTGACTCTACTTGATAGTATTCTGTACGACGGATGTTGATTTCTAGAGACAAAGAGGCTTACAAGTTTGTTGGATTGACGTTGAGCTTTACAGTGAGTGGCGTGTGTACAAATAAGTCTACAGGACTTACTGGACGTATTGTTTTCAATATACAGCGTTATTCTTATTGAAGAAACCCTTTCGGGATTGTAGATCTCTGAGATTGTGACATAAATCCGACGTTTACCTTCGGTGAATACTTACATGGTAATGGAACACTAGACTTGTAAGGTAGTTAAATAGCGTTCTATTTTTTTCTTTCAAAAAGCTAATGGGTTACGAAAAATATTAGGGTTAACTTAAAAGGAGAATAGTTAAATTTGTTTTGGAATGAAGTTAGGTCTACGTGTTGTATACATCATACAACATTATGTCACGGGAGGAGGATGTAACGTAATTGACGGTAATATTTATACTCCAAACAATTGGAAAAGGCAAATTTCTGGGAATTTAACTTAGTTAGGAGAAAACTACGGTTTTGTAAGCATAGAATCAAACTCAAAAAAAACTTCTGTCTTTGTGTGATTAGCAACAAAGAACTATTGTACCTTAGAGTGTAGTGACCGTTAAGAATTTTGTCTGTACGTGTAAAAACACAGTTCATGACATCACCCTTAGTTTTTGAAACCCGCAAGATTGTTTGTCGTATTTTTACGACAAAGCATCCATAGGGAGATGAGTAACCCTACAAAACAACAGAATTTGTTAATTTGTCACAGGGAGAGGAATGCAATTGGCAACAAATAGGTAGAACTTGTCATGCAAAAACCAGGTAAAAAATGTGACCTATATTTCAAGTATAAACAGTCAAACATTTTTATGGGTTTACTGCACTTTTTTTAATCAAAGACAGGTTAAGATTTACCCAAATAAAATATAACCTAAATAGGTGAACATGTACAACTGTAGTCGGTGAAACAGATAAAGTAGTTGAACACTGGAACTTATTAATGTATTACTTTGTTTTTATACAATGAGGTACTAATAAACAACTAGAGAGGTGCAGCTAACCTAGACCTTCGCTTTATAGTTAGATTTTTGAGTAATTTTGGAAACTACTGCTAAACAAACCTTGTATTTTCCGAGGGTTGGGTGCATTATGTTGTGACCGTGTTCAACAAAATGAAAATCTAGAAACATTTCCTTGTAACATTCTGTACTGAAGCCAGACAGCCTGTCTTGGATGTTGTAGAAACAGCAGTTGCATTTTTAGGAACCCGACACAAAATGAAAACTAAACTATATCAAAGTTATTGTCAATGTATACATCACACAATTACGTAAGAAGAAAAGAAAGTGGACTGAAAGTGAACACTCAACAGAAAATATCAATGGAGAGAATTACAGACTTGTCGTCGGTTTATTACTGCAAATAGGAACAGAACATCACTTTTAAGGAATGTTATTGTAGTGACCGTGTTCGTTTACTCACCCTAGAAAAAAAACTGCAAGTAATTCACTGTGTGTTGTATACATCATAAGACACATTATTGTCACAGAAAAGGAGAGGAGTAAGACTTGTCGTCGGTTTACTGCAAATAGGGGAACATGTCACGGAATGTTATTGTAGTGACCGTGTTCTGTACTCAACCCTGAAACTCAAAACTGCAAGTAAAAAAGTTCTGTGTGTTGTATACATCATACACATTCAAGAAATTGTCACAAGAGAAGAAAAAGAGATCCCTTGTCGTCGGTTTACTGCAAATACCGGGCACATTTAGTGAACATGTCACGGAATGTTATTGTACAAAAGTGACCGTGTTCTACTCGCCTAGAAACACCTGCAGAAGTAGTTTCTGTGTTGTAGCAAGAATACATCATACACATTATTGTCACAGGGAGAGAAAAGTAAACTTGTCGTCGGTTTACTGCAAATGGGAACAGAACATGTCACGAATGTTATTGTAGTGACCGTGTTCAAATGTACTCGCCCTAGAAACACTGCAAGTAGTTCTGTGTTGTATACATCATACACATTATTGTCACAGGGAGAGGAGTAGACTTGTCGTCGGTTTACTGCAAATAGAACAGAACATGTCGGAATGTTATTGTAGTGACCGTGTTCTTACTTTTTAGAAACACTGCAAGTAGTTTCTGTGTGTTGTATACATCATACACATTATTGTCACAGAGAGGAGTAACTTGTCGTCGGTTTACTGCAAATAGGGAACATGTCACGGAATGTTATTGTAGTGACCGTGTTCTGTACTCGCCCTAGAAACACTGCAAGTGTTTCTGTGTTGTGTATACAAAGTTTTCATACACATTATTGTCACAGGGAGAGGAGTAGACTTGTCGTCGGTTTACTGCAAATAGGGAACATGTCACGGAATGTTATTGTAGTGACCGTGTTCTGTACTCGCCCTAGAAACCCTGCAAGTAGTTTCTGTGTGTTGTATACATCATACACATTATTGTCACAGGGAGAGGAGTAGACTTGTCGTCGGTTTACTGCAAATAGGGAACATGTCACGGAATGTTATTGTAGTGACCGTGTTCTGTACTCGTCCTAGAAACCCTGCAAGTAAGTTCTGTGTGTTGTATACATCATACACATTATTGTCACAGGGAGAGGAGTAGACTTGTCGTCGGTTTTGCAAATAGGGAACATGTCACGGAATGTTATTGTAGTGACCGTGTTCTGTACTCGCCCTAGAAACCCTGCAAGTAGTTTCTGTGTGTTGTATACATCATACATTATTGTCACAGGGGAGGAGTAGACTTGTCGTCGGTTTACTGCAAATAGGGAACATGTCACGGAATGTTATTGTAGTGACCGTGTTCTGTACTCGCCCTAGAAACCCTGCAAGTAGTTCTGTGTGTTGTATACATCATACACATTATTGTCACAGGGAGAGGAGTAGACTTGTCGTCGGTTTACTGCAAATAGGGAACATGTCACGGAATGTTATTGTAGTGACCGTGTTCTGTACTCGCCCTAGAAACCCTGCAAGTAGTTTCTGTGTGTTGTATACATCATACACATTATTGTCACAGGAGAGGAGTAGACTTGTCGTCGGTTTACTGCAAATAGGGAACATGTCACGGAATGTTATTGAGTGACCGTGTTCTTACTCGCCCTAGAAACACTGCAAGTAGTTTCTGTGTGTGTATACATCATACACATTATTGTCCAGGGAGTGACTTTCTGTACTCAAATAGGGGAACATGTCCGGAATGTTAGAGTGACCGTGTTCTGTACTCGCCCTAGAAACCTGCAAGTAGTTTCTGTGTGTTGTATACATCATACACATTATTGTCACAGGAGAGGAGTACTTGTCGTCGGTTTTGCAAATAGGAACATGTCAGGGACGGAGATTGAGTACCGTGTTCTGACTCGCCCTGAAACCCTCAAGTAGTCTGTGTGGTACATTACATTATTGTCACAGGGAGAGAAACTTGTCGTCGGTTTAGCAAATAGGAACATGTCACGGAATGTTATTGTAGTGACCGTGTTCTGTACTACTCGCCCTGCAAGTAGTTTCTGTGTGTTGTATACATCATACACATTATTGTCACAGGGAGAGAGGAGTAGACTTGTCGTCGGTTTACTGCAAATAGGAACATGTCACGGAATGTTATTGTAGTTGTGTTTGTACTCGCCCTAGAAACTAGAAACACTGCAAGTAGTTTCTGTGTGTTGTGTATTGTCACAGGGAGAGGAGTAGACTTGTCGTCGGTTTACTGCAAATAGGGAACATGTCACGGAATGTTATTGTAGTGACCGTGTTCTGTACTCGCCCTAGAAACCCTCAAGTAGTAAGTTCTGTGTTGTATACACACACATTATTGTCACAGGGAGGAGTAGACTTGTCGTCGGTTTACTGCAAATAGGGAACATGTCACGGAATGTTATTGTAGTGACCGTGTTCTGTACTCGCCCTAGAAACCCTGCAAGTAGTTCTGTGTGTTGTATACATCATACACATTATTGTCACAGGGAGAGGAGTAGACTTGTCGTCGGTTTACTGCAAATAGGAACATGTCACGGAATGTTATTGTAGTGACCGTGTTCTGTACTCGCCCTAGAAACCCTGCAAGTAGTTCTGTGTGTTGTGTATAGCACACAGTGTCACAGGGGTGAATAGCACTTGTCAGGGGAGAGGAGTAGACTTGTCGTCGGTTTACTGCAAATAGGGAACATGTCACGGAATGTTATTGTAGTGACCGTGGTCGCCCTAGAAACCCTGCAAGTAGTTTCTGTGTGTTGTATACATCATACACTGCGAGGTTTACTGGGAACATGTCAGTTCTGTAAATTACCCTACATCATACACATTATTGTCACAGGGAGAGGAGTAGACGGTTTACTGCAAATATCTGTTATTGTAACCGTGTTCTGTACTCGCCCTAGAAACCCTGCAAGTAGTTCTGTGTGTTTATACATAAACATTATTGTCACAGGGAGAGGAGTAGACTTGTCGTCGGTTTACTGCAAATAGGGAACATGTCACGGAATGTTATTGTAGTGACCGTGTTCTGTACTCCCTAGAAACCCTGCAAGTATTTTCTGTGTGTTGTATACATCATACACATTATTGTCACAGGGAGAGGAGTAGACTTGTCGTCGGTTTACTGCAAATAGGGAACATGTCACGGAATGTTATTGCAGTGACCGTGTTCTGTACTCGCCCTAGAAACACTGCAAGTAGGTTCTGTGTGTGTATACATCACACATTATTGTCCAGGGAGAGGAGTGACTTTCTGTACTCAAATAGGCATGTCCGGAATGTTAGAGTGACCGTGTTCTGTACTCGCCCTAGAAACCTGCAAGTAGGTTCTGTGTGTTGTATACATCATACACATTATTGTCACAGGGAGAGGAGTAGACTTGTCGTCGGTTTACTGCAAATAGGGAACATGTCACGGAATGTTATTGTAGTGACCGTGTTCTGTACTCGCCCTAGAAACCCTGCAAGTAGTTTCTGTGTGTTGTATACATCATACACATTATTGTCACAGGGAGAGGAGTAGACTTGTCGTCGGTTTACTGCAAATAGGGAACATGTCACGGAATGTTATTGTAGTGACCGTGTTCTGTACTCGCCCCAGAAACCCTTTAAGTGGTTTGTGTGTGTTGTATACATCTCACACATATTGTTATAGTCGTTCTTATAGAGCACTACAATCTAAGGCCGAAAGCTGAAAAGTCTCTAAGAGCGCAATGAACACTGAACAGGCTCGTAACGCTGGTATTAGAAAACTGCGTTTACCTGCTCAATCCTTATACGCCTAATGTAGCGCACCCCTATTCAAAACAAATGGTTCATATTGCATATTTCTTTAATATAATGATGGCCGTACGCAGTCTTAAATTTTCTATGCGAGGGATATTTTGTCTCACAATTATTGTGAACAGAGATATTTCTTGTATCTAGACCTTCAATAAATACTCTGCAGATTAAAAGGTCCTAGCCAATAAAGTACAATGTTATACTTTATACTTTAAACAATACAAGTTTTGGAAATATACGCCTAGTTCTAGGATAGCTTACCTATTTTAAACTTCAGTTGTTTTCACTTACAAAATACACCATGTACTGTTGTAGTTGTAATATTACAATACAGGTTCTTGCTTTTTCTTAAACATAAAGGTTTACTTGAATGTACGCGTATCTAGGGCAAGGTAATTACAATAACGCATTCTGACATTTTCCTATTTGCAGTAAACATCAAGTTATCCACTTCCTATACTCAATAACACTGTTTTCTACTTCTATCAAACCAATCAACGTATCGACTTATAGCCATGGAATAATACCATGGTACTCCACAGGCTATATAATTTAAAGGTTATATCTGTCAGGTTTCTACTTTTAGTATGAAAAAATATTATATAACAAGGTAATTTTTTTTTATTTAAGAGGCGGTCGGTTTAGGCAATGTAAAATATCATACAAACCACATTTCAAACATTGTTCTTCAAACAAAATTAAAAATAATCGAAATTAGATCGCAAAAACAGAAAATGGGGATTTTGGTTTTACGATCTTATTTTGATTTTGTTTGAGCGTTACACTACGATTATTTAACTGATTTCCGTAGGATAAAATCTATATACTTAGAAGTTGTTCCTTAGCCGAAATGTCTTGTAGTAGCAAGGTTTGTAGTAGTGCTTATTTACTTGCGGTGAAAGTAAGTTTTAATAAAAAACTGAGGAGACAATTTCCACAGCTTTGGAAAGAAATATGACCAGCTGGTTCCCACGTTTAAATATCGTATTAGCCTCCTTAAATATAGTTTGAAAAATGTCCCATGTTAAATTTCATATCTGTTAAATGGATATACTAATATAGTTAATAAGGATAACTAAGGATAAAGCCCGTGTGGCCTCTATTCGCCCGCTTTTTAAAAAGACATTTTGGTGACAAATATGAGAGATATCTCTCAATTTTATCGTCATATAGAACGAAACGACCTTTAACAAATTGAAAAGCAGTTTTGGAATCATAACACATGACAAGAATGTTTAAAGATATAGGCTACATATGAAATTATATAAAACTTTGATGCTATCATAAAAATAATGTATACCTCTACTAATCATTAGTTTGATAACAACTCAATTCAGTCAGTTAACAGGTTAAGCTGTTTTCATTGTAAGAAACACATTCTTTTGAATTGGGTGTCGTTAGTTTTGTAGTTCTGTTAAATTACGCTTTTTTATTATACTTTATTATTTGTTTAAAACTTATTCGTTTTCAAGTTGTATTTAAATTTAAACATATCATTAAACACTATTTTCAGAAAAATATTTTTAATCTTTTATATGTTTTCGGTTTTAGAAAGTAATTTCGATTTAATTATTCAATCCAAATTTCTGCACTTTGACATTCAGAGCACTGGTCATAAAAATGCTGTTGTATAATTTACTAACCTATGTTTCCTTGGATATCGAAAGTATGAAGGTAAATTTTGTCTTGTTTAACAAGGCGAAGCTAGGACTACAAAGTCCTCTCTACCACTCAACCTCGACCTTTACCTAGCGTTACTGTTTGGTCACATTAAAATGTAAGTGGTGACTGCGGGGATAGTGTATAAAGGAACTTCGTCTAATTTAAAATAAACAAATGAAGATTTGTTTTGAATTATTGGAAATTCGCCGTAGCGCTCGTGGCTACGTGTCGGCTAAGTTTTTAACTCTGATTGTTGAAATCGTTTACTAGTAGGTCAGTGTACAACTAATCCAAGTTTCTCCGTCAGATATACTATCAACACGTTGACTGATGTTCTGCCAAGTACAGTCGGGTCAGTGGCAAAGTAGACCCCGCGGTGAGACACAAACCTCAAAGAGATGACTAACTCCGTGTTTACATGTTTGCCCTTCTGATCTTTGTAAAAGGGAGAACTCTTTCTCGTTTTTTGTTTATAATTCTGCTCAATAATTTTAAAGCTAACGTGTGTTTAAATAAAGATTTATACAACAACTATATATATTGATGTTACCATAAGCCCTCTTGAAAGACGCTTACAAGTATGCTCTAGTATAGTATATTACATTACTGAGTCAAAAAGTAAAGCTTTTATACCTGCCAAAGCGCACATCTAAGGTTGTTAAATGAGGATCAAAAAGACACTTTAAGAACGAATTGTGAGCTATGATTGTACCATAAATATTGTTGTTACTGTGCAAAAAAATCCGTAAATAAACGTTAAGATAAGATTGAACTTTATTGTAAAGTATAGACCATATCAAGTTCGACTTCCGTTTCATAGGCAATGGTCCGACCTATAATGTATATTTGATGAAATAGCTGTACTCTGTGTTCGGTTCGTTAGTTCTTTTGATTTGTCAGCAGTTAGTGCTTAATTTTAATGTTAGGTCGCTTATTTTCCAGATATTACATTTGATGCAGTTCAATAATTGATAGTCAGAATAGTTGTTTACATTATATTGTTTTACATTATTATGTTATACGAGTATTATGTTACATTATTTATTGTACATTATGTTGTTATGCAATATTGAAAACACCATTGGATTTTTTTATTGAAATGCTCCACTTTGGGATCTGGTAATGAAATATAGGGTATTATATCTCAATTTATCACTTTATTACGTGTTATGGAAACATATTTACTTATATGTTACAAATCTTACGGTTTACTTCAAAATTAAATACTAAGAGGCTTTTATAAGTAAAAGTGAGTGTATAATGTACTAAAAAAGGAAACAAGTGAAAGAAAATGGGTAGGGCAGAAACAAACTATAAAGTCAACGGATTAAATAGTTTGTTTTCCGTCTTACCCATTTTTTTCCTTTTTCCTGTCAAGCCTAATTAAATTTAATAGTTACCTCATTATATTTTTACACACAATTTCGAGTTTACTTGGGTATAACTTATAAATAAACCACGGAGGTCCAATTTTGTTCTTTAAGAGGGAAAGCCTACTGGAAACCAGGATGTATTATCAGGGCTTTAAGCGTAAGCCTCTAACCAATTTATGACGTAATGCCTGATCTCTTACAAATATCTACTACCTTGCTCTCTGAAAATAATAATACTATCCACGTTTAAAAGAGTTCTAGTTTTATAATATTAACGTAATTCAATGCAACTATCTAAGCAACTTTAGTACTTAGATCGCAATTACACAAATATTATTTCGATCAAAGTAAGAGACGACTTACAGCATACGATTACCAATCAGGAGTCTTAGTTTTGTCGTTTCTATTGCGTTTATTCCTTAAGAATCTGTTGTTTGTTTTTGCAATCGGAACAGGAAACAGAGTTTGCAATCAAGCTCAGCTCAAACCCTCTCTGCCTCTGAAGCCACAGATTAGACTCTTAATTACACAACTCCTCAGAGAATCACTCTGAATCCAAGACTTGTTACTTGGCTTTCAACAATCATGTGGGAACTTATTTTTAATTGTTTAAAATAAATGAATTATGTTTATAAATATCGAAATGTTGAACAAATTTAAAACTATTAAATAGGAAATACCCCTTGTTCATACTATCCACATAAAGACATGCAATTTTCTAGGTTATACACGGTTTTATATAGACAGTGATAATTATGTACATAAAGAGGAAAGACATGAGATCGCTATGATGTGTTCTTTGAAAGTCCTTAATACCAATAATATAACCGTACGATGATTTTTCTAGGAGAAATAAAAACACTTTAATTAATAGTCTTATGAGATCATTCTAATAAGGGAATTGCTGTATAACATGAGCCGTTCTTCACGCGCTATTCGCGTTGCCGTTGCATTTAAGTGGGCTGACATTTGGCTTTTACACGTTTAAATTTCAACCATGCCCAAACGAACTATTTAAGAGTGAAAACTACACTTGAGATTTTGTATACAAGTAGCATTTCTTGGTGTTGTCTTAAAGCACTTTCATCACTTTGTTTTTTTTCTCGTTGACCTCTTTCAGTTCAGAAAACAAAATGACAACAATAGAGTAGTCGAGTGTTGCGTGTAACCTCCTTGTCATTTTGGGTACGCAACATTTTTGTTTGCCATAAACAGGTAGACGAGATTTTATAAAGGTTTGAGAAGTGTTTTCTACGTGAATCCTTTTTGAAGACGTTGAAACATGGCTAAGTGCAGTCTTATGAAACGAATTAGACGACCCGGAGTGTGTGTACATAACGACAATAGATACAAACAATTTTGAAACTTAAAACACGTGATTGCTTTTTGTGTACTTCGCAATACAAGCAAACTCACAAACACAAATAAAATATCTGCTTATTATACTCTGATATGTACAACTTTGGTGATACACGACTAGTTTGATACCCTGTACTTTAGAAACTGTATTCCTGTTTTTGTTTATTTAATTATTGTATCATATTACGTTAAATAACAGCTAAATTGAATGCTAATGGAACATCTTCAATCAGAACTTTGACTCGTAAATAATTGATTTGGAGGTTTGTAATCAGAGGGACTAACTGAGTTAGCAATCAGTATCAGCAAATTGAACATCTCGGCCGCGTCAGTAAAGTCGATCAGCTGATACGTCACCAATAACTTTAGAGCTATCTATTCAATCACAGCTGTTGTTATAGTTTATATTTCAACTGCACCTAGCTGTAGAATATATTCTTAAGTAAAACTAGTTATTTGGTATTCAGTATTTTACAAAAATCTGTAATTTTGATAGTAGGAAACCCAAAAAAGATAGAGTCAAACTTACCAAATAATGAAGCTGACGTTTTTGGCAAGATGATTACTTAATAATTGCTAAACAGGACGTAACCTAAAATCTAATACAAATCAAAACATAATAATCAGAGTATTCATTCGTAAATCAAACTAGAAAATTGCGAAACAATGAGTTCCTTCCAATTTTGTTTATTGGATAGTGTCGAGCCTTTTAGAGGAATATTAAAATATGAGATATCAACAAATTAACAAACCACAATATTAAAATACCATTTAGGGTTACAACTTTAATAAATTTAAATTAGATTAAAATGGCTTATAAACCAAACATAGCAATGTAAGGGTTTTATGTAAAACCAGGTTTTATTTATTGGTGAATAAAATCAAGATGGAAATCAATTGAAAGATAAAACATTATAGTTTGAGATCCCTCAAACTTCAGTCCTCATCTGTTTTTGTATACGTGTATAGGCGTTAAACTATAGTTATAAAGCTGATCACTTGGGTTTATGGGTGTTATAAAAGTAAACGGTCATAGCCATTATGGTACATAATAAAATATAGTTAAATAGTAAAAGAATAAAATTTTAAATGAACTAAGTTGTAGCTGTATTCCAAATTCATCATAACATAAACGTTGAACATTTTACATGAATAGTTATTGGAGAAAAAATAATGAAACAATCATATGCATCAGTACAAAACTAGCTAAAAATTTAATATCAACCGGCAGTTATTATTTACTATTTTATAACCTAAAGACCTATCTCAATTACGGCTAGGTAATCAATTTAGGGTTATGAATAAAACACATGCATAATTTCTTGTAACAAAATTAAACAACAACCGATCTGATTATTTTATTTTTCAGATTCAATAAATCAAATAATAGTGGTTGCTGAATGCTCGAGGCTGAGGACAAGAGGAGCTATATTAGAGAACTCAGTCTGTGTAGTGACTGCCTCTGGCCATGCTTTGCAGTGCACTGTCATGTAGCCTTCTCTGTAATGTGTCCACACGAACATTATTGAAACTAGTATTTGTTACATCATGTGTTCTATTATTGTTATACGGGAGAATTCTCAAATTTTATATTATGGAATAAACCTTCAGTTGAGGAATCTTTCCGTAACCATACTAAATTCAATTAGTTGTTAAAGAAAGTTTCTTAATGTTTTAGTTTTAAATTATTTATTCATAGGTTTTACCCATTATTGATCACTCATTATTTGTTGTACTGATTAAAAATAATAAAAGAAAATAGACAGCATGTAACGAGCATTTACAAACTAGCCTCGAACCCCGTTTGCAGGGTTCTGTAATTAACAGTAATTTACAAAGGGACAAGTATAACGAAATATGATTTAAATTAGTTGATTTGTAGGTAATAATTCAATCGTGAACTGTTAAAAGTTATAAAACAATATAAACTATGTACAGTGACAGAACTAAGACAAGAAACTTAACTTTTCGAGTGAATTTTAGTTGATTTAAACATGGACAACGTAAATAAAAGCCCGATCTTACACTTCGCTATTAAGCACTGCAACCTGTATACGAGTATATAAAAATATACCATTTACTCTAATTTAGATTACTACTAAAAATATACCTATTACTCTAAGTTCATACGTGTCGTCAAATTCCCCGAATATGATTTCAAGTCTTACACAGAATCAGGAGTAGTAGAAAGTGAAAACTCATTAAATGTTTGAAACTGACACCAGAAGTTCATTAAAACTTGGTCAACACTCAATAAACTTGCTGAACTCGATAAGCGGTGTGCATTTGACGGAAATATTTGACGCCAAAAAATCCAAAAGTGATAAAACTACAACATTTTTGTTACTTAAATCACTAGGTGCCAGGTTTTAAATATTTAGACCGATCGACTATTTTAACTAGCCTTTAAACATGGTAGAGGCCAAACTGGGAGGACGCTTTTTTGAAGAATATTTAGGGCTACGCGCTTAACCTATTTACGTAATTATTTGACAACGGTATCATGAAAGGTTTAGTGTATAGAAATGTTTTCTGCTTGCAAGTTTACGTCCTGTTTGGGTTTGGATCAGCAGAAACACGAGCATTTTACGAGCTGACCAGGGACGCCAGAAACACTTTAAACCCAGCACCTCACTTAACCATATAACGTGTCCCCAGAATTAACAGTTTTTAATAAGGATTAATTTAAATGCGTTTATTGATGTAATCTATATAAATAAAATAAAGCATTTGTCAGTAAATTGCAATGAATCCGTCGGTGTTTGGTTATTTGGCATCTATATACCTAATCTATCTACCATAACATTGTCTTTGGTGAAGTATTCGGGTGGCCAATCATAAAGTCGAATACTACCGAGGAGATTTTCAAGGTAAGACACCATTCTGCAGGTGAAAAGCAGTTGGTAATGAGTCATTTGCATGTTTACTGAATATGATTTGTATAGCCACTCCAATCTGCAGCTCCTCCAATCTCCTCAATCCTGTTCGCATTTGAAAATGCTTCCACTTATACCTGGCTTGAGCATGTAGTCTTCTAACCATTTACACTGTCCAAGTGTGTTCCTCAGTACATGAGAGTTTTAAAGATAATCTTGGATAAAGTACCAACACAGCACGCTTTAAGAGCTAAGGCAGGTCAGTGGTAACTAAATTGTAACAGGTTTGCATGAGTTTGCCTAATAAAGCTGTTCTCTGTCAATAAAACTACTTTCAATCAATCTGCAAAACTTGGAACGACAAGCTCAACTATTAGTTAAAACAATTATAAGGTTGTAGGCATTCGTTCCTGGTTAATAGCTACCTAAAACACGGTAGATCAGAGGAATGGATCTATCAACAAATCATTATCATAACGTACGTTGTTTAGTTTAAATAGTTTCTTCACCTTAGCATTAAAAATAGATTAAGCCATTTTACACACGTAGCTATTACTTATGTTATTTAGTTAAAATTAAATTTATTTTATAATTTGCTCAAGAAAAAAAAATACTTAGATTACTTCTAGTATAGAAAGGAAAAATTAATGTCTTACTCGTATTCAAGTTTTGAGTAATACGTAGACATTTATCCATAGTACATAGGGAGCACAACAAGATGAATCAACAAGTTGATAATATAACGATGAAAATGATCCGCAATATTAGTTTAAACTCTTAAACAATTTATTTATGTGTTTAATTATGAATTCTAGCTAATACCTTATATTTACATTCAATAGATTAGTAAACTTGAAACTTGATTACTAGATATTAGCTAAAAAAGGCAATATATTCACGTAACCAGTCTAAGCATGAACCAAAGATACGAATGAACACGAGTTATGTTAATGAAAAATCCACGATTTTTGAACAAAATATATGTTGTGTAATTATTATATAACATTAATCATAAACGCCACTGAAACAGTTGTATCCTGTGTAAAGTGGTCTGCACAGTACAACTGGTGTACAGAAGGTGAAGGGAAACCACAGGCCGTGTAATGAGTGCGGGTTGCGGTGATCGCTTTAGTTACACCGCGGCTTATTAGGCCTACTTTATTGTTCCAACGTATAGGCTATAAATCTGTGTTAGCCGTTGGTAAGGGATTTCAGTGACCTATTGTACATTAATGGACTGGAATAGTACGAAAAAAGGTTTATGTGTTAAGGTTTACTTGTACAAGTTACAACTGTGTTTCAAGTCGCTCTAATATTTCTATCGTCATCATTTTTCTTTTTTTTTAACTTTTAGTCAAAAGACAATATGGCGTGTGAACTTGAAACTTTGCATCTATCTATTGACAAGACACACCAAACATAAAACACGAAGAAAATGGCACCTTTACAATTAGCAAAGGGTTTTGAGTGAAATCAACGTGGTTTCCAGCTTTATTTAGTCCCAGGCACAACATATTTAATTACCTGATGAGAGTTTTGAAACAGTCCGTAACAGCATTGTATGATAGGTGAAGTCCTTGTTGAACTTGTTGAGGCCCTGCTGGAAGCCTTCCATCTCGACAACACTCCACCGAGTCACTAAACGTGTAGTCGAACGAGAGCAGGGGTTGCCGGAAGGCAGGGACCGGATGGACTGCATCAGCTTCAACATGGCCTCCTGCGATCAGAAATTCCAAGCAGTGTGGATTTTGCTTGACAATTCACTCCAATTTGCTCTTAACCTGTTTTAGAGTCTAAAATGAAAGAATTGTTTACTTTTATCACTGTAACTTTAGGTTGCACATAAGTTTTTAGTAATGAATACCACAAAGTAAATGGATATAGCACGATGAACATTGTTCTATATAGAGGTATTGGCACGACTTGGATGATTGATTTAATATCGTTAGCCGGGTCGTTCCATTTCAGTTATTGTTGGGTTGCTTCAAATTTGGAATAAACTATCGTTCGGTGGTAGCCGCAATTTCTTACCTCTGCAGCGTAAATTTAGAAAAGTAAAGAGAATTTAAATATTTAGGCACTGCAGACACACGCTATGGCTGATCGTGGAATTTATCCTGAGGCCAGTCTACCTAGCAAAACTCAATCTACCTAAACTAGGTCAGTAATTATAGCGTGTTAAAAGGCCGAGACAATTAAATGACACTAAGAAACAAGGTTCTAACAAAGATGTGAAAAAAATGGAATAGTGACTGGGCAGCGTTAAAATATTATAGAACGTCTAATAAAACACTTGGATGTATCATTTTACGTCGTCAGGATGCGTGTCCCGTCGGTGATTTAACTGTCGGGTGTCGGTCTCCCTTCGTTCGAAAAAAAAGGCAGAGGCGCCTCTGGTGGCCCTCAGATCAAATTGTACTAGCTTTTAAGGTGTTAATGTCGTATAGTACAAGTGGTTTGATGGTATGAATGAAAATTGACAGTCGTTTCCATCTCACAAGTTACTACTAATACTTTCCCAAGGCGGGGAGGTGAAGCTGAACTTAGTTAGTGAGAGATGTCAGCTACCGCTATTTCAACTTGTGGTTCGGTGAAATAAGGAGCAAGCAGTAAGGTTATATACTCGATTAGATATATATTAAACATATACACAGTAGTACCATATAACATATAACATAACTATGATGCTCGTTAAGTATAATGTATGTGAGTACGTGAGGGAATCCATATTGCTATTAAAAACACATTCTTGAAATGAACCTTACTTGCCAGCTACGGCCTTTTCAACTATATCGTAAGCAGTAAGGTTATATGTACAAGGGTAGATGTATAGAACAGATATACTCGTACAGCAGTATATGATGCTCTCCAGGTATAATATATGTGAGTACGTGAGTGAATTTGCATTGATATTAAACACATTCTTGAGATGAATTTCTCCCATGTGCCAGCCACTGCTCTTTAACTTTGTGTAGCATTAGCAATGTTTTTAAAAGGTCATATACCAATGTAGATAGATGGAGCAGATTATCAACATTGTATGACTCCTTTCTGGTAAATCACATACTAAATTCTGAAATCTGCCGAATGGTGGATAAACTAGATAACAGCAAACTTACAGAAAGTATTAATGTAGGACCAAACACATGGATCGTTTAGTGGATTACATGAACAGTGTTGGGACAACGCCTAAAGCTGTAAGCCGAGCTGTTTCTCTTTTTGCCGTTCTGGCCCATAACTCTGCCAGTTGTGTTGATCTCAGTCATTTATTGCAAAACACCAACGCAGTTCACGTTCCGTTCCTTTACTTTTGTATTGCTGTGTTTTATGTTCTAAAAACGAATCATAAAACGTCAAACAACTCTTTAGTTTTTCTGCTTGAATTGTCTATCAAAATAGATAGGGGATCACAACCGAACCTATATCTACCACATCTCTTGTTCAATATTCACACAACGAATTGAATTTAAAAACGCAGTGCATAAATTTGAATGACTATGAAAAGCTATTTTCCTTGTTTTTGCCGTCATTAAAATTCATTCCATGCACTTTTTATATTTAATCCATTTTGAGAATAATGAGCAAGAGATGTGATGGATATATGTTTGATTGGGATCGCCTATGTGTTCGTAATTTGTTAGATATTTTAAGCAGTAAAATTAAACAGCTGTTTAGACATTTTCCGAGAAGTTATTAGAATTTCAAACAACAATACAAAAGTAAAGCAGAAATGGAGCTTGAACCGCATTTGTGTTTTGCAATACATCTCACATCAACACATCTCATTTTTTCAAAGGAAGTTTGATACAAATCTTTACGGTATTGACAAGTGGGAGACCCGGGTTCTAGTCCCGGTTCGGTCCAAACATTTTGTCTTCAATTTTATTTAGTAATAAATTAGCTATTTAGCGTTTAGACAAATTAAGATCTGTATTAAGTCATTTGACAAGTTTTAAAATTAAGTTTGAAATAATTCCAGCGTATTTATTTTAAACTCACTATTTGACAGTCATATGTTTCAAATAAACATTCAGATTTAAGTACTTCTCTAAATTTGAAGGCATAAATAATTAGGTCGGATGGTGTGGTGGTCAGCATAACCACCCGGCAAGCGGGAGATTGGGTTCAAGTCCCGGTTCGGTCCAAACATCTTTGTCTTCAAATGTCTTTAGTAATGTTATTGTATTAATTTATGCATGGAATAAAGAAATTTCATTGTATTAAGTTTTATACGCTTATCTCTCTTTTTAATCTGCAGTTCTTTAAACGTAGTGCGCTTTGCAGTTTGGTATTAACCACTTCCTACTTTGCCGCAGCACACGGCAAAGATAACATACATTGTGCTGTTTTAGCGTTCTTTGCTAATGGGATGAACTAGCGTGTCTAGACGACACAATAAGACAACGAACTTCATGCTCTCAGGAGACAATGCGCTATGCGGTGTGGTATTAACCACTTCCTACTTTGCCGCAGCACACGGCAGAGATAACATACATTGTGCTGTTTTAGCATTCTTTGCTAATGGGATGAACTAGCGTGTTTAGACGACACAATAAGACAACTATACTTCATGCTCTTGCGCTATGCGGTGTGGTATAAGTATAAACCACTTCCTACTTCTTTGCCGCAGCACGGCAAAGATAACATACGATACATTGTGCAACGTTCTTTGCTAATGGGATGAACTAGCGTGTTTAGACGACACAATAAGACAACTATACTTCATGCTCTCAGCAGACAATGCACTATGCGGTGTGGTATAATTCCGTATAAACCACTTCCTACTTTGCCGCAGCACACGGCAAAGATAACATACATTGTGCTGTTTTAGCGTTCTTTGCTAATGGGATGAACTAGCGTGTTTAGACGACACAATAAGACAATACTTCATGCTCTCAGCAGACAATGCGCTATGCGGTGTGGTATAAACCACTTCCTACTTTGCCGCAGCACACGGCAGAGATAACATACATTGTGCTATTTTAGCGTTCTTTGCTAATGGGATGAACTAGCGTGTTTAGACGACACAATAAGACAACGCACTTCATGCTCTCAGCAGACAATGCGCTATGCGGTGTGGTATAAACCACTTCCTACTTTGCCGCAGCACACGGCAGAGATAACATACATTGTGCTGTTTTAGCGTTCTTAGCTAGTGAGATGAATTAGCTTGTTTAGACGACACTAGCATACTTCATATTCTCTAGAAACGACACAATAAGACAACTATGCCTGCACCACTTCATGCCCAGCTCCCAGCAGACAGTGCGCTATGCGGTGTAATAAAACCACTTCCTACTTTGCCACAGCACACTGCAGAGATTATAAACTGTTATTTCACTCTCTTAGCGTGCTTTGTTAATAAGGTAAATTACCGTGGTAAGGCGACACACTGTTGCCAGCAGTAAACTATTGCCAAATTATTCGTCAAATGTTTAGAACGAGGCGAAACAACGAATAGTTGCCTAAGTCAACTGAAGTGTACCAATTACACATTCATACTTGGGACTAGGCGCAACTATGAATACTGGGGCTCGGCTGTATTTACTTCCACTCGCCTCCTTTAACTCGCGCCAAAAACCGACAAAAGCGAAGCCCAGGCCAACATGAATCATGGCAAGGTGAACAACTATCCTATGACAGTGCGCTATGCGATTTGTTATAATACCACTTTCTACTTTGCCGCAGCTCGCCGCAGAGATCATGAACTGTTGTTGCACTCTTTGATCGTGCTAGATGTTAGTTGCTACTTTTTTCGACAAAGGTTTGGTTTTGTACAGATTAGACAAGTATATAAACGCCCCTTAAACAAGTGATGCAATATAAGTTTTAAATACTTGTAAAATGACAAGGTCAAGACGTGTATACTTTGAAAGTGTACCTAGATGTGCTACATTATCTAGAATGAAGGCCTAATCATGAAAACTCCACTAAATACGTACAGTTCTGTAATGCAGTACGAACCTTATCCTCAATCCAGATTAATGTTTGCATTGAATTCCGTTGCCTAAACACAGACCTACTCTAGATGCTAAATACGCACTTGGTATTCTGTGAGCTCTAGTTCCCACTCACATGTTTGATCTATGTGTCCGACCATTTGGTTGTGTAAATCAAAGGTGATAGATCAAAGTGCGTACAGGAGTATATTTAACGCACAGAGTTCAAGATATGTTGTAACAAAAGTTGTTTACAAGTCATAAAACACTTAATAATAGCAAAAGATTCAAGTGTCATAAAACCTTACTGCCATAAGGAAATAACCATAGAGAATTTTAAAACAAAGCAATACGAATAGAGTTAGTACGGAGGTTAATACGAATATAGTTAATCTATAATGAAAGTAATTTTGGATGCAGTTAATAACTTAAAAATTTACGAATTAAAACCATTGAGATCTGTAAAATTAGAGTTTTTTATTGAGTGGAAACACATAAAAGTAAGATAGGAAGCCATAACACAAACTTATAACATTATTTCCTTGATGTTGATTCAGACCTGTACTACAGTACATACAAGAGGCACAACTTTGTTTCTAAATTCACCAAAACGTTACTTACCAGACTTTAATTATATGTTTTCTTTTCCACTTGAGTGATTTTATTATTGTGAAACTCTCTCTATATGATCGTATCTTTAAAGTCACAATATTATGTAAACAATTTGTAATTCATGAGAGCCGGATTAAGTTCTACACTTCTAATGGTCAGAAGAAAAGCCATGAAAATAGTTTTATTTATCCCGGAACATGACGTGAAGGTATTTAGGTATAAGCTTTGTGGTATAATTTGTTAACTAAATTGTAAAGAACAACAATGGTAAACTTAAATGTTTATTTTTGAATTATACGTGAAAGTATTAGCAAATCAAATATATGTTACGTAATATTACGTTATTGATAAAAGTTGTATCATATTTATTAGTTACAATGTAGAAGAGTAGTACAGTTTCTGATTTGAAATGCAATATATTAAAACAAAAAAACCGTCTATAATTAATGTAAAATTTTTAAGGGCAAAATCAATCAACGAGTATTTCTTTTGAACTTTTATGTAATTACTCTCTAGGACAAGTAACACTTTCTTTTGAAATATTTACATTTAATAACAATTTGAGCTAGATTATGTAAAATATGAATTTCTGAATATCTCAAAAGTTGTTGTTTTACCTGTAAAAGAAACGAAATGTAAGCAGACATGATTAAACACATTTCATTTCGATCAACGATGAAAACACGACCACTCACTGTTCTATTTTGTACTTTACTACTGGTCAGAATACACTATAATATTGTGAACGTACAAAATGTTGTTTAAGAAGTATTATATCATAACCATAAACTGTTAACAATAGATTTGCAGGTAACATCTACTGACTGTATAAAGCATAAATACTCTGTGGTATAAACCACATGAAATAACAATAACATTTTATTCGTCAATATACAATTATACTTTGTGTTGACAAAAGGAAAACAAATACAAAGTCACTAGTAACAACCAACTATAAAATGGACTAAACATGTGAAAGCTTTAAAGGGAACTTTATCTATAATACGATTATATTTTATTAAGTATTTGGATCCATAAACTCACCTTAACTGTAAAACGAATGGTTAATTAGATAATGATTCAATTTTGATTTGAAGTTTCTTGAGCCTCTTAGTGATTTTATTTCATCAGGAAGTGCTTGGAACAATTTAATACCTGCCTGAGACGGTATCTTGTCAAATAGACAAAGGCGGTGAGGGTTTAACCTGAAATAGTTCCTATATCACGTGTCATAATCGTGTATGTCGATAACTCCATGGATCCAAGAGTATTCTTGTAATTAGTTTTACCTGTATTGTTCTTCCGTATACATATTTGCACTTATGCCTATAGTATCACTTCCACTCTCCTGCAACCAGCCAGCCCATCAATAACATTATTGATTTCAGAGAGAAGCAATGCAATCTGCTAATTGGTGAGATAGATCAACAAACTGGCTCCAAATTTATCAACGCTCTGTACAAGGAAGAGAAACAAGGTAAACATTTCAAATAACCAACGCTTTTAAAGTTATCAGATTTTATAAACCTACACTATTTTTACAGAAATAAAATACTTAATGCATTCACATATACCAAACTATATCTTGTGCAATATATTCTTAGGAATATGTTTGATTAATATTGCTTGTATCAGGATTTAAGGCAAAGTGTAAATGAACATCGTGCAGGCCCCATATAGTTTCTGTTTGAAATGACAACAATATTAAAACATAAAAGACGTATTTATACGTCTATATACGCGTAGCTATGTAAACTTGATTTTTAACAACAGCTCAATGTATGTTTTCAGTAGACGAGTCTTAGATTGTTATTTTGATTTATTATTAAAAGTAATAATAATAACCAGTTGTGTTGAAATGATCACGGTCAACGATTTCATGATACATTTCAGCAACAGACAGCCAAAGTCTGCGTTTTTGTGGTTCTCTCACTTAGAGTTGCACTAAGAGAACTTTAAGTGGAATTACTTTGTTACTCTATAAATATATGTTATTGACGTATATCTGTCAAGTCATTAATAAGCATCCTATTATTAAACAACAATTTTAGTTTAAATTTTTTTCAAACTTACTTTTTCCTCATTTTTTGCTTTCTTTGTTGTTGAATTTCTAGTGGCAGACAGCTTATGTACCAACAGGCTTATGAACTTGATAGGATAAAAGGATGAATGTGGTTCGGCTCACCATATTTCAACTGCCAAACTTGTAATTGAGTTTAGACGGAGCCAGGTGTCCTGTGGGAAGAGACATTTCAATATAAATAGATACACTTCTTGTGCAGTGTTTTCTAGTTGTAGCTCACAACATATTTCTTTTAAAATGATTACTACATATTAATGTTAAGGTCTAATCATCTATAACAGAATACATTACTGCTTTTAACCATGCCAAACCTGGAGATATTCTTTTTAGTAAAGATACGTATCATTACTGGTTCATTTTGTGGTTTTCCAAACAAAATATAGTTTGAAGATAAATAACATTGGTAAAATTTAATAAAAGATGTAAAATTTACATGTGAACCTGCATTTAATTAAGTGAAATGCTAACGAGGTACATTTGGTGTGTTTGCAATGTGGTCTGAAGGGACAACTCATTAGTAAAGACTGAGCACATCTTCTCCCCAGGCACTGCTTTACAAGCTTAATGACTTAGGTGTGTAGGTCCTGGAGCCTTTGCCAGGTTTAACCAAAGCCCACAAGAACGTAAGGAAAAGAAAAGAGATGTACAAACTGTGCTTACATGCTGATATTGGAATCTCTTTATTTAATAACAGTCTGGGAGGTTAGACGCAAAAAGTACAAAACTAAATTTACTTATTTGTACTTGTAAAAATAAATGTATATACAATCAATAAATCATGTAATATTTAGGAGTTTTAGGTATGCAGATGACAACTCTTACCATGTTTATCAGAGGACTTTGTTTTCAACTTGACAGCTGCTAATTCAATACTGTTTTGCAATACTATTCAATAGTTAAATAAGAAAACGTAAACGACGCTTGCTAAAGGTGCTAGATGAGCTAAATAGAAAACATCGAGTACAATTAAAAGCCAACCAATCTTGTTTGCCTGCATTGGCTGAAATGAACAGTTTATCTTTCTTGACTAATTAAATTAATCCCTTTACATTCTACAAAGGGTTGGCTATTTATTTAGTTTACTTGACTTTAATTGTATACTGAAAGAATACATACTCTAAATCTATACATTTTTGCTTCTTATAACCTTTCCACGGTTAAGCTATGTTATAGATATTTCTTTTATGGATAATTATTTAATTGATCAACTTATTGAACATCGGTGTGATGGTTAGGCACAATAATAAAACTAGAAATTATATCATACGTGGTGTTTTGTAATTTATTCGTACTTTATGGCCATGCAGGTACACGTCCGCCTGAAGTGCTACAAAACGAGTTAGCGACATCAGACCCTTTGTAGGCGAATCGCTGAGTTTAAACAAATACCAGTTTCACGCCTCACTTTTTACTCTTATCAAAGCTCCATTTAGTTAGTAACGATTTGTGTTATTTCATGAAACTTACTTTGAATGGATAATGGCAAAACTGTCTTGCTATCGTGTTTGTTCAATCGACATGTCTGAGAACGGTATTTAATGCGGAATTTAAACACTTTTAATAATGCACACATTTAATAACAACACGTTTTAATAAAGCGTAGAAGAATGAAAATGTCTTAATTTTCTTGAATACAGTTTTAGAGCTTATGTTTGAAGTATACAGTTAAATTTCTTTCACACTTCATTAACTTGCAGTTTACATACTAGTCTACTATAAAGGGTGTGCCGGAACCTTAGTGTACAAAGTCCTAAGGTGTCCAAAGTCCTTAGTTTCTCTACTAGCCACCATTTTGTGTTTTTAACTAAATAACTAATATCTCAAAAAGCATTTGGTTGACTTCGTTGAAATTTTGCATAATTGTTCCTCTAACCTAAACCTAAAATAAGAAAAATATAAAGAAGAAAAAAGTTATTTTGTTTAAAATGGAGGCTATTTAAAGTGTTCAAGTTTAAATGACTAGAAAACGAATAATTTGTATACAAATTATAAGGAATGATGAAAAAGCGGTAGCTTAATTCAAAATTAATGACGCCAAATTCAAAAGAATCCGTTCAAAATTAAGTAAGATATGAGCATTTTACTACAGCAAAGTATGTATATTATATGAAATCAATGACAAACGACAAAATATTTGCTTTTATATTTATTTAATTAGCTACCATACGAGCATTTAAACACAAACAGAAAAAAAACATAGGTTTAGGTTAGGCCATGGACAACGGTTGGAACTTAGTAACTCACGAAAATGGAGGTGTAGTTTTCACCTAAAGTAGCCGGAAATGTTCAAGATATAGTTTTTGTAAATCTAAATCCACCACAATAATGCACTTTTGATCAAACAACTGTTTTGTTCAAAACGACTATTGCCAAGCTTACTTGCCTTCCTTTATTTACGACGAATTTCAGATATTATTAAAAACCTGCCATTTCTTCAAATAAGCGTGTTATCTTACCTATTTTTAATAAAAGGTGATGAAAATACATTTGCGCACAAGGATTGCCTGATAGAGAGATGATAAAAGCAGGATGCAAAGCCGAAAGATGTATTGGAGAGATCCAAGTAGCATTATGTGAGCAAGTAAATTATACTCAGTGACAGTAATCGAGGCTTACAGGGTTCAGCTTTTGTGCCAACACTGTCTCATGTGCAATATATGCTAATCAGCTGTTTCTTCACGTACTCGGGACGTGCAATGATAATGAATTAATGGCTTATAACACTAGCATACACATTTTTCATTATCATGGAAAAATAGAGGAAAGTATCTTGGTTTTACCCAAGAAGTTTAAGTCATGTTATGAACTCAACTCTTTTTATTGAATTAATTGCACCATTATTTTGGTTTGCCTTTGGCAGTAGTAGACAAAAACGGCGTGGTGGAGCTTACCAGAATATAATTGTTTATAAGTAGAACCTAAATTGATGGTTATGAGCTACAGTGTGTAGGTTGAAGGATACACCCTTTGTAATGTTCTACTTGTAAGTATAAACAAATATATTTATCAGTTATAAAATGATGTGATGTTATACTAAGATTTATACTAATAGTCAAAATGTTGTTACGCTTAAAATATTTACGATCGAAATAGAAAAAAAAACACAAAAATAAGTATATAAATACTTACATTTCCAACATATTAATATTGTTATTATATATGTACAAAATTCATCCTTATGTCAAATGAGGGTTACAGGTAATGGAATAGATATTTGTTTTAAAACTAGTAATAGATTGATAAAAATTATGATCTTGTTTGTTACTTCGTCAACAATAATAACCGTGTGAAATAAATATTATGAAATAAATATTATACCACGTATAATCAACATCAAGGTAAATTGTTTTATTTATCTTCCTCCATAAATTTGTATTAGTAGCCTACGTTCATAATATTCAAACAGTTCTTAAAGTATAGACACTTTTACAAACATACTATTGTCAGTGAGCTAAAGTTAAAATATAACTCTAAATTCGGCTCTGTATGATTTAAGGTAAGTCTAGTTGGTTTTGTATTCTTGTCAGTGTGTATCGAACATTTTGAAACATAATGAATTCGAGACCATACTACGGCAGCCTTCAGTTGCAGTTAGACACTATATTATTTGTATTTGCATACTAAACATTTAAATTCTGTATAAAAACACGTGACTCAATGCTATTTTCGGATTTTCACGACGCTCACAAACTAAGATAATCAAGTTTTTTCAATCTATGACTTCCCTAAGTATAAATATCACCAGCTTAGTGAGTTGCGTGTCTTTGCTCCGTCACTCCATTGTAAGAAAATATGTCCTTTAAACACGGAACAGAACAGATACTATCACACAAACGTGCGGTAAATCAACGACTTGTTACCTTACATACTAACTTTAGTTTATGCTATTAATCTTTATTTTGATAAGATAGCGTTTGAGTAAAGTGTACAAAATTAGTGAGTGCAGATCATTGTACGACTTCCTTTGACATAGCAACCTAGGGTACATGGTTCAGCACCTAACACTAAAAACTGAGTTCTCTTCACTGTTTATAAAGCCTCATTCTTGTTTTAAAATAAATAAATCTCTTTATTCGCAGTGTACACTAAATGTTTTGCAAATACAATCACCAAATTATAATTATATTTACACACATGCGCGCAGGTATGTCATTCGTACGCACAGTCACTCACTTCTTGGAAAAAAGTAGATCTATTCAAATCAAATAAAATCATCTTTACTATGACATCAATACATATTTACAGAAGATGAGCACTCGTCATTTCAATAAGTAGTTAAAACTTAAAATTGTTAAACTAGTGTAACATCATTTTTTAAATAATCTTTAAATTCCTCCACACAGTAAAAACCATTTATCATCAATATTTTTTAAATTCAGATCTGAACTTTTGAATTTGTTTTAAACGAGCTAGGAGAGTGTTGTATAAATTTACTATTTGACTCGTCAAAGACCTCTCGCTATTAGGATTCGATTGGCTTAGAAACTCAGCTACATCATAATAAATGCACGTGGTATTAATAATTTCTTTAATCGAATTTTGAACACAGGTCGGTTATTTTTCAATTTTAAATACACAGGAAATAAATTAAAAGTTTTGCACCATTTGAGAAGGTACTTACTAAATAAACTATTTTGTTCTGTGTTGCTGAACATGAAAGTCTTTTCTGATACTCGTCTTATACTCGTGTATGGAGCTCCCTTGTAAAGGCAAACTCTAAAAGCAGCAATACAGGACAGTCTTGAAAATATAAAGGCATGGAAGAGTCATTAGACCTAGACTTTGAACAGTTTCACGGCAGTGGGCTCTAAAATTTAAATGTCCCAAAATTCTAAATGCATTTTTTGTTATCGAAAACACGTTCAAAATGTGTGTAAGCACTACTTTCCCAAAACATAATTCCATAATTTAGGTGACTTAGGGAGAGCATTTGCCGAATAGTTTTTGTAAACAGAATATACCAGACGCAACAAACATTGTCTGTTTTATTTTTCCAGTTCAACCCTTTATGTATGTAAATTACATGGAACTTGATAGCCTGAGCTTCTTAAACTACACCATCTACCATGGTTATTGCTGGTGATATGCATGGTTGAGTTCGTAGAGAAAATTGAATTAGCGTTATAGTTTTTAAATGATCTACTAAAAGGTATTGAACATAAGTACTAAGACTGATGGAAGATTAAATTTCTAAGGTATTTTGTGTTTCTACATTGAAAAAAGGGTAGTATCATCTGCAAATTGAATCACTTTTCCATAGAAATGTATTGAATTTTGACATTATTTAAAAATTAAACAGGTCCCTGGGGACACCATAGCTAATATTGATTTCCTTCGAGCGTGAATTGGCAACTTGAACACATCGTGTATGGTTGTACGGACAAAACCGTATCCAGTTATATGGCACCATTCAAAATCTGACATTGAATGAAGTAAGTTACTTCATTGAAAAGCTCACTATACTTACTTAGTTCTAAATGATAGGTCGGATTGCTGAGAAGAGAAAGGACCGAGTGCTTGAGGTATATAAAGCTGCTGATCAGACTGATGGTTATCTACTGCTCGACAAGCTTAACCCAAGTGTCTTGTTAGCTTACATTCCCGACACCTCACCCACCATTTACACTTGGCTAACGTCAAGGCATTTTATGTACCAGTTAGAAGTGGTATACTACTCAGCCATTGATGGCTACTAGTAAACCAATGTAATACAGTGTTAACTTTCTATCGTATCAACTCAGTATTAATTCAGTTTGGACATCATGATCCACCGCCTATGTAAATAGTTTATTTTTAGTATATCAATGATTTAAATGCAATATATTCGGTCATGACTGGTCAACGATCAAGCTATGCTAAAGGTAAAGGTATCTAGAAAGGCTAAATGTCAATTTTAATGAACTATATACAATTTAAATTAGTATCTTGTAAATTAGCTTAAGGCATACAATTGGGAGACCGGTCGAGCAGACAGACTGACGGGAAGCCAGACTAGTGAAATTTGAGTGGATGGATTCCGACGATAGACATTGAACTGTAGATATTGACGATAGAAATTAGTTTAATTAAATATTTATTTGTTTCTAGCAAGATGTATTACACCAATATGAAAAATACTATTTTTCTAAATACGCAGATAACAATGATTAGTTTTACTGCAATCGTAAAATAATAAAACCTTATCTCGTAATCAACCGAATATTCCGGCTACTTTACCTATGTATAAGATAAAACTAACGTAAAAGGATTTCTCTAATGTGCAGGTTTCCTGCGCTTCCAAAATGTCTTAAATGTCTCAGTTACAGAGATATGAAACATTAAATGTATCTTAGACGTACAAGGAAGATATAGCTATTTAATACTAATACCTTGTTTGTTTGATGAATACTTTTAAAACATTTTAAACATGAAAACATTTTAATTGTTTGATGTCAGTTAGAAGAGGTTTTATAATGTCTTAAGTCCACGGGTCTAATGATATCACATCTGAAAAATAATATTACGGTAAAATCAATATTTCAATTCCACAAATACGTGTATAGGTTTTGAAAGTTAATATTGCTTTGTTCTTCATGTTTGCTTTATTGGATTATGGAGAGGGAACAAAGAGAACGGCCAGACCCCTTGATGCTTTCAAATCGGATTGTGAGGCGCATGCAAACAGGATTTGCTTGGAAAGGGGAATTCGGTTCTCAAAACTTTCATAAGAGTTAAGCTTATGACAACGAAGGATAAGTTAAAACATTCCAGTGATGTTTGTATTTCTTGTATTAACTTGAAAATGCTGTAACATTAGGGTTAACCAACGGAAACTTAGATGATCAGATTTGACTACTTAACCAACGCGTTATATACAACATAGCCAACACGGTTGCCGCAAGTGCTACCGTGAATCCTAGCGAATTTTTTAAAACGGCCGGTACACATATAACCGGATGTACCCTTTTCCGAGGGTTTTCCCAAAAATTATTTTCTACATTATAAAACTAAATTTAAGAACAGATTTTATTTCACGTGGCATACAAATTTGTGGCACCGTACCGAGCGCGTGTAGCTACTAAAGATCAACAAAATCAGTTCTGCCTGACCAAAAGGTGGTGGAAAATCGTCTTTATCTTTTGGTATGGTTGATTAAATTGTATTTGTTTTCAATACATGTTAGGCAAGTTCCACAAACGGTCACATTCAATCAACTGATTTTGCCAGTAGACGAACTTTACCTAGGAATTCACAGAAGGAATACTTTTATAATCTAGCTGTTCTTCCGCGTCCAATCCAGTTTCAGCCGATCAGTGACTGAAGATGGTATTCCACAGCGAGACAAAAATAATCGAACCAGTTATTACGATGTGTTGATGCGGTGTGGAATAGAAGAACCAAATTAAAGTTGTTATCGACAGCCGCCGAAATAGTTGAACATTTTAATAATTCGTGAAGTTTAGATCAAATTACCTGTAGAGAACCATTATGGGTTCCACCTCTATGCGGTTTATATTTTCTTAAACGGTAGCTTATACCTTCACACGCCTGTGAGAATCTCAGCTTGTTATCTGCATGTGGTTGCCTAGTTTATTTTTTGTATGTTTCTCAATGCGCTTCAGCTACGTTTGATCTCAGGGAAAGGGAAACTCTGTTGCAACCTTATTGTATCTGCAGCCAATAAGATTCATCTTCACCAATTCTAAAAATGGGTTAACGTTTGCAAATTTAATCCATGAAGATTTTAACGTAAGCACATTATTTAAATCACAATTGTAAATCAAATGACAAGGACAAACTATTCGTTTCTTGACTAAAATATTAACATTCAAAACTGGATGATAAAATGCTATAATATAATTTATAAATTAAAAGTAGATTTTTAAATAAGCAACACTTGCGGCATTGTGTGCCTGACTTGACAGGAATGTAGTCGTAGTGACATCAATCTCCCTGACATGTATTGCTGCGCCTGTCCCACCTCCCCGACACTTGGGAACGTGACAAATTAAAACTGAAACGAGTCACAAAAAACCACTGAATAAACAAACAAACAAAGTATCTTTACTTTCATTCAGAACTATCACTGTATCATATTTCTCGCTAAAAGGGGTTTAAACCTTAACTCTGATTATCGTAATTTACATGGCCATCGATATGTCGTATTGGTACGATGATGCAGAAAGGCAGTTGGAGCTTTTCTCAAACAAAACACCAAAGTAGATGACAGATGAAGCAGGCCGAGAAAACGGAAATTAGACTTCTCAAGACTCGCCATTAATTTCCGGTCTTAATAAAAGCCGTTGACCGCCTTGTCAAGTTTCTTTTATAACAAAGTCTAGTATTAGCTGACTAATATTAAATGGTAGATACGTAAATATTAGGTAAGTAGGTGGTTTGAACTTTTAAGTGACCAAAGGGATATGAAAGAAATACCCCTAGTCGCAATCTGAAAGGTATTTTCCCCTTTCCAGATAACCTGATACAGGGGTGATGAAAGAAAGGTGATGTCTAAAACTGGGTAGTTTTTTGGCTCATCAGTATGATATTTGCTTTCAATGGGTCAAGAAAGGGACTGATTGAAGACGTGCTAAAGAAGGTTTACTCTTGAGAGTCAACCGGAGTTCATCGGCAGGAGACTCCGGAGAGAGAGTAAATATTATTAGCCTAGGTACCTGCAGTTTGAATCTGGAAGGCCTCTGTGAAATAGGTTGAGACGAATTGTAGTTTAGGTGAATAAGGACAAAAAATAATGCTTTGATCTTGGTCGAAGGCAAAATCAGTTGTCCATGCATGGATGCATGGTGCTAGTAGACCTATTTTTATCTTCTATATCCTTCTCCCTTAGCCTTTATCCTTCTACCATTAGCTAGATCAATAATCTGAGGATGCGTTGCCCAGTTAAGCTTTTCCTTAGCTAGCCCATGAGGCAGAGCTGAAAAGTTAAAAAAAGAAAGAAATCTGGGCCGAAGACCGAGTGGATCTAAGGCCATCAAGTCCGTTACCTCGTTTACCAACACAGGTAAACAAGTTCGTCATTTGATTTAAGCGTATCGCATTTTCTTGGTTGACGAAAAGAACCGTTTATTCTTAATAGTGTTGACAATGAATGCTTCCAATTAAAAATTAAATTTGTTTAATGAGAATGTTGGAGTTAGTGCATTGTTGTACTGTATAATTAGTTTGTCTTATTCAACATCACAATTAATACAATTGTACGAGTAAAATATCATATACACGAATATACAACTTCATTTTTAGATAGAACATTGGGCTACTCATCAACTTGTATATCCGTATTTAACATTTTTCCAATTACAATGGGTTTGTTTAAAAGTTTGCGGTGTGTTGTGTAGTAGTTATATAATTTATGAACAAATCAATAAACCACTTTTATAGATTGGTGAAAATGCAAGGTTAAAGTAAGCGTGAACTAAGAATAAAAGAGAACACGTTTCATACTACATTTCAACTTCACAGTATACAAAGAAGATTTTAAAGAATGTTTTATTTCCTGTTTATACTGTATATCCTCACTTAGGGGATGAAAGGACAATGACTAAGGGTAATCTGTGTAGACTCTGAGAGTAAATGGTGCAAAGAGCTCTCTCGACCCTCCTCATTACAATTCATGTAAACTACCTGCAGGGTTTAAACGTAACACTATACATATTCATCATAGCTTCTAACTTTAATGCTTGAAATGAAAGCTTTAACAAAACTGCATCAGCCCTTTAATTTACCTTTTCTTACAAGAAAAACTATACTAGTACAAGTTACAATAATCATTTGTTATCCTTCAGTTTAAAACAATAATTGGTACTGTAGTCTAAATTACAAAACACAGCCCCTAAATAGAGGAAAAACTAAACAGGGAAGAGCAGGATGAAACATCTTTTCCGAGTAACATTATTTTGTTGATTCCTTCACAAGTTCATGGTGCATGAGTTATTCTTGTCAGGGTCACAAAGTTAAGAACCTCCCTCGAGTTATCACCTTTGACACTTCTCCTTTGTCCGTTAAATTTAACCTCCCTTGATCATAAACCTTGATTAGCTTTTATGTCCTGGGGAGCGACTCGATTAGTTAACATTGTTGCTGAATTGTATAACAGTAGGTAATTTTACAAACAACGCAGGAATACCACAGTTTAACTACAGTCATTTCAGGTTAAAATTTATGAAAACTAGCCTTATTTTTAGTAAAATATCTTCCTTTATTATTTTATCTTAAAATGTTTCAATATGGTGTTTAATTAACAAAAAACGACAAGTAAGTAACAATCTAATTCTTGATTTTAGACGAAAATGATACCTACACTGATTGTTAAACTTCATCACTTTAATTCTGTTTTAAACTTCTGGACAGCACGAACATTATATTTTATGACTAGATCTTAGAGAGTAAAGACTTTCTTTGTTGTCAAGTCATTGGTTAAACTCTTATTGATTTTACACGTAACGAAATTGTGTGTTTGTAAATAATAAAATAATAAGTAGATCTTTGTGTGTGTGTTTTTTAATAAACCTTGATTCTACAATGAAATGTATTTTTTATTTGTAACTATATGACTTTTTTTGTAGTATGACGAAAAGTATGGTTCAATACTCGTCCGAAAAGCTCTTTGCTAGTACGTGATCTACATTCCACGCTCGACTTGGTCTCGCACGTTAACAC
Organism: Matsumurasca onukii; assembly: GCA_018831715.1. Classification (NCBI taxonomy): domain Eukaryota; kingdom Metazoa; phylum Arthropoda; class Insecta; order Hemiptera; family Cicadellidae; genus Matsumurasca; species Matsumurasca onukii. The sequence goes on along the minus strand of CM032060.1, from coordinate 41,044,149 downwards.
ACGGTCTCGCACTAGTAAAGAGTGCTTTGTCGGACTAGTAACAAAAATGTATACTATTTTCTTTGTATCAGTCTGGAAACAGACGCTAATATCTGCCAAACTGAGTATCTTTCAGATCTTTGAGAGCGTGTTACGGTAGATCATACACATTGCATTGAACGAAGAAGGTTTTGGTTCCCTTTGTACTGTCAAAGCTGTTTGTGGTCGCACGGTATTGATTTAAAATGGGGTAGATTTTAGATAAATACAACCCTTCAGCTCTGAAATTAGGTAGTACTCGTATTTATTGAAAATATGATACTTTTTACGAAAAATACTCTTGCACTTTTGATATCGAACTGCTAAGCCCAGAACCTCACGTGTACACTGGCCTTAAATTACAACTGAGGAATAGTTGCTTTGTACCTAATACATGCTGAAACCTTGGTGTTAAAACAGGTAGGCCGGATGGTGTAGTGGTTAGCATAATCACCCGGAAAGTGAGATACCTCGGCTCGAGTCCTGGTTCGGCCCACTTATTTTGTTTTAAATGACTTAAGTCATATAACAAGTTATGAACTAGTCAAAAGGCTCAAAACCTTTTTGTTAGATATTGTTTTCTTGAAAGAATAAAGCAACAGTTTTGTCAAATTTGCAAGCAAAAATGTGTTTCTTTTTAGATAAATATCCAGGTTAGTGCAGCTCAAGCTTACAAGAAAATAATTTAAAATCAAAACCAATATTTATAATTTCTATTTCTTTTGACTTAAATAAACAAATTAAATAAACTTACTAAATTTATGCTTCGTAGAAAAAAATTAGTGAAATAAAACGTTGATGCAGAACGGTAATTAATTAAAGTTATAATACTACATTGTATTTTTCAGAGTTGATTTCAAATGTTTGAACGGTACTTTATTATTAATATCCAAGCTATTATTGTATAAGAGAAAATCATGATTTATTTCATAGTCGTAATATTATATGATCAGAATATAATATTATATTATATGATCAGAGCATTACAGAGTGTATAATATTTCACAAGCCACAAATGGTTCTGTGTAGGTAATATTTTGTGTTCGACACACACTGATATAGCATTGTAAACACTGAGCTAGCTTGGTGTGTACTCTACAATCTAAATCAAGCCTTATCTCTTCCATGGAACGTGACTGGCCCACTTTATATGCTTCGTATAAGAAATACTGTATTGTTCACATTTACTCAAAAGAAAACCACAACCACCAAATCTGCAAGTAGTATTTTTGGTGGGCAACCCTAAAGTCTTTTCCAAATTAAAGAGACAAGTAATGTTTGAGTCCTTAATTTACCCTTAAATGTAATACTTTAAATTAAACTGAAAGTTTGTTTATTATTTGTACTAATTTTGCGGGGTTTAATTATGCTCGTATTACATGTCTTTTGATTCCATAGTATAAACAAGTAAATCTCCAACGTTATGTCATTCGACCGGCATCATTATGTGCTCTTACATTTCAGTAAACCTGAACAGCACCGAAATGCCAATATTAATCCTATAGTATTGTAATAGTAGTAAATTGGTAAGTCAACTGGCACAGACAACAACATAAATCTTATTTAAAAACAAAATGTTATTTATTTCTCAAAAACATCTTTATTTGTCTTTAAATTTAATCATAAATCATCTAATTTATGTTGTAAATGTAATTGAACGGTCGAAAAACTACGTTGAATTATAAGGCTTAGCACACAGAAACTCAGTCTCTCTGCTGACTTCAAAGGATCTGTGGTGTCAGAGGCACTCTACATTGTGGGCCAACGCTAGACAAAAGCTGGAATAATCTCACCTTTATATCAGACACACATCCTTGCGTCCCTTTGTATAGGGGCTCCCTCAAATTTGCTAATAAAGTGTAAACCTACAATTGTTGTCATACATTATAGAAATTAAACTAGATCTCGGCTCTTGTCCACTGAGTCTTGCTTGCATTCTGTCGGCATCAACCTCAGGGTTTTTCATAGTTTATTAAATGGAGACCATAGTATATTATAATGACGAGCTGTTAAATATAATCACGTGGTGCAACTATACATGCATTAATCCTGACCTACGTGAATGATGACTGTGAACAGTTGTCATAATTTACTTATTACACTCTATGACGTTCTTTTTTTCAATAATCGAAATTGTGAATGACTTTTTCAAAAAACATCGTATTTTAAAGCGGCCTAGAAGCTTTTGTGTTTTTTTAGGTTTGTTAAGGAAGTTTATCAGGAGATATATGAACACAATTATTAAGTTATATCAATTGCCAGACGAATTCAGCTAACTATGCTTAGATGCACTACCAACATGCATCATACCACGCACAGCTTCATTCCGCCTTCAGGGTATCATTTCAGTCCACTTCGTCGGAAAGGTTAAGTGATTACTGAATAAAGGTACCTGCTCAAAGCCTTTTCACAGAGACCATCTCTGCAAGGACATGACTAAACGTCAAAGACAGCTTCAATCAAGACGAGTCCAAGTCCTCTGGCTTGAAATACGTACAACATTGGGTGTCACATTCAACCTCCTATTCTCAGCTTGTTAGAATGTTTAAAGTCTTCCGAGTTGAGGTGACTCCCAAACGTGCATTTATTGTGTAAAGTAGTTTAAATAAATAACGTACAAAAGTACTTTAATGACGGACGAGAATGTAATTTCCAACAATAAAACGGTAGCTTATGTCGATCTAACGATATAAGGGCTCAAATCAAGATAGATTATTAATGTAATGCTGTGTAATTATGTAACATGAGGTTAAATAGAATGACTCGTCTTGGTCATGACAGATTTGACTAAATGCTTATCTTATCACAGCAGGAAGGAGCTGAAACTTGTGTAAACGATAGTGTAATGACAGAGAAGTTATGGAAGCGTTGGATAAGTAGCAATGCCAATGTACTTAAGGGTTAATTTAGACTATTGTACCAAATATCATTCAATTTCAAAATTTTATGTTATAATTTCAAACGTCTTATGTTTTCCTTACTCAGTTTTTGACAAATTGTAACAGCAAGTAAATCTTAAAAATACAGAACGAAGTAAATATATCATTAGAATTCAGTGACATTGTGGCGTGCTACTAGATTGCCATTAGCTATATTTGCAAACCTTTCGGATGAATAAGCTGTCCTGTACTATGAAATCTGATAGTTCTTCAATTGTTAGGCATTATAAATGCATTATAATAAAGAAGTATCTTACATAAATAACAGCCCAGTAATCACTTTATACAATATACATTCTGTTTTAATTATAGCTTAAGGCTGGCAACCCTTGTGACTTTGAAAACAAGTTACCGGACTTTCTTTTGTGTCTTTCTCAAGTTGCTTTTCAGGATCCCCGCACGACATAACCCTTGTACCGTTTCTAACGGTACATCCTTTCCGGATTCACAAACAGTATCCAGTGTATTAAACGAATACTTTGTGAATGTTATAGATGACCAAGTAATTCCTAGCATTAGAAAAGTACCTGTAAATATAACTAATTTAAACAGAACAATCAGTACATTTCAAACTCCTCCATTGGATGAGGATGAACTTGATAAAATACGAGTAATAACTTCACTTAAGAATACATTTTCAACTGGTCATGATGATGTACCAGTTAACATTATTATACTAGCAAAACATTGTTTAGTGAAACCGTTAGTGCACGTAATCAATTCTTCATTTATCTCTGGACATTTTCCTGAGAAATTAAAAATATCTAGGATTAAACCAGTATTTAAGAAAGGCAGTAAATCAGATCCTGGTAATTATCGTCCAATATCAGTATTACCAACCTTTTCTAAAATCCTTGAACGACCAATGTGTAAGACTAACACAATTCTTGAAAACCATAACCTTTATGATAAAGAGCAACATGGCTTTAGATTTGGTAAATCGGTAACAACAGCTAGTTTCGATTTAATTGAGACCATAATTGACGCAATTGATAGGGGAGACAATGTTGCAGGAGTCTTTATGGACCTAAGTAAAGCGTTCGATAGTGTTCACCACAGTAAACTACTGGGGTTGTTAGTTATTTGGTAGATTGCAAATAGATTTCAGAAGGCTGAGGGAAGAAAATCAATATAGTTCGGCAGCAAGCACACATAGCGCTGCGAGGGAATTATTTTAAGAGTCTCAAGTAGAGCCATTGGCGCACACGCAAATTCGTTCGTTCTTAAAAATTGCACGATTTGGTCACATTTAAGTCATCGACATCGGACAAACTCGAGCATGTCAAGCCGAGGAATCTTTGCCTTCACTTGCCCCTAACTAGGCCAATCTATAACTTACATTCGCTTGTAGTAGTCTCCACATCAACGGAATATCGTCAAAAAATGACAAATGATACCATAACTATTTCCAACTCACTCCATTACGAAAAAATCAGTTTCATTCGTAGCTAGTAAAAGGTCTCAAACTTGTAGGCTGCATGTTTACAACAGACAGGATATGTAACATTGTAAACAGATGTGCTAAGACTTGACTGCGGGATCGCATGACTCGAGACACTAGCCTGCTTCTGTGACGTCACGCCAGTCAAGTGATGAGCTCTTGAATATCTACCAGAGAAGTTCTGGCGCAAGTATTCTTAGTTGTTAAGTTTTTAGCTGTTGGGTTTTAATAACCAATTGTCCACTCCAGACTTTGATTGTCACAACAAAACTTTATACCAACGACCGCTGCCCCTGAGACTGTTGAGAGGTACACATTTCTATAGATTCAGTGTACCATGAAAGTAATGGTGTTGCTTTTTTAGTGTAGCTTGAGTATCTATCACACTTTTGCATAATTATTTACAACACGTTGCTAGTTGTTTGTGTTACCCAGCTAATTAGTTTGTACCCTCATTAGTATTATCTGTTCTAGAACAAAATTGTTTAATTAAACTGCCATCAATAGATTCCATCGAAGGTATCGTGAACATAGGAGGTTAAAGGGTGTATGTGAGGGTCTGAAGTGTCAAAGGTGGATGATAACCAGAGGTTTCCATTAACTTAGTGATCCTGACCTGAATTATTCATTTCACCGCAATATCAGTAGACTTAACTTATACATATAGGCTATACTTTATTTGATACTGGGAACAAAGAAAGCCACATTTTTAAGACAGCGTACTTTGTGTGAAACGAATAGGCCTGCAGTGATTGTATTAATAATAACACCAATTCAAATACCATAATATCGAACCAAAAATGACCATACGATATAACAAGCACAAACCAAAGCTCGCATTGCGGTAAAGTTACATTGTTTTGAATGATTTTTCCAATATTTCAATAACATTAAAACCTTAATCTACACAAATGTGGCCGTTTCCCGAAGACTCATGGCATTCACTTACTTTTGAACTAAGTTGTTTTAACGCTAGCTATTTAGCGTTTGTACAAATTAAGATCTATAATAAGTCATTTGACATAGTATTTAAATTCTAAATTGTAATATTTCCAGCTTGTTGATTTAAAGTCACTATTTGACAGTCACATGTTTCTAATAAACATTCAGCTTAATTACTTCTCTAAATTTGAAGGCATATATTAGTTGAGCCCGGTGGTGTAGTGATCAGCATAATCGCCTGGCAAGCGGGAGACCCGGTTTCAAATACCGGTTCAGCCCAAACATTTTTGTCTTCGAATTTCTTTAGTAAAAATTTAGCTATTTAGCGTTTGTACAAATTAAGATCTATATATATGTTCATCACAGGGTACCTGAAAGAAAATTGATGAAAGAAATTGAATGGAAAAACTAATGAAAGTGACAGTGTTGTACAAAACACAAACGCCACGGTCCCTCATCCAACTGGAGCATAACTTTTCTACTTCTGTTTAACGAAATATACTAAAGTTTAGAAATCTTCTTAATTGCAGAAACTGAATAATTACCGGCAAAGAGCTGTATAGAATAGTATGTAAGTACGAATTAAAACACATTGATTAAAATGTAAAAAAAAGCTTAAACCTTGAAGGTAATTTACATGGTTTATGCAGACGAGGGTCGAGAGTGCTCTTTGCACCATTTACCCTCAAAGTCTACCCAGATTACCCTTCGTCATTGTCCTTTCATCCCCTAAATGAGGGTATGCGAGAGATTGGTTAAAATGCCTTGTTCTAGTCGTTCATACTTACCCGATAATGACGAGTTTGGAGATAAATAAGAAAGATTCTAACATTCGTATGCTCCATTACTGACATTTGTTACCTATATCGATATTTACAATTTATATTTATATCGCTGGTAATATACAAAATGAAGTATCCTGTCGTGTTTTCTTTGTTTTGGATGTTTGCCTTTTATAAGGGCGAATTTCACGCGTTAGTTATTTAATATAATCGTCTCGAATAAAAAACAATACTAGCTTTTGGACATAAGTTTAAATAATAACTTGTTTGTCCTTTGCTCTAAAAACAGGTTCTTTAGATACATTGTAATGGCGTGCTAAAGTTGCACTTTTACTTCCAGGAAAATAAAGGTTTGTTTTGATGCTCTTTTACTCCAAAGTAGAATTTTAATTATATTTTTGGGGCATGAACATCAGTTGTTTCAACGAGTTGGTTTGTATTATTTTTAATTGTAAAACTGTATCCATGTCTTTAAGTAAAATCAGTGAAACAGCAGGTTCTTCAAAACAAAACCATTCAGACTGCTGAGGGCAAAACCTTTTTTACTTTCAGTTTATTTATAATATTAAAATATGTATCGACATTTATTTCTCATTATTATTTGCATCATGACAAAAGGTATCGTGCATCACTCGGCACGAAAGTGTCTTTTTGACTCTCGCTCATTTAGTGTCCTTGGCTGCGTCTTGGACGTTAACTTGCCGTCTTGTCAAAAATTGTCACTTTAGGACCTAGTGATGATTTTTTAAATCGAGGTTATTGTATACTATTTGGATTAAGTTGACACTTAATTACAGGTTATTTATACAAATACAAAGTTTAAAATGATACACTCTCCGGTACCGGGTTTGGCCAGATGTTGTAAAGATTGTATTATCTAGTAAAAGTTGCACTTAGCCTTATTTTGAAAATAATATTCAATTTGAACTATCAATGAACTCACCCACGCCATAAAATGTGTTGTATTGTTTTAGGAAAATTGACCAAATAGGTGAGGTCTATGATAGCTACTAGTAATCATAGTTTGAAGGTTTGACTGGCGGATCTGTATTTCATCGCAGCAGTAGTCAATACTATATTAATTTTTAGTGTTGTAAAAAATGTCTAGTCTATATAATACCACATTTCATGGTTGGATACTAAAATGTCAATGTCTGTACTGTAAGAGATTTTCACATAATCTGTAGAATTTCTTTCACATCCAATCGTGTAGTATTTTGTTGCGTATTAAAATAATCGTGAACAAGTCGATTAGGTTAGTTTACAACATGATCAATATTATTGGCCGCGCCTCGGACGTTAATTTGACCTCGTGTCAGAAAGTGTCACTTTTGTCAGGACCTACTGATGAAATATACTATATTTTTCCTGTTCAAAACACTTTGCGTAACAAAATTAAAGGATTTACTAAGGATAAGTAAGACAAACCCATCACCAAAATACTAATCCCCTACTAATCCCCTACGGTAGAATAAACGAGAGAATTAAATATGAAATTGTGTTGGTGAATTTGGTTATTATATTGAATGATGGTCCATCAATCCACCAGTATTGTATAACAGTATTGTTAAAACAGGGTTTCAACTTTGAATTAAATATATTGATGTTAATCATTAGTGGTTGAATAGTCAGGTAATCTTTTAAACATGTTGTTTGTTAAATAAGGTATTCATGCTTTTAATGAATAAGAAATTTTAACTTCTAATAACTTCTAATTTGACGACTAATAATATCTGTCATATAGCAATTATTTTAGAACAGAATCCGTGCTTAAACGTAAAACCTTTTTAAAGTAATGATTAACTACTCGCAACTTTTGGTTATACTGCATTAACTGTGAATAACTATGCAGAAACACTTACAAAGCCATAAACACAAAGCACGTGACAACAGTGTCATTACACTGCAGAGCGACGTTTCACTGAGCTGTTCAACAGTTAACATGGTTAAATCATGAAAGCTGTTTCACGCCAATGATGCTCATTTGTACAATGAAATAAAGCTGCTTGTACCGTACTGCTATATGTATCAAAGCCTTATCATTTTAACATGGAAAATAAGTTAAATTGATGGTTAATTAAACGATTCCCATAACACCATTATGTTTTACATTTCCTAGATGGAAGTTTTGTTGTTCGTTTAGTGCCTCTTTAATAACACGATGAGTTATTTTTAGATATTTGGCCACAATTATGCAACAACCTTGATGCATAGCTTCATAAAACCACAACAAAATAAAACAACGATGCAGTTTTCAGTTTTCTACATATTTTCTGTTTATGGCGGCCTTTCTCAGTACACATATGGTATTTTATTAGCTTTCGTAACTGCCATAATTTTCTTGGTCAAAGATACCTCAATTTTGCGTTAATCGTTTTTAAAGAAAAATCATTATTTAATAGGGTTTATTAAACATTTGCACGTTAATTTCGATTGACATAATACCTTCCAAATCATGTTATATACAGGGTGTCACAAAAATGTGTAGCGCTCTATGCCAAACCGGATTTTACATACAAAAGTAAGTCGAAAATTACTTGTAACATTTTATTTTATTTCGGCTTAGTTTAGCCGTAATCCGCCATTTTGTAAATTTTGAAAATAATTTTTAAAAATAATTTATAGTTAATAAAACTTGGTATAAACCTTAATTGTTTTCCTAATAACATGTTCCAAAAATATGTTTTATCTAACTCATAAATTTAAAACGGCGGGCATTTAAAATTTCAAAGTCAGATTCCAATTTGATTCTATTTAATTTGAAAATTGTAAATGGCCGCCATTTTGAAATTTGATAAGTGGAATAAAAGTTTGTTGGAAAATTGTCTTAGAAAATATATGCAATTAAGGTATATACCAAGTTTCATGAAAATATTTCAAAAGTTTTAAATTATTAATTATTTTCAAAATTTTACAAAACTAAACCGAAATAAAAACAATGTTACTGGTCATTTTCGACTTACTTTTGTATGTAGAATCCGGTTCTGCATAGCGCACTACACATTTTTGTGACACCCTGTATATACTTAATGCCAAAGTAAGGCTTTAGACTATTTTATAACGTACTACTGTACTATGAACCTGATTACCTTGGATTACTCGTATGCATTAGTAAAAAGGTATTTCTAAAATTAATTTTGGGCCAAACTAACAAAGCAACAAAACTAAAGGGTTCGTGAGCTACAGGGAACCAAATCGTGAACCTTATTGTACTCTAATAATTAAATTAAAGTTAGTAACGAAGATAATTAGCAAAAGAGGTAAGGTTAACGTTAATTCCTGCAGTATCTAAAGCTCTCTTACAATCAAGGTTACTTAGCTGAATATCTGCAGAGACAAGGATCAGTGAAACAGCCCTTGCACTAGAATCCAGGCCACTTTGTTATCACACAGATTCAGTACTAAGCTCCAACGTAGCACTTTGTTGAATTTGCTACGGGCAATGCGACATAATCCGATTAACTGTATTACTAAAGCTAGCAATTTGCGAATTAATAACTCAAGTCTCCAAATTATTGTATTTAATACGTTTTTTAAAGATTGAAAGTTTTTCGACTGAGCGTAAAACGTGAGGTTGTTTTTACTCGACCGCGTTGGTCTGTTTAATTATCTATCTGTCTACAGTCTAGTTGTTACACGGTTTCAGCCGCAATCATGTCTTGATTGAAATGGCTCAAAAGTACCAGCAACAATGTATTTGTTCGGAACTACGAAATTGGTTTTGTCCCTTAAATACAGGATTGCAAGTGTAATACTCTGATATTTCATACACATTTTATAAACTTTGCGTCTCATCAGACCATGGAGGTAAACATTTCATTACTAAAGACACATACAGCGTGTATTATCATTTTTCAGATTAGTAGTTTTTAACAGTGCAGTTGACAAGGTATCAAAACCAATTAGATTTATAGTTTTTTGTCAAGAGCTTGACAACAAGATGTTAATCGATAATATGTTGATTATGAAAGTTATTGTAACTAGCTATGGTAAAACTCGAACAGCCTTTTACAACACCAAAACGCCTTTTAATTAGCATGCAAAATTCAAATTCGGGTTTCCGTTACCTCGCAAACTGATTCTTGGCAGCCATTTACCTTAGCGAAGGTCGTACACGTCTTAGGACAACTCTCGAGAAGGGAGCGTTGGAAAGTTGTTGCGAGAGTATCGCTGGTTTTCTATGGGCTTTACGATTATGAGTCACATAATAACAACACTCTTAAGAGGTTAGTCGTTTTACCACGTCAAAATGCACATCTTAACAGCATTTGCATATAATTTTAACTGTTAAAAAGTAAGATATGAGGGACTCTAAAACCTGTTTAAATAATTCAACAGTCAACTTGGAATTTAACCTCCATGCCAGTAACAGTATACATATTATATATTTAAAGAACAAAACCTTTTAGAAAAACAAGGATTTGAAAAACAAGGACTTTATTTTTACTGACAACATGTTTTACACCACCAAATTAAAACGAGTTTTTGCCTATTCCATCAGCAAAGAATAAAAAAAGTAATGGTGTTGTGGCTTGTAGGTAATATTCACTTGGGGTTTCCTAGAAAACAAACATCTCGGTTTAATTGTTTGAATTATATATAGTTCTTCAAAGAAAAGTTGTGTACTTATTAGAAACAATGTTGTGAATTATTATCGAGAGTTGAAGGAAAACTTACAAGTATTTCTTTTTCACGAGAAAAAGTATTTACACTTAACACGGTTTCCTGAAGTAGATCATTAACAGCCACGCTATCTCTCTATTAGAGTTCGCCAGTTGAGTAATAATTTGTGAAATAACCGTCAAAAACTATAGGAAATAATATTAAAAAGTTATATAGTGATTACCTTTTTTTCCGTACACGTAGTAAAAGCAAAGTAACTGATCTATATTATTAATTTCTACACACTGAACGGGTTGACAGTATGTTTTCAGTTTATGACGTATGCAAACTTGTGTATAATTTCAATTTGAAAAGGTCCACAGAAGCTGTAGACATTTGATAACTAATGGGTTATTTTATATATTGCTAAGTTGTAGTATAGAGTATTTTGCAAAAAAGGCTACCAAACGCCTGAATACACGAGCAGTAATCCCATAAGTAAATTTTATAGACTCAAGAAAAGAAAACGGGTGCACTACATACAGATTTTGTTTTTAATATGTTGAGCTATAAGTTTTTTATCAAAAAACAAAGATTTTTTGTTTTGTAATGCACTTGTTTTTATATACTTGAAATAGATATTTATTCACGAGGGAAGAAAGAAGCAACTACCTGATATTTATTGCTTTGCTACGTGATGAGCTCAGATGAGTCAGTTATTGGTTTCACCCTTTGAATGTTATTGGTTACTGAAGCTAGCTTTTCTCATCTATTCAAACCACTCTGAATGCAATTGCTTGTAATCCGTCCCAATGTTTTAAGCATCAAGATGTTAAAACAGCTTCCATCGACAAACGAAAATTAGCGTTTATTGCGATGGAAAGAACAGCCGTGTTTAAGTCCCAACAATATTTTACATTGTTTAAGCTACCTATACCTTGCATAAACAGTATACATTAGGTAATCAGGGCCTATACAAGGGATACAAAGGCCATGATGAAGGTGACTCTGCTGGCTTACCTCCCCTCAACATTGGCTAAACACCACCCCTAGTGCTGAGGATTACCACCAGACAGCAGCACCAGTGCATTACGTTACCAGTAAATCCTTAGCCTTTCTCAGTCCTCAAGTAATTAATTATGACGAATATACGAGTGTAAATTTAATTTTATGAAGACATATGAGCTTGATAAATAGTTCGAAAAGCTTTTGAATTTTCCGGAAGTTTCCACCACTCTTCGCTATCATTGTTCAGCAATACCAATTGCAACAATTTTAATAATTTGACAACGACTAAATATTGAAAACAATAAAGTTAATGAAAAATCAATGAAGACTATAATCAACTATTGTAGCAGATCGTTAAAAATCAGCCAACCCTAATTCTGTAAAAGATACTAGACAAACGGTTTGATTGTCCGAAAGTAACTTTTTCAAATTCATTTATAATAAATTGAAATACCTCGGTGGCTCATAGGTACCCTTGAAGTTCAATCTATTACTCTACATGTGTGTTGTGATACGAGTCAGAATTCGTATGCTACTGTAGTATTTTGGAGTGGAAAGAGTTAGGCTACAGTGCAAGCGAAATCTCGTATCTGATAAAGAAAATAACTATGAATGGAACTTTTAGCAGCAGTTATTGGAGTGAGGTTGTATGTGTCCACCATTGGAAGCTCAGATATTTTCAAGAACATGACAACTTTCTTTTGGAGTGATTCAAGTACATGTTTAGCTTGGATAAAAGGAACGAAAGTTGGGCTACGTTTTAAAAACAGAGTAGAAGAAATCAGAAACGTTAGTGATCCTAAACAATGGAATTTGTTTTGTATAGAAAAATGTTTAGTGTTTGAGAAGTAGCAGTGTAAACAAGTTGTAATGGCTAATTAAATCTTTACCACTATTCAGGCCCACTATTATTTCAGTACGGTTTCTAACATATTGGCATATATTTAGCAAATATTGTAATGTTGGAATAGTCAATGCAGTGTGGTTATACAAAATTAAGGGAAAACACGTTGAAATAAATCTTAGTAGCGTGTATTCTTAAAATCGAATGAATTCAAAGCAATCCGAAAAATTAAGTTTACATCTAAAGAAATCTGAACAATTTATAAAAGGTAAAATTAAAATAAACTCGTTTTGAACAATAAAGTTTCAAAAGACTTAATTTTTCGGTGAGGCTTACGGAATATGACATTTGTATCGATGCACAATGGTGAAACTAGTCGTGCAAATAAAATGCTTACAGGGTACTGTGTTACAATTATTATTCTAATATTCATTTAGATAATAGTATTGATATTGAAACTGTTATTACAGAAATACTAACAGACACAAAATCAAAAGTAAAATTTATGGTCCAGAACAATCTCATATTAAACCCTGAATGAAATGAAGTAATAATGTGTGTTTACTGTTGTTCAACAGCTATGTATTGGTCAATTTATAATTCAGAAACGGTGAAAATATAAAGTCAAAATTAATGTAGATTTACTCTCAAGTTAAATAGAACCGTTAACAAAATATTGATTATGTGGCTTTTTCAGCTCTTAACAAATCAACTGCTCAAAAGAAAATTATACAACTTAGGAAAATGACTGAAGAGGTAAATTACTTATTTCGTTCGAGAAAACAGACATCATGAGCAATCTTAAATCTGCTTTTAAATACTAAACAAGTCTCCGGTAAAACTAACATATTTCATTAATCTTTAGTACTTTAGAAAAGTTATCTAGAAGGCATGACTTAAAACTTTGCAAATGCATTACGTTGCCAAAAGATGACGATATACTCAACTCAGAATATTGGCACTTAGAAATCGATCGCTAGATCCAAACAATAAGACATTATAACATATAGTTGTTGCCAGACCATGCATCACCAATGTATTTACGCAGCAAACACTTTAGCTATCAATAGAAAGACCAGTCGAGACCGTTTGACTACATTCAAAAACAGATAAGGTTATTGATATTCATATTATATAGTAAAAAAGTAAAGAAATACACTGACAAATATTCTTACATGAAACGAAAGATTGATATTCTTTTCCATAAAAAAATTACACCATATAGCCTAAACAAGTAAATTTTAGAATTTTCCTGCACTCGAAACTCGAAGTAAAGTGAACGTAAATACTGTATGGTAAAATGTATCTTGGCAGTTAAGGAGGCAGCAGGGATCACACAAATGTCTATGACACGAGCATGTTGGGACAAATGTACGGATTGAAAATCGGTCAGAGGGAAATTACTAAATTGATAGCAGTAGCCTGAACAAGAAAAAAACTCATTTGGAAAAGATGAAGCGAGCCTGGACACAAAGAAAATCCAACTTTCCAACTCAGCGATAACGTACTTCTAGTTGTCTGCCTGGGTTTATATGTGAATTAAATTAATATGTTACAGTTGGGACAAAGACAGGGATACAAAGGCCATGATGAAGGTGACTCTGCCGGCTCAACTCCCCTCTACATTGGCTTAACATCACCCCTAGTGCTGGGGATTACCACCAGACAGCAGCACCAGTGCATTACGTTAACATTATTAGTGGACCTATTGAGTGGCTAGCAATTAACCTTGTAATAATGGAATAATCAATGCAAGGTGGTAATAAAAGAATTTGAGAAAACTCATAGAAATAAATCTTTGTAGCGTGAATTCTTAAAATAAAATGAACTCAAATTAATCCGAAAAATTATGTTTGCATCTAAATAAATCTGAACAATTCATAAAAGGTATAATTAAAATAAACTTGTTTTGATTAATATAGGTTTAAAAGACTTAATTTTTCGCTAAGGCCTACGGATTGACTAACGAAATAATTGTTTCTCATTTTATAATTCTGGATTTATTCTAAAATTATTAATAGTTTACAGTCATTTACAGTCATAATGTAATACTGTAATAATGTATATATTGTATACCTGTGTTTTATTGAAATAAAGATTTATTTAGTTTTAGATTGTTTGTTCAAACACATCTAACTTTGAATCAATAATATAAATTCTGGCAGCCATATTTGTTGTCAGGAATAATACGATTGATTTAGTAATATAACACAAAATATGTAATGCTCCTGCATAGCATATATTGTGTTCGGACAACAATCTTACATACACTGTGTTTAATTCACTTTAATGTAAGGCTGGAGGCCAACTTACTTGTGGATGTTTCACATGATAAGGGCTGGAAAACCATTTGCCTCGGGGTACATGTAATTATATTACCAGCTCCAGAGTCTGTGTTTCATCTTCATGCCAGGTTGTCATAAAAAAGCTCCTTATTTCACATTACTTAGAGGCATAATTTTGTAAATTTGATAATGTCTGCATTATGTTCTTAACTTGTTGCTTAATGAGTTGATGGATTTTGTTTGGTACCTTATACTTACAGGTGTTAAACAATGTAGTCTGACCAACCAACGTAGACCTCGGGTGTAAACTCCTATGTTTATGAGAGTCTAGAAACTAAGAAATCTAACACAAACTTTATACATTCTTTTTTGTGTATTTCCGGGATTTGCAGTAGAAAATTAATGCTGCTCATATGTGATAATTTTTGAAAGAATCAAACCTTTTACATGATGAGGTAAGGGTTATCTAGTACTGATTAGAACTACATTTGTTGTATTTATTTGTCTATGTGGTCTCACATCGTTAAGAGAGTTAGTCAACCAAGCAAGAACCCATGTTTACCATTAAAATGAGTATTGGTTATTTCTTTTCGATGAACCAGAGGTAGGTAGAAAACCAAGTTCAATACATCGGCTCTAGTAGGGTTGTCTTGTCGGCTCAGTTATTTTTGTTCTTTTAGTTCTGTCATGTCGTGTTTGCCGCTAACCTTGCCCGTCAAGAGAAATGGTAGTAGTGATATTCCATTTTTGCTCCACTCACTCAAAAAGTGTCAAAACATGGTTTCGTAGTCCTCTGATCCCCTGTTTTCGAAGCCGTTTTTGAACCGAAATGTACAAATGTGGTTTATATGGTAGACCGCCCGTCCGTCCGTCCGTCCGTCCGTCCGTCCGTCCGTCTAGGGTAGGATCGGGTCTACGTTCCTTATATGTGCACAACAAAGGCCAAAAACAGCTGCTCGCGAAAAAATATAACGAGCTTTTAAAATAGCTCTGATTGGCCAACGTTAACGTTGTGTTGCTAATATTGGCGTAAGTTAAAAAGAAACAGGTTATACAAACCTAGAGAAAACCTTTGAGAACATGAAAGACAACGTTTTTTTCAACAGTGGACAACGAGAGTATGTTTTTAACAACATTTCTGAGATGAACATTGATCAATCCTCAAAGTTATCACAAACTTTCATATAACAATTTTAGCGGATCCGTGGCAGATTGGTATCGCGCGCGTCTCCGGAGCTCATCACTCCGGTGGCGCGGGTTCGATCCCCGCAGTCACCACTTACAATTTGTAATGTGACTAAAACAGTAACGCTAGGTAAAGGTCGAGGTTGAGTGGTAGAGAGGACTTTGTAGCCTTAACTTCGCCTCGTTAAACAAGACAAACTTTACCTTTTAACAATGAGTCTTATTTAGGAAAATCTATTGTAGCATTTGAGTCTAAAAAGAAGTGAATTAAATCTTTAGTATGTTAGTACTTTCCCAGATTATTCAATGGGGAAAAACACATTTCATAGGAAGGAAAAGAATGTCTTATCAGAATAATATTGACAGAAGTATGGGAGGAAATTTCTCAGCCCGCCTTCACTTGGATTGTATAAACAACGAAGACACACATTGACTGATAGACAGACATTTCAGCCTTTATCTCGAGCTTTCTGGGAACAAAAATACTCCTTCTCCGAACTATATCTTGGGCAGGCCAATAATATTATTTCAGTTCAATGAGCTTTCCTTCAGTTAAGAGGAATAATTTTTCAAGTAGATTTTGATATTTATTTTACATTATAAACATAATTACAATAAATTAGAAAATGTTAAGTATAAACTTCAAAATAATAAGCAACAAAACATTTTTTTTATTTGATTTTTCATTATTATTTTTGATTACACTATTATTTTATTTTACAATTTTGCAATATTATGAAACTATTGTACTACGTCAAGATGAAGATGATCGAATACTATGTGTACAAGGTTTGTCTGACAGTTTAACAAAATATCTAAAAGAAGGGTCGTTTCAAGTTCTTTAGAATTCAAATGTATTTTGTTTTCATTACAACAATTCTCACAACAAAGCCGAACGCTGCCAGCCGCTTTCAATGTGTTGCACTGTTATGTGAACTGAGACATTCAGACACTTGTGTGTGACTCATGTGTTGCAGGTTTGAATGTAACATTATCACCGACCCAGAGCATTCATGTACTGTGAAAAGTGACACAAACCAGCCCCGCTTTCAATGTGTTGCACTGTTATGTGAACTGAGACAAACACAGAACTCAGACACTTGTGTGTGACAGAAATTCATGTGTTGCAGGTTTGAATGTAACATTCATCACAGACTCAGAGCATTCATGTGTTCTGTCACTTTACTGTAGTGAAAAGTGACACAAACCACTTTCAATGTGTTGCACTGTTATGTGAACTGAGACAAACACAGAACTCAGACACTTGTGTGTGACAGAGATATTCATGTGTTGCAGGTTTGAATGTAACATTCATCACAGACTCAGAGCATTCATGTGTTCTGTCACTTTACTGCAGTGAAAAGTGACACAAACCAGCCCCGCTTTCAATGTGTTGCACTGTTATGTGAACTGAGACAAACACAGAACTCAGACACTTGTGTGTGACAGAGATATTCATGTGTTGCAGGTTTGAATGTAACATTCATCACCGACCCAGAGCATTCATGTGTTCTGTCACTTTACTGGTGAAAAGTGACACAAACCAGCCCGCTTTCAATGTGTTGCACTGTTATGTGAACTGAGACAAACACAGAACTCAGACACTTGTGTGTGACAGAGATATTCATGTGTTGCAGGTTTGAATGTAACATTCATCACCGACCCAGAGCATTCATGTGTTCTGTCACTTTACTGTAGTGAAAAGTGACACAAACCAGCCCGCTTTCAATGTGTTGCACTGTTATGTGAACTGAGACAAACACAGAACTCAGACACTTGTGTGTGACAGAGATATTCATGTGTTGCAGGTTTGAATGTAACATTCATCACCGACCCAGAGCATTCATGTGTTCTGTCACTTTACTGCAGTGAAAAGTGACACAAACCAGCCCCGCTTTCAATGTGTTGCACTGTTATGTGAACTGAGACAAACACAGAACTCAGACACTTGTGTGTGACAGAGATATTCATGTGTTGCAGGTTTGAATGTAACATTCATCACCGACCCAGAGCATTCATGTGTTCTGTCACTTTACTGTAGTGAAAAGTGACACAAACCAGCCCGCTTTCAATGTGTTGCACTGTTATGTGAACTGAGACAAACACAGAACTCAGACACTTGTGTGTGACAGAGATATTCATGTGTTGCAGGTTTGAATGTAACATTCATCACCGACCCAGAGCATTCATGTGTTCTGTCACTTTACTGCGGTGAAAAGTGACACAAACCAGCCCCGCTTTCAATGTGTTGCACTGTTATGTGAACTGAGACAAACACAGAACTCAGACACTTGTGTGTGACAGAGATATTCATGTGTTGCAGGTTTGAATGTAACATTCATCACCGACCCAGAGCATTCATGTGTTCTGTCACTTTACTGCGGTGAAAAGTGACACAAACCAGACCCGCTTTCAATGTGTTGCACTGTTATGTGAACTGAGACAAACACAGAACTCAGACACTTGTGTGTGACAGAGATATTCATGTGTTGCAGGTTTGAATGTAACATTCATCACCGACCCAGAGCATTCATGTGTTCTGTCACTTTACTGCAGTGAAAAGTGACACAAACCAGCCCTGCTTTCAATGTGTTGCACTGTTATGTGAACTGAGACAAACACAGAACTCAGACACTTGTGTGTGACAGAGATATTCATGTGTTGCAGGTTTGAATGTAACATTCATCACCGACCCAGAGCATTCATGTGTTCTGTCACTTTACTGCAGTGAAAAGTGACACAAACCAGCCCTGCTTTCAATGTGTTGCACTGTTATGTGAACTGAGACAAACACAGAACTCAGACACTTGTGTGTGACAGAGATATTCATGTGTTGCAGGTTTGAATGTAACATTCATCACCGACCCAGAGCATTCATGTGTTCTGTCACTTTACTGCAGTGAAAAGTGACACAAACCTGACCCGCTTTCAATGTGTTGCACTGTTATGTGAACTGAGACAAACACAGAACTCAGACACTGTGTGTGACAGAGATATTCATGTGTTGCAGGTTTGAATGTAACATTCATCACAGACTCAGAGCATTCATGTGTTCTGTCACTTTACTGCAGTGAAAAGTGACACAAACCTGACCCGCTTTCAATGTGTTGCACTGTTATGTGAACTGAGACAAACACAGAACTCAGACACTTGTGTGTGACAGAGGTTATTCATGTGTTGCAGGTTTGAATGTAACATTCATCACCGACCCAGAGCATTCATGTGTTCTGTCACTTTACTGCAGTGAAAAGTGACACAAACCAGCCCGCTTTCAATGTGTTGCACTGTTATGTGAACTGAGATAAACACAGAACTCAGACACTTGTGTGTGACAGAGATATTCATGTGTTGCAGGTTTGAATGTAACATTCATCACCGACTCAGAGCATTCATGTGTTCTGTCACTTTACTGCAGTGAAAAGTGACACAAACCAGACCCGCTTTCAATGTGTTGCACTGTTATGTGAACTGAGACAAACACAGAACTCAGACACTTGTGTGTGACAGAGATATTCATGTGTTGCAGGTTTGAATGTAACATTCATCACCGACCCAGAGCATTCATGTGTTCTGTCACTTTACTGCAGTGAAAAGTGACACAAACCTGACCCGCTTTCAATGTGTTGCACTGTTATGTGAACTGAGACAAACACATAACTCGTGTGTGACAGAGATATTCATGTGTTGCAGGTTTGAATGTAACATTCATCACCCAGAGCTTTCATGTGTTAGGTGACATAGTTTGGAAAATATACTCGTAAAGCAGATCCGAGTTTTTTTTGTTTTCTGCAATAATGTACCTACCTCCAGCAGGTATTAAACTGTTAAGCAATTATAATGTAACTAACTGGGTTTTCTGAAGTACCCCTTACCCGTCGATGGAGATGTATGAAGTCCGGAACTTATGCGCTATTTATCGGGTTAAGTCTAGTTAGTTTTAATACGCCTGGCTCTCAAGGCCATTACCCTTTCCGTAATTTGAAAAACTTATTAAAACTTACAGGTTGACTGATGGTACAACGTCATGAGCTATCATTCATGTAAGGTAAGTTCCACATGGTCGCGAAAAGTAGAAAACTTCAAATGTTGTTGATGCTAATGCAAGCTAGGTCCTATACTCTGTCAAAAGGAAGGGGTAGTCTAAGAGTAATACCGGTTATGTAACTAGTACGTCGTACAAATTTGAACCTTTATTTAGATTAATTAATTTAAAAGCCAGTTTATTCCGATATCAATATACCCTCGCAGTTCCTCTAGCTGGGGAGTTGTTGACTCCCTCTCTCAATCTCTGACTCCCCCTCTCGATCCAACAATTAGTGGAAGTATTCAGCGAGAT
This sequence comes from Matsumurasca onukii, assembly GCA_018831715.1. NCBI lineage: Eukaryota > Metazoa > Arthropoda > Insecta > Hemiptera > Cicadellidae > Matsumurasca > Matsumurasca onukii. The sequence goes on along the minus strand of CM032060.1, from coordinate 41,023,767 downwards.
CGAATCATCTTGAAAGTCAACATTCGACAGTATTAAAGTGAGGGGTGCTTTGTTCAAACTTAATAAGCGTAATTTCCTTACCGAAGGCGGAACTAAACTCAATATTGATTGAAAACGTGAACCTCTATATTATAGTATCTATTATTACTTAACTTAACCGTCAAATTTTCATAATGGCAATTATCATACAGTATCCAACCAGGCAGTATGACAGCATGCCACACATGTGCTGTTTTAACAACTTTTTGTTTGATTTAATTATTTTAAGAATTAAAACGTTACTTGATTAATCCAAAACATGTTTTAGCTTTCATTTCTTCTATCATACTACATATGCACGTATAGTATAAAGCACTTCATTAACTTGTAACTTATAATGCCACACGAATATACTCATTTCTGTTGTTTTCTGATGTTACAGCTTTAAAGGAACAGTCCTTACTTAATACTCGCAAAGCCTGTAAATATTCGTCAATAGATTCTCCAGGTTGCTGATGCCTAGATATTAGACAATACCTAGCGTAGATCTCATTTTTGGGTTTATCATACAAGGAATCAAGATGGTGTATTGCTGAAGTATAGTCTTTACATTCTCCTATCAGTTCAAAGATGTTGTGACTTTCGTGATTAAAAAGTAGATTTAGTTTGTTTTCATCTGAAGCTTTGATAGCTGTTGTGAATGCTTCGAAAGTTTTCTTCCGATGGTTCCATTGAGAAGAGGATTTCTTGTCAGTGTACTCTACTTCAAAGCGGTTGGGTTTTAAATATTTGTCAATATCCATTTCAAACAAAACAAAGAACAAACTAAACAATAACAAAAGTAAAGTTGATTAAATTGTACTGAATAATGAATTGAATTAAAAGAGTCATAAGAAATAAGGCTTTAATCAACTTTAGAAATTAACATGGTTGTTTGTTTACATTTTAGTAACAATTATATAAACATTGAAAACATGTGTTAATAAGAAACATATGGTTGAAAACAGTATTATGGAAAACAGATATTATTAGATGTGTACTATAACAGTGACAAAGGAAATATCTACTGTAGACCATACGTATACAGTAAAATCAAAACAAATAAACAAATGTGATATTATTTCTGAGTTGTGTAATCTGACAAACACAGCAGACCAGAGCACATGTAGAGTGGACAGTGGAGCCTCCAGGGATATGGTGGGTCGATTGCAGCTCCATAGCAACAACAACCACGATAAGGCAACGCGTACTGCGTGTGTTTTGTACAGTATACACGCGTTCCTCACGATCGATCCTATCTATACTTAATGATGTTGCCAACGTTAAATTTACTGTTTATATCTCTATAAACAGTTCTGTTCTGTTGCTTGCGCTAAAGTACAACCAGCTGCATTGTTCACCCACTTGGATCCTAAATGTAAACCCATAGCAATCAAGTCCAGACGCTACTCAGCAGAAGATGAACAGTTTATTCAATCAGAGATCGAGCAAATGGCCAAAGATGGTATAATAGAAAAAAGCAATTCGCCTTGGAGGGCTCAAGTTCTTGTTGTGCAAGGCAGCAAGAAAAACGACTTGTAATTGACTACTCACAAACAATTAACAAATATACAATGCTTGATGCATATCCAATTCCATCCATAGATAAAATAGTTTCAGAAGTAGCAAAATATGACATTCACAGTACAATTGACTTGAAATCTGCTTACTACCAAATACCAATCAGAGAAGAAGACAAGCCCTACACAGCGTTTGAAGCTGGAAACAAACTTTGGCAGTACAAGAGGATACTCATGGGAGTAACAAACGGTGTAGCGGCATTCAAAAGGAAAATCGATGAAATAGTGAAAAAGGAACATTTGAAAGAAGTTCATGTATATCTAGATGATGTAACTGTAAGTTGAAAATGAATGGAAGAACACAACCAAAACTATAATATATACAAAATCCAATGCGTTGTTTTTCCTTTCAAGTTTTCTTTTTATCGAATGTAATACTGTATCTATATAAACCCACAGATTGTGGGAACAAATGATTATAAGCATCTACAGAAGTTACTTAGATCAATAATTCAGTATAATAATAGACTATGATGAAAGGACACGCTACGGTTTTCATGTTAATATTTTGATAATACTTTACGGAGTTAAATCCCATTGTTGTACGCTTTTTTGTTTGACTGAAAGGTTGACAAAAGCTTCAGAGAGCAGTCGTGTGTTTCATTCATCAGTGTGACTTTACCTTCAACAAATGTATGCCTATGATGTGGGTTCATTAAAGTTTATACTGTTCTCTGTGCTTTGTCATATATACGTATACTTACGTCCTTGTGTAGAAACCCTTTACCATGCTGAGCACTGATTTATGTAAAAGACATATTTGGCTGATGGTACAGCAGGATGATGACAAATTGAGCATACATCACCAAATAGTTACTAACACATCAATTTAATGAGTTAAAGTTGTTCAAGAACATTGTCCGTCGTCTGATATAGTGCTAATATACGGCTAAATTCTTCTTCCAACGTTTGGGCGCTTGAAACTTGGAAAAAAACATTATCGAGTTATGCTTCTACAGTAATTATATTTTCGAAACAATGTTGTACATTTGCGTTAAAAAAGTACGAACACATCTTCTTTTTAACAGTTAACGTAAAGTTGTCTGCAAATAAATTAATTTTTCAAGTGCAATATGATTTGTATTTACGGTTTATGTTTAAAGCAAGAGTTTAAAGTAGTAAGTTGAATATATTTAAATCTATGTTGAGTGAAATTGAGCTGATATTAAGCTAATATCATTTGCTGTGAAGGTTGAGACGTTGATCATGTTTGTAGCATATGTTTTCATTTATTCATTGTTATTATCATTGCTCTAAATTAAGTGTTCTTTCATAATACACTTCTGTAGAGTAATAATGTAGGGCAAGTATTTTGGTTTATTTGAGCTGGAACTAAATCTGTACGATACAAACTACACTGAGAACTCTATTTGGGAAAATAAATGCAACACTCATAGTTACATAAAATTATACAAGTATTTATTGTTACAACCATTATATTACAATATAAAGCATGTCCCTTACATGTACATTCTTATGTTCAACCATGTCAAATTACTAGAAATGTTGCTATATTAACAATACGAGATCGGGAAACAATAGAGACTGACACGAAATGGCTTAAAACTGATCAGTACAGTAAGTACGAAGGTGCTAGAGATAGCTAGTGACTTCTAGCCAGCACCTAGTATAGGTAGAGGGGAGAAGCAGTGACTGAAGGAAGGGTGAGGATAGGTGACTACTGGAGTGGAAACTATGGGCACTTTGACACTGTACAATCAGACAATCTATATTATTGTTCGCTATCAAAAATATTCTTTCTTCAAATATTTCAACCTGAATAAAAGTTCAACTAAACTCGTGTTTGAACATCATGCTTGTTTTACAAATGAGTGAAAATGATTGCAATGTAAGAGGCAAAACGTTGACGCATGTTGATGAAATGAACGCTTGACATTATAATCTAGCTAAGTGTACGCTAGGCAACAAACATGACTTGCTAGCTAAGCTGGACACTCACACACCAGCGACCTTGTATCCACACAGCACAACTGAACCTGTACAAAGCTTTCGTGCTAATCTATACGATCCTATAAAATCGATAACTTTCAAACGCGATCATAAACGAGGTAAAGTTCCTTTTTTGAAAACGCCGAACTGAAAATATTTCCTGGTTCAGAAAAAACAAACAAAGCATGAGTTTCAATTTAGGAACTTGATTTATACAGTGGCTCCGCACAAAGCATATCACCCCTGTGTACACTGCAAAGCTATTAAAATGTAAAACATGTCAGAATAACGGACCGCCGTATATTATTCTTTATCGAGGCAATGAAAGGGAGCCCGTTAACAGCAGAATATTTCCCTAGTCCCGTAACACCCGTGAGCATAACCGTTCAGTTCACAGCACAGCAACAAATAAAGCGATTCCACACTGCGACAGCAAAATAATGATTGTTTCATCTGGTATCGTACACACGATTTACCGGTACATTAAAATGTGATGACGAAAATCCTCAACTACAAGAACTTGTGGCCATATTATAAAAAATGGTTACGGAATCAAAATTATGTACAGGTAGACATCACAATGATTACTGCAGCTGCATGGTGACCCAGACGACTGCGCGAGGGTGCACCAGTCCCCCGATCTCGCAGTTGACAGTGCGTGTCTCTCCATTGACCACGAAGAGAGCCTCGTTAGCGGGGGTGACCATGTAGTGACCGAACACCCCGGAGGCAGCGATGGGTCTGTTGGGGTTTCCCCACTGAGCCAGAGAGGGATGCATTGCCTTGCCAACTCCCGTGATCATCTCGACCTTTCCTGGTGAACAAAATACACAACGTATTTCACCACAAATTTCAGTACAAAGGTTTGAATTAAGCATTATAAATATAGGGATATTGTTAAACTGTTCAATTTTACAAAAGCTCCTAATAAATAAAGTAAAATACGGAATAAATTACCTGTAACAAGATTCAAAAACAGAATGTCTTCTTTGTCGACTGCACTTGCGTATAAGTCATATCCGTGAGTTGTTTGCGAAGGGTAGAAGGTCATGTCACTGATGTTTAACGTCGTCTTTACGTCAAATAAGAACTTTAGCCCTGACTCTGGAATTGAAAGAAGACAACGTTAGGACTGTGGTTTTATGAACTCCATAACCCTAACATGACTTACGAATTGTATTGTAAGTTATTTTGTAGATGTCTCGTTTTTATACTTTCACCGTGCACGAATGATCAAATAACTTTTAAATGATATGGAAAAGTGTCTCTCTTTTGTAAACCTTCATGTCATCGATCAAGTGGACTGAGTGTGAAGTATTTACCGGTGACTTGCTGTACTACAAGGGTGACTCCATCCCTGGCGCGGTCTAGGGTGACCACAGTCCTGCTGTTGGGAGAGACCATGGGACGTCCGAACAATCCTGCCTTCTGACTGATCACAGCGTCTGTCAGGTAGTCCAGCAGGATCTGCCCAGTCGCTCGGCCAGTAATGGGCTCCTCACATTCCACCACCACGAACCCATCTGAACATAACAGTTCCAATGTAATTGTGCTGTATAATGTGGATCTAAAGGAAGTCAAATGTCAAAATGTATAGAGTATAAGGTGTGGCACAGCGTAAAAGCTGGAGGCAGAATTATTATAATCTTTACAAGCAAATCCTTTTAAATTTATGGAGTTAATGGAATAAGATATAAATAAATTATTTGGATAATTTAAGCTTAGGCTAAAGGATATTTGCTCACTGGCAAGCGCACTCTTTTTCATTTCTTATTCTTCAGTTTAAAAGGATTTATGCTTCATCCCTAAATTAATATACGATTTTTCACATACAGTTTAATAGTTTTATATGAATAAGTGTGTATATGTCATACAACCATTAATAGTTCCCGAATGAAAGATTACTTTGAAAATAACAGGATGAAAATATGAAAAAGTACAAGTTCAACTTGTATCTCTGAAAGCTACAAACCTAGACACCTTGCTACAGAACAGGATAGAAGGTAGATAATAAAAATAAAGTTCTCCTGAAAGAAAATTGAGATCCATAAAGCAAATATGTTATGCAAAAGCGTTCAGATAATACCAAAATCTTGTCTTTTATGTGTGTTTGGTATAAAACACAATGCGAACTCGAAAACACTCCAAACTGGGTTTATATTACGTTTACAAAGTGCCTTTGGGAATCTAAGACCTAAAGCACATCTTGCTTTAGTTTTGATATTGGAATCGATCGCTCCCAAAGGGAACCTTCGCTTTGAAGACCTACATAAACAACTCCTTTAAAATTGTATTCTTCGTCTGAGATTACTGTATTTCCTTTTAGAATTCTAACGAAAAATACTTTGTGGAGGGTTCATAGATCGCAGTTCTCAAAACCACAACATATGCTTTATTATGATATTTCGTTAATTAGGCCTGTTAAATACTTTTTCGCTCTTAGCTGTCTCCCGTATCCTAATTAAACTGCTTCAATTTGAAAAATAAATGTCTTGCGGATCTGATAAGTGATGAGCAAAATACGTGTTCCTATGTTTAAGTATACATTTTAAACTGTCTTGTTGTAGACATTTCCTTTTTTTCTCAAAGTACATATTTCTTACTGAGTAGAAAACCCATATTAATTGGCCGTTTAAATTAAAAAAACACACATACAAAGATAACACAAAACCTTGTCAGCCAATTATGCACACGAATAATATGTTTAAATGTAATGTATTCGTTGAACGAAATATAAGAGTTAACAAAAGGAGATGAGTAAGTTTTAATTTCACAGAAACCTTCACGGAACAGCAAATTCTAGTTATTAAAAGCATTGAAGAGCAATTAACCTTTTAACAAGCTCTCAGTTGGTTAACTGCACCACTATCTTGATCAGCGTTATTTAAAAACTAATTAGCATCTTTACCTTTCGAATTAAACCATTTTAAACCTCGAAGCTAGTTTTTATTTGAAAATTACCGCGTCAAATCTTTACATAGACATAGAGTCTAGGTTCTATGGATTTTAATCTACTTGAGTATAGTACACTACACTAAAGTATAATGTTGCGAGTACTTACACAGTGCAGAGAACTGCATGTTCCTAGGTACACAGTTGTAGGTGGTCAGGTCCAGGCTTCTGATGTACCTCATGTTGGCCAAGTCTAGTTTGTACAGACCGCGTTGGTTAGTATGACTCACGTAGCCGTACTTGAACATGTGAGACATGTCCTGCAACCAACATACATGACGAACCACGTGAAATAGTGGACAAAACGTGAGTAAAGGGAGTGGCTAAGTGGCTGAGTCAGTACTTAGTAGTAACTTTCCAGTTCCGGAGCTTTCGTGTATTTGCAATTTCCGGTTAGTTCTTCCTTAGGTGCTTTATACAGTGAAATAAATTATTTGTTTTTAAATATTATTCATCAAATCAGACGGTGGATCGAGAAGGTGTAGGTGCTACAGATTTTTAAATAAAAAGTTAACAACATAACGCTGATAAATATAATTTATAAAAAAGTCTTAAATAAATTATTTATATTTTTGAAACATCTGGTTATATGAATTCACGGTGATCCATCAATACAATCGTTTGTATTTTATCTGCAAAGTATAGCTACATATTTTCCGAACGGATTAATACGAAACCAACAAAATTAGCGTATTGGCATTTAGCAACCGCTTGCAACAGTGAACCAGTAAACAAAGTTTGCCCTTTTATCCTGTTGATTTACGTTTAAATACAGCTTAGTGAATGAACCACCCAAGTTTTTATTAGAAACGTTTTAAAGCGGCATAAATATCTGGTTGGTTAGTTCAAAACACAAACAACACTCAATGGTACATTCTCAGACAACATAAGCCGAAGGTACTCCAAACAGACTCCAGGCAACTCCAGTCAATTGTTTCGTTATAAATAGGCTAACTTTGTCACCAAGCATGGATCGTGCGTCTTACATGCGAAGTGCACACTCCCATCCCGCCCGCTCCTACCGGGGCTACTCTGCACTCCGCACGGTGCCGCACTTGGCGATTTAAAGACTGAACATCCCTGTTTCATTAAACTTTTGAAATTTCCCCAACTCCAAATTCGAGTGCAAATGATGCTCTACTTGAGGACACAGTCCTTGGCGACAATTGTTTGATCGCAACGACAAAGATTTTGGTTACATAGTTTTGTTAACGCATCGGTAGTAAAGTGTAATTTAGACTAGTAACGACAACAGTATGAGTGAGTAGTGCCTCCCCTCCCTCACCTGTATGGGCGGCATGAAGAGGTTGCGCACGAGGTCGAACTGACCATCAATGGGCTCGGGGTGAACAGTGTGGTGTTTGCGCTTCTGAGCCGCATCTCTGATCACCTGTATGGTCTTGACACCTTGGTCCATGTCACTGCGCCAGTTCAGCACCCACACTTGATCTAGGTGCGGCACGTAGTGCAAGGCCACAGGGTTCTTATCAGTTACCACGACCTGTAGCACAGTATACACGTTATAGCTAAACATTTCTTTGGGAACAAAGTACATATTGAAGAAATTTCTAACTTGGGATATTTTGTACTGATGGGTAACTTGATTTGAGACACTAACAACTCATTAAGAATATTTTAAGATGAATACCAGAGCTTGACAAGTGCTTTTGACACATTATTGAGGTACATAGATATTTTAAACTAGCACCAAACAATCAGATTGCAATAGACTAATGTGTTTTAAACAAAGTGGTTTTCTCAGAACATTTAGATAGTGTGAATACATGAATCAACAACTTACATCAACAACGACCATCTGTATTTTGCTAATGACGAGAACTCTGTCTTTGAGAGGTTGTGACACGTATACGTAGCGGTTGGCAACATTGATGGCTTCACCCCAGCTGCAATTCACCCCCTTGTCACCACACACGTATTCCTTCAACAGAGCAAATAGGTTGAGCACGCAACCACATCAAAAACCCATCTGCAAAAACTCAATATATTTTGAGCCATTTGTCTCAGATGATTATGATATTACTTTTAAGAGCCAATTTGGTTTCTGACATTTTAAGGGGTTAAATAGTATTAAGAAAGTACTAAATAATTTTCAGGTCAATCGAAAGCCTTTGACTGCGTAGACCTGTAGTTGGCTATATTCTTACCTTAAAGGTACAACTTAGCATGTACAATATACAAAACAGAACAAGCGGCTAAAGGTACCCATTTGCAATACAGAGTTTTAAAGCTCCATTTAAGGTTCTTTTATATTTTAATAATTATATAACATAAATTATTTATGTTGTCAATATTGTGGTTATCATAGATTAAGGGTCTGCCTGAGCTACGCGGCGACGCTTTAATTCAAGAGTTTACGGCGGCCTGTTTTTACCTTTGAAAATAATTTTTACATTAATGAACTTGATATATTTGGAAACTAGAAGAGTTTTTCAACATGCGTTAGAGCGTATTCTTTCAAACCTATGCAATTTAAGTGTACACAATAGAGTTGAAAATTACTCAAACTTGTGCAAACTTATATTTAAAGTTTAATTGTGAAATTTTGAACAACTCACGAGCTGTATTGGTCAACATATTTTAAATCAAATCGGGTTTAATTGAAATACTCGTAATACACCTTTGAAGGTTTAAGAAATATACAACGTTTGAATACATTTGAGAATAGACTGGACGATGTTTTGACTTAAAACGCTGTTTACGATGTTAGCAAGTTGATGGACCAATTAAACTCTTTAAGTAGGATTAAACAATGTGTTTCATTTTATACTTTTATTAGTTATCATGGTTTGGTCAACCGATTAATTACTAATACGTACTTTGATGGTAGGTTCGTCAAGCATATTTTGTATTTATTATTATGATACTTGATGTTATGTTGTTGCTGTCGTATACAATGCATTATTACCAGCAAACACGAGACGATTATAATTATTATTACTACGAGTACTTTATTCTATTTAAAATGAATGTGTAACAGTATTTGAAAGCCAGGTACAAAAGGTGTAGTTTGGGAGAAAGAGAGACAAAGTTCTAAAACATCTTGCTTTGTATGACAGAAGAAGAAAAGTTGTAGCTATGCGTGGTACAAATGTCATGACATTAATCTGATACGAGCTTCAAGGCAATCCGGCTTTTCCGTGAATCAGGAAATGCCAACTGTCACAGCTTTAGCTTAACATCTGTCTGGAAACATTTCCCGTTTCTTCGTCACGTATTGCATTCACTAATGAAAAATGGAGTAAACATGAAAAATGTTGTACGGTTTTCTCATTAATTGTCTTGGATACAGTTTTGTATTTAGTCAGCCTATCATTCACTCATGCCAGCGTAAACAAGTATGGCTTCCAATAACACGAAACAAATGAGCGGACTACTGTTGAATATTTTATTAAACGTTAAATAAAAGTTTATGACAACTGTGTTAGTTTTCTCAAGCTACTATTTATTACACGTATTTTTTCTCAATCAACTTGAATTTGAACAAGTTGAGGCTACATTTTTACATGAACAGTTGGTTTTTCATGTTACCATTAAGCAATATAATTGTCTCAATACTATAGTTGATAATATTTAGGAACTTTTTCCGACCAAGCTATTTTTTGTGACGTTAGCAGTATGTTTATTTTGACTTGTGGTCACGCTTACCTGTGTGCCGGGTATAATGTCAGTAGACTGGATCTGATGGTAGAGGCGACACGCCATTGGCTCGTACACAGACACGCCCCAGTCGTGGAAAGAGAAGAACCTGCGCTCCTCGTTGGGGGCAGCTGGGCAAGTACACGTTATCCAAAGGTTTATTGTTTTCACTACTCTTTTACAAGTTTATGAACTGAAATTGATCTCTTGAAAGTAAAAATGTTGATTTTAGCTGTTATAGGTATACCAAGAATAATTAAAATACCAATCACTATTTTGTTTAGTTATTCAAAAGCAATAACGAACTGAGAGTTTAATAATGGTAATGCCGAATCACTACTTCATTTTAATTAAGGACGTATAAACAGCAAACGCAAAATACACTGTGAACAAAACACATTTACGCTAATCCATTGTGAATTTTTGAATACACTTTGGACTATTCTATCATTGACCTAGTAAGATGGAAAGTCAATGGTTCTATTCAAGGTTGTAAACCTTATTTTTGCCATTAGTTTCACGATTCTAATTTGTTTTAAACTCACTCAACCAATCTTTGCTGTTTTTATAATTAAAAATACTAGGATTGGTAGAGTTGCAATTACTTGTTGACTCGCTATACATTTTCAATACAATTTATAGCTGTGTGTCTAGTAAATATGTAAATTACTTGGTCGTTCACGTTTCTTCGTAAAAAAAGGAGAGAAAAATCGTTAATGTTAAAATAAGACTAATTAATCCGTAAGTGAAATAGTCCGTATCAAAAGCAACATCAATACTACAAAATTCACACAGAGTGAAGATTATAAGCTGAGCCACACGTGTTCAAAATAATTGACTATTCCAGGAAAACTGTGATAAAAACATAGCCGACACGTAGCCACAAGCGCTACTCTGAATCCTCGCGAAATTCCTAACAAAATAAAAGACCAGAGTTGTTTGAAAATAGGACATTCCTTTTGAATAACCCTGTATAATAAAAAAATGTATACCTTTAAAATCACACTGATTGAATATTTGTTTTTTGTAGGGTAATTTAGGCCTATCAAGACTAAACATGTTTGTTTTAAAATACTATTATCTAGAAGATTATTGTTATTTTCATCATTAATTTTATTATTTAGAAGATATAGGGATTGGATGGAAGATCTTTTAAAGCATTATTTGTGCTTGAGCATAATACACTTTTGTTACTAATGAAATGTGTTAGCTATGGAAGGATGATATACGTTTTTGTTCGTAAATTAAACCTAAATTAACGTCCGAAAATTCTGCGAATAATTTGGTTGTAAAATGCAATTTAACCTTTACAGTATTACTGTTCAGTTTGAATATTATCTCTTTCCAACGCCGCAGTGTAATGCATAATCAATTATAAACATGAAAGCAATTATTACCTTCATTATTGCAACAAATGTGACTAATAGCAAACCATAACCTGGAGCAGTCCCGTAATTAAATCACTTTAGTCATGTCGGTTTCCGTTACACCATCAGGTTTGTTTGGATGATTTTATTCTCTGTTGGTATAATTAAAGCTTCCAATCAATTTCATTATCGAAATACATTATGTATTTATTTGTTATCTCGGGGTGTTTGTGGTTTGTTTCTTTTGCGCATCGTATTGTCTAGTAAAATTGTATAACGATTAGTTTAGTTTAAAAGAACAATTCTAATTAAATACTCGTAAGATATTCTTTATAAAATTAAATAGCTACGGGTTTTTTAACTTACGAAAACACTTGAGTGAAATGGAAAACTTGTTTCATAGTTTGACGCAAATTATTGGATAGAAGTAGAAATTGCAGACAAATATGCAAACACACCTTTTAAATGGTACCAAAACGAAAAGAAATGGTATAAGTGTAAAATATCAACGAGTTCTGGGGATCCGTATCGGTACTTATTTCATGGTCCTGGGTTCGGCCCTAGGCCATCAATATATTAGCTGCGGCATGAATAGTTCAACTGCTCAAATGAAAATCGCAAAAAATTGTAAAGTTTAATCTAGTTTAATATGGTTTCAGTGTATTACTTCAAAGCAGGACTAGCAGTCGGTACCCTGTTGTGTTTCTAAAGTCAGGAGGTGTATCCTTAGTATGGCACAAGTGCTATAATGGGACTCGTGGCTTGGTCCTGTAATCCAGCTTCATGGAGGTCAGGTTTTGAGGATGATATAGGTCTAAAGCGGCTCAGATAGTCTCAGTAATCATCTGATGATACCCGCATCAACTCCCACCATCGTTTAGACATATCAGAACCATCACCTGCGTGGTTCGGAAGTCACGTTAAGCAGTTGGTCCTTGTATATTTCCATTGGTCATTGAGCTATTAATTGGGACCCGCTCTAAGGAAGAGTCGGCCTTAGTTTGTTACACGACTACCTCATAACTCATTACTACCACTCATCACACTCATCCTTCACCACATGTTTGCCTTAAAATACCCTCACGAGAGTGGTCGGCATCTCAAATAGTGATTTAGTGATTTAATAACATCGGTTTGTACTGATTGAAAGAATAGTCAGAGATGTATCGTGTAGCAACTCACTAGGGGTGGGCTCCTCCTGGACGATGAGGGAGGATATGTCCCGAGTGACTCCTCCTACATTGGTTGCTTGACACATGTAAGCGCCTGTGTCTGCGTAGCCGATGTTGTGCAGTCTCAGTTCCGTTCCGTTGCCGATGATACTGTACTTGTGCGGGTAGTCTAGCTTCAGAGGCTCGTCGTTCTTTAACCATTCCACCTAAAACAGAAGAGGTTGAGTTCAAGTTGAGGTTGTGACCTATTGTTCTGTACCTACTATTGTTCTGGACCTACTATTGTTCTGGAAATATTACTTAGTGGCAGTTTTCCACCATTAGGTATCAATATCATCACAACATAAAGTACGTTTAAAATGATGTCTTATAAACTTAACAAACCTACCTTTGGAAAGGGTTCACCAATGACGTGACAAAACATGGCCGCTTCTTCTCCTGGTCTTCTTGACTGTATTTTAGGCGTCACCTTGACGTCAGGAATTGCTAAAAATCAATATAAGTAAATTTAATAAAAGCCTTAAACTAAACAAGAGGTTTATATAGGTATACTAGTATTTCTGTCATTATAACGTTCTTGAAGGGCTCATTCATGTTTAGAACACTAATTGTGGCTACACATTTTCCTTCGTAAAATTAAATCAATTTTTTGAATTTATAATTATATTTCGATTGCTAACAAACAAATCATTAGGCTTTGTAATGGTTCTTATTGTAACATGTTCATTTATGAAAAAGATGCCTATAGAAATGGAAAAATAATTATACATTTTAAAAGTTGTTTTAATTTTATAAAAGAAGGAGTGTAGCCACAATCATAGTTATATAAACAGGTATACTAGAATGTTGAATTAAGATTGTAAATGAAAAACAACCCAAATCAACTGATAAGCTGGGAAAACAATGCACAGGTTTTCCTCCATTTAAAAAATCAAAGTAAACTGGATATGCAGTATTTCGAGTAGTAGTAGCAAAAGGGTATATAAGACGGGTTAGTCTTTCATAGTGGCATGCAAGCTTTGAAAACCTAAATTAAGGTACAGTTAAGTCCCAAAAATGTATTTTGTAGCTTCTGCTAAGTTATAGCAATTCAATAATCAGTTATCCATCGATCGATAGTTTGAAATTGGAGAAGAGAGCGCATCTGAAGTTTTATTAAGAACCAGCATTTTACTTCTAAAATGTATAAAACCTTATGGGCGAAATAAACTTATATAAAATATAACTTTATTTTAATTTAAAAACAGATTTGTTGAGTAGAAGGCGTGCACTGTTAGAACTCACTGTGCACGGTGAGGACGTGAGTCTGCGTGACGTCTCTGTTGCGCTGTGCGTGGCACGTGTAGTTGCCAGCATGTACCAGCTGAATGCGCGTGAGATAGAGGCTGCCGTCAGTGAAGACACGCACCTCATCCTCCCCTAGGCTGCTCAAGTCAGCTGTGTTCCTCCTCCAGACGATAGGTGGTGGTGGAGTCCCACTGACATCACACTTGATCTCCACATTGTCACCCACACGAGCACTCAGGTGGTTCACCTCCAGCGCCTTGTCCAGCGACACTACTGATAAGCCTACAAGGTCAAGTGATACTGACTGACAACGCGCAGTAGGGACACAGGGTTACTAGTCTACGTGTAGAATGTACTACAACAGTGCTGTTGCATGCTAAAAACCTTGCTGTTAGTTCACTTGAGTAACTACAAAATCATTATTATAAACCTTTCAAACAAGTTCCCGACACTGAGAATGGGTTGCAAATATCAAGTAATTCATAATTGTTGAATGTGTTAAATTGTTTAATATATTCCGTCTAAGTACAAAGGAGTTAAGGCGTTTAACTCCTATGACAAAGAATTATCAATTTAAGTTTCTGAATTTTACCTACAAGACCTTCAGAGTTTTACAACTCAGCCGTGACACTTATTGGGCTGTTGTGTTTTTTCATAAAACTTTATGGTATCTTGATTATTTTTATGTTAGCGTTTGATTGTGGTATGAGTTAGCTTTAAGCTAAAAACTGATAGGTAATCTTAACTCTTAAGCGTTCACGGCCGGTGTCATCACTAAGATCTAATGCTTCCGGTTTACACCGCGTCACAGTTGAAATATAATTACTGCTAACCGTTTCGACCTCGCTGTGGAGAGTCATCCTCAGTAGCTTGTTGAGTCTCAGCCAGTCACAGCGAGGTCGAAACGTTTAGTAGTAATTATATTTCAACTGTGACGCAGTGTATACAAAAGCCTTAGATCTTAACTGATAGGTAGTTAGGTGTTGATTATATCATTGGTAAAGTCTACCATATCAACTTCAAAGTTAAACCGAGAGTTAAACTCATATACGTAATATTTATTACAGCCGAGGTTCCAAACCTTTAATGAATCAAAAGTGACAACAAGATGTACAACTATCAATTAACGTATTAAACTATACCGATATGTGACTTCGAAGTTCTTTTCTTTTCGACTCAACCCATGCACAACCGCCTTCACGTCTGTTTTTTCTACAATATTCCTCGCAAATTTTTAAATACCCATGCACTCAATCACGAACCAATATGTCTAGAATGTATACTGACTGTAAAGTTTGCTGAAGGCACCGTAGAACTCTGTTCTCGACAGCTGGCCATCCTTGTCTGCATCGTCGTACGTGATCATGTCCTTCAAGCTGCAGATCTGTGACAGCTGACTCAACTGTTCCCGCCCTCCCACCTGCAGCATACATTAGTCAGTTCAGATGCATAATAAGTTCAAAATCCCGCTCTGACCTTTGACGACCAAAATAATACTGATTGTAATTACTAATCAGACAGTATTATTTGTAAATGAATTGAGTTTGAAGATTTGGGTTTATTTCTGAGAAAGGAGGTGGTAGTTGTAAAATAATTTGAAGTTAAAAGAACTGGTCTTCCAAAAGTGATCACAGGTCATAATGCACGGATTTCAAATAGTGTGTGTCAATGATAACTAAATTAAGAGGGCTGTGGCTTTTAATAATACAGGATTTTAACTAGGTGTTCATTAGTTCTAATACGTGTCTGAGTTCCATGCAGGCAAAATTGTTTTTAACATCGCTAGTTATAGTTTCCAATAAAAATATGTGTTGGATGTCAAATGACTATTTTACTCTGCTGTTGTAAATCATAGTGTTTATATGATGTTGAGCAGTACCTGTTCTAACTCATAGCTCTCCAGATAATCATTTCCATTGAGGTCGTACATCCTGTACATTGTAGCAACTAGAAACTCTTTTCCAGAAGCTCGAGGATCTTGACTCATCAGCTTGGCGTGGTTATAAAGTAGAAGATTGTCCTGGAAAAGCATAAATATTTATTACGCTTAAGCGTTTCTTATTTATTATCATTCTGTGCCAAAAGAGTATCCTGGAATTATAATACTATCAGGTCATATAACAATTTAGAAAATCGTACACGCTTTTTCTTCTTAAGGTTTAGAACTAATACAACGTTCATAATTGTTGTTAAATTTAACGTCTAAACAACTAGTAGCTTAAAACAATTAAATCAACTTTTTTTACTTTTTAACACTTTGTTGATTGGAAATTAAATTTACCTTGAGGATTTCATATTCTTGTAAAGAGCACTCCTCTTTATCATCATACACTTCAGAGTCGGCCTCATTCTCCTCCGAGTTTCCCTCTGGGATGTCAGGGAAGCTATTGTTGTTGTTGTTGCTGCTGCTGCTGTCAACAATAATGTCGTCGTTGCTGGTTGGCTCCGACGTCGTTGTTGTTGTTGTTGAAGAGGATAAAACCTCTAATTCGATCAAAGAGATATTTTCCGCCTTTTTTATTGGCGTTCCATCTGTGGAGAAAATCATTTATTGAGACAGGAGGAATGGTTAGTTTATCAAAGACTCGCCGCAAAAACGTATAGCACAAAGAGACGCTAAAGTATCTTGAGTCTGTGTCGTAAAGGTGCGTTAAAAGAGATATTTTAAACTGTTTTTAAATCACCCAGTGACATGCAATGAGAATATAAAAAGACGACGTTTTGAGAGTTGTATTTTAAAATTTCTAACAAACTACGTGACAACGTGAGAACGTTTTCATTTTCAAGAGACGCATGTTATTGATCTTAAAATGTGAGAGTGAATGGACAATTTCACCTATCAACTTTTCTGACGATTGCCATGCATTGTAAAATGTTTTGCAATACAAATGTGTTTATTTATCGTGATACCTTGTGATATGCAGGCGAAGGAGTGGTCCACGACAATGGGTTGGTTGGTGAGACAGGCAGTTCTGTGGAGCTCACAGTGGTTCTCGTACAGTCTGCCATCAGAGCCACAGACCACTTTCTGGTGTTGTCTGCAGCTTCTCAGACACACACACTGAGCCACGCCATTCACTACATGACACTCTCTGCCCTTGCCGCAGTACTGCACTAGGCACGGGTCTAGAACCACACGAGAGTGTCAGTTAAACAACGTGTTTTTGCGGTGGAAATAAAGTAAAACTATAGTTAATCTACTAAAAATCGACACAATCCGATCAACTAGACCAAGCTGGCGTGAACAACCCGTTTTTTCGCCACTATCTTGGTTTGGCTGGTCGGATATTGTTGTTTTTTAGTATACAATTCAGTTACGGTTACATACATATTTACTCCAATTAATTAATAATCAAATCCAATTGCAGTTTCTAGGTAAAAAACCACGGGTTGAGATTAGTTATCCCCAGTTTGATTCACCAGGATTTACAGTAGCGCATGTTAAAAACGCGTCGGTTAGGTGATTTAAGTTGGTTTTTATTGCTAGTTTGAATTTAAAGTGAATACATTTTACTAGACGTTAGCATAACCAACGCAATGTTACAGTGGTTGAACAAGTAACGTTTTGGTCCTAGCAGAACATAAAAAATAACGTAATACTTTTATGTTATACCATAAAAAGAAAGAAAAGTAAGACAACGAAACAAAGAAACAAATTAAATGCCTTGCAGGCAAGCAACCGGTAGTGTATGGTTTGACCCAAAATAAACCAATACATGAAGTCAATCAAGAAATAAATACTGTAAATCATACACCTAAAGCATCTGAAAGATAGTTTAAGTTTGAATTGCGGTAACAATCATGGCCCAAAGCAGTGCCCAGCATTAGGAAAAACTTGCAATCATTGTTCAAAGTTAAACCATTTTTCAAAATTTTGTAGATCTAAACCCAGAAATTCGGTAAATAGATCTAAAGTTGATTCTGTCAATCAAACAAATGAGTGAAATGTTTCAGTTGTTGAACATGTAAGCGTATTTTCAATTTTAAAGGGTGAAGCCAATGATTGTTGGTGTGTCAAAGTAATTACAGGAAAATGTAGTTTTTTGGCTAACATTGATTCTGGAGCAGCTTGTAATGTGCTTCCTAGAAAACTTGCTAAGCAAATAGGGGTTGCACTAAGTGGATCAAACACAAAAAGTCTTATATCATACAGTAAAAATCAAATCAAGTCCTTTAGTTGTGTCACAAAAAAGATAATGAGAGTAATTATGAGGGTTAATCGGCTTGAGCACTCTTTTCCCCTATTTAAAACAATGAAAATTCTTCCGTTAAGATACTTGTTTGTTTTTAGAGTGTTAAGAATATTTTTTCACGTTCAGGTCATATATTGGGAAATTTACAAGTTTATTCAAATAGGTTATGAAATGAAATAATGTTGTAATTCCGACCCGACCATATAATGAATTTTACAAGCATACTTTCCTGTATTGTGCTCCAAAGTTTTAACTTCCTCCCAATGAATATATC
This sequence comes from Matsumurasca onukii, assembly GCA_018831715.1. NCBI lineage: Eukaryota > Metazoa > Arthropoda > Insecta > Hemiptera > Cicadellidae > Matsumurasca > Matsumurasca onukii. The sequence goes on along the minus strand of CM032060.1, from coordinate 41,005,317 downwards.
TCTGTTGAGATTTCTACAAAACTTTTTTAAAAGGATTGAAATCTTGGTTGTTTGAAATCACAAATGTTGAAAATTTATTTTTACTTAAATGTTTTAACCTAAGTTAGTTTCTTTGCTGTACTTGCTTGTACAATGCTTTTCTCTTTTGTTCTTCTGTAGTTTTTTTCTTTGAATCTTGTGAGGATAGTTGTATTTTAATTTAATTTTTTATACTAGCTTTATGTATTTATATTATTTTTAAGGTATAATCGTTTATTTTTCAATCACTCAACCAGTCTGAGTATTCTTTTGATGGTGTCTCAACACATTCTAAATGAGGCACCTAACTATTTGTTCTTTGTTGTCTTGTAGTATATTGTTTTTGTTACATATAGAATTTGTGTTACATACAAGTTGTTATAATTATATTGTCTCTGTAAGTTTGTATATAAAAAAAGAGCAAATAAAGATATTTGAAATTGAATTGAGGTTTTGGGTGAAACTGAATTAGATTGTCAAATGGACCAAAAAACTCAATTAGTAAAAATCAGGTTTCTAGTAGCAGATGATGACTCGGTCTCTCCTATCATTGGGGCTAAAACCAGTGAAGAAATAGGCTTGATCAAAAGGATCGAAAACACTCATCTTGTTAGTGAGGTAGGCTTAATAAAAGATTTTATCTATAACATAGACCTTGTTGACAACCCAAAGTTTAGAATTCATGCAGCTCGTAGAGTACCTTTTGCCATTAAAAATTATGTTAAAGCAGAGCTGGACAAAATGGAAAAACTTAGAATCATAAAACGTGTTGACAAGCCGACACCAGTGGTATCACCACTTGTAATAGTTAAGCAAAATGGTAAATTGCGACTTTGTTTGGATCCTTCAGATGTGAACAAAAATATTTTGAGGAGACCCTTCCCTTTAAAAACCCTAAAAGACGTTCTTTCCAATATGAACGGGTCTAAGTACTGTACGAAACTGGATGCAGAGAAGGGGTTCTTGCAGATAAGTGTCAGTGAAAGGACCCAGGACTATCTGGCATTCGCTACATCTTGGGGCAGATATACGTTCATGAGACTCCCTTTTGGTCTAGCGTCGGCTCCAGAATTCTTTCAAAAGATTATGTGTAACTTTTAAAAGACATACCTAACACTGAATGTGCCATGGATGATATTATAATCCATGCAAAAACCTTAGATGAGTTGAAATCAATAACAGTTCTGAAGGAATAAGTTTGGATACTGAAAAAGTAAAAGCTATTCATCAACTAAAGCCACCAACCAATATCAAAGAACTGAGAATGTTGCTAGGAATGTCAAATTACTTGGCAAGGTTCATACCGGGATATTCTGATCTAATCTACCCACTGAGAGTTCTGTTAAGACAAGAAGATGATTTTGTATGGTCAATCGATCAAGAAACTGCTTTTACAAATCTGAGAAAACTATTACATCGGCGCCAACGTTGGGATTTTTTGACGTCAAAAGACCTGTTACTCTATCTGTTGATGCTAGCCAACATTCTATAGGAGCAGTATTACTTCAAGATCGCCCGATTACATACGCCACTCGATCTTTATCCCAAACTGAACAGGCATATCCACAAATAGTTAAAAAAAGCTTTAGCTGCTGTATATGAATGCAAAAATTTCGAAAACTGATCATTAACCTTTGGAGACAATTTTCAAAAAATCATTATGTGAAGCACCAGTAAGTCTTCAAAAGATATTTCTAGAAGTTATTCCATACAATCCAAAAATAGTACATCAAAGGTAAACACATGCACATTGCTGATTTTTTGAGCAGAGACTGTGAACCACACATTAGCAATGATTGCCAAAGTCCTGAATTAGAAGTTCTTTCAATTTGTAGTGTGCAACCTTACAGCCATTTTTCTAGAACGAGAGAAGAAACTTCCAAAAGTTCCACACTGCAAGATTAAATACAATACATTCAGAATGGATGGCCTAGTTCAAAAACCAATTTACCAAAAACACTTCAAGTATTCTGGAACTTTCGGGAACAGCTAATTTATGAAGACGGAGTCATTTATAAAGGAACTAAACTAGTCATTCCAGACAGTATGAAAATTAAAGACATGTTTTATTTATTTATTTCAAAATTCAACGCAATCAAACTATTAACAAGTTACCTCAAGATAAAAAATTTGATGACAACCTTAAGAAATTCCAAAAGAAGTTAAAAATTATCTGATTGCTAAGACTCATTACTTTACTAATGATTATTTGAAGACAACGAAGACAACGTTAGTTTCTATTTCTTTAAGATTCAAAATTCACCTTTGTAATTGCTTATACAATTTTATTGTCTGCAGCAATAAATATTTATTTATTTATTTATGAGGATTAATTCAACACTCGTTTGTTTACATTGAAAAAGACCAACTCTGGTAACAATAACATGATACTAAAACAACAAAGATTAACATGTGATAATATAAACAACAAATATTATGTCACACTTATGGTATAACATAAAAGTATTACGTTATTTTTCATGTTCTGCTAGGACCAAAACGTTACTTGTTCAACCACTGTAACATTGCGTTGGTTATGCTAACGTCTAGTAAGATGTATTCACTTCAAATTCAAACTAGCAATTAAAGACCAACTTAAAACACCTAACCGACGCGTTTACCATGCGCTACTGTAAATCCTGGTGAATCAAACTGGGAATAACTAATCTCAACCCGTGGTTTTTTACCTAGAAACTGCAATTGGATTTGATTGTTAATTTTTAGTTAATAAATCATATTTAATATAATTAATATATGTATTAATACACACTGTAAGGTTTAATAATACCTATATAAGTACGTTTTGTAAATTTCAAATATAATTGTTTGACACATTCAATAAAAATAAAACCAGTTACAATGGATAATTAGTAATCTAGCCACGGATCAACAATACCCCATTCAGTTGAAAACGTTGTCAATCTCGATATTTCGTAGTATTGCATACTATTTAAACTTTCGCCAGCGTGATATAGGCTATTTACTGATTTTCGCGTTTCGTGATTTAATATAAGGAGCAATACAATCCAATCGTAGAACTATTGTGCCAAATAAATCATTGTCATCTTTCTAGTACTGAGCACTAAAGTAAACTACCCTGTGTGAATCATTTCCAACAGCGGGTATATGAATTCTGAGAATCATTTCATTACTGTAGAGAGGGTTGACCTTAGACATTTCAGTATTCAATAGTCGATATCGTCGGACTCCACAGCAAAAAGAGATTTGCATTGAACACAAAATGTGGAACTTCTCTTTGGTCAAAACTGTATAGTTTCGGTGTGCTACGTTGTTGGCGCTTGTTGTTTCATTAGGTTTGATGCTCTATATGTTACCTTAATACATCTTTAGCATATTAATCATTATAAATTCAGAAACTTCAGTATGGCAGTAATTTCTTTTAAAATCAAACCAAAGAACTTAATAATCTCTTTAAGATAGCTTAAAACTTACTCGTAAGTTATAAACACATCTTAAAGCACACTTCCAAGGTATAAGGCAGACTTATATACGTACTTATAAGTGTCATATGATTGTTTAGTAGCAATGAAAGTATTTGAGAATATATATACGATATGAAGATATCGCCACGCTATTACAATACCTCCACAGACGACACTCAACGCCTCAACGCACAAACTGTCAATTCCAATTTAAATACGCGCTTCTTGAAAAGTAATAGTGGAATTTGGCTTTATTTCATATCAATGTGATTGAAATATTTAAAAGCTAAAGGCTTTAAACCCAGTTACCACTAGTCTACGCAACGTTAATCCATACATTTTGAAGACGGCGCTGCAAACCTTTCCAAGCACAATTTCTAAGACCCTCGTTACATGTAAAGTAGTATTGTTTCAGTAGATTAACTTACTTTGTTCTGTGAGTGTGTCTACGTTGTCTATGTAGTCCTCAGGGTCCTCTGTGGTGGTGACTGGCACTGGCAGGGAGCTCAGGTCTTTCCGGTGTCTTGACCTCTGTAACAACAAATCAGAAATCACGTAAATCCGTTAGAAAGTTTGAGTGCTCAGACTATGTTTGGAGAAACTTATTTTTGGATAAGGACCTTCCTTAGTTTTCATAGATACGAGAATTTGATTCAAAATCATGATAATTATGTGTTAGTGTTAATATTCACTTATAGGCCCAGTGGCATCACGCAAAGTACCTTAAAGCTATCTAGAAAAAGTTGGCTTTCTTTTTTACACAGATTTATTCGGAATAAGCTCATCATGTTCTGTATCCAGTACACGTTTCTCCTCCCTTTGTAGTTACCTTTTTCTGACCAACTTTCTGATCAACTCGATTTGCCTAAAAATGAGTATTATTTATTGTACGTTTGTGCGGTGAAGATTTTTAAATCTTATCTAACTGTCACGATTCATTTAATTGTTTTTACTTTCACCTTACTTCGAGTTTTGTAAAATTCTAAAATTTACTTTGTTAGTCTTCTTGTATTTTGAATTCTGAAATTCTTTTGTGGTTCTTCTTGGACAGGTAAACGCATGTACTAAGTTAGAATAAATAAATAAAAGTAGTCTTGAAGGTTGCATTCTTTTTTACAGCCGTTGTAATTCAATCTTTGTTTCTTAGCATCTGCACGTATGCCAGTCATTGTACAGTACTGCATAGTACCTCTATCCTCCTTATTACTGCGAAGTCTGCATGTCTGTGGCTCATTGTCGGTTGGGCCTAATATTGTCCAAACAACCTGTTTCTCGTTTTTGGGTCGATCTTAATCAGTTTTCCTATTTAAAACTAAGTTGTCTGCTGCATAACGCGATTGTGATTTGATAACTGTTTTGTAGTGAGCGAGTTGTTTAGCGAGTTTGGCGATGAACTTTTATTTAGAACGTTCTGAGTTAATTTAAGGATATTGTCATCTTTTGGCACGTATGTTGTGTGCAAAATTTCAACCACGGACTCTGGGATATTTTTTAAAGTTAATTAAATCGATAAATTATTTAGGTTTTACCGTACTTATTGTTTATATAATATATATATATAAATATGTACATGGGTATTTTGAGATTGATAATGACCAATAATATTTAAAATATTATTTACTAAACATTATTCAAATACGCTGATAGGCAAAAAACAACTTAGCACGAGATCACTGCGTTTCTCCTTATAAAGATATCTGAAGGGAAAACAGGATGTCTCGTCAAGGGACTAGACGTATATACCGTTATAAATGCTGCCAACCTCTGATACTTGTATTTAAAGTGATTTAAATTCATGGAAGATAGTATACACGTTAAACAACAATAGGGTAGCGTTGTTTATAACGGTATTTTCAAGTAATTAATTGACGCTTTCATACATAGTAATCATCTATGTTTAGAGCACTACCCACAAATTGAAAATTGATTAAAGGTAAATATTGACGCTTGAAACCTGTACTACAAACAGCAGCGCTAAAAACAAACAGGTTTAATTCAGCGTTGAGCAAACAAAGGGTCTATTGGCTGGTGAAAACGTAGCCACAAGTAACATGAATGTATGAGAGGATGGGAGAAGCCGCACAAAGTAGAGCTCGGGGCTAACTCAGTTATTTCATGCAGTATTGGATTATGAGGCGACCCGCTCTCTCAGCAAGACCAAACTAACTGCCCTTACATTCAGTGTTGAGTTTCTTGCTACCTAAACACCAGTAGTTCGGTGGTAATTTGCTGACTAATTGTTTAGTGAGAATTTATATACTAACAAAAGAATATATACTGTAAGAGGTTTCCGTATAGTTTGCGTTGTGGCTGTGTGACACCAATTAACAAGTATTGACATCAGTTTACGTCATTGGTTGGCAACAATTGGATTTCTTCTCTAAAGGATACATGATCAAAGCGCTTCAGGTTGAAAATAAGCCTGACGGCGGAGTTTTGAAGTTTTTGTATCCGTACCTTATCATCTTTTAATATACTGTTGCCATAAGCACGAACACATAAAGAAAACGATGATAAAACCAATGAGTTGATAAGATTAATTTTGGTGGATTCTGGAAAAGGGTTTTAAATCTGTACAGGCCTCTGTCGTCCCATAGCTCTTTGAATCGTGTGAGTGACCTGGTCTGTAAACGTTAGGTCACTGTCCAACACAAGACCCAAACGTTTTGCTTTATTGCAAACTTTGAGACTCACGTCACGCAGCAAAACTGTGTTTCCATCCTCGATTAAGGTCTATATTAATTCACTTGGGGCTGTGTGAAGAACAGTGCACTTACTCACATTCAGTTCCAAACCATTGATCGTAGTCCATCTGACTACTCCCTCAAGGTCACAGTTGATCAGATCAATGGCGGATTCCATGTGCTTTGGTTCGTATGAGATGTGCAACTGAGAATCATCAGCCCGAAGTGAGCGGTACAGTTTTGAAGGAATCAGGGAAATCAGCCGTATATAAGTTATATTTATAGAATTACTCTTATCAAAACAAATTCTTATCAATTGATCTTATCTATAATCGGCCCCAGACAACTACCTTGCGGTACACCTCTTGTTTTAACAGCTTGGTGATCTGCTGCCGGCCACACTGGTAAGACCTGATCCACTGAACCACGTCTTCACTAAAACCAAAGTAACTCATTTTCGCTGATAACATTTCATAATGTATCGAACCAAAAGCCATGGATTAGCTCAGCATTATGAAGGAACTGTATTTACCCTTATCCTTGGCATCTATCAAATCACTTATCAAATTTGTCAGGGCTCTGCAGGTACTAGGATTTTTCCTAAAGCCTCATTGAAGCTTTAGTAAAATGTACATTGAAATTACGTATATGAGTCTCTTGTTTAATGACATTTTTTTCTAAAATATTACATATGGCTGGCAATATAGATATTGGCCTTAATTGCTCCATGCTGACACAGCCTTTGTAACTTTTGGTACATACTGTCTAATGCACATATGTAAATATTATGTTTCACAAATATAGATAATTGTATTTTTCTGAGATTTAGTCCATGAAAAACACTGTACATCATACTTATGTCAAGCCTTTTCACTTTGAATGTTCATACAAACTTAAATACAATGTAAACAACTGTAACCTAAAACAAAAAATAATAAACATAATGTACTCTCAAAAAATATTTATATTCTAAACACTGTATGACACTATTTGTTTTGCGCAAGAAGATTAAAACAATGCTAGACACAAAAATAACATCCCACTGAACAATGAAATATTTACATGTTTTGGCACCTTAGTAAAAACACCAATACAGTATAAGTGCACATTAAAAAAGAAAAATTAACACATTCACAATTTATTAACTAGATTTTATATTTGTCTTGAACAAAATTGTTATAGTTAGTCAAAGCAATGCTCTTGAATACTGTTAAACATTTTTCCCAAGAAACAGTAACTTTATGAAAATGTTGTATTTGGCTTAGTAATTTTAATTGTTTCAGTAGCGCTAGTGTGATGTTTTTCCTTATACATATTGTTAGATTTTGGCAAGTACTAGATATAAAAAATGTTAATACTTTATATACAAATAAATAATCAAAGAAAATCTTAGTTAGACACAACATGGTCGTGATCCAGTTTGATTTACGCTTTATACTGTTTAATGTAAATTTCTTTTGTTGCATTAAAATTGGTTTGGCGCCTGTACACAGGTACCTCCCAGCAGAAAACCCATAATCAATTCGTTGTTGACCAATGAAAAAAATATAGCATTCTTAATATTTTTTACACATAAATGTTGTAAAAGAACTTATTAGATGTGATATACTGTCTGATGCACGTGTATAGTTAGTATGTTTCACACCAGTAGCGCTAGTGTGATGTGCAACGAAGTGAGTAAAGTCAACTAGACACAAACAATGTAACATGCTCATGTTACACCAAGGGTTAGATGTGATATACTGTCTGATGCACGTGTATAGTTAGTATGTTTCACACCAGTAGCGCTAGTGGTGTGCAACGAAGTGAGAAAAGTCAACTAGACACAAACAATGTAACATGCTCATGTTACACCTAGGGTTAGATGTGATATACTGTCTGATGCACGTGTATAGTTAGTATGTTTGCCGCACACAATCAGTAGCGCTAGTGTGGTAGTGCGTGAGAAAAGTCAACTAGACACAAACATTTGTGTAACAAGCTCTTTACCCCAGTTGTTTACTGTTCTCGTAGATTAATGTCGTTATTGACTATGTTTGCCGCACCAACAATCATCTAGGTATGGTGGCGCTGTAGCGGTTTCTGTGGCCATTTTGTATCTTACATATTTATACATTTGTGTTAACCTTTACAGTTACCAAACTACTTTTTTTTCTTTCAGACACCGATCACTCTTACATTTATGCTAAAAAGTGTTATTTTCAGGGGTTTTGTAGGGATTGAACGAACCATATAGTTCTTACTGTTACAAAAAGTTTCCTATAACCCATATGGCCTATTCCTTTTGTTCGTTCGGTGACGAGGCGTTTTAATATTGATAATATTTTTTCCCAAATCAGGAGGTCAATTAACATGCTTTATCTTTTAAAACGTCAATATTTAATACATCAGGTGTCACTTTCATTTTATATGTACCGTGATAGGATTAAAAAAGTATAATAACATACAATTACTTAAACTTTCACTTTTGTATCTTTTATACATATTTAAATACAGAATATCATTTATATAACAGATTGTATTTTATAAACCTTTTAAGACCAAACCTTTTGTGATGTGATAAGTAATGACAAAGTAGTTAAGGTTGTTCTGAACAAACTCATCTATTTAAATTTGAGAAAAATATGTCAATAAAGTTTGTGTTCAGAGAAAGATTAGCTACTTTGTTGTTACCAATCGCAGCACAACACATTTGTTTTAAAAATATTTATGAAAACATTTGCCACGTTTTATTATTCTTTAGTATTTACCATAAAGATTAAGGCTTTTGAGTTATTAAACTTAAAAATTGTAATATGGCCGCCATGTAACTTAATGCATGCATTAGAATAGAGTGTGTTTTCAGTTTATTTTACGGTTGCTAATAGATACTTCTATCACGTTGAGGTTTTCCAGTTTTTAAGAATAAGAGGTGATTTTTACTCAAGGTAGTATTTCACTCAAAGTGAGTGAATGTACTTCTCACTACCAAAACTAACCGACATTCACATGTTTTTATAATTCTTTCTACGCCGATAAGGCGATTAACGCAAATTTTAATGGTGCTTGAGATAGCCGTCAGGCGTGCAAAATTTCTAAGTTAACTTTCGAAAAAAGGTTTTAAATAAAAAAAGTTATTTCAAAGAAAGTTCAGTTTGACAAATATTATAAAAAAACGTTCGTTAATATCCAACACGGATACTATAAAATGTTTCATTCTCCGAATGGAAGGATTGTGTTTAGTTTTCAAGTGGAACGGGAACCAGAAGCCACATGAAAGTAGCGCTTGAGGCTAACAGAGTTATTTTACGCCGCGTTGAATTCTCAGAGTGAAACCATTCAATGTAGCTTTGTTTGTGTAGACTAGAGAGGAGGTCGATACGCGCTCAGGCTACACCTATACACCTAAACCTTGGCAAACCCCAACACTTTACAATTAACTAAAATTTTGTCTTATAGGTTCATGTCAATACAGTACGTACTGACAAGGTTATGGAAATTAGTACAATATTTGAAATTATACGTATTGTTTTAATTTAATTTTGAATTGTTTATTTAGGCTAATACAATACAAAAGTGAAATAAGCATATTTTGTTTCTTTTGTGAAAAGTAAATCAGCATTAAATTGTGAACTTAGATAATGTAACATTAGAATAATATGTGTATTTCAGTAATACACTCATGGGCAAAATTATGGAACCAGATGGTTTTCTTTCATTCCATCGCCCCTTTTTCATTAAATATACTGTATAGTTTTGAGTTTTTTGTAATCGTTTGGTTGTTTTTAATGTTTACGTACACTTTGCGAAAAAAACTCTAATTTTAAACAAAAAATTTCAAATGATGAAATGAAAGAAAATTATTTGGTTCCATAATATTGTTTATGGGTGTATATCGCGTTAGTATTAATTGTTATTTGTTTTCTTCTACAATTTAATAACATAATTGAGAGGTTGATTGTATCTTATTCAACACCGCTCGCGCCTGCGGTCCCCCAGGCCCCATTCGGGGTCGCTCGGATGTAATAGGATTAGAACCACACTCAAATGGGCTGCTCTTTTGGGATCAGATTTTTTAATTAACAATTAACCAAACTGTGGCCTCGCTTCGCTCGGCGTAAAAATCGTGGAAAAAGTAGCAAATCTTTGCTCTTTTTAAGGATGAAGGAGGCCCAGATAAGAAAAAAGTCATAGGAACATAAAGTTAGAGCGTTTAAAACCTGACCATGAAAAATCAATCCGTTTTTAGATAGGACATACCGTTCACCCACTAGATGTTTTTTTAGAAAACATGTTTTCCGCCATTTCGGTTTTATTCTTTAAGGGTGGTTAAATTTTAAAATTTTCGGTTTTGGCAATTTTTTTGCCGGTGAGTTTGTAAAGGGTACCTTCAGGCCGCGCCAATTGGGATGAATCCCGGAGAGTATAAACAGCTGTGACGTAGCGCCCCACCACTTTTCCCCTCACGCGGCTTAGTATAGTCCGTTCCAACAGATCCCAAGATGGCGGTTTGTTTACAAACAGTAAATATTTAAATTATCTTGTTTCTTTAACATAAATAGTTATTTATTTTTATAGTTTGAATTCAGTTTGGTTGATTCTGTTTTATTATTTTTAAAAGTTGTTTTGCAATAAGTATTAAAGCTAAATCCAAACTTCTGTTTAAAACCAGACGAACAACAAGATGAGGTTATGTTATTTGTTATGACAGCTGAAGCGAGGTTTGCTTGTCACCGACTGTACTAAGCGGATAGGAGAGGGAAGAGTTATCTAAGCGCATGCGCAAGTCGCGCTTCATGTTAGTTGGCGCTAACTGTACATAGGCCTACCTATTGTCAAGTTTCTATAGCTTATCTAGAAGTGGGTAAACATTTGTATACATCAGTGAGTTACACAGAGGGCTGTATATATTATGGATACAATGAAAACATGCAGTTTTTAGAACTGATTTAAGAGTAACTATAATTATTAACAATATTAAAAGTTAGGTTTTATTATACAAACAAATACTCTACAAACAAATATACCAATGACACTTGAAAACTGTGACTTTTAATGTTCAAAGGTGTCCCCGATAACCATCCAAACAAGTAGCAATAAAATAGGGTTTTAAAGCTAGTCAGCTCAACTGTGAATGTATGATTGTTGAACCGTCAATGTATGCTGATTTGCTGCTAAAACGAATAATCATTTTGAGAAATGGAGGGAAAAGTTCGTAAAACCACTTACAGGAAGCCGCGAGCGTCGAGACTTTCCCCCAGTTAGAGAAGTTTTACAAATACCATCCAGTCTGCTCTTCCTACATTTTATCTTATACACGAAGCTCAAGAAACTATTACAGTCTTTAACGAATAGACTAAGCCGTAAAATAATTACAAACATATTGCAATAACTGAAAATAATGTAAAACATAATCAGTTCAAAGTGCATGAGTGGTGCAAAAGATTACGTCAGACCAACCAGGATAAAATGTGATATAATTGTAATATGTAGTATCGCAGTTAAGAGTATTTAAAAGCAAACATAGGAGTGATCACAATTGTTGTTTGATCACAAGTAATTTTTCAATCGTTTAAAACATGTTGAAACCCATAGTTTAACCGATATAGATTTACTACATTCAAACTATCTTTGGTAATGGTTTTGGATAATATTAAGGTCTTTTATAGTATTATACGAATATTTTAGCGTCGTCTAGCAACTCAAGTAGCGAGAAATCACTAGTTTTTAAAATCCAGGTAGATGTTTTATTGCACTCGACTACGCTTTAAAGTCCGCCTCAGCCACGGCGACGCTTCAGTGAAAGAGTTTACGGCGGCACGTTTTTCTCATTTCAAAAGTGGTTTACATAAAAAACATGATGTATTTGGAAACTAGAGAAGTTTTCCGACACGCGTTAGAAGCGTTTTTCCGAAACTATGTGTTTCAAGTGTACAAGATGGAGTTGAAAAGCACCAAAACTAATAATGATATTTACGCGAAATCGGGTTCCATACCCGTGTCAGAAAACTCCAAATTTATCGTTTTTGTAAGTAAACATTATTTTTGAAGGTAAAACATAAGTCGCTGTAAACCCTTGCAAGCATTAGGTTTGACAGTTAGGCCGCATGAGTTGAAAGAAGGCCCGTTGTGTGGCTAGTTCTTACGTGCGCGGTGTTGTGTGTTCCTTGGGCGAACGAATTCAGCCTTTCTCTGAGCCTCTGAGGTGACCTCTAAGGTGGACCATCACTTCAGTTCCGTCAGTTCAGTACCATCACAACTAGATAGGCTAATATGGTTATGCTTGGTTTTCACTAGAAATTTGGAATTCGTCAAACCTGTAGTACCTTTTTGTTTAGATTGTTAAATAATACGTCATCTAAAATAGCAAAGCTAATGTTTCCACATGATCTATTACAAAATATTTAATAACACAACCGGAAATCGTCTGTGTGGAACAAAATACCGTAAATTAAAAACCAATCCATGCAAAAGGCAATCACGTGTTCAGTGATGAATGATAGCTTTGATAACCCTCAATATTGAAAACATTAATCTAGAACTCACCAACCCGGATAACACTTAATTTGAATTTAAAAAACCTTTTTTCATCTTTTTTTAAGTTTACTAATTATGTAGAGTGATCTTACGTGAAGACAAATATAGAAATTAACGAGGAAAGTTGGAAAATAATTACAGAAAACACTGATCATTTGATTTTGTACATTTTACAACATATCTGTTTAGTCAACGAAGCATACAGTTGATAAATACTAAATAACGGTAGCAATTTATAAAGGTAATTATATTATTTGTGGACAGGGCAAAATCCGTCGGATCAGCTAGTTCATTATAAAACACTACTTTTTAATGTACAAATATAAAAGATCGTTTGTCAAATAACCGCATTTAGCAAGCCATTTAAGACACACTTACTATAGCTAGTCACCCATAGCAAAGTCATTGTTTAATAAATAATATTTATTCTGATTGTTATTTATGTATAAATGTTTAGCAGTTGAAGGGTTGTACATTGGGAACCACAACATTTGCGGAGAGATACACACTGTATTGTAGCCTGGGAGCCTGTAGTTACATGTTAACAACGCTTGTGTCGAAGCCTAACTACATTGTATCGACTCCATAGTTCACACAACCCAAGGGTTCTCAATCAACAGTGCTCATGAGATACAATACATGATATATATAACAAGATATATGTGCAAACTAGTTTAGTGTTGTACACTGCAGAAGGTGAGGTGGTATTTAAAATATTTAAAAATAAATTGAATCATCTTCATAAAACTTACGTGTTTAAGATCACTACTTTTATTTATTTATAATAATAAGCTGTGGTCGAGCCCAGCAAAACAACGTTATTGAATGGCGAAACGTTGAATCGTTGAAACGAATGGTGAATGGTCATCATTGGTGTTATTTCATTCAAAGTAAATAATTTGCTATTTCAATTTATAGTGTGATTCTACAGTTTTGATGTTTATTTTCATAAAACATGAAAATACATTTGTGTTTGATAAATAAAGTGAAATTATGGTTTCCATACTTATAATAGGCTACGATTACTGGTAGAGTATGACCAGCAGATTTGACTTGTTTATTTAAATTATTTCAGAAAGGAAATAGTAAAATTGTACTTTTAGTGTTGTCTTATAAAGTAACCCAGATATCTTAAGATCGTCTTCACCTTTTCAGTAATTTTAGACCAAATATGCCGGTTTCAAAGGTCTCCAAATCTTAAATACCTGTTTTTCTCTACTCTCTCCTAATAACATCTTTCTATGACATTAAATACATGCACGTTACACTTTATCTTACGCATCACAAATAATCGGTACAAATTAGATAAATATAAATACGGTAGTTGTTTCAAGTACATTGTGTAAGTAAAACCATAAAATTTAGTTGAAACAGTAAACCAAGTAGATATTTGAATCAAAGCCGATAAAGATGAAAACTTGCAGTTGAAACTGAACTTGAGAAACAAGATTAAAGTTTCTTCCTGTGTCTGGGAGCCGCGAGCATCGATGGTTTGCAGCTGTTCTGAGAACTGGGAGGAATATAGTGGGAGAACCCCTGTCCATATGCAAATCTCTGCCAAGTTCTTTGGTGAAATCTGGTTTAGTGCCAGGGAAAAATTGTACTTCAACTTTTTAAACATAAATCCTAATAATTTATGTGGTTGGTTTTGAATACCAGAGGTTCATTTATTATTTTATTTGCAATGATAACTCTATTGATTCCAATACAAATTGGAAATATAAGCAGAAATCCATTTGGATCTATGATATACGTTTGCGTACTGCGTTTTACGTTTAACTTACAGTATGAAGGTCAATATTCTATTTGAAAAAGTTCTAAGTGAAGGCCAAGGCAAAGACTGTCTTGTCCTTATAAAAAGTGTTCCCATTTTGTTTAGTACTGTATATTTCCAATGTGGATTGTTTGGTTATTTTGGTTCATAGGCTATAAATTTGTTTTTAAGTATTATGATTAGTAACAGTTTGAATGTTAATAATGTTGTTATACAAAAGATTATAGCTTCCTACAACTGTGTTCAAACAGTATTTAGGTCAGAATAAACTTCTTTTATATAAAAGAAGCAGATTGGGCCAAGCGTATAAACAAACTAGGACGATGAGTATTAAACCTGAGTTAAAATATTACTATTTTGAGTGTTTGGAACATGATAGACAGCCACTGAGTAACTCAGAATGACCCAAAAAAGGTACATTTGGAAATAGCTTGTTACAATGGCACATATGACACAAATTCCATAAGCAAATTGTGTTCATACAAAATACTATAATAATTTATTTTGGCGGTCTAGACACCGAATTGTCTTTACACGCTATTATAATTACGTATAGTTTGTATGAACACGATTTCTTCCAAAATGTTTGTCATGTATTATATAATAAATAAGTCATTTTGAAAATAACTTTTCTTTGGGGCACCCTAAAAAATTAATGATGCAAGTGTAAGATATTAATGTTCATTTTTAGTTGGTTAAAATGGAAATTAATTCTTGCGGTATTGCTGTGGTAGAGAGAACGACCTTGCGTGCACGTGACCCTTGGCTGACTTATGCAGAGAGTTTGAGAGCCGTGGCTGGTGGATGCAGGACGGTGCGGAGGGGACGGAGCTTTAGGCCGTGAGCCTTACCGTTTTGGCTGTGGATAGACTTTTGGATAA
Source organism: Matsumurasca onukii (assembly GCA_018831715.1). Classification (NCBI taxonomy): domain Eukaryota; kingdom Metazoa; phylum Arthropoda; class Insecta; order Hemiptera; family Cicadellidae; genus Matsumurasca; species Matsumurasca onukii. The sequence goes on along the minus strand of CM032060.1, from coordinate 40,990,001 downwards.
CACTGGTGGGTTTACTTGGGGCGAACCGTAAGAGACGATACCTTTTCCAGTGTACGAGGTTTTGAGCGTAACCTTTATAGGTGTTCTCTCCTCGGCAATCTAGGGTTTAGGGTATTGGGGCAGTATACATGTTTAGTGGATAAGAGTCTAGTGTTAACGTGTCACGTAATCCAATTAGAGATAGAAATTTTTGATAGTTGTTAAAGATTATTGAATTATATATTTGTAGAGAGAGAAACAACATTATAGGAATTGTTGAGTCAAGCTACTAGTTTATTTTTCCCCTTTGAGCTACGTCCTCGTAGTACGGCCATACAGAGAGTGCAGGTTTTGGTCATACTACACAGGTTGTTTTTCAATATTCAAAGAATGCATTACTTTATTTGTGAACAATTGGTTTACGCAGAGGCAAACAAACAAATCAGCTGACTCTGGCATTGAGTTTGCAAAACAAAGAGATATTAAAAACTAATCACTGCAAAAACAACAAAGCGATCCCGTGATGAGTGATGACTTTCCGGAAATTCCACTCGAAACTCATTAACAAAGTACGATGAAAACCCGTTTCAGATAAGCGAACAGTAATTTGATTGTGTGGTTATATTCAAAATTACTACGGTATAAAGGATGTAAAACTGGGTTTTCTATTCTCATGATGCATTGGTAATTCAACTTAGGGGTTAACTAGGGGACATGTATCCTATTCGAATATGCTCCTAACTATGGAACTAGGCAAATGTACACTTATGTGGTGTAAATTTTTCTCAGTTCACAAACTTGTTGTGGACAGGTGTTAAACTATTAACAAGATAATGGATATACATTCCTTGTGGAATTCGTGGAATGGAGTTTTCTTTGTAAAATGTTTCAATGTTCTACAGGTTGAGTATAAGAAGCTACAAGTACATACCTTGGCCTGTGTGAGAGAGAAGACACAGGCGGTGAGCAGGACTATTCTCCTCCACAACATACTGCCTCTCACTGCTCTGAAACACAACCAGTCACATTGTTAATAACAACTGCTAAATTAGGCTTCAAATAATTATTTATTTTACACATGTTCATACATTTTGTTGATTATTATTTGAATTATTAATAAGTTCAGTTTATCAAAGGCAACCTTAAGACCCATTTAGCTATTTAATTAGTAACTTGGCCAGGCGTAGTCACTGTATTTATCATATTTCAAGAAATTAACTTAGTCAGAATCTAAAAGATTAAAATTGCAATGCAAAGGAAATACTGATGACATACATGTAGAATTCTGTAGATTTTGCTTTTTGTACTGTATGTAGGACAAAAGAAAGCAAAGCTTATGTTTGTCACATTCTGTTCAACGAAAGATGTTTACCTTTTACTAACAACTAATTAATACTTTGATTATAAACCAAATGAGTGTCACTGGCTGCCCTACTACAGGTTACATCAGACGTTTTCCCTACTACAGGAGTTTTCATCACCTTTATAGTTACTATTAAACACTCTAACCTCTTAAAATGGCCAAAGGTACTAATCCAAGAGATCCACGCAAAGAACAGATCTGAATCAAAAGGAAGATCTGGATTTGTAGAAATGAAATTCAAATAAGGCATTAAGATACATATGGAGAAGGGAGAGGGTAGCGAGGCGGAAAGGGAGTTGCTATGGAGGCGGTGTTCAATAATTGATGAGGCCAAGTCGAGGTCCGCGTCAAGCATCGAACAGAAACACAGAAAGCTGAAAACATTTGGAGCAGTAAGTGCAGCTGCACCAGATAATGACAAAAACAGTTTGCTGAATACATTTTCACCTGACAGTACATTGCATTGCTTCATACAACCGTATAAGTTGTGTTTATCATACCATACATGATTACTTCAGCAGTGTCTTTGGTAAAACATACGCCTAAAGAGTCTTCATGTAATGCTACAGAATGAAGAAATATCGAACGGGTTCTTGAATGATGGAAAGGTCTCACCAGCATCCCGCTTTGATCTTAGAGAGTGGCAAGGTTGAGTGCGTTATAAATATGGGGTTGAACTGATTGCTTAAGGCTTTTAATAAAACGTAAAGTACATAACTGCTAGATTAGGTATATAATAGTTAGTATAAACCTTTCTATGTGTTGATTTACTCTAACCATAACAAATGTTCTTTATCGCTAACAGCAAGAGCCAACATTAACATACGGTTCACATTTGTTGTAAGAATTAATATTAACCACTAGTAAGTTTCACTATAGTATAGTTTGTAGTTCTACTTTTTTACTTAGCATAACTTGAAGTATTTCCAAAGGTTGCCGAATTCGGCAACCATGAGTTAAGGGGAATACAGATTATTCACATGAATACAATTTATAAAAGGAAAAAACATAATGAGGTATTAACAGATTACTATTACTTACTTACTATAGGACCGTGGATAAATTAGAATCTCTGAACAGAATAAAGCCACATCGTCTAAGAAAATGCTTATTATGGACAAAGTACTCTTAGTCACACAGTTACATATATAATCTAAAGCTTTCGGTACAGACCGCGTCAATAAACTATTCAAGTCTCAGCAAGTCCACTGAGGATGCTCGATACTAAATGAGCGAAACGTTTGGCACTTGTAAATAGTTTATAGACGCGGTCTGTACCAGAAGCTTTAGTTTATAGTCGTTACTCCGGTCGCTTAGCCTTTGTTCTCATTCAGTTACACATAGTCACGCAGCATGTGTCACCAATATACACAATGTAATCAATAAACAATTTCTTGCTTTAACCTTTTCAATTACAAAAATTAAACTTGTATTTATTCATGAGAGATAAAAGAGAAGTGGAGAATGTTGCGCGGGAACGTGGACGCTGGCTACTTCTTTATTGATGAGTTCTGTCTTGATCCTGCTTTCGCATTCCTTTCTCGTTGGTCAGTCTATTCAGACGTCTATTCTACCACTCCATTTTCCTCTTGCCTTTGGATATTCCAATATTGATAACGTAACAGTGAATGCTTATGTTGAAGTAAAGTATTGAATTAAATCAGTGTTGAGTTTCTTAAACTAAAGATATACCTACTATAATAACCTTGTTAGCAGCAATAGGTATAACACACATGACTAGGTTAGGTTAATATTTCGATTGTAAGTTGCTAAAAGAATTTTCATAACTATGACTTACTTTGAAATAATTTAAATACCTTAAGTTAAAAATTTATTTCAAAAGACTAGCGGCTCAAAGGTAAAGAAAACAACTGAAGTTAACGGATAATTCGTGTGAGTAAAGAGCAAAAGAGAGATAGAGATAGAAGGAAATGATTCACTAGAACGTATTGTCAGTACAGTCATATCAACAGACGCTTTTGTTAGTGAACTATCACAGGACAAAGGAAAGTCTGTTTCAATGGCTTTGTTCTCATTCTAACAATAGACTGCACTTAGTAATGTGTGTTGATTCAATAGATTCTACATTCTTCGGTGCAAAATTTGTCGTTTTGATTTCACTTATAGTTTCAAATCATTAGAAAAGAATATTAAAACTGCTCATAGCCGACTGTGAATTGTTTAGGAAATGGTTCTACCTAGAGCTAACTGCGTCTTCTTTTGTCAAGCGAACTGTATCCTATGATGACATTACAATGATGTCTTTTTAAGTGGAATGTGCATAAAACTCGTAATATGCTACATTGTCTTCCCAATGACGATTACCCATTTATTCAGCTGTAATGATTATCACACCACAACAACACTTAATTCTCTTCAGCTGTTGATAGGATCAGCGTAATAACAATTTGATATTACCCGTATTATGTTATTTTTGTATGGTTCTATTGTTTGTCATACGCAAGCAAACCTCTGTTCCAAAAGAAATGTTAATTTTTAAGGAAATATTTTGTTTGCTGTGTCGGCCTATTTAACTTTCAAAATAATTAGTCTTTAAATAGTTCCTTACATCCATAATGTTTTAACGAAATCCTCCTGAGTGTGGTTCTTATTTCAAATAATCTACTTTACCTTGTATTTACATTATTTCTTAAAGAAAACTGGATTATTAAGAATGAAAAGACAGTAATATACTTTTTATGTTAAACCATATGTTTTCACAGCTTTACACAGTTACACTTATGGGCTAGATGGAACCATATCAATCCATACCATCCATCGCCACACAGGTTTTAACCTATTTATAACCTATTTTTTCCGGACAAGGATATGTTACAATAACATCCTTAGGACTACATAAGTAACATTTCGTGCAATATTAATTTATATGAAACTGCAAGTTGATTAACAAATTTGAAATGGTAACAGCTCATAAACCTTTTGACTGTAATATTTCCTACCATAATAGGCCTTATTTCGTTATAGAATAATAGTCATAAATACTTTGAAATTTTAATTAATAAAGTGTAAAGTGAAACTTACAGCGAACAAATTCAACTGGAATTGTGAGTTATACCATTGTTTTACTGTAAATGTCAACAGTCTTTAGTGCTTTCCTAGGACCCAACATATAAAACATCACATTTTTCGTTCAATGTCACTCTACACTATTTATAGCATACAAACAAACAACGAGACATTTTACAATAGTAACTAGTAAAATTAAAACTGTTTTGTTTTCGAATAGGAAGAAAAGTAGTTAATTTGTAAACGTGCGTTTGTTTTTAACTGGTTTCAAGACTGTCAGTAAAAGAGGATGGTAGAAGGGTGTTACACTCGGCTACTGTCTGCTGAGACACTTGACTTGAATATTCTACTTCAAGTATGCAACCCAGGCGTGGCCAGTGAGGTTTCATTGTGTTCCAGCCAACCACTTCAAGAGTGTTGTAGTCTATTTGCTGCCTAACAAGCCTAGTATTTTATTCCCAGTTATATACCATTTGGGTTGGCCTTTACATACTATATAGCTACTACATCATCAGTAATCCTCCTCTTAACTCATATGTTTATTTACACAACAACAACAAAATACAAACAATCTCTTGTTTTAGAGTCCGTGCGTTTCTTCGTTGCGCTTGATCTTGACGACTATAACCCGTTATAACTGGGTTTTTGAGGGTGGGGGTAACCAACTGTTCAGTCGTTTCATGGCACTCGTACTATGAGGAAAGGCTATTACTGTACTTTTTGAAACCCTCGATTTGTTCCCCCACTCTGTCCCCTCACTTCCCCTCACCAAGCGCCACGAAGAAACGCACGGACTTTAACTATTTATATTATCACTCGCGTGCGTCACATGCCGCGGTTCGTGTATCGGTAGGATTGTGGCGGTACATTATTGACAAAGCCTGGGTGTTGTACCAGTCTGAGGGCGTATTTAGACCAGGGGTAGGTCGGTGGTGTGGTCATTATGCAAGGGTAGTGTATATATTTTGTTTTAGTTGTGTAAATAGATATATGTTAAGGAGAAGATCACTGATGATGTAGTACAATAACTACGAAACTCGCATCTGATCAAACAAATATATACAGTAGAGTCCAGAGGCCAGACTAAAAGTTAAAACCTATGTAAAAAAAGGTCCTATAAAATATTTGAATGTTGAAGAAGCCTTACGCTAGGTTAAAATATTGTTAAAAATAGGTCCAACCAAACATTTATTGTCTAACCTAACCTAACCCTAACTTCACATTTTGGGTCGATCCTCAAGCTCGTATATACGTACAACGGGCGAAGGTCACGTGACATACCAAACGTAAGGGATGATTTTCTAGGGTTACAACCTAATAGAAACAACCTAATTGTATTGTAGGTTAAATGAATATTGTTTTTATTGTATAATTAAATACTATGGCGTTGACCTATTAATGGATTTCAATTGTTATATAGCGCGAATTTGAAGCATGCGCTACAGCATTATTGAGCGAACATCTGTCGACAGGTTGTATCAAATATCAATAATTGCCGGTATAGGAAGTGCGTGGACCAGCTGTCACGCTATCACCTGACCTGGTTGTATCCCTTTGTTTGGAAGGGGGATGTCACGTGATACCTGACACTTGACACCCAGGGCTTAACACGTGCCAAGGGGTTCCGAGTGTGTACTGTTTGGTTGTTAACACACCTCCCCGTAGTGGTCATTCGATCCCTAGATTAAAGGCTAGTCATCGTCATTTTAATTTAGTTTAATTTAGAGTATGATCATTATTAACCACTTTTCTGTAAATCTGTTTTTGAGTAACAAGCGCGAATTTAACAGTAAAAAATGGCTTTTGATTTTGTTTCACCACATAAATTCGAGGTTGAGAATCAAAGATGGTTCTACTGAGTCAGTCATATATGTCTTCAAATTTCTTTAGTTATAAATTAGCTATTTAGAATTTATACAAATTAAGACCAAAATAAGTCATGTGACATAGTATTTAAATTCTGGTTGTAATATTTCCAGCTTCTTGATTTAAAGTCATTGTTTGACAGCCACATGTTTCGGATAAACATTCAGACTTAAGCACTTCTCTAAATTTGAAGGCATAAATAGTTGTGCCGGATGGTGTAGTTGTCAGCATGATCACCCGACAAGCGAGAGACCCGGGTTCAAGTCCTGGCTCGGTCCAAACATATTGTCTTCAAATTTCTTTAGTTATCATATATTATATGATTACATAAGGGAAAGATTATTCTTTCTGGTTTGACTTGCCTTATTCTTACAAACAGAACATTTTAATGCGAATTATACTGCTCCAGAATGCTTTTAAATGTTGATATAGTTAATAATACCAGCACGGCTATAAATAGTTAATAAGTTGTAGTTAATAAATTATAGTTAATAGACTAAAATAGTTAATAGTAACGAACAATAAAGGAAGGCAATACACGATACACCTGATCGGACAAGTGGTTAAACCTTCATAACACTGGTCAGAAGAACTGAACCATGCTTGTTTCACAAGTCCGTCCACTGGACCAGGAAAGGTAACTACAAGCGTTAAGTCGAGTAACGTACATCCCCGAACAATGTCTCGACCAGTTTAGCTATGTCAGCACATCAAAGTAGTTCCAGATCATTCGACGTTTATATAAAATATGAAAGGGGGTATATTTAAAATAATGTGTAGTTTGGTTGTAGCTGAGGCTATGACAACAAAAATATCTTGAAGTGTCGTCGACGTCATCTTAGTGTGCACAAGCATGAAACATCCTAAAAATACAAGAGGTGCGTTTTGCTACGTCGCCTATCAGGTTGAGCTAATTCGTGACATTGACTTTTGAAGATATGATGCAATCTATCATGTTACATAAATAACAAAGCTGTTGTAATACACTTAAAGAAATTCAGTTTATTTTGCCTTGGAGACTCATTTGTCTCAAACTGTGTACATTCTTTCAGCATTTAGAAATTATACTTTAAACAAACTTGATTCAAATACAAAACAACAAACTACACGCTAGTGACTGACTCAAGCGAATGTATACAAGATTAATGTTCGTGTAATGATAGGATCGATAGTTCGTATGTATGAGTAATGGTGTAGAGAGGGCATGAACCTTTGATCAATAGAACAGCATGGCTGGCCCCACAACACACAGGCATTGTCCATTATTCCATCACACTGGGTACATACAGCTTGACCATACGTTCAGAGATAGTGATAGTACTCCCTGTTCTGCATACAGGTCGATCTGGCAATATCATCGTCAATCACTTCTACTATGGTAGAAATAAACTAGGGATACGCTTTGCTACGTCGTGCATTAGGATGAGCGAATGCTTGGACACTTACGTCAATTATACGATCAATATCAATGAACTTATACAGGGTGAGTTTTAAATGTCCCCTCACACCGGGGAAGGGCGGGCCCTCCCACTTTTTTAAATACAAAACTTCCTTGGGGCACCTCGAAGGAAAGTCAATTTTAACACAAATTCAACGACACAAAGAAAGATTTTTATCTCGACTCGTTTTTTTAATACCAATTTAAAGATGGCACAAAATCTGGTTTAAAATGCCACATTTCACATAACATTTATTTTTAGTAACAAAATGTCCTTCAAAATACTCCATGGGATTATGTTATAGGGTCGTGATGTTTCCCTCAGAGTATTTTAAGAAAACTTTGTCATTCAAAATAAATTGTATGTGAAATGTGGAATTTAAACCTAATTTTGTGTCATCTTTAAATTAGTATAGCAAAAAAACGAGTCGAGGTAAAAATGTATTTGAGGTAAAAGTTGTATTTAAAAGATTTTGGCCCTCCCCACCGGTTTTTGGGTGGGGGCGGGTGACGTAAAGTACGTCAAAGCAAACTTAAGAATTAAATAAAAACATTCCCTAATTTGGTTTTAAAAATATTTTCTTTTTCAAAAGTTAAGGGGGACTTTTAAAACTCACCCCGTATACGCCCAACTCAAATGACACATTTTACCTGAGTTAACCCGCATTCTGTCAGCATTAACCCTAAGAGCTTTTATTATAACATAGTCTATTACAAATACCAATTTGTAATGACCAATTTTAACTAACGCAACTGTAGTCATCAATCCCCAACTACGCAAAAAATAACAGTTGACTATCACTTCGGCTGTCGATCTCGTTTTGCAACATATGCATACTTGTCAAGAGTGCTTTCTCAGCCATCCTCGTGAATTGCTGGTATCAAGCAATGTGTAAGTCAAAGAAGGGATAGTTACATCCCATAGTTACTCGAGGTTGAGTGGTAGAGAGGACTTTGTAGTCCTAACTTCGCCTCGTTAAACAAGACAAACTTTACCTTTTTACATGGGGCTCATTAAACATATCAGACACTACATCTACTTCTACAATGCCACACGTGAATCATGCCTGTGTACTGATGGTATCAAGCGATGTATGAGTCATGATGGAAGGGTTCAGTTATGAGGAAGGGGAGGGTTTGATCAATACCCGGCTCATTCAGTCCACGTGGCTTCCTATTCATGTCGCAACTGTTTTCACATAATTTGAAAACCTTCGATTCCTCAGAATAATATAACTGCTCATAAATAAATGTATGTAAGATTTATTTTATATTCCTTCTTAAACACTTATATTTATTCAAAACTGTTTTAGATTTACTAAGGAAGTGCTATTTTTGTTAGAACATGCTGTTTTACGAATTTGTTTACAGTTCTTCTTCTTGTATATTATGTTTATTATTGGTTACTATTTATATTTTTTAAGTTATAACTTCGATAAAAACTGAAGGACCATTTAGTTTTGTTTTCTCAACACTGTCATTGAAAGCATTGATGTGCGTGCTGTCACGTTCGAAGGCCCACTTTTAACCGCTTTAAATCTTAGAACCACTGGCTACATATAAATGGAACCTGTTACACAATATGAGGGGTGAGTGCATAATGTAATTACACTTAACCTGTATACTGCCATCATACACAGATTCAAAACAAAACTGTGGAGGCTAAAGTGTGTGGTTAGGCGTCAAGGGGGCACTTCTGTTCGCTTATAACATCAGAATCACTGGCCATAATGTATGAACAAAATATGTTACATGTTGCAAATGCACTGTGGATTAGGCTTACACTAATGAAAGCTTAAACCCTTTTTATAATAATGGAGAAAAATTACGGAACAGGTATTTTGAGCAAGATCTGTTGAGGCTTGAATCGAAGAGCACGATCGTAATGTTAAAACTCAAAATGGTCGCTGGTAACATTTAAAAAGTTAAACATGTTATTTTAAACACCATTTAATACATGCTAGTTGAGTATTTCAAAACCCTTCATCTACTGGAATAAGTAAAGTTACAAATGCGTTATAGTACTTATCTACAAAAGAGTTTATTTTATAGACCCCTTAATTGTAAATTCTTATTTTTACCTTTCGTCGAAAATAATAGAACTGCAAATAATTGTTTGATTAATATTGGTTTATTGTACACTTCTTCCAGTTGTATATCATATGTTTTCGATATTTCAAAAGGTTTTCGTTTAAATTCTTTCACCGTCAACGCCTAAACTGACGCTAACTTTGGAGTGGTTTGAATTCGTAAAACGTGTCTGATACTAAACCACAGAGCTCCACACAAAAGACGTTTAATTGGTTTCAACTTGATATATTTTTATAGCTTTAGAATTGTATTTTAGTTCTTTGTAATGAACAACCCTCGTAGTGACGCACAGTAGTAAAAGTGCTAACGGAATCAAAATATAGCAGTTTACAAATCTCAAACCTCCACGACTTGAACTTTGAAAACAAAGTATTTTAGGTAGAGCTGCAGCTTATCACTCTCAGTTAATAATATGCAACTATACGAAACTGAACATAAGTCATCACTTGTAAGGCATTAAAACTATGTCTAATTAGCTTTCTATCAAATAAGATTTAGTTCTACTGATATTATTCTAAGATTCATTCACAACTGACCAGTGATATGTTGATGGAAAGCTTTGTTAAAGGTAAATAGATTCAGCTGCCCTGCTGACCTTCACCGAGGCTAGCCCAGAGAACTCACTAAGGACCTTACTCAATTAGTCATTCTAATGACCTAACTTGACAACGACTTATCTGATGACGTACCTGTATATCATCCATATAATTGATTTTAACACAACTTTCAATAAATTGAATAATACAACGTTGATACCAAAATATATTACAGCAAAATTTTGAAGTTATTTTTAGCATATTCATTTGTACATATATCTATACAATGCAGTTATGTTTAACATTAGTCTATGCTTCGTTAATGTTATTTAGGTAAAGTTAATCAATTAACAAACGAAGAAACAAAAAACTTTAATGCAAAACAAAAGTTTTTCACGAAGCAAAGTTAGGGCTTTAGAGCACTCTCTATTAAAATTACTAAATCAAAACAGTTATATTAAACGTCTTATTATCTGCGTTTATTTGATTAATGTAATACCTGCCTTTCATTGTGAACTACAATAAAGCCTAAAATCAAATATCTGACTCCCAATGAACCATACATTTTAGAAACATCACGATCTTTAATTGGTGAATAATTTTAAAACTTAACATAAGAAATACCAAGTAAACAGACTTAGAGCCTGTATAATAAAATAACGCGTTTTTCACGTATCAATTTAAAAATAATATATTCACCTCAACTATTAAATTCCTGGAAGAGTATAAGAACAACTAAAATGTTCGGTAACACCACAAAACCACAAAACGAGGAGCATTTTACCTACTGCATTATTTCCGCATTGCAGCCAGTCCAACCATAGGTTTGCTTGTGGATATAAGATATATGTTTCTCAATAAATATACTTTTTTTAGTATAGGCGGTTTTATTAACACAGAAGATAAATTCAAACCACACTGAAGTCGTTCTGCTTTGACACGAGGTGTGTTTGTGCAAGAACTTAAGTGGATCAATAAAATGTGTGTTTACTTCGTTACTAACAAACAGGCTGATAGACAAGACACACAATTGAATGAGATACCTTTCCTTCGCTCAAAGATACATATCTTTAGTATTAACATATTTATTTTCTTAATAAGAGGTTTGGTATGTTCGTTTATTTAATCAATATTTTACGACTATAATATTGATTGTGGTCTTGTGGCCTGGTAAGGCTGAAATGCGTTCAAACGACGGAACCTTCTTATTTTTGTGTTATAAGTATGCTAAGTATTCGCTTTACTATGGTATTCTCCCATCCACCAACTATATTACTTAAACCAGGATAGATAGCGCTGAGTTAATAGGTTAATATTTGTTTCATTTCTTGATATACGCGTACAGGCTTATTTCATCCCACAACGCATGAGCCGATGTTGTAAATTTTGTGAATTCGATGTTTAAAACTGTGTGTAAAACTACAAAGTAATGAAATGTGTGACTAAAATCAAATAAGCAGCCTTGATCGCTTATTAGCCAACAATATTTTGGTTTGTTTGTATGCCTTATCTGTAAATATATGAGACATTTATCTGTCACGTTTTTTTTATTGTCAATTTTACGAGGTAAATAATCAAATTGTGGCTATACAACGTACGGTCGGTAAATAATAGCAATACTTCATTTACCACTTCAGTTGAGTCGATAAAGCAAATGTATAGCTCAATGTATACACATTCGATTGATTTAAAGGGTATTTGACTATTACTTTAAGCTTTTCTATTTTATTAAAAGAAATTGATAAACATAACGCGGTATACTTATCCACTCATTACGTACAGCAAGACTTGTATCACAAAGCAACAGTATATCTCTCACAGGCTTACCAGGGCTGGTGGTGGGATGATACACTCTAATAGTATCCACAAGGTGAACTCATACACTCACACTACTTCACTAGCACACTAGGTAAGCAGCTCTAGCTGCGTCAGCAATATCATGACGCACTCAGCACAAGGCAAGTTCACTCAGCACGCTCTCCACTTCGACTGACTCATACGCTGCTCCCTGCAACCCCACCCACGCCACCCACTCCAGGCTGCCACCCTGTGGGACAACACTGCTAGTCATTCTACCCTCCTGTACTTTCCGTGTAGTGAGTCATCAACTGTAGTCATCTCTGAAAACTTCTTAAATAGGGCCTACATTGTATTTTAGTTGTTAAATTCTGTTTTTAAATACAACACAAAATTATATTTTAGGAGGTTAAAATAACTAAGTGAAATGTTACTATCATTTTTATTTAGGTTTATATTGATTTATTTGTGAAGTAGCTTTGTGAAACATTATTTATATTTAAAGCTCGAGTGATGAGTAAAGAATAATTTGCTTTGTACATTGGACGTCATACCACATAGGCCTACCACTTTGTAAGAGGTATACGTCGATATTCGTATTTTAAATGTTCTAAGAATTATTTTAACAAATGTATTAACTGTTTTACTAATTTTTAAACATTCGTATATTATTCATGATGAGTGTGTTACAAAATAGTACTGATAAGAAAATGTTTGTTAGTTTTGTCCGAAAATTAACTACGGTCAAAACCAGTCACAATAAACTAGTTCTTGAAAAGAGCAATAGGTGTGTTTGTTTATATTAATTATTCTTATATTCCAGGCTATCCCACAATGATGAATCAACAAGTACGCAATTTGTCAACACGTCAAGCTATAGTTTTTAACTTAACAAGATAAATGCAGGTAAATAATATTGTAACATTTAATAATAGTTGAACAAATTACTCGTATGTTTGAGGAACATCTGGACAATAGGAAATACGAGTAATTGTTACTTCCAGTGGGACTCGCTGATATTTTATACCCTTATATCACTCTACCTTTCTAAAGTATTATTACTTACAAAATGCACTATTTTCCTTGGTGAATTGCACTTACGACTAGCTTTTATCTGGATTTCACAAAAATATTCCAAAACAAAAGGGTTTTTATTTAATGATCTTTATTGTACGACAATTGTCAAGGGAGCATTATTGCGGAATATTGAATAAGACAAAAAGCTGTATGGCAAACGGAGAAGTCCAATGAAAAATCATTTACAAAAACATTTGGTAAATCCTTTACATTTATCAAGAATGTGTATTCATTATTTTAGCAAGAATACACACACAGCGTTAAACAGCTTTAAGTACTCGGTAGAAACTCATTTTCCCGTACATATAAAGTGCGTGGTGTAAAGCCGTTTCTAAACAAAAGGCAAGCGCTTGTCTGACCTTTGTTTCCTAACAAACCGCTGAGACCAAATGGAGGGAAATTCAGAGAGGGAAAAGGGAAACTGGGGAGTGGGGTGGGAGGAATGAGCGCGCTAGGCACCAAGCGCCACACAGCGCCCTTAATGATTTGTGACGTAGCCGTGACCAAATGTAAGCGAAACCCATTAATATTCTGCCGGAAAGCAGTTTCCGTGTTTTATGACGGTGAAATTAATTAAAGTGACAGTTTGACCTCGCAAAAGTGAATTTCCAAAGCAGAGCTGATGCGATGTCATCTTTCATTACAAATGTAAAACCGGGGATTTCGATGTCATCATTAAAACTTGTCCTCAATTAGTTTGGTTTACAGCTTGTTAATCTACTGTAAACTCGAATGACGTGATTTCATTTTATGAGCTTTATACATCAACGATCTCATTCAATGTAGTGCCGGTAACCTGTTGAAACGCGTTTGAGTATTTAACCGTCATCTCTCTGTTTAGTATTGATATAAATAGAGCAGTAAATTAATTCAAATCAACCGATTTCGAAAGAATAGGTCAAAAACCATCATTGCACCATCAATACAGAAAATTATGTACAGTTAAATTGGAATGTTGAGTTTGACTTCGATTTTATAAACGCTTTTTGTTCCAGGAATAAACAGTCTTCATTTCATTTTGGATAGTTAATTATAAAACAATTGACAGAAAAAACAGCTGTTTTGTTATGTTCGCATTTTAAGATGTCGGGGTTGAACGGTAGAAAGGACTTTGAAGTCCTAATTTCACCTCGTTAAACGACAATCTTCACTATTTTACTTGTTTTACTTCTGCAGAAAACATAGATATCATACCATTTTCAACTAATATAAACAGGTTAAAATTGAAATTGAAAGGTTAGTTGAAACTCCTAAAAAAGTTATTGTGGGATGTAGTCTGCTAAAAACTAGTTTCGTCCTTTTACACTATTTATCGGTATAGTACAAGTGTATTGATAATCAAATATTTAATTGAAACAAACTATGGCAATCTGTTGTGTAATGGTAAATCTTTCTAGACATGTTTGCAATAATGTGCTTTCGTATCAATGTTTGAATGAATTTCTTATAGTTGGTGAGAGAAACTTAAATTTCTATATAAACCTTTTTGGTAGGCCTAGACTTATTCAAAACTCTGTCAAACTGTTTTAAAATACACATATCACTATTCTCAAATGTTTTTCTAATCTGAACTTTTTTGTGCAGGCATTTACTAGTACTATGAACTATTTACATAGTATTTGAATAAAATGTTTCTTTACTTTCGAGATTCATATCTCCCCCATACCTATAGTCCATCGCTTGTTTCAATAAGAAATTCTTTTTATTTCAGCTATGACAAATAATTGCCAGACAAACATTGCCTGGTCAAGTCAAGTCCAGGATTTATTTAAATCGTTCAAAATTGTCAAAAACACCCTTCCTTATCAGTGTAGTGTTGCAACCTATTGTCAGAACATGGTTTTTGTACGATCCAAGTGTAAGAGTATTTCAGTTAAAAGCTTTAAAAATTAAAAGTACTAATATATTGCAATTCAGTGCCTGATGGAAAGTACGTACACGTACGCAAAACCTAAAAGTTTGCAACGAATATAAAATTGCTTTGGACTTAACGTTACTAAGCAACCCATGTGTTTCACTATTTTTTCGACGAAAATAGGTCCCATTCAAGTAACAGGTGAGGTAGGGAAATGGGATCTTATATTTTATGTTTTGCTGCAGCCATTCGGAGAAGAAAATGTCCAGATTGGCCTTTGCTTTGATGTCCAAAGTTAGAGAGAAGTGTAGAGGAAATGGCAAGAAGAACTAACGAGTCACTCAAGTGTGGTACATGATGTGGAAACACATTTCCGAGTCAACAAAGTTATGTTCAAGCAGATTACACCAAACTTTGGCCACCAGTTTAAGCAACATAACAATCTTATCCAGGTCCTCTCTCTAGAAACTGAAATAATATTGTATGCACTTCACGGTCTTTGATGATCAACTTACTTCCAGTCAGTAATGACCAATGAATAATGGTACCTGTTCAACTAAGATACACTTACGGAGTTTACTTATTATCTATAATGTCAACTGTTTTAAAGGTTTCATCTAGCACAGCAACAATTAAGCAATGAGTCCAAATTACCAAATCAAAATAAAAGCAGTACCGACATTTCATGTAAAATACCCAAAGCATTTCATTGCCTCAAAAATGTTCTGTATACATTTAAGCTCGAGGTATTTTTTAAACTAATTGTTTATAAAATATAACTATGCTAAGAATTGTTTTATTAGAAGCTCATTGATTAATTATTTACTTTTATAACCACCTGCATGCAAAGTGAAACCTAAGTTGTTTATACACTTTGGAATTAATTACCAAACTGTTCACCGATAAGATATAAACTGTTCCCCTTGGAGCTTGTTAGGCTGTGAAAGTGAAGCGATGCTGTGACATTGAATAATCTAAGGACCTTTTCACAGTAAGCCCACTTTTGTTCTTGTTGACCCAGGCTTGAAAGTAATGAACCTATTTCCAGTCTACGACCCTTTTGTAAGAGTCACTCTCTTTACAAGGGCTCGTTTAATGTTTGTATTTTCATTTGTTTGCACTGATACGACTTTTAAAGTTTACACTTTTGCATGTTGAAGTTATATTTTTACAACTTAAGTTTTGGATTATAAACTTATATTAAATTTCTTAATTTTTGTCTTAACAAAGGATATTTTTGCCTATTAGGATATAATTAGACTATTTTATTGTGATAATAAATATATTATTATTATACTAAAAACTGCGTCAAACGATTTCTTCTAGAAATATCTTTAAAATGATACTAATGTTATATTTCCTGTGATAACAATAAAGTAATTTACACACAACTATAACTAAAATACGGAAAATCCAAAATAAAAACAAATTTTTGTAGACAAGACCTATGAACCAAAACTTGACAACCCCAACTGAAGGTATTTTAACAAAAAAAAAGATAAAATGGTGTGAATGTTTCTTTTCAGCTGCCCTTTGTATATACGAGACTCGTATACCCCACTAAACAGGTGAGCATTGAAGTTTGCCGATCGATATTTCGTCCTGCGGCCACAACCACTTTAATGTTTGAAGCAGTTGAATATTTTTAAACATCACATGTCTTTTCGGGGCCATCGACAAGTCTTGCAAATCTAACAGGTAGGCTCTTGGCCCATCCCCATTGGGTCCTAAAATTACGCTTTTTGTTGACCTTTATTTAAACGTATGAACTTTGATGGTTTTATTTTGAACATTTATAATTTTATCAACAAAAACCATTTTTATCATTAATTCTAATGTTGTAGTTAATAATGTACATACGTAGATAAAATTGTATATAGGTACATTTTTGAGACACTCTGTATTTTTGAAGAAAAACTGTTACACTGATTTATTATACGTCAATTTTGAAATTCGAAACAAACTCATTAAAATAGCAGGTGTCCATACCATAGAATGATCATTAAAATGATATTTTTCTCGATAATGAAAGATCAAAACAATCCTTTTTCCTTTGGAACAAAATTTCAACTTTAACATGTCAATACAATGTGTCTAAAGCAGCTGTTTTAGTATAAACTGGCAAAAAATACTCTAGTTCATCTTTTCAAACCATACAAGACGTAACAGCGTGCATTATGAATGTTATTACGAGTATTCACGCTTTGTAACTGTTTGTACAATGCTAATTCGTCACGACGTTCTTTAATGTGTGTAATTATACACATTGTGTATAAGGTTTGTCCATGTCACAGACATACAATAATTTACTGGTATACAAAGATATTTTGACCTATACATGAAGTTTCTTAGTAACAAAAACAGGCTACTTCTCCATCAACTTGTTCCTATCTTTGATTAAGACCAATGTGGCTGACGCTGCTCTCCTGTTAGGGTGGATTTTCTTGTGAATGATTTCACAATTACGAGTTACTCAGATCACCCTCTGTTGACCTAGAGAGTTTGCTTGATCACACTTGGTACTAACAAGTTCCGGGATAGCTTCTACACGTCCAAGTGTTCTACACTTACTTTTGATTGCATTTTGGGTGTCATGTTTTTGCCACAAGCGATCACTATGTTATGGATATTTCGTAGTAACAGAGGTAGACCGGCTCAAAAAACATTGTATACATAGTAACATCATAAAAGCATGATAATATAACACATTTGAAAATTGAAAATGTGGTTTATCAAGTGTCGTTTCTTATCAAATTTAGCACGAAATAACTTCTTTCTAAGTATGAAAAGTGAAAACCACTTTCAAGAGAGTGAAACCACTCTTTAAAGAGTTTAAACACCCAAAATAGCGAAATTTCACTATTCCTGAGTGTCCCTTGCTCCTTCATTTTTAGAGTGTTCACAACATGTCGGTCAATATAATAATTTTAGTCAACGATGAATAAAGATCTATTTGAATACAATGCATTACATTTAGTTTAATATAGAACATCCAAAATAAGGTGTGAAGCTAGAAATTACAGACTTCTGACAATGCTCGCCGTTATTAAAATTTTAAATCGCAGCCTTATCAGCAAAATATAAAGTGGGCGCAAGCAGAACAATAAACTGTGTTGGTCATAAAGATGGACGAGTAAAGATTTAAGAGCTTTGGCCCTCACCTGCATTTTATATCCATCGTAAACACTTTGTATTATGCAAAGCATATCTGGAACAAGCTCGAAGATTTAAACACGGTAAAAATACTGGATTGTCTTCCGATAAGGCTTGGTTAAGAGTATCAGCTTTTCTGTTTATACAATAGATCGTCGGCACGTACTGTAGAGGTTACACGCTGTATCTAAACATACATTATTGCAATATATAGTAGAATATATGTTTAATACTCTGTTAACTTAAAATATGAGGTTTCACAACCATTTTTGTACCTATATAAGTTACTTTACATTTACAAAAATAAATAAAAAATAAAATTATTGGCAGACATTTTGAGTTTTAACAAATAATTCCGTATTTGTACAAACCGTTTCAGTCCTAATCTGTTTAAAACGCATGTTCCCCTTTGTCACGTTTAAAGTCTAAATATGTTTTTCCACCAAAATCCAGTGAGTTAACGCAGATCATGAATTTGTTATTACCTGTTTAAGTACATTATTCAAACAAAACACTCGGAGTCAAGCCATATCCTACCAGTATTCACAGGTTCCTCACTTGTATGTCCACTACTAGTAGTGTCATATTACCTATAATTATTTGAATTGAAGTTGAGTTATAACTTGACTGCATTTAAAGAATATTTATTTTGAACACTATCTATAAAAGGTAGTGGATTAAAAAGGTTGTCCCTATAGTTTACTTGTTCATAGGAAGTATTTTAATTAAAACAAGCCCGTAAATATGCAAACTTGTAATGTATTACTGAGAAGGAATATTTGCGTTAGAAATAAAGTTCAACCATTTGTATGTGATATCATCTGCGAGGTCTCAAGCTTATCTCAGTGTTCAGCGAGGGCTCTTAAATACCAACCAACACAAACACAATCAGGCCTTGTGCTGCAGCAGATTCTGCTGAGTGCTGATGTCGCTGTTCAGCAGTTGTCTCCCCTTGGTAGTAGTATGTGGTGGGGGGAAGAGAGAGGGGATGCCACGTGCAGCTCTCCCTCTTATCACCAACAATTATCGATACCCTTCAAGTATACCCAACTGTAAGTCCCTCTTAGTATGGCATAAAACTGAGTAAGACAACTATTGTTTATTAATATCCCTATATGACAGGGAACTATCTAGTAACAGTTTGTTATTTAGAAATATTCCGCTGTTTGCTTCCAATAATCCAGGATCAAATAAAACAAATCAAGGTAAGGTAAAAATATGTATTTAATTGCTATGGCCGTATCAAATGAAAATACGTGCAATTATTGCTTACGGTGTTTTTAGCGTCAGTGTTTTGTTCACTCGTAATATTTCGATTCGGTCGACAAGGTTAAAAGTTAAAACTTGATATTATTTAAAAGGGTTGTGAACAATATAAACTGGTAACAAATTAAACATAAAACTAATATGATATCCACAAATCATATGTTAAAGTAACGCTGAGTGGGGAAGTGGTAGAGTAGTGAGCATGAGATGAGAAAGGATGACAATTTCTTCCGGTGCTTTGCTGGAAACCCCCGGGTGGAAACTTAACGATCTCCCGTTCTGTCTCGGGCTGAGCTGTTCCACGTTTTTCTGATTTCAGTTCCAATGTTGGACATCATGTTACTGTAAATATCGAATAATATGATATCCACAAATCATATGTTCAAATAACACTGAGTGGGGAAGTGGTAGAGTAGTGAGCATGAGATGAGAAAGGATGACAATTTCTTCCGGTGCTTTGCTGGAAACCCCCGGGTGGAAACTTAACGATCTCCCGTTCTGTCTCGGGCTGAGCTGTTCCACGTTTTTCTGATTTCAGTTCCAATGTTGGACATCATGTTACTGTAAATAGCGAATAATCTGTATGTGGCTATTGTGCTTATAGTCTAGTTTTAAAACATAACACATGTGCTGTAGAAGAGCAACAAATTTACACAAGAGCGCTTAGTCATAAACAAGTTCTTGCCGAGGAAGAAGGGTACGCTGAGCCTGAATTATCAGTTTCAGTATAAACTACTGAGGAAAGCTGTAAAAACTTGGAACTGCACATAAAGTCCAGTGCTCTCGTCTCGCACATGTTTAGCACTTTATAAGTTTTCTTATCAAACCACGTTCTCAATGTTTTCCTTAAAGATATTTAACACATCGTATAAGAATTACTCATTTCTTAGAAAAATATAAGGTATCCTGATGAAAATTTCCTAGTTAATGAGGCTAGTTCTATGAACATTTGAGACACTTTTCATGTATGCAAAAGGGGTGGTACAAAAACGTGATCGTGCGATACGTGAAGTATAAACATGTATATTACGAACCTAAAAGCATTTAAAGGGGACCCTGTTGACTACGTACATTAAAATAGTCTTTTAGAGTAATAACTAGTTTTTAAAAGCTACGATACGAATAAGTATGTACCTACATTTCTTTAGAAGCGTAGGTATTATTATTTTAAACACCTCGAGATGACAGTGTACATTAACAATTGTAATGGTCATACCAAAAAGATACTTAGTTTAATGGAACATTAAAAAATCACTTTGAAATGTAGACATTCGTAAGTTGAAAAGTCTTTAAAGCCGTTTCAAAAGTCATCGTTAATACTCTAAAGGTTTGAACATGGGATATGAACACGTGGAATATGAAAAAATCTAATAAAATTGTATACATTTACGTAAGGTGTTTAAAGCCAAACATATTTCAGCAAATTGTATTGGAAGGTTCTGAGGTATGTCAAGACACGTTTTTTTACTGAATTTACAAAGTTCTTGTTATACGTATTAAGGTAACAAGGTAATTCCTTCAGCTAACTTGTCCTTGAAATCTGAGGTTGTCAGGCAGGATACAACATTTTCCACTGTACGTTTTCTGCTGTAAGTTTACAATTGGTTAGTGAAAATCTGACAGGAGTTTACAGTATAAAACAATTCTCCTTCTAAACGTATGTTCAGGGTTAGCACTTCTGAAGGGTTGAGGTTATCTGTGTGTGTATTCAGCCTTGCTTGAACCCCTCAGTCTCAATATGCAAGGTTCTCCCACTTCCATTACGCTCCCTCCTGTATCCAAATGGGTTGGGGTCGAGCAAGAGGGAAGATCTCATTTATTCAGGATCGGCAAATATTTGTTCATACATACATTTGCTTCTTTATTTGTCAAATCAACCTGAAATTTTCTTACACAATATCAGAAAATCTCTTTGTACAACAGGTTGAAACACGCAGGGTTCTTAAAAAAAACCTTATACTTCTAAAACAGTCCCCACAAACATGTTCCTATCTGATTTACTCTACCAATCATCTAAAACTCTGTGATAAAGATACTTCAGTAAGAAGTTCATTTGCAGTTAGACTAGAGTTTGCATCGAGGAAAGTTATAACGTATATCCAAAGTCCTTTGTAACATGCTTTCTAGAAGGTAATGCGAATTTCTCTTTTACCCATATACTGTTAACAATATACTCGTAAAAACAAGTGTAATTAACTAATGACAAAGTGCTTATTGCATTTGAAACGTCTAATAATCATTACTGTAAGAAGTCTTTGCAAGCTGTACAGTTGGAGTATCACTGTATTGCAGTTTGTCAGTAAGACAGCGCCGGGACAGGTTTATTGCCTGGATTTCCTGGAGTTTGAGAACTTGTTCTTGCTTCAATGCACTTTTCCTCCCACTAACGATCTGGACATGTATTGTCATAAATCCTCAAGGGAACTTCACTTATTTCCCCTCCGTTGTATATTACGAAGTTATCAATAGTGATGTGTTTATATAATAATCATTCTATGGTAGTTATCATGGAATAGGCAACAATACAAATATTGAAGCCATAATTACCAATACAAAGACACATTTAATTATTATTGAATTGTTAGTAAAATTGTTTTCTTAACTTCCTTTTGGGAAATAGTTCCATTTAGACTCCTGAGAATTTGTTATTTTCCTTTTCCACGGTTAAATAAGAAAACTACATGTTTTCCAGCAATTATCAGTTACCATCCTTTAAAGATTATCAGTAGAACATTGTGGCTTATCACATTTGACTCATTCAGGTATGCGCTTACTACCATTTATACACTCTCTATTTAGTACGTTACAACTCATCTGCTTTACTACTATAACCATATGATATACTTTCATTCAACTTAGCAACATAGCAACCACTTTAAAACTGGTATATTTATGGGCTAAGAAAAATATTAAAATTGATCATAGACTTAATATTACACTTTTCCATGTTCAATAGTAGCCTACATTTATGAGAGGATAAGAAAACCGTGGTAAAAGTAGATTTTTCTATCAAAACAGTTTCAACATTACTATTGACCAAGGGAAGGAAGACTTTACATTCAATCTCTGGGCCTCAGTGCCCGGGATTACAATTTCATTTATTATCCCCAAGGGTCTGTGTGAACCCCTACTCCTTGTGTGTGTATTATCAAGGCATTCACTCTGTTACAACACGTGCCAGCACAGTGTACTTTGGCGTGGTTGCAAATTGTACATTTTCCAGTATTCAATAAAAAAACACTCTCTGTTCAATATCCATTTATTGTTTGAAGCAGTAAATAGTAATGACATGTAATTAAAGAAACTGTACTGAACAAATATGTGGCAATGTAAATACTAGAAGAAGGAGATACTAAAGGGAAGGAGTGAGCGTTAGACACCACATAAAGTTGAATATAGAAGTAGCCTAACGCTCCTTATCTTGGGTTTGCAGAAAACAAATTGCAGTGTTGCTTGAATTCTTTGAGCCATGTTTGAAGTCATCAAAAACTTCTCAGTTAAAGTTCTGTTTAGTACTTACAGGTAGAGACGCAAAACATTTGAAGTAAGGTTTTTGAAGTATTCTTGAACGGTTTCATTTCAAATTTTAAAATTACAATTTTGTTGGATACACCTGTAATATAACTTAAAGGTACTACTGATCATTAGTCTTAAATAAAAATGTGAGCAAAATATAATCGTTCAATATTTACACTTGTCAATGTCCAACATACCTGTAAAGTATACCAAAGCGTATATTATATTTAACTCCTTTAGTTTAACTGTATATTCAGTTTTTTAGAATGTAAACGAACCTGAATGTTTCCGTACAAACTAAGGAGTAATTAAAGGGACAGAGTACTGTCGTGGATCAGGACATTAGATAACAATGCACGTTCCGTGTTAACATTCCTTACACTTGAACTCATTCTAAAATCCTCTCATTTCCTTACAGCAAAATGTTCACAACAGCAAATAAACTGCGATACCCAACCCAAGAAAATCACCGGCAATTTGGCAAATATATCCATATTTTTAAATCTACTCGTAGAGTACAGTTTTATTGATTATTTTGTTGAATAAATATTCATATCCATAATCTTGAAAGGTTTGGGTTTTAAACGTCTGTTTTCTGTTGCTTGGCCGACTTGGAAAAATACTGCACCAGGAACATGTTGAACAGAAGATTTGAATTCAGTAGCTGATTTTAGGATAAATTGACGAATTAGGATTACACCGGGTTCACTGTGGATTTGACTATTTTTAACAAGCAAGGGAGCACTCGTGGAAATTCTTAAAACTTAGTTTTAAAAATTTGAATTTTGTTTAATTTTGAGGAAGATATGCTCATGCCCCAAATAGGACTGCCGTACATAATTAAAGGTCTGAGTATTAATGTATATATTAAAGTTGCACATGCTATTTTCAGAGTTGATCTTCTGTTCAAAAGGGGAAATAGAAGTGACAGTGGGTTGTAAGATTGTTTTAATTTTGAGTTTGCATGGAAATTCCAGTTTAGTTTTGAGTCCAAATGAATTAGACGTTAATTTGTCCAGGTGTGTATATAAAACCAACGTAAAGGAAATCCAGCTGTTGATCATATAACCTAAAATCAATAGTTCCTGTTTTTGCCTAATGATTAATACCAATCACACTAACCAGTGACAGCTTGTTAATTCTTTGACATCGAATATAATGGATTATTTTATGAATAAAAATCAATACAACTGTGAATGATCGATAATATTACGACTTTACCATACATAAACATATCAAACTCCTAAACAAAGATGTTGGATTTAGGTTTATTGGAAATACAAATGTCGCGTTGTAACAGGCAACACACTAGGGTCGGAGTTGTGAGAGGTGCCCTTGGGGGACATAAATGTAATTGTAGTCGAGCCTGTGAGACCCCAACATTAAGTACTGAATCATGTTCCTCACACGTGTAATTGTATCGCCCTGATGACATGCAGCCAACCAGGTGTGTTATAATAAGCTACCTTTAATATTCGAGAAGTAATAACTTTATCCATTGCACAATTTCACTTACAAACTATCGTATCATAAACCAGATACCTTGAATATTTTCTTTTGTCAGGTTTGATGTCGGACCTAACTGTAGGCGGATCACAAATCAAGAGCCAGAATTGTTCATTAAAAGACAAAGGATAATGTGAATAGGCCTGATGGAATAAGTTCCAAGGCTAGAAATTAAAATTAATGAGGTCAGCTTTAGTCCTTTTTAAATCTGTATTACATTGTGAACTGTTTATTTGTATATAGGTGTCAACTTTAAATAATTAAAACAAATTAATTATTTTTAGGAGTGGTAATGTTGTAAACTTGTAAAGATTTACAAATATTACTGTTTTATTGTTTTAAACTTAAGCCTATACCAACCAAGCACGATTTATTGGTAACCTAAATAAAGTAGTAGTTATCACGTTTACAGTACTATGAATATGCGTAGGCTTTAGTAAAAGTAGGATAAATATTGAGTCATACAATGCTTTGAGACAGGCACCTTTATCTCGTCCGGAATATTTGGTATTCAAAGCAGAAACACGTCTTGTTCAATTTGTTTTACCAAGTTCTCTTATCGGATAAAGTTTTCTTTATCTCGTACCACACTTTATATTTCTCATAAGAACGCTTTTTCATCTTAAAAGGTTTAATAAACATTGGACTCGACTCGTAACACACAAAGCTACACAAACTTGTGTGTTTAACTTAAAATTGTATTTATGAAATTTAATTTCAAATGTCATAATAAATTGTTAAAAATTGTGTTATGGTATATAACATTATTAATTGAAACTGCACAAAGTATTAGAAATAGTCTGCATACGCTTCCAAAGTTAAAACTGAAAGCAGGTACTATGCTTTAATTTAAAAGTGACCTGGTTATTTGAGGTAAACTTAGTAGCAATTTTACTAATCCCACCTTCAGGAGTTCATAAAATTAAATGTATTCTACGGTTTAAGTAAACATCGTGTCATTTAAGTGGTTGGATCGTGACAATAAATCATAAATCACTCGAACAACGCTATGTGCAAATACGTCTTTGAAGGAATGATAATGAGAGTCAAGACAAGTCCATATTGAGAAGGGACAAGGTCATGTCTGAAGAGAACTCTGCTCAACATCGCGTCACTCTAACTCTCCCTGTCCAGGCACCCTTGTGGCACATAGTGGCACCCTTATTACATCTGCAACAATACCAGGTAACATCACCGTTTATAAGCTTATATTAATAATAAGAACTATTCATAATACATTTAAAAGTATATATACAATTTCATATTTCATAATTATATGGTCAGAGTTAAAAACGTTCTGTTTTTATTTGTCTTTAACATTACTCTTACTTATATAAATATACTGGTTTGTACCATTGTTACTATATTTTTAACGGCATAGATATATTAGCCTAGTAAGCAAATACTGTTCTTTTTGTACATATTATTAGTTGGTGTTCTTAATTTTGTTTTAGTTAAATTTACAATTGTTGAGGTCACAAGAAAAGTAACACACACACACAAAGTTAACTTTTAGGTTTTCTCGTTGGTATTGTGTAAACTTGTTCATATGGACAGCCAAAGTACGATTTCAACAGAAGACTGTTCATACAGTTGATATATTCTTTTTATGGCTTTCTCGAACATTTTTTCAAGTGTGTGAATAGTTATTTGAAAACACAGCTTTTCATATTTAATTCATATTTAATACAGATATTCACAATGTAATGGATTCATGTTTCCACCCGGACAAATTTGCCTCAGGAAAATTTCAAACTATGTTTTGTTCAATAACAAGCTACTTCTTCATTGAAAGAGTGAGGTCAATGTTGCTGACGTTGACAACTTCCTCAGTTAGGGGCGGAACAACATTGCCTGGACTCAGAGATAACATTCTTTCACCCTTCTGCTACAGAAATCAATCCCAATCAACCCTCCAGAGGGTGAGTTATCTTGCCGGTGATTTCACACTGTATCTCTGATCCCCTCTGTTTATCCAGAAGATTGTTTGAACACAGGGAGTGCTAACGAATTCCGCGTTAGTTTCTACAAGTTACCTGGTTGTTTCTTCTGTCCATGTGGAGCTGGCCGTATTTGCTACAACCTTTGCTAACAGTAACGGTGGTTGATCCTGTAAAAACAATGTAAACATAGTGGCTTCATTGTCTTAGTACAATGTTAGAAGTCTTTAAATAAATCAATCTGTTGTTCTTTTCAAGTATCCTTGAATAACAAATCTCGCACGAAGTATCTTGACAAGGTGGTAAGTATAGAAAAAATAAATAAATAACAGTTTGAATATCAAAAATTAAATATATACTAAATCAAAAATAGACACTTTTTATGAAACTCGCTGTAACTAGACATTTACTCACAGTCTTATCAGGGAGGTATAAAGTGGGTGCTAGTAGAACAATAAATTGTGCTGGACATAAAAATGGACGAGTTAAGATCCAAGAGTTTTGGCCCCCACTTGCATTTTATATCCATTGTAAACGTCTTTGCATTATGCAGAGATATCTGAAACAATAGGACAGATTTATTCCCTGAAAATAATCTTTTGTGTTTCAATGAAACTGGGTTAAGAGTAGCAGGTTTCCTCCTTACTTAAATAACAGACCGTCCGTTTCATAGTTTATTCAACTTCAATGAAACCTTTATGAATACACTATACAGGTGAATCAAAATATGTTAATCAAACTGTTTTGGCAGTTAACCATACGATATAAGAAATGTACTAACAGTTAAAACATCACTTGTATGTACACGACAAAGTTAAGAAACATTGTAACGAAAACTTTGAGTTGATTAAAACAGTTCAATGTATGTCTGGTCTTCTTTAGTCCTTACCATTAAACGAACACTAAAACCCTTCCAAATTGAAAGTCCTAAACATTTTCTTTCAACGCAAACCAGTGACGTTAACGCAGGACAGCAGGTTTGTTTATACCGGATCAAGTACATTATTCAAACAAAACACTCGAGTCAAGTTATATTCTACCGGTATTTACAAGTTGAATTTACCTTACTTGTTCACTCAAAAATGAAATTATAATTTCATTATTGAATTGCAACTAACTTTGTTACAATTGTATGGATAGATTTGGGCACGTGTTTTCAATACTATTCATAAAATATAGCTGATGAAATAAGTTGTACGTTATAGTATGATTTACAAATATAATGTTTAATAATTATAAGAAACATTGTTCGCAGTAATTCTCGATTAAGTAGCAATCAAACTGTAATGATACTCCAATTTTCAGTATTTCAGACGAATGTAGCATGCTCCTAAGTTTTATTGTGTAACGTAAATAATGAGCACTGCAATTTTCAAACCTAACTTAGTACTCAGTAATGACATCTAACACTTACACAATCAGGCATTGTGCTGCAGCAGATACTGCTGAGTGCTGATGTCCCTGTTGAACACTTGTCTCCCTCTGGCGGTAGAGAGGAGATAGAGGCCACGTGCAGCTCTCCCCTTCATCTCCCACAATTATCCAGATCCGTCAAGTATGTACTACTGTAGGACCCACTTAGTCTGGGGTGGAAATTAATGATCATAATTTATTTTCCTTATAAGATAACCAATTGTCTGGTAACTAACTGTTCCTAATTTGAAAAGCGCCTGCTGATTAATTCTGAAACCACATTTTTAGCCAAGAACTCATGGTTAATTCTGTTCTATGATTCGTGATTAATGAATGATGATGTACTCATGATTAATTCTGCATATCAAACTGTTTGCCTTTCCTGTTCAAACAGTCACCAAAAGTAATATTATTTCTTCATACAATATTTTGTTGTATACATAAACAAAATCATAAACTGCATGTTATCCATCAGTTTCTTGTCTTTTTAATTATACTAAATTTTGTAATTAACTTTAGAAATTACAACTCTTGTAGCTTAGGTATAATGACGAAGATGGTGACCTGCGGGACACTTGTGTTAGCATAAAGTGATGGCACGAGATACACTTACAACTTTAGAGCGCTTCCATTAATTTTAAAACCACAAAGCCAGACGATCTGACCGGTAAAGAAGGAATTACAATATTAAATTATTATACTTAATATTAAATAAGAAGGCCCAAATAAACAATTTCGTCCCAAGCTGAAACTTGTTACAAAATATTCCCTAGTACTTGTTGAACACCGCTCGCAAGAGGCCTGACAAAATTAGTATTAGAATGTACAGACATACGCGGTTAAAGTTTTAAAAAAAACAGCTTAACAATAATTGTTAAGAAGAATGTCATAAATTTTGCAGACATTTAGTACTGATTGTTTAAGAACAAGAGGGTGTGATCTGGTTTTAAGCATTTATTCCTTAGATCATCTAGTAAAATGTAAACTTCGTAATAATATTAGAGTTTTTTTGTTAGTTTAAATTCGACACAACAACACATATGAGACTGCACTCTACCACAGAACTGACTGATTTGGGTATGAAGCAGCTCATTTATAACATCTGGTTGAAATGAACAGCCTATCAAATTAACCCTTCTAGATCTGATATATAAAAATCTAGTAAGCTAGAAACTTGATATTTGGTACGTAAGTAAACTCTCGGTAGTCCTATCTAAAACGGATTGCACAGGTTTTAGACGCTCATCGTTTGGTCCTAACGTATCTTCAAAAATCAAAGTTCGCCTGTCAGTGATTTCTACCCGTTCAGTGCGTGTGATTTTGTTTATAAATACTCGGCTTTTATTCCTTCGATCAAATTATCCTAAAATCAATTTTGAGGTCGTCTTTTACTACTTTGTAACCAGTAAAATCATCGCCAGCTCGTTTTCCTCTAACTAGGTGGCCACCGGCTAACGTGCTGGTAGACTTAGCAGTCGAAGTTTACTTACCCTAATTCGTGACTGAATTTAATATTTTCAAATTGGTCGAGCAAGTCACCAATTTGAAAAAACGCTTGGGCCTGGACACCAGCGCAGTTTTATGTGTAAACACGCTGAATGTAAACAGTTCAATGTTGTGTGGAGACACTAAGGTAAAACATTGTGGCAAGCTGTCACTGTCGTCTAAACTTGAGTATTACACTCCTCTATGTTTTGTTACACCTAATTTTACAGTGAATTACACAAATGTATAATTCTTGACTATTTTAATTAAGTTTATTTTGACAAGCTTTGTTTTGTCGCCCGTTATTTAAAAATCGTCAAATATTTCCATACATTGATAATTTAACCAATATTTAAGGTTATGCAATGAAGGAGTGCTATTTTAGCACTTGACGATTGGAAACTGAATTTCATATCTTAACAAAAACATCTGTGATGTAACTTTGTCCACACTTGTATGTACCTAACAGAGTTTAAACGGGTGCGCAAGATTATCATATAAATAACTGTAGTGTCGTCTTCGTAAACTGCTCTCAAAGGAAATGAAACAAGTTCTATTCATTTTACAAACAACCAATGACCTAGTTAAAGTTGGAAGCAATGTATGTATGCAACTAACATTTTGAAATATGAAGATGAGAATAGTTCAAAAGGAGCAAAAACATTTTATTCACTCTTTTCCTTGTAAAGTTTTCCTTCATTGCAAATCCTTATTTAATTTAATGTTTCATTATTTTTGAATTAAAGTCCTTCATTTCTTTGTTTTAATTATAAATATACTGCTCACTAATGGTTAAGTATAAATATATAACTTTTACCCAGAGGTTCCGCAATACACTTATCGTTTGCGGATACTTTATCACAGATGAATTATAGCTACTTGATTCCAAACGTTGTGTTTGACTCTCTCAAATACATTCGTCGTAATAAATAACCAACTAGTGTCAAAATTACAATAGAATTAATGGTTTACTACTAGACTATTACTTTAGTATTATTATGACTAAATAGGTATTATTATGGCATTATTACTACATAACAATTAGTCTTTTATACGAATAGTTAACTAGTTGTAGATAAAGTAACTATCATTATTTATAATGCTAGTTAAAATACCGTAATGAAATTGACTTTATCCTAGAGTAGGCTTTAAGCTTTACACGGTGTCAGAATGGACATACATATATGAGGGCAATAAACATATGACATTTCAATTGATGAATGTATTTTCTACTAGATGAGAGTACCCGCGCTTCGCCTCGGGGCTTGTTAACATAGCTGTGTGTATATTTTAAGAAAATTGCAAATCATTTGAAACAACAAAAATACTTTCCTATAATACCCTTAGAAAAACCATTCAGTTTGCCTGTTAGTTCAAAATCTTCTCCTTATAAGTGTTGGCTACCTTGTAAAAGTTATAGTTACTCTCGCCGTTCCACCCTATGTGTTGGCCAAGTACGGAAGCCACATTCCTGTAAAATTTCATTAAAATTGGTCCAGTTGTATTTGCGTGATTGAGGACCAGACACACAACATCTCATTATCATATATTAGTAAGGACTAGTGTTGGCTACTTTGTGAGAGTCATAGTTACTCCCGCTAATAATTGCCATTTTGAAAATATTAAACTATCAAACATGTTAGAAGCCTATGTGTTGGTCAGGTATATTAGCCAAATTCCAGAAAATTGGATTAAAACTATTCCATTGGTATTGGATAAGGATAAGGATGGTAGTGTTAGTGTTTTGTTTACTCGTTACATTTTGGTAGGGTCGTCACACTGAAAATCAAAATGTGACATGAGTTCAAATAACGCTGAGTGAGGAAGTGGTAGAGTAGTGAGCATGAGATGAGAAAGGATGACAATTTCTTCCGGTGCTTTGCTGGAAACCCCCGGGTGGAAACTTAACGATCTCCCGTTCTGTCTCGAGCTGAGCTGTTCCACGCTTTTCTGATTTCAGTTCCAATGTTGGACATCATGTTGTTGTAAATAGCGAATAATATGTTTGTGATAACTGGCATGTAAAACTGAACTTTGAAATGTTCGTATTCAATCTTAAATACATAATATGATTTTTGTAGTGAAATTCATGCGTTCGGTATGTTTATAGAGAGTGGGCGGAAAGTGATAAGATAAGTAACTTTTGATATCCACTTTTAAGATCTTGAAAACTACCAATTTTAGATTTTACTTTAAAAGGGAGACTTTACTTTGTACCTATTATTTTTAGTTATTATGCATTAGAGGACCCGTAGTGGGTTTATACCGCGCGACCCCTTAGCTAAAAGCTTCGGTGGCGCAGGTTTGAACTCCACAATCATCATTATCAAAACAACGGTACAGAGTATATTTTCATTGAGCACCCTGATTCTTGTCAAAATCTAAAAAATATACAGAAAGACAGCATTTTCTTTGTGAAAAACTTAATTTATCTTTATAACATGACTTTATAAGTTTTTGTGTTTCATCAAAAAGGCGACATTAAATAAAATAAATTAGGTGGTTTCCACAAAGAAAAGGTTATATTTCTGTAATAAAGATTACCACAAACAGGGAACACAACAAGAATATCTAACAAAATAGTTTGCCATTACATTTTGCCCACTCGGGAACAGCCCTATATATTTTAACGGGCATTAGCTGTTATGACTTTTCTTACCAATATCCTTGTGTTGTGTTTGTTCAAACCTAAAAACCAATAGCTAATCAATATACAGGGTTATTGATGTCCTACTTTCATTCTTCTTACTTTTATAGTATGACTGCTTCATGAATAAATTACATACGGTTGAAAAGAAGAAGTTTCAAAGTTTTGGTTACATGTACTGAAAGGTAGTTTCCGTGTTTAATTACCAACAAGATGGCTGCCCATTCAACACAAAATATTTTGTGTTCTTGAATTTCCAAAAAGCCAGTCAGTTCGGTTTCAGCAAGAGTTTTGTCGTAGATTTGTGGTTTCCTCAAGAATTTCTTTTGTGGGCTATGTAAGGGTGAAGGTTTACGTACTCACTCTGAAAGAAAATCTATATGACCTGCGGAACCGTAACAGAGGTGCAGTCAATTCCATAAATCAATATTAACTTCGTGATCTACGGGAAAAGTGTTTGATTATCGGCTAGATTTTTGCCGAGCAGTCAAGGGAAGACGTGGTGAGCATTTATAGAAGTGTACCAAGGAAGACAAACTTTGAAAAGTGCTTTTTCTACTAGTGTTTAATTCATTTATGTCTAGTTAATAATTAACAAAGGAGAGTTGTTTGAAATTAGGAGATTATTTTAAATAACCCTGTACTTTGCACACGTTAAAATATTACTAAATTATAGCCAAAATTATAAAGCGGTGTCCGAATTTTAATAAAATTGACATGAAAAATAGCTTTTATTCTGTAGGCAAACTTAATGAAGGGCATTTAGTTATAAACAAGTTCTTGCTGAGCAGAATAAAGTTTGTCTTTATCATCACTTCCCGTATAACTTCTTACAAAAACCGTAAAAACTTGGAACTGCACATCAAGTCTAGTGCTCTCAAGTCTCGCACATGTTTAGCACTTTATAAGTTTTCTTATCAAACCACTTTAACAATATTTTTCCTAAATATTTCGAGTCATCGTTAATGTACAAGTTTAATCATTTCTTGGAAGAAACATAAGACATACTGACGAAAATTTATGAGAATATAAAGACTCTATACGAATACAAAGTATCTACCGAACATGTATATTGTATACCTTTTTCGCTAATAACGTTAAAATGGGACTTACGTACCCAATTATTTACGCTTTCAAAACGTTATTAATTATTAAATGACTGTTAAAGGCCACAGCTCAATCTATTTGTTTTTAAAATAACGTTGATATTGCATTTCTAAAAAGGACTAAACAATGTACAAAATTGTGTATAATGTTCATATTAAGATGATACTTTTATTTCAATTGAGAAGACAGGAATAAATACATTTGCTAATGAAGACATTTTGCACGTTTTAAAAGGTTTTCCTTAAGGTAAGAATTTAAATATCTCGTCGCAAAAGGATTGTTCTAATATTAGATATAGTAAACTAAAATTAAAGACACTTAGGATTTATGGTTAAATGAGTTTTAAGATGAAAGTGGTCAAGGCCGATAGTATTTTCTGCTAGGTTATTGAAAATACTTGTTCATATATTAAGCACACGTTTTACAAACGTTACAAAGACCTTATTATACGCGGACCAAGGTATTTCCATTAGGTAACTTATCTTTAAATGAAATGTATGATTGTCACACAGGGTACGCAACATTTTACATCGTACGTTTTCTGCAATAAACTTTCAATTGATTAGTGAAAACCCGACAGGAGTTCACAGTATAAAACAATCCTCCTCTAAACGTATGTTCAGGGTTAGCACTTCTGAAGGGTTGAGGTTATCTGTGTGTGTATTCAGCCTTGCTTGAACCCCCTCAGTCTCAATATGCAAGGTTCTCCCACTTCCATTACGCTCCCTCCTGTATCCAAATGGGTTGGGGTCGAGCAAGAGGGAAGATCTCATTTATTCAGGATCGGCAAATATTTGTTCATACATATATTTGCTTCTAAATTTGTCAAATCAGCCTGATAGTATATTTTTCTTACACAGTTTTAGAATAGCGGTTCTATGAAACAATCAGAAACAGCAAGCTATTGTAGCAAAATGACCAGTTTCAGACTTTTAAAGTGTACAGTTATACTTTTAAATCTTTGAGATTGCACTTTTAAGTATTACATAATTATTATTAAGTTTATTTGCAGTTTCCCTAGAGCAAAGTTTATATTGACACTACGTAATTTTGTATGTTTTTACACCTCCGAAGAAACTTATAGCGCATAATTCTTTTATAATTTGCGTTCTTAACGGTTAATTTTAATTTAATTTTAACCCAATCAATAACATAATACACACTATGGAATTAAACCAATGGCCAAGCACTTAATGCATTATTTATCTATTTCAAGCTTCTAATTCTCACGACTTTGCAAGCTGTACAGTTGGAGTATCGCTGTATTGCAGTTTGTCAGTAAGACAGCGCCGGGACAGGTTTATTGCCTGGATTTCCGGGAGTTTGAGAACTTGTTCTTGCTTCAATGCACTTCCTCTCCCACTATAACGATCTGGACATGTATTGTCATAAATCCTCAAGGGAACTTCACTTCTTTCCCCTCCGTTGTATATTACAAAGTCATCAATGGTGCTGTGTTGATATTATACAATCATGGTATAGTTATCATGGAATAGGCAACAATAAAATATTGAAGCCAAAATTACCAAAACAAAGACACATTCAATTATAATTAAATTGTTAACAAAATTGTTTTCTTAACTTCCTATCGAAAAATAGTTCTGTTTAGTCTCATGACAATTTGCTATTCTCTTTTTCCACAGCTAAGTAAGCAAACTAGATGTTTCCCAGCAATTATCAGTTACCATCCTTTCGAGATTATAATCAGAACTTAGTGGCTTATCACACTGTTATTCAAGTATGCGCTCACCACATTTTCTATGTATTAAGTTACAACTCATCTGTTTTACTACTATTACCATATGATATAATTTCATCCAACTTTCCTTCTAAGCACCCACTTTTATACACACTATCTAGTACGAAGCTTAAAACAAGTATATTTATGGACTAAGAAAAAAATATTAAAATTGATTAAGTACTACAAGATTACAATTTAACACGCATTTATGAAAGTATGAGAAACCCGTGGTAAAAAATAGATTTTTCTATCAAAACGGTTTCAACATTGCTATTGACCAAGGGAAGGAAGACTTTACATTCAATCTCTGGACGTCAGGGCCCGGGATTACAATTCCATTTATTATCCCCCAGGGTCTGTCTGAACTCCTTCCCTTTTGTGTGTATCATCAAGGCATTCAATTCCTAGTAATAACACGACGTGCTAACACAGTGTATTCGATGTGTTTGCAAATTGTGTATTTCCTGTTGTTTAAAAGTTTACGGTGACTCGGAGAAACGTATGGTAAGTTAAGCTTCAAAAACATGGATTTGGTTTGGTTATACTTATCTGTATATTAAACAGATCACACGAAACATTATCCGAAAGCAAGAAGGCCAAACATAAGCCTAAATTTGTACGCCACTCTATGAATTATTTGAAAAACACACTGCATTCTCAAAGCAAGCATTTGTTTGAAGCAGAACTGGTAAAATATGATTGTGGTATAGTTCAACAAATATGTGTCAATGTTGATACTAAAAGAAGCCGACACTGGAGAGAAGAAGGAGCGAGCGTTAGACACCACATAAAGTTGAATATAGATGTAACGTTCCTTATCTCGGGTTTGCAGAAAACAAACCGCAATACTACTTGAACTCTTTCAGCAGTTCTTTTTCCATTGACCAGTAATTTTGGGTAAAATAGCAGATAGGTATTCACCAAACATTACGTTGTAAAAACTTGGAAGTGAGGTTTTGTGTTTCTTTTTGATTTCCCATTTTCACGTATTAGGTTTTCCTTACACCTCACTGGTAATGTGTCTATTATTAATTTGACTGAATTCTGTTCGTAAATCAGCTGATTATCTGTCAGTCAAAACCCATTAACGCTTTTGTGCGGAAAACATAAATCGCACTAGCTAACTCAAAATCAGTTGCACTTAGCTATAGTACTAACTGCTGACTAATTTTACATTGTATTGTTTCACAGCTATTTTATTAATATAGTCGATATTGCAATCGATAGTTGTATAGTTTTACATTCACTTACCCTTTACCTGTTTGTGTCTAACTTATCCAAGAAACCTTACCTTGCAAATTATTCAACAAGTCTAACTTAAATAAATAATTATGTATACATTTCGTATGAATATTTACAATTATTTGAGGTAGGAAAAATATTGAGTGTATATTTGGCGCAAATTGCATAAACGGTCCCAAGCAGCGACCTAGTTTGCACCCTTGATAGTAACGAAAAACTATTATATTATTTGTATAAGGGGTATTATAACCAATTTGTATAACTTATCAGTACAATTAATCTCTAGATACAAAATTAGAAGGAAGTCTAAAAACAAAGTTCTCTAAGAACATAACCAAAGATTAAAGAAATTGCAAAAAAGCTATTAGAATAGTAGTTAAAGCAAAACTTTGCGAGTCTTTCTGAGACATATTCAAAAATTTAAAATTATGACATTACCTATTTATATTTGTGACAAATTTCATTTTGTTTAAATAAGTGCAATAAGATATTACGAGCTAGTATTCATTCTTATGGCAGCAGACAAAATTGTCAGTTCAGAAATGAATACCACAGGCTCCAAATTTTGCATAATCTACCTCATGTCTCCTTAGAGGTCGTAGATTTATATCAGCTAGTTCTTAGTATTTCATGTAAACAAAACGTCAGACTAAGCGTGACGGTAACCGGGTTTCAAAAGGTGGAGAGAACTTTTAGTTTTAGCTTTGCCTCGAGAATAAACATCTCAGCTTTGCCTTTGTCGTGGATAAGAACATTAGATAACAATGCACGTTCCGTGTTAACATTCCTTACATTCGAACTCATTCTTAAATCCTTTCATTTCCTGACAACGAAATGTTTGCCCTCTAGCAACTAATATGTTATTAATTGTTCCATATAAATCTTTAGCTATCCCATGATTCTGTTCAGACTACTCGTGAAGTACAGCTGATTTAATCCTTTCGTTAGTAACAACAGCTCAACTAAAGTACAACTCGTGCCAAATTAGTAAAATAACGAACGGTTATGTAAGCCGTTTAGGCGTTGTTACGTGAAATGAAACCACATCTTTGCATTGTATACATACAGTACGTGTTTGAAATATTAACACTATCGATATTTGACATTAAATATTAACATGAATTAATATACATACATTAAACTGACTTAGTTCAAAACCAGCGTTAGACGTATTATCAGAAAATTAACCTGAGGTATTATCAGGTATTAACCTGAAATCAGTTAAGAATTAGGATTAAAAAAAGACAGAGGTTAAATGAATTTCAGTTCCTAATGGAACAAGTTCCAAGGCTAGAGTTTGAATGAAATTAGCCTTTGTTCCTTGTCAAGTATACAATAGCCTACGTTGTAAGCCTTTAGATATAGGTAGTTAATATTTTGTATACCACTCTTAGTCATTGAACTAAACAAACTTTATTTTCCTTAAAGGTACCGAGGTAAGGCTTTTAAAATATTAATGTTTTATTGTTTTAAAATCAATCCTATCCCAAGCACGATATCGTTTATTAGAAACCTAATTGAAGTAGTAGTTATCACGTATACAGTACTATGAATATGCGTAGGCTTTAGTAAAAGTACGATGAATATTGAGTCATACAATGCTTTGAGACAGGCACCTTTATCTCGTCCGGAATATTTGGTATTCAAAGCAGAAACACGTCTTGTTCAATTTGTTTTACCAAGTTCTCTTATCGGATAAAGTTTTCTTTATATTTGACATGGGTACGCCTTTCCACCTTTACAAGTTTAATATCAGTTTTGACACGTCAAAATTTAATGTTAATAAATAAGAATGAGGAAATATCTAACAAATAATAGAGAGAGCATTCAAATATGAGTAGACTAATTTGGTACTCTACAGTTTTCTTTGTTTTGCAAGTTTGAAACATCAAACTTAATCTAGTTAAAGTCGAAACTACCATGAATCTAATCCCACCTCATGTAATTAGAAAATATAAATTCGTTGTAATTCTCCTAAAAGCATGGCAACAGTAAGATAGGGAAAGTTCGAAGAAAGCTGTTTGCAAATACGACTCTAAAGGAATGAGCTTGATAACTAATGAAAGTCAAGACAAGTCCATATTGAGAAGGGACAAGCTCATGTCTGAGGGGAACTCGGCTCAACATCGTCACTCAGATCTAATACTGCAGGCAATTAAATCAGACCCCTTCCCCTAGGAGTTGAGCCCTGATAATAGATCAGTGACACTTGGAGACTACATCACTTTGCAGAAGCTTTCAATATACCAACACAAGCAATCCAAAGTCAACTCATCACTAGCTCATAAAGGGAAGCTTTTTGATATAAGGAAAGTGTTATCAACCGAGGTACAGCTGAGGTGCATTTGAGTAAGGTTTCTAAAAGACACTTTAGAAATAAGTCATGAAGGATAAAAGGTAAAAAAGGTAAAGTTTGTCTTGTTTAATGTGGCGAAGTTAAGACTACAAAGTTCTCTCTACCACTCAACCTCGACGTTTATCCAGCGTTACCGTATAGTCACTTTACAAAGTTGTGACTGCGGGGATCGAACCCGCGCCAGCAGAGTGATGAGCTCCGGAGTTGCGCACGATTCCATCCCGCCACGGGTCCGCTAAATACTCGTTTTCAACGATAGGTACTTGTTTTCATGATGCATGTATAATATTTAAAAATGTACCTATGTTTTAAATTCTCTTTCTAATTAAAATAATCCAAATTTAACTACTTATTTACACCCAACAATCTGAGTTGTAAAGTTAACTGGAAGAAATAGCTGTTAATACGCTAGTTCGATAGTTAGAGTAGTTCTGTTTTTAAATTAAGTTCTTCACTGTAGATAAATCACACCGATAAAACAAAACATTGGAACAGCTGTCGTCCTTGCCATCAAAACAAATCTTTAAATCCCTGGGAATAAAGGGCAACAACCCTAGCTCGTCTATTCATGTGTCTAAACTCTAAAGTGCATCATAGACGATTGGAGAAGAGTAGTTTGTACTTCTAGTTCCAAGAACGATTAGGTAAAAATAGTGTAATAAGTACGGTTTGTTAAAGACTATTTGTTATTAACCTCTTATAACACATTCTACTAAATTCAGTCTTAAGATAAATTTCAAGCAACACTTAAATCTACTTTATTTTAACTATACTTCACCCATGCCATGTAAACAAACGTTAAAAAGTGTAAAATAGACAAAGCGCATTTTTAACGCAGATCATATCCCGCTCTTATAAGTACTAGTGTCTTGACGTCCGTTTTTGTAATGAGAACGATGAAGTAGTTTTTCTGATTTCTGGAAGTATATAAACAAACGGACAGTAAACTGAAAACAAAGACTTTACGTGCTCATATCAAGGGCAATTAGGTACATACAAGGCCAATTTTTTGAGGCTTTGTACGTGGTACGGTATTAACCCTTGATAATTCACTTGATATTACCCCTTACGTCACACCCCTTGTCTTAGCCCTACGTCACACAATGGAACTCATTCAAGAGCCCAGATTGAAGACTGGTTGCAACTCTAGACTAAGCCAACAATTAATTACTCCCTGTGAAGACTAAATTGGATGTTAAGTTCTCCACAGTACGAAACAAGCTTATCATTATTTGGCTACAGTTGACATAGTTAATTGGACTAACTGGGAAGCCTGGTGACCTTAATTGGTTTCTGTTGGGACTTCCCGGAAATGTTCATATAAAACAAGCGATTTGGTTAAGTACCAAAATTACTAATCTCAAATCACTATAGTAATTTTTGATGAAAATTTTTCATCGGCATTCTGTATGTTCTCAACGTATCCAAACACTCAAATCTTCAGATTTCTGAACTGGAAAATAAACACTTACATTGCTGTTAAGCGCATGACATTTTCCTTAGTAAAGCTTATGTGTTAATGTTTCTTCGGGAACATAGAAAGTAAGAAACATGCGCTTTTATACACTTTCATGTCTTAATATACATTCTAAGTCAAAGTGTTAAGAAATGAGTACATAATAGATACTACAAAAGAGTTTTACAAATGAAAAGAAGGAAACATCAGCATCTGCTCAAACCCTAAACCAATAGCAGACGAAGCACAATGCCTCCCTAGAGCTCAACCCTCCCTGCAATCCTCCTTCCCGGTGTCCGTTGCAAAACCAGCAAAGTGAACTGCTTATAACTCTTGGCTATATAAATATGTTTGAAATATTGTAAAAATTGATTTAATATAGCTGTTCGTAGTTTGTGTTTATTAAGTGAAACTTCGTATCAGAGCTTGCGAAAGCCTGACGGATAATAGAACCAAGTAAGTGCAATCAAACTAACTGGACCCTCTGCAAATATACCAACGTAGACAAAACCATTAAAATTGGCTTGAACTTTTAAAACTGTTCTTATTAGTTCTTATTGGTCAAAGTTGTCTTTTGTCCAGTGACAAATTCTTTTTTTCTTATAACGAAATATGTCTTGCCTTTTAAGTTTTCCAGTATTCAACATTAGTAGAAAATTGATTTAAACGCACGTAGAATACAGACTTTATTTGTAGCTCTAGTGTAGTTTGGCGTCTAGTTTAGTTAAAAGCATGAAACCGGTGGTATATTTCAAAAATATGTAATTAAGAATTAAGTTTGAAAAGTTCAAAATTGTTCATAACAATACGAATGCTTAAAATTGTTAAGTAATATTTCAAAGAAACTCGGTGTTAAGATACGAGCCAATCTATCAAATATTAAAACTTTTGTAACATTTGCACTCTGTTTGTTTACAAGTTATAAGACCTTGCACTTACCTTCAAACGTTTAAGCAAGTAAAGGTTTGGTATTTGTCAATATTTTCAGGACACACATATAGCACCCTCTCTATCCCTGCATAGTTATCAGTAAAACTTCGTTAGAATCCATTTAACATTGTGACAGCGTTATATAGTTTAGATTATTATGTTCTTACATAAGTAATCTGAATGTACCATTAGTTGTACACATTACGCAAAACACTAAGTAGAATATATCTTTCTCAATAATTACTTCAGCTAAGTTCCCAAAATAATTCACTAATGAAATAAACTGCGGTTTGCTAAATAGTTTAGGGGTTTCAACGCTGTGACCCCTTTCTGTTGAATAATTGTGTTCTTGGCTTTAATGGTGATCGGAGCATAACTATAGTTTCGAACTGGCTTTGGCTACAGAAACAAAAGTTTGTAATCGCCAAACCTCTTCAGTTTAAAGATATATTCTGTAGTGTATGACCAACAGAGGTATTTGTAAAAGACCCGTAAATTAAGTAAATTAATTCAATGCAAACTATAACCAAACAGTGTTTTACTTGTACAGTAGAGATCGCCAAATGTAGTAAACGCTTAACTAGAAGTAACTAACTTTTTGATTAGTACCATTTTAACCTATTATGTAAGGCTACACCAAGAGTGATTGATAAAATGTTTGCGTTTTTATAATTTACAGAACATTGTTATGTACAGGTACTTGAATCTTTTATTTCGTATAAGATTCGACATATTCCATAAACAGTGTGTGTTTAAACACCGCGTCATAAGAGTTGGAAATCGAGAAGCGCCGAATCTAAAAGACACTAAAAACTAATCAATTTAAACTAGTCAAGCTAACCGATAGCTACACTTTCAAAACTTCCCACTTTAAGAGCCCTCCTAGAGGTCTTTCAGGTCTGTCACAACCACCATCTCACGCGGTGTGGGGTGTTGTGTGTTTTGCACCTATTCATTGAGCAGCCACATGCACGTCTGAGAGCATAAACAACAAAGGGTGGCTGTTGAGAAATGGAAGGTAAGGCAGAGGCGCATACTAAGAAGGGGATAAGCCCAGCTCTGAGAGGGCTACTGCTCTTGAGGCTCTGGAAGTCTTGACTTCCGCTCTTATTTACTGCTTCATCTTTGAAAATGCGTGTGTGTTTTTTAAACGTGCAATACAAAGTAGTTTTGTAAACCATTAAAATCAGAGTTTGATTGGTAAAAAGTAATTATCATAAAATATTTTAATTTGGTATTAAAATACAAACCTTTAGCCATTTAAAATACTATTAGTAAACTGTTCATTAATATAATACGTGTAATAATAAACATTGCTCGTTTTACTTATTTCTTAGTTATTTTAAATCATATCATTTTTCATTCACAGGATCTTCTCACTCTTTACTCTTTTTTGAACTTAAGGATAGTAAATTGATTACTTTCCCGTATTGCTTTGGTGTAACTGAACTGTAATCGAAACAAATAGAAATAGTAACTTGTAAAACCCACTTATAAAACCCTGTCGTATTACTATTATAACACACAATCAATTTAATCTGTCTTTCCCTCTGTTTGTCCCTCTCTCTGTTTCTCTTCCTCTCCCTCTCCCTCTAACGGACACACTATCTCCTTGCACAGTTAACCTAACGGTGATGAGACTTTCGTGACGCTCAAACGGATATTACACATATCTAACGTACGTTACCTACGTATACTTAACATTGGAATAAAATTAAGTTTGGCCAAAGGTTTTTAAAGTATTTTAATTTTTCCTTCTAGACCTTATTAAAACCACTTTAGTTAACCTAACTATCTTATCCAATCTACACATACTCTACTGGAATCTTCACCTAACCTTTTAAGGATAGAGGAAATTTAGATTGTCAAATTAGTTGGTCAGGTAGGGTCGTTCTGTAAATGTAAATGATGTGTACCTACACTGCCTACAACTAAAGTTATTTAATTTTAAATTATAACACAAATTCACCAACGAGCCTCTCACAACAACTAGCATAGATAACAGGAGCATCTAGAACAGATCCTGCAGACAGTGGCGTGACATAATCAACACTTTAATTTGATGAATATTTAGTTTTGATCAATATCGCAAACTAATAGTTTATATTATCATCATTGTTACATTGTTATTGCCTGAAATGAAAGCTCCTGAAAACATATAACATCAGAATTACAGAATTGTGAATAAATGGAATGTTGAGTTGTTCTGTGAATTCCAAGTATGTGTAATTACATTGCCTGAACGAGTGACTCACTGATAGTCACAGCCTACCTGACCTACATACCTCGACAGTGAAGGAAGGATTCTGGATAAAACAGTGTTGCTGAGCCAGAATTACTAGAGCAGTTGTTCTGTGAATTCCAAGTATGTGTAATTACATTGCCTTGAGCTCACTCACTGATTCACAGCCTACCTGACCTACATACCTCGACAGTGAAGGAAGGATTCTGGATAAAACAGTGTTGCTAGCCAGAATTACTGAAGAGCTGTTGTTGAAGGAAGTTGTTCTGTGAATTCCAAGTATGTGTAATTACATTGCCTGGAAAGTGAGCTCACCACTGATGACGAACCCGTCACAGCCTACCTGACCTACACTCGACAGTGAAGGAAGGATTCTAATAAAACCAGGACCAAATATACAAACTTTGATGTGCGGGATGCCGACTCGTCCCAGAGTCTGTGACGTAACCAGGATGATAGACAGCCCTAGCTGCACGCGGGGGATTTGAAACAGGAAATTGTTATTATAGGATACAGTGTTATATTGAGAACTGTAGCTGCGCGGGTAGTTAGTGATGAATTGTGCTGTTGACTTGTAAAAAATAGGAAACCAAAGAACTACAGTAGGTTTGAGTGTAGTGTTCATACATTTCCAGTTGACCTGAACTTGCTAAAT
Organism: Matsumurasca onukii; assembly: GCA_018831715.1. Classification (NCBI taxonomy): domain Eukaryota; kingdom Metazoa; phylum Arthropoda; class Insecta; order Hemiptera; family Cicadellidae; genus Matsumurasca; species Matsumurasca onukii. The sequence goes on along the minus strand of CM032060.1, from coordinate 40,946,317 downwards.
CATGGCTGTGAAGTAAACGTGAAGACGGTTGAATTTCAACAATGCTTGTGTGTGTAGTGATCATTTTAGTAGTGAAGATTACGAAGATGATGAAAATAGATATGTACATACATATGTAAATAAACTTTAATGTGGCTCTAAGACAGTCTCAAGCCTGTTTTATAAGCAGATATAAATGGAATAACATGTATTTGCTTATACAGTAATATAAACGCATTATATTAGCTACAGTAATACAGTATATTTAAATATTAAATAAACGTATAACAATTACAATAAAATAGAAACTTGGCAAAATGTGAACCCAACAACTGTTAACCTGTTTTATAAGTGTAAACGGGCACAATACCTGACAATAGTTGTCTTCAAACGCAATTTTAATAAATTATCATGAGGTAAATAATTTGAAAATATGGTCGATTCCGCGTTTAATAACCTTAATATTATAGTATTGTTGACTCTAGTGTATGGTAGACGTGTTAGAATGAGCGCGCGACACGCGAAGCCATGCTGTGGTATAGGAAGGCGGAGCTATCATTCGTGACGTCACAACAGTGTTGCTTAGGAGCCAGAATTACTGAAGAGCTGTGGGGAAGAGATGGTGGGGAGAGTTGTTCTGTGAATTCCAAGTATGTGTAATTACAATGCCTGGAAGTGAGCTCACTCACTCACAGCCTACCTGACCTACATACCTCGACAGTGAAGGAAGGATTCTGGGATAAAACAGTGTTGCTTAAAGCAGAATTACTGAAGAGCTGTATAGTTGTTCTGTGAATTCCAAGTATGTGTAATTACATTGCCTGAAGGTGAGCTCACTCACTGATGACGAACCCGTCACAGCCTACCTGACCTACATACCTCGACAGTGAAGGAAGGATTCTGGGATAAAAACAGTGTTGCTTAGGCAGAATTACTGAAGAGCTGTGGGGAAGGGATGGTGAAGGAAGTTGTTCTGTGAATTCCAAGTATGTGTAATTACATTGCCTGGAAGTGAGCTCACTCACTGATGACGAACCCGTCACAGCCTACCTGACCTACATACCTCGACAGTGAAGGAAGGATTCTGGGATAAAACAGCTTCAGCTGAAGAGCTGGTAGTTGTTCTGTGAATTACCGCAGGGATGAAGAGCTGTGGGAAGGGATGGTGAAGGAAGTTGTTCTGTGAATTCCAAGTATGTGTAATTACAATGCCTGGAAGTGAGCTCACTCACTGATGACGAACCCGTCACAGCCTACCTGACCTACATACCTCGACAGTGAAGGAAGGATTCTGGGATAAAACAGTGTTGCTTAGGCAGAATTACTGAAGAGCTGTGGGAAGGGATGGTGAGGAAGTTGTTCTGTGAATTCCAAGTATGTGTAATTACATGCCTGGAAGTGAGCTCACTCACTGATGACGAACCGTCACAGCCTACCTGACCTACATACCTCGACAGTGAAGGAAGGATTCTGGGATAAAACAGTGTTGCTTAGGCAGAATTACTGAAGAGCTGTGGGGAAGGGATGGTGAAGGAAGTTGTTCTGTGAATTCCAAGTATGTGTAATTACAATGCCTGGAAGTGAGCTCACTCACTGATGACGAACCTGTCACAGCCTACCTGACCTACATACCTCGACAGTGAAGGAAGGATTCTGGGGAAAAAACAGTGTTGCTTAGGCAGAATTACTGAAGAGCTGTGGGGAAGTGGTATGTGTGAAGGAAGTTGTTCTGTGAATTGCCAAGTAGTGAGTAATTACTGCCTGAAGTGAGCTCACTGATGACGAACCCTGTCACAGCCTACCTGACCTACATACCTCGACAGTGAAGGAAGGATTCTGGGATAAAACAGTGTTGCTTAGGCAGAATTACTGAAGAGCTGTGGGGAAGGGATGGTGGGGGAGTTGTTCTGTGAATTCCAAGTATGTGTAATTACATTGCCTGAAGTGAGCTCAGTCACTGATGACGAACCCGTCACAGCCTACCTGACCTACATACCTCGACAGTGAAGGAAGGATTCTGGGATAAAACAGTGTTGCTGAGGCAGAATTACTGAAGAGCTGTGGGGAAGGGATGATGGGGGGAGTTGTTCTGTGAATTCCAAGTATGTGTAATTACATTGTAATTACAATGCCTGGAAGTGAGCTCACTCACTGATGACGAACCTGTCACAGCCTACCTGACCTACATACCTCGACAGTGAAGGAAGGATTCTGGGATAAAACAGTGTTGCTTAGGCAGAATTACTGAAGAGCTGTGGGGAAGGGATGGTGAGGAAGTTGTTCTGTGAATTCCAAGTATGTGTAATTACAATGCCTGAAGTGAGCTCACTCACTGATGACGAACCTCTCACACACTTCTGTGGCAATACTTTCTAACTGGTTATACATTATTTTAACCGACCATAAGAATGCTATTTTAGATGTATAAATTTTGTATCTTAAATGATTATACAGTGATATTTTGTCACCAAATTAAGACGAGTTTTAATGTTGAATGGGTCATCACTTGGCTAGATGTTGTTGGACCATCTTAGGCTGTGAGACAAGCAAAATTGAAATTAGATTTGCTTTTATATTATCACAAGCGTTATATCACGTTATCTTTGTTTAATTAAATAACTGTATTTCCGTACGGTTTATTAAACTTATATGGTAATTAAAGAATTAAAATATCATTTAATACAAATTAATTAAATGCTCAAACATGTTTGTGCGTCGGTTAAACCAATCATACGCCTGGTTTTAGGCGTGGTCCCTCGTCAGTGTAAACACCGCTATAGTTAGTAAGAATATAAATTAGAATATATGAAATTCTACGATTCATGGTCCATCATAAACATTTAACTTTAACAGTTTTAAGTCATTCAAAGTTTCACGGTTATATTTTAAGTATTTTGATGTTAAAGTGTTAGTCACTGATGTAACATAACCGGCACACAATGACTTACATGCATGTAGTTACAACGTGATTTGTACTCCTGTAAATCTTTAAGACACTTCATCGTCGCCACCCGGTATAAGTTTACCTGCCCATAAACTTGGTGGTTGAAGCTACATGTAAACAGATTAGTAATTTATATCGGGTAAAATAGGTTGGAAAGTACTGTATTGTAGAACAAGTGAAATATCTCTTAAACTACAAAGTTTCCTAGTTCCATTTTGTATTTGTGTGAAGTATTATTCCTTATGTTTTAGGATAGAATTTTTAACTGTGTTCGTTTCTACTCAAAAATGAGAAAACAAAATATTGCTATGAACAATTTAATCACTTAGGATTTGTGTAAGCCAATCATCATTCAAGCTAATTTGCACCTTAATGAAAATATTTGCCAGTGTGTTGTTTGAGGTTAAGATTAAACTAAAAGCACAGGTGACTTTCAAAATTCAATTGTACGTAAATACGTACTGATTATTCTGTATGGTGGCTTTTACATTCTAGCGCTTGAAGTTCTTTTTAATTAAACAGGGAAGCTTTATAATCATTCTAGAAAATATGTTATGTTTCAGGTCCGTTTTTTCAATTAGATTTTAATCTGAGATTAACGTTAACTTGATAAATAAATTATTTATTATTATTACCTCCAGTTAGATCAAAATTTGGTTTTTTCAATTTCTTAATCTCTGATAGCTAATTCAAAAGTTTAACTTCAATTAAACTTTAACCAAAAAAACGGACCTAGGTGTTAAATACGGCGGCACAGTTAAAATTGCTGTTGTGCCGCTCGATCTCTAACCTGGTTACGCGTAAGTTGTGTAGGGATATAACTAGCGCTCTTTTACAGGTTTAACTTTTATAAAGTTGGTGAGGGACGAACCTTTTGCCAATTCACAATTGTATTCAATTAGAATATTATGTTAAAACTTCAAAAACCAAAACATCAACCTCTCCGAGCATTGACGTCGTCGTGCAAACCGTCTCGGGCACTTCGCCGTTGATCATGTTTGGACGTGGTTTGATAGTTATAACGATTGAGCCTGCGCTAAGTTAAATACGACTATCCATCTTTCAGGATAGAAGTGTGTTTCGTGTTGTTTCGACTTTGTTTTAGTCTCTTCAGCCGTAGATAGGTTCATTGACCACTACGAGACAACGTTAACAATATGAAATCTAAGTTGATTTCAATGAGCGTGCGAGTATGAGTGCATTGCACATGAACTCGTTTCACAAATACCAGTAGCAGTTGACTTACAACAACTTTGTTGCTTACTGTGTATGCTCTAATTTATTTAATATTTCAATATTTCATGAGACTAGAATTGAATACCTCTTTAAAATGTAATTTCAAATTTCGATTCTAAAGATCTCTGCGTAGCTAGAATACCAGTTGCAGATTGCAGTGACTGATCTAGCACTAGACAACAGATCTCAGTTGTCTACAGGGTGGGACGTGTTAGGTATAACAACCATCTATGTAGTGTTAAATACTTGTTTATTATAGTGTTAGTCACCACGATAACCGGTATATTCCTTGCATGACTCAATCAGAGTATAGAAACAAGATTGCTGAAGGGAAGTTGGCCGGACTTGCCTCAGCTAACTGAGTTGTCCCTTCATCTGGGAAATATTGACAGCAAACTGGCGAGTTAGAACTGCATCTCTTGCTCAACCACAAATTAAAGACATCCGTTATTTAGTAAACATATTTCTGAGTTCGTTTTAGTAAACTGTAATGAATTAATTTGTTCAAAATTAGTTATAATAATTAATGGCCTAAGAACAAATTGTCCAGTGTAATTTGAAGGTGTCATTTGAACGAAAAAATGTGTTGTGTCATGGTTAAACAAAAAAGTTTGTCTAAAACCTGCATTTTGCAACAATTGTATTTCTCCTCCACAGAGCTTAGAACAGCTTTCATATCAGCAGGATTATTCAAGTTGCGAGTTTTTAAACCAACACAAAGACTTTATAGTATTGTGCCATCACTGGTTTAACTGCATCACTTCTATTTATACTGAGTAGAGCCATTCCACCTCTTGTTGGGTATTCCTACTGATGAAAAATTCCCGGGAGTTTACACTTAGGGATAATTTTGAAGGAATATCACAACTCCCAGACATTTACGGGAGCTTATGATTATCTCTAAACGCATGAGGCAGTGGAGTCAGCAATGTTTCTTTTAAAATGTATAGAACTTATCTGTTAATATGAACATATAAATTAATTTATAAAGAGTTATAATAAAACAAAACTGATTAAGTCTTAAATCCTTAACATACATTTTAAAATTTTGATACTTGTTTATTTTGATTGTAAACTGGCTCTTATATGTTATTGAATACACATAATTGCCTAGAAGTGTCATGTGTTCTAGTATCGATGTATCGCAGTCAGTATAACGTCTTGTTTCTTTATTTATTCATGTAATATTTGTTATTTATTTATTACTTGTAACTTTTAAATTAAATTGTGTTAAAATTTACTGTAATGTAAAACGTTCAAGCATTTTATTTATTTTATCAAATTTGTAGTTCTTGAAATACCCGTGTTCATAAAATAGTGCAAAATACTCCTAAATAACTAATTCAACACTTTAACTGTTTAACGTAAGGTTTTTTTGAGGTTATTATGAAATTTATATTGAGTTTCATAATCAGTGGCTTGCTGAAAATTTTATGTTCTATCTAGCCTTAAAATGAAAGGTTTTTATAAAATATCACAATAATTTTGATGACTTAGCTTTGTTATTGATCATTCAGAACCAATTTAGGTTCCAAAAAAGCTTTTAGACGAAATAAACTGCATTTAAATGAGTTTTCCATAAATTACCTCGTTTTGGGAACTTATAAAGCCTTTACAAATGCCTCACCACTGCTCCCAACACAGATAACAGAATGCTTCACCCTGGTAGGATGCGAGGGAACACATTATCAACACAATTGTACACTAATGCACCACGTTTGTGCGAGTGAGAGTGTTACCAGGTGCTGTGACATTTCTCGTGGTGAACAACAGATGGCAGCACTTACTGTATTCTCTAACACTGGCACACCTGCACGTTAGTATCTGTTGTATTTAGCAACTGTTTTAATAATAAATGTTAATACATTTAAGTGTATCATTTATACAAAGCTTTACACTTTTCAAGGTGTGACCATAGTGTTTTGCCAACTTAAAATACATTTATGAGAACTTTTCGTAATACCACAAATCAAATCAAAATCATTTGTCTATAAAGATCAATGATATACTTTTTTTTGAAATAGTATTACAAATTCAACCACATATATAACTCATAAAATTACAAACTAGACAAGACTAAAATAAAAAACAATCCTTGTCAGTTAATAGATTATAAAATAAACAAAATTTGATACTATTATTTACGAAAAATAATAAAATAAAACTAGGTATAGTACAATTATAGTAACTTTGAATTCCTCAACTTCTTATACATTTATTTACATTAAATAAATGTTAAGATGAAGGAATTCAGTTACAGAGTAACAATCTGTTCTAAATAAAGATACTTGGTTTATTTTATAATCTATTAATTTTAATTTAGTTTATATGAATTTTAGTGTTTATTTTGCAGAGGTAATAAATGATTTAGTATCATTTAGGACTGAAATTTTGTGGTAGTTTAAATGAAAGTGCTATGGGAAAGCGAGAAAGCTTTTAAATGATACATTGTGTTGTGATTATATCTGTGTCTAGTGTTGTAATCAGTTATCTGCGCTACAGTTATACAAATATGTGGTACATTTAAATTCAGATGTAAAACCATTAATTTACCAACAAATAATATATTGCCAATCCTCATCATGGTAATGTTAGAATATACAAAGTGTAATTGGCTTATAGTTTTGTATTTTTGTGGTATTACGAAAAGTATTGATCATAACTGATCCCAAAAGTGTATTTTACAGGGCATAACCAAACTATTCACTACTCTGCCTCACATGTAAACCTTTGTAATAACCAAAAGTACCGTTTCGGTACTAGTTATAAAATATAGTATTTAGCAGTAGCGAAGACTAAAAACAAACATAGAACAAACACGCAACACGCCTCAGGATTGTAAACACGAGTGTGGGTTTCAGAGAGTAGTTCAGAGCAGCTCTGAGCACAACAACACACGATACACCAGAAGATTACTCATTGAATCAAATGGTCATTAAATCAATTACCTCTAAACAATGGTCTTTGTCTTGTGTTATTTTATGGTTAGATGTCACGACTATTAAGTTTTGATTTACTACGTAAAGAATTGTTTCATTAATATATAAACTTGGGACTGTTAGTACTCTGTTTGATTTGAAAATTTCTCTGCACGGTTGTCTTTTTTATGTTCAATATATTTCATTGCTCGTTTTTGTAATAAGAAAATTTTGAGAAGGTTTTTTGCCGATGAGGATCCTCACAGTATGATCGAGTAAATTACATGCGAATAAAAGAAGCTGTAGTAACATTGTAGAGACAGTTGTTTGCATCCTAATTTTGAAATTGTTTTAATAGTATAAAGTGATGAAGATAGTTTTGAGGCAAGATTATCAACGTGCTCATTCCAATTTAAAAGCAATTAGTAACTCCTAAAAATTATGCATGTGCAACTTCTTTTAGTAAGCAGTCGTCTAAGAAAAGATTGGGTTTGTCTTCGGATGTTGCAACTCTGTTTTATTTTTTTATATATAGGCCAATGGAGTTAAAATACTGAGCAGTTAAATTTAAAATGATGTATGTATCAATTTCGAGTTCTTCATTTTCAGATTTAAAGTTCAATATAGTTGTATCATCTGCATACAGTGTTGTAATTTTCCGGTATTGTATTAGTGATATCATTCAAATATATTACAAACAAGATTGGGCCTAATATGGAACACCTGTTTCATTTCAAAAGTTTTGATTTTTTATTTGAAACATAATTTTCCCTTTCTTTAATTTTAACAAACTGTTTTCTATCACTCATGTAGTTACTAATAATAAATAAATAATAACATAAATAATTAAAAGGTGCTAAAACCATGGATAAAAAAATACAAATTTTGAACCATGAAAATGTACTGAGTTAAAATGCATAGTGAATATCCATATTGCAAATCGATGTAGTGTTGATCAACAGCTGAACTTAGGACCAAAGATACAAACAAAACTAGCCGTTGTGACGTCACTTTTTAATGATAATCTCGGGTGAGGTGATAAGATTTCAATTAACATCCGTCACTTTGAAGTGCTCTGAACAATTTTGGTGATTAATGTTCATGATTGACTTTTTATCAAAGCAATATACGAGTATACTTTCATCTAAATTTTCCTTTTCCTCAAGCAAGAGGACAAATTTTAATTAGATCCTCTAAGAACCTAACGAATAATACAACAAACTCAAATAGAATAGAACATAAAACTTGATATTTTCAGAAATTTCTAATGACAACACTACCTTAACAGTTGTCATACTTATCATTGAAATTGCCAAGGTGTGGAGGTAAAATTTTCAATATGAAGCTTTATTGTTCGATGTTCATATTAATAAATAACTTGAATGGCCTTATTCAATTTAGAAAACTTGTGATCTAGCCGTAACTATTTTAGTACCTTAACATTACCTTTATATAAATTTATTTTTTATTTGTGTCAATGGCACCAAACTCAAGTTCTGATTGTGAGAGAAAGGTTTGTACACAACATGTTTTGCTGTATCTAAGGCAGGTTGAAGTGTTTCCTCGTTACTGAAGGTTTCCAGAAGAGCGCGCGGATTGTAAATGTTTGAGCATTTTGCCTCCAACTGTCACTTCCATCTCTTCCTACACAGACTCTACGCTCTCTTTTGGATATTTTACATGAGTTTCCTTGAATAAAGCGTATAATCAAGATGCAGATGTCTTCAATTTGAACATGTACAATATTTCAAGATGAAACTTGTATTACTTTGTACAACAAATGTCCAGCTGTCAACTTCAACTAACCATTAAATTTAAATTCCGAAACTTGGTGTAACTTAAATTTATGTACCAAATACGTTCTGCGAAACCTGTATTTTGCTAGGTGAACGAAACCAAAGTGAGGCCGAAAAATGTATGTCATATTGTATATGACTAAAGTTTGCTGTTAAATATTAAACCTGTGTTTTATTGTGTAACAGACCTAGAAACATATAATTCAAAAGTAGCAGTTGGTCTATGATGTTATGGTTTGATGATGGTTGAGGTTAAGCTGTCAAATAGCAACTTAGTTCCTTACGTTGGCTTCTCTAATATTGTAAGTTTTACAATACACTACTATTCGTAGTGTCAATGCACCATAGTGTGGTGAGTAAAGAGAGCTATAAGTATTAGTCAGGTATCATCGATAAGGCATGGAGGAATCAACTTTTAATGCCGTAAGATACTATACCAGGTGTACAAAATGTCTCCCCTTTATCTCTTCAATGACTGAAATATTTTAACTGCTTTGGCATATGTATTAACTGCTATGGCTGGGTCAACTGAAGTACCTTTAAGCAGGTTTTTGAGTTTGTCCCAATATAGGGGAAGTGGTGGGTGAACCATTGAAATATTTATTTTACCTCATGTGAAAGGGTATAAAGCACAAACTTATTGATACCAATAACATAATTTTATAATTCTCTGTTCTGAATGGTGAACCAAAACGTGTTTCATTTGTTTAGCAGATGAAATGACGCGGTCGCAATCGTTTTCCAAATCTTGAAAAAATAACGGATTTCGTTTTTTGGTTTAAAAAAATTTTTGAAAACTCCCTCCTTCTTTAAAAGTTTACTAATTTTCAAAATTTTACTTATATAATTTTAAAGCTCTGATTACCCAAAAACTGAATGCATAATTGTTTTCCAAAATTTTGAAAACGATAGCGACCGTGTCGATTTATTGGTCAAACGAAGAAACACGATTTGGGCCGCTATTTTGAACAGAATGATTGTCCTGTTTTAATGGTATCAATAAATATGCATTTTTATACTTTTCAAATGAGAGGTCACATGATAAGGTGAAATAAATATTACAAAGGGTCACCCCAAACTATCCTTATTTTGGGTGAGGAGCAAATCCGTAAACATGCAAAAACTTACTTCAGTTGACCTATAATACATATGCCAAAGCACAGTCAAAAATCTTCATTCATTCAAAAGTTAAGAGGGGAGGGTCGGACTGTTGGACACCCGGTACACATATCTTAGAATGTATAAAATGATTGACTCAACATCCGATGTGTGGCATCTTCAAATGTGTTTTACGTTAAATATCATGCAAAGATAATACAGCCTGTAAAGGGAACCCCACAGTGTACCATCTCAACTCGGTTTCACGAAACCTTATGCATTTTACGCCATTAGCACGATCTTCCATGGTGAAACTTACCGCTCTTGCTGTGCCAATATACGAGTATACACTATACAGAGTATCAGTTTGATATGTTTCAAGACATATTCATGGTTACGATGAGTGGCTGCGTGGCAAGATTGGAGCACATCTGTTGAAGATGGATGAATTTCCTTGCAATTTCGCCATGCAATACATCTCCTTGCTTCCACATGTCGTTCCTCAGAATCACACAAACAGATGTGTCACTTTCTGCGAACAAAGGTTCCTACAAACCCTGAGCTATATAGCCAGATTCATTGTAGAAATCAAAGTAGTATATTGTAGGCCTACAACTTTTCGAAATCCTCAGTGTATGACTACAGCATACCATACACATACAGCATTGTGCCATTGTAGAAGAGAACTAAAAATTATACTTAAAAAGGAATTAGCCAATATTAAGTTAGTTAGTCTCATGTTCATTTTTCACGCCAAATGTCTAGGACTTAATACCTCTAAGATGTCTTAAGATATATGCAAATGGTTATGGTGTACACGACAATCTCTAATACACCTCAGCCTCTTTGATGAAAATCCTTAAGCCATAGTCGTAAAACTTGACCACAACGACTTAAGTTTAACTTAAAATTGTAAAGGTAATAAAAGTCAATATCGCCAACTGCAAAATTCTATATTATACATACATACTTACATATAATCATAGTTGTAAATGGTAGGATTACAAACCTGGAAAATTTAAAACCTGATATATCCTAAACTGTAATATTGATTTTATACTCATTATGATTAATTTGGCTCAAGCATAAATATTTCAGCATTTTAAGTGTTTTATTACTTTCAACTCTTCAGTGAATACCATCCTCCAGATTTATTATTGAAGATATAACCAAATTATGAAAATACAGTAGTAAGCTAAACAAACATCAGTGTTATTTAACGTGTAATTAACTTATAGTAATCTAAGTTTTAACTACTGATATTCTTACGTCCAATGACATCTGGCCACGGTGATGGTTCGTTAGACAATTATAACATATCACTCACTAGTTATATTTTTACTGACAACATCTGGTAAATAATAAGGTTTTATATAGTTAATTATTAGGAATATGTATAAAATCGAGCTATACCTTCTGATACACCGCCATAACTAAACCTCAATAGCTCTAAAGCTATGGTTTTATAGGAAAGCGTTGACCACTATATGCAGCAGTATACGTAACAGTGACGGTGGACGTAACACAATATTTAAACCGATGTAGACAGAAACAACTTTTGACATGTTGTTTATTTTAGTTGTCAACGCTTATTTACGTATGTGGGAATGGACAAACTAGATCTTTTTTAAAACAAAATGTGTCACATGGCGAGAGAAACCTTAACTATATATCACCGTTATTTTAACAACCACCGTTCCCTAAGAAAACCCTATCATATGAGCATTGAAAACAAAACTCACCGTCATATTACGGCCGTAATGTAGCGTTCACCGATTCTAAGGAAACCATACCTTGAGAAAATCTGAAAAATAATAACAAATGCGAAATCTTGAAGAATAGTTGTTATGTTTGAAACATCTACTTTTAGTGATAATCGTTACTCTACAAAAACGCTAGTGAAGTAGATAGATCACGTATAGGTTATAATATTATTGAAATCTGGACAAGGAAACAGCACAAAGGCTGACAACAACGTGTTATCAGTGAGTAAACACTGAACTGCTTTGACAATGGCCAGGAACTGCAGTTGACAGATCTATAACAGTCTAAAGCTCACCAGTGCGAACTCTCTGACTCTGACAAGTAAAGATTTATCTGAGTGGCTTTTACAACAATCCGTCCCACGAGACTCCTGAAATAGCTTCACTGTCCTACGCGATGTTGGTGGCACTTTACCACACTCTGCGACAGTCCAAAAACGTATAAAAGGTTTAAATTTCTCTTTGCTTTGTACCACATCGCTCCTCTTAACTTCGCTTTACTTAACTCACTTCATGTATCAAGTACAGTTTTCCAAAAAAATGTGTTAACTAACCTATTTTAAAACAATTAGATGAGTGATTACACTCAAGCTGAACTTGTTATTTAGGTTCTACAATTAATGAACCTGAGCGTTTTAGATACCATTATGATTATAAGAGTTATGAAAACCCAAAGTGTTGCATAACAAAATGTTGAACATAACTAATGCTCTATCATAAATGTGCGATAGTACTATTTTTGACATCAAATTTTAAGAATATTGGAGTTTTTAGTCAGTACTAGAAGTAAATTGTACTTTCCCTTATACTACTTCTGTTAATAAGGGAAAAATGTTTACTATTTAAAACGCTAATACGCTAATACTTACACTAAGTTTAAGTGATATGCTAGAGCTGGAGCAGGTTAGGTTGACGAAAGTAAGTTCAGTTTTAAACAAAGCTAAGTGGCTGAAATGGCTTATGGGCTTACGATATAATCTTAACAAAATTAATGCACTAAATTCCAATAATACCACGTAAAGGCCTAAGGCTTTTCAAATACCGATGTTCAAATTACCAAGAGGCACATCAATTGGTCGACATTATATGACTTCAATAAATTAGACATTTTAAACTGTTCACTAAATTTTAATTTCAAGAGCTAGCTTTTGCCGGCTAAGGCATCTTCAGTTTAATAACAAAAGACTATTTATATGATTTATTTAATTTTTATTTAATTCTTGAAGCATCACAAATTAAGGTTTACGATTGATAAGTGACGCCATCATCAAGAGGCTGTCAAAAATGTATAAGATCCCGTGTAAAGATCTGTTAATTACATGGTATAATACTCGTATATGTGAAAGTTCAAACAAAAATTAGATTCATTGTACAGTTTCAACACTTATTCCTGAGGCCCACTAAAGAAGCTGTTCAGACATATTTTATTGACATTGACTGCGCCTAGATTAGTTTGTAGAGATGTTCTCAATAACTCCTGGTGTTCTACAAAAGTAAAGTGAATGTAAAATATAATCCACTACGGATATATTTCTGTACCATAATACTGCAGTTCATTTGAATTTGTTTCCATGTGTTTTCTCATTCAGTTTATAGGTTAAAAGCATTCGTAACAAAACTCTAAATACAATTGAACAAGGAAGTAGTAGTGTTTTGAGTATGAGATGAAAAAAGAGGACAATTTCTTCCGGTGCTTTGCTGGCAACCCCCGGGTGGAAACTTAACGATCTCCCGTTCCATCTTGGTCTGAGATGTTCTACTTATTCAGTTTTTCTTTAGATTCAAGCTTTTCTATTAGTTTATAAACTCTTCAAAGTACTTCCCGCCGAAAACTTAGTAATTTGAGACGGTATAATAACCTCGCACTATCTTAACCCAAATATGTAGTGGAAGGTTATTAAGGTGTAAAATCTTTTGTTTTTAGTTGAATCACTTTGGGTGTGTAATGTGGGCAATATATGTGGTGTAGTCTCGTGCGTTGTGAACCATTTCAGTATGTTTAACAACACAGAAGTTAGAAGAGTGTACACGATAAAAGCCTCTACGCACTTGACATTGCATAGTGCCGGTCAGCAAAATTAATATTATTGTAAATAGTTGTCATTTATTAGCAGGTTCAAAAAGACCCTTTAGGGACGCGTGATGAACTATGCTTTTGTCATGATGCAAACAACAATGAGATATAAAAGTCAATATTTGTTTTCAATATTATAAAACTGAAATTAAACTGTGTTTTGAACTGAGCAGTCTAACTTATATTGTTTTGAAGAAACAGCTGTTACTCTGATTTACTATATGCCAGTGTTAAAGTTCAAAACTCGTCGAAATAGTTGATGACCATGCCACAAAGATCATAATAAAGTGTCAATTTAGGACCAAGTGATGAAATATACTTTTTATATTTTTGTTTAAAGTTTGTTGTTGACGGTGGGAGAATTTCAGAGTTTAAATTATTTTTGCGGACATTTTCCATCGTTAGTGAGCAAGATGATCACTTGCTGAGTGATCATCTTGTTCACTAACGATGGAAAATGTCCACAATAATAGTTTAAACAGTGATTCTATGTCTCGCATGCATATGTTCATTAGCTTATCGCTGATCCACTTATACCTGTAGTCCAATGTCCAAATATTTGTTTCAAGAAAATAAGCCCTCGAAGACATTTAAAAACCGATTTGAAATATCTTAACAAGTAAACCTGTTAAGGGTCATAATAGTCTAGTAAAACTTCTGAACTACCCAGTTTAGTAAAGTGAGTTGTGTCTGCCGAGAAAGCGAGGGTTAAATAAGTTGTAGATTTTATCTCCATCCAATACAAGCTTCTCTACAAATATCTCACAATTGTTTAAATAAGTTTGTTTTATTTAAGCATAAGGAATAAATACATCATGTGCGCTTTCTCGTTTGCAAATTATTGTTGACTGAACGATAACTGGTAAATATGTTAGCAGTGATTATTTTCTCACTGGTTTATCTAAACGTTTATCATCTGGTAAACAATTCTTTGTAACTGGATTAGCAGTTTTTACTTGATAGCTCAATAGGTTGATAGGTTTAAAGCGATAGGTCAATTGTAACTTTTCTCGTTTAGCTAGGAGTATGTAAAAGAAGTAAAATGTGAGTAAGATAGTATGTGGCTACGAGCTCCAACTATATTATTACATGAAAAAGAAGTTCTCTTTAGAACAGCTGATCTCTTTGACGTTTAATAAATAGAGTTATTTTCACGTTTAAAATTAATAACAGTGTTGTATTGTATTAAAGTATGAGGTTGTTTGTATTTGTATTGTAAATCTGCCCGTACATGTGTTAAGATATAACAACGTTTCAGTTGCCAAGATTGTAGAGTTTCCCCTCCATTCACACAATGTCCCTTCTTTCTCACAATCTTTCCTCCTCAGTGAGTTCTTCCCTTCAGTTGCTTCTCCAAGGTACAGAAGAAAGAACCACCGGCCATCATCTCCAAGCTGTCTGTCATTTCCCAATTCTATCATCTACATCAGTATCTTAATTAACATTTATAAGTAACTAATGGTAGAACACTACAATATCAAACGCAAGTTTAAAATATATACTTGTACTTAATCGTAATATTATCACTTGGGTAATATTAACAATAACTAAAATCTTTAACCATTTCAATAGCCATATAACACATAGTTTAAGTACACAATTTCGAGACTAGAGAGGATGTTTTAATACTATTAATTCGACTCTACTGCATTAGTTACTGTGAAAATTGTTTTCTTTACTCATAGCTTGATTAGAGTATGTGGTAATATTACTTTGAGAAAATCTACACGGTAACCTAAATGTTCAATAATGTTCAACATTGGCCAAAATCTGCGTAGTATAGCCCGACAAGAGGGGATGAACAGGGCTCTGGGTTGAATCCCTGGGCCTCAGTGTCGGGATTACAACTTCATTTATTATCCCCAAGGGCCTCTCTACCCTGTTGAAATCCCACCCCTTGTGCGCACGATACTGTCGGCCTCAATAATTCCAACATCTGATAAGACTTATATATAGTTAAATTGTTTTGAAATACTTTGTTTACGTTGACAAAGTTTTACTTTTTTCATGAACTACTGGTAGATCTAAGGATCTTACCTCAATAAATTATACAGGGTAATTCATCATATCGATACAGTTTTACGGGTTGCACGGGTTGTTCATAAACAAATGGTAATTCATTATTAAAACCACAATAAGTCGGTTATTCGTACCACCGTCATTTTATTTTTAAGTTTAATAAATTATAGCTACAAAGGCAATACTATTTTGGTAATAGGTTTTGTCCATTTTTCCTATGATGATAAAGCATGAACAAATCTAACAACGGCTTCTCCACTAAAACCTGTCTGTAAAATTCATAGTCTACATACAAAAAAATTAAAGCCTGTAATTATAAAACTTCTATAATAGTGCGCGTACCCTAAAAACATACAGATATCTGACGTTTTTACTATATTCTCCTTATGCAACATCGCCCAATTTTATAAGCAACATTTATTTTGAAAACAAATACTTCATTAACTTGCAAAGTTAACTATTTTTTCAAGATGAAGAAATATTAAATACAATAATACACCTTTTGTGTTTTTATACCTAAAGCTTAGCTAACCCTACTTAATCATTATACCGTACAACAAAATGTAATAATAAGAATAGTAATAATAAGATATTGTATTGAAAAAAACAACTTAGTATCGCAATGCTAAAAAACTAGTTGGGAAAATATATCTGAAATTATGCAATCACTCCTTACATCAAGCTAAAACATACGATATTAATTACAATCACCAAAGTTCCATTTATTTGAATATCCCCTCAGAGTCCCTTTAACATTATCATTTGTTTACAAATTCTTAGAATATAGTTTTAGTTGTATTTCCTTTAGAAACATAGATGGATGGTTAAAGACAGCCCATAATAGCGTTGGGTTTTGGACCCCTCCTTATAGAGATCCGAGTATTTGCCACCCCGCTAACCACAAATTAACGACCCTGACATCCCCTCCTATTGATTACGCTACCCAAGAGGGTCTTTTCCTGTGTCTTCCGAGTTTTCTCACCGCACTTTGTAAACACTGTCTCGTACAAACCTGTTAAATGTCCACAAAAACTAAACCAATATCTCAAAAAGTAAATTAACTAATAGTGCACAATAATATTGGTAAAAGTATGTTGTAAAGTTAATTGGACTAGTTATACCAAACTGTTGTAACTTATAAACGTACACAGTATTGTCTATAAACTCTTAATCAAACCAACGTCACCAGCAGCTTATCTATATATAAAACAATTCGAATCGTAACTAACAGATTCACTCAAAAATAATTAAAAAATGTACAAACAGCATACTACGCTGTAAGTTAAAGGAAAACCAATAAAACTGAAAAACGTCGAGTTATAGATCTGGATTCAAAACACCTAACCTTTATAATTTTATCAATCTTGATTCTATTTGCGGGTTCCCAGTTTAAACACTCGGCTATTTTCTCAAGAAGATTAAACGCAAAACGTTAAAGCATTATTTAGATGAGTTAGTTTGTACACAAGTTCAATCTTATTTCACACCTTTAACACGGTAATATAGACTTACTGATTAGTAATCCCAGGTGACGCACTGTTGACTCCAGAACTTCTGCTGTTGTTGAACTCAGAATCAGTTACGTATAAACGAATAAATGAGTAACTCTCGCTCTGTTAACTCAGTCAATCTTGAAGAGTAATCACCAAACTTGCTCAGAGCGTTTCACAGTGACGGAAGTTGATTGAAATCTCATCACCTCGCCCGAGTCAAGCATTAACCTGTGACGTCACAGCTCCAGTCCTCCACGTCACAACTCCACAAGCTCAACACTGGTAGTATAATAACTGTGTCAAATGTTACAATCACTTTATATGAACACGTGGCATCCAATGGCACAATGTCTGAAAAGGTAAACAAACAAAAATAATTATCATAAATTATTATATAAAATTGTCTTTGTGAAAAACTTGATAAAGTGTGTTAGAATTAAAATCATTATTTATTGTTAACCATTTCATAACATTTAATTGTAATTTATCGGCAAATGCACTCGTTGAATTATATTTTTTCAACTGTTCAAAAGAATAATTATTTATGTTTTACTCGTACATGAACAACATACTTCAACATACATTTTTATTATATTTAACAAATCATGGTTTAGAACGTACCGAAACAATTATAAATGGAATATAAACTCTCAAGCAATAACTATCTAAGCCTACCAAGTATCCAATCATCTATTGTCAGCAGGTTACACAAACCTATATTTCCCTATTCAAATGGTTTTCTAATTTGAGGCAAGGTTCTCTGTATAAACAATGTAAGGTTTTCTGTATCTTGTTCCGATTTTCACGTACAATTACCGAGCCTCAAATCTTGAATCGGCTACCCAAAACTGCTCCCAGGTCCATCTGGTTAAGGCCAGAGAAGGAAAACAATGGAAGTTCTTGTTTCGTGTTGTGTGTTTCGGCAATAGACCTAAAGGCCACCTCACTGACAGCGTAGGATGGAATCTCTGCCACTGATATTTTTTTTCCAAAATGTCGTACGTTACCGGGTTATAAACAAAATATTGTGTTTTGGATTTTTAATATAAACCAAGCCCAGAAGCGATGCAAGACACCCAGTTTGATTTGTACGAGTATTATAAACTGATTCCTATTATTTCTATAATGACCTTTATCGTAGCTTCAAATAACTACTACATTAAACCTGACCAAATATGCCATGGGTTAAAATATAAGTTCAACTATTATGGGTTTCAACACAATACTGGTCAGTACCGCTCATAAAATAGTAAAACTGTTGTAATAAATATAATTAAGGTTTTAAATTAACGACTGTAACTAACTCATTTAAAGTTAAAGTTTCAACCAATTGAGTATTAGCACCGAAGTTGGTAATTTATTAACTAAAATATGAAATGAACAGTGTTCTGTAGATGTATTTAACTGGTTTGTTAAGTAGTTTGATAAATAAAGTTTTAAAGACTAGTAATGTTAACTGTTATATTCATATAAGTGTGATTAAATTATTTTTACATTTACCATTTTGGCAAAAAGCCTAAATACCTCCATTGACTTTCCATGTAGTGCTAGAATATCAACCCATAACCAATTTAAAAAATGAGCAAAGTTTCCCAGTTAAAGAATAAAAAAGCATCGACGACCAATATTAAAACACGTGATTGCAAGTAATATCGAGTTTGATTGGAAAACTCAAACACCAGGTCATTAAATACGTTTGAGAGAAACCATTTAGCAATATTTGATTTCAGTCAGCATCAGAGTAAAACTAGTTTTCAAAACCTTTCCAACCAATGGCTGGTGTTTGGGATCAATACGTTCTAAAACAAACTCAATCCATACAAACCAGTATGTTATTTGTATTTTTATCCGGTTTTGTCTTGTTTTACATGGAATTATTCTCAGTAGTTCTGCCTTATAGTGTCAGGTAACTAAAAGTCTTGTTTGGGATTTTGCTCTAAAAACAGCTGTTTTCACTTTTTCACCCATGTGTGTAAAGACACATTGCACTTTTATTCCCAGATGAATAAAGGTTTTGATGATCTTTTTAGTCCTTAAAAGAGAAAGATTATTTTAAATTATCTTTTTGTGGCATGCACATTAGCTGTTTCAACGAGTTTGTTTTGAATGTATATTACTGACTTATAGTAAATCAGTGTAACAGCTCTTGTTCAAACAATATAAATTAGACTGCCGAGTTTAAAACACTGTTTTCAATCATTATGTTTGTTTATAATATTAAAAACCTTATATTGACATTCATTTCCAATTATTATTTTTCCATCATGACAAAAAGTTTTGTTTATCTTTAGTTACAAATGTGTCTTTTGATACTTGGTCATTAACTTGACTTGGTCAAACGTCACTTTAGGACTAAGTAATAATAGTATATTTCATAACTATGAAATGCATCACCAAGTAATATATACGTGATTTCTATCCTATTGTTGTGTGGTACGTACATAATCACTCGTCTCACATATAGGAACCAGCCGTGCGTAACTTGACATACCTTATGACAAAAACAGCTGTTAAAATCAATCTGGGAAAATCGTTTGAAGTTAAAATTAACTATCGGGTAGTAAAAATTATTATAACTGTATGCAAGCCATTTACTACTTTAATTTTTACCATTTTAATAAGTCATCTTTTGGAATAAAGCATGAAAATAAATACAGCGACTACACTTTCAACACTATTGGCGTGAAATGAATGTGATGAGTCAATCAGGGTATAGAAACAAGATTGCTGAAGGGAAGTTGGCCGGACTTGCCTCAGCTAACTGAGTTGTCCCTTCATCTGGGAAATATTGACAGCAAACTGGCGAGTTAGAACTGCGAACTTAGTTGATGCTTTAGGATTTGGTGCAGAAATATTCTACCAAACTTTAACTTTGAGTCGAAAGGTATGATTTATTTTCAAACTTACTCTTTCAAACGAAACGTTGATGATCGAAAGGTAACGGTTCTGCCTCATAAAAGCTAAAATTGCAGCATAGACGAAACTCCATAATACGTTAGAGGCCTATCAACTCCTCCCCTCCCCACCCACTAAACCTTTCAAGAAGCTTGTTTTAATTAATAGTAGAAATTCAGAGGGATACTGTCTAGACTTAAGCCGTTTAAACCCTGAATCTTCAAAGAATCGCTGCCAACTGCCCACTAGGCTTCTACCTAGGATTACAGGTTATTTTATTTTGTGTACTGTCGAGGCTCATGTAAGCCCCAGTACCTCCAAAAACTCTTAAACTGGGACAAGAGCTAGACAAATAATAGTGACTCATATTTTAGGTGGGATATTCAAAACTGGGACAAATTTAAAGAATAAACATTATTTATTTATTTAAACAAACATTTCCAAATTCCCATAAACTTATACAGGGTGTCCCGGTACTTTCTGGAATAAGTCATATAAAATTGTTCCTTAGGTTGAACGAGTTTCTCAATATAAACATGGGTCTACAGTGCCTTGCCTTTCGTCTGTCTATACGTATGTTTTTTACTAATGATTTATAACTCTACATTTATTAAAGATAAAAATGTTGTATGATCGTGTACCTCAGTACAAAAGACTTCAACAAAAAATTTCGTTTTTGCAACTAAATCCATTTCAAGATGGCGGCCGTTTTAAGTTTTTAACGTCAGATTTCACGAAACCCGTTTTAGCTATACACAATTATTAAGAAAGGGTAAAAGTGACAAACTCACAGGCAAACAAAACAACACCATAATTTATTTACTCAAATCAAATAATAACTAACGTGTGTCAGTTTTTGCAAAACAATGTAATTTCCATAATACCACAATACATTCGTTATAAAAATGCTTAACAAAACATATGAAACGTTGTGTATTATTGATCAGCCGTTTACTGTATACTTCACGTTAAAATGAATCAGCTGCTTATTAGTTAGATAAAAAATATACATTCATTATTTTTGTTAACACTTTTTGTTAACAATATAGTTATGTTATTTTGTATGTGGTTTATTAGCTTATTTTTACTATTAACTACATTTATTATAAACACATAAACAACTATACATTTGATAGATATGAAGTACAGTCTTCTAGTTTGTATTGGATTGCCATTAGCCATACCATACAAGTAATGAATATGACAGCATCATTCAAATATTTAATTGTTCATAATCAAGGAAGTCAATAATAAAAAAGCTAATAAATAACATACAAGAATAACAACACTTCATTATTAACAAAGATGCTGACCCACAATAACTAATGTAAATTACTTTTCCATTTATGAACCATGCATACTTCACTAATAAACAGCCGATTTCTTCATAGCGTGAAGTGAACAGAAAACAGCTGATAAATAATACGCAGCGTCTCATATGTTTTGTTTAGCACTTTTATACCATACGAATGTATTGTGGTATTATGGAAATTACATTGTTTTGCACAAATTGGCACAGGTTGGTTAATTATTATTCTATGTTAGTAAATAATGTGCTGTTTTGCTTGTCTGTAGATGTGTCACCTTTAACCTTAATTTATTATGTTTTATAGCTACATCGGTTTTCGTGAACATTAGGTTAAAAACTGTAAACGGGCGCCATTATGAAATGGATTTAGACACAGACACGAAATATGTTTGTTCTTATTTTACCTATTAAGGTACGCGATCATACAATGTTTTAAGTTTCTCACTTTGTTGAACTTTGAGTTATAAAACCAACTGTAAAAAGTCCATATAGACAAAAATAGACAACCTTTTATTTTAAGCGTTGTTATATTATCATAGAGTTAAAATGAAAACTGTGCATGGCTTTGTTCAGGCTCAGTTTCTCCTGAAGAGCCAAGTATTGTCTCATATCTGGTTTGGTTTCCGAACTCTACTGTATTTTGAAGTAATAATTAGAGACTTTTTATGTTAGACTCTTTCCTCCATCTTATCTTATTTTCTGTATTTCTTTGAAGCCTTGTGCTTTGAGAGAACCGTTTACAACGATTTCGTGAATCCAACGTAGAGAATAGTATATTTGAAGTACAAGTTTCATTTTATACTGATTATTAGAGGAAACGTAAGATCATTTTCTTAAAAAATGATATAATTCAAAATAAAAATTAATTATAAATGATATTTCTAATATAAAATGATATTGGATTCAAAAAATATGAAATACTAGTAAATGAACATAGCCTTGATATAAGACTGAGGCCCCTCCCATTAACAAAAGCCTTGGCTTTATGATTGGTCTAAGCAGTCAAGTTGCTTTGTTAGTTATCAAATACTAGTTGGTTACAAGCATGAAAATTTTATTTGTTACAGACTTAATAGGAAGGTTTACAAGTAATTTGTTCTTTTACGTAATTTTGAGTTCAAATATTGGGTAGAGATGAATGTTAGTTACTATGTCAATTGGGTTTTTGTCACCTATACGTCGTGGTTAGAAGCCTATCGACATTCGCCTTTGATTCAGTGTCAAGTCCAATGATCATTTAAAACATCAAAGGGTTCCTTTTATGGGTTGAAATTTTTACTGGGGAAAGAAGAAATCTTGTGTAGTAATTACTGTTAAACGTGTGATCCCCTTGAGATAAAAAACAACTTTATCGTTATTGTATCGATGAGAATACTGTAGTCGTTGTTTGGGAACTGTACGTTAAAGTTACTGGAACCAATATTGTGACTCGTATATGAGGAGATAAGCTACATAAACACCGTGTTATGTTTCTCTGCAGACCTCAGATAAGAACCCTTCACTTCACAATATGTATCTTTTACCATTGTTTGTTTAAAATGTATGACAAACAATGCTTTATCGTTACTGTGCGTTTTATTCTCTAACTTCTGAGGCTGAACTATTATTGCGGATTTCTTATTCATTAAAGCATTTATGGGAACAGTTCAAATTAATATTCTAACCACAGACATTTAACTACTGTCAACAACCAACATCGAACTAAGTGTTTTCTGTGCTATAATATGTTGTTAAACCAACACAGAGAAAATATGTAAAACAGAAGATTCTAACCAAATTAGATTTCCTAACATATTCGCTGCTAGCTAGATACCTTTCCAAACCCATAAGATAGATAGATATATTGTTGATACTATACATGTTGTATAATAATTAACTGTACGTCATTCTTTAAACAGAGAATGTGTGATAGTTAAATCATGAAATTTAACATTTTAATATAAATTCGAACAGCGTGAGCAAAGCCTAAAAGTTCAAATTGTTTTTAGTTCCTTGGTGTGCTTCAGTTTTCACTGGTTTGGAATGTAACTCGATTGAGAAGAATCCTAATTAAAGGTTATTATACTGAAACATAATACACCAAATACAAAATATTTTCATTATTAATCAAAATATTTTAACAATTAATAATGATAAAACTAAATGCATGAATAATTCATTACACCCTCACTATGACCACAGGAATATAAAACTAATAACTCCATTCATGTGCTAATCAAAATACTTGCTATGATTGTTAACCCGTTAAAAATGTGATAACTATCCAAAGTATAAGTATAGCTTTGTATATTTCACTTTATTTGAAATCCAAATTTAAGATACATTATTATAGTATTTACTCATGCAAAAAATGCTCAACCCAAATTGTATCTATTTTAATTGACAACCCAAATGTAATCTTGACCGTATTAGGGTAAAATAATAATGTAATTAGACTCTATAATACTATTTTAAAATTGTACTGTATGTTTCAATGGGAAATAAAATAATAATTTATTATTATTACTGCGAAATTGCGCAGGGTTAGTGTCTTAAAAGCAGTGTCTTTCTCAGAGCTGGGCTTATCCCCTTCTTAGTATGCGCCTCTGCCTTACCCTCCATTTCTCAACAGCCACCCTTTGTTGTGTCTGCTCCTCTACGGCGCGGTATAGGCGCGTTTTAGGGTTTCTGTAAAAGAAGTTCAAAGAAGTTGTAGATCAAAACGAACATAACTTTTTACGATTGCTGAAACGTGGTAAAAACACAGAACATTTGAATAATTACTTGTTTAAACATAGTCTACTTAGTAATTAGTTAGTACTTAAGCGTTTATACAAATTAAGATCTATAATAAATTCATTTGACATAGTATTTGATTCAGTTTGTAATATTTCCAGCTTGTTGATTTAAAGTCACTATTTGACAGTCACATGTTTCGAATAACCATTCAGATTTAAGTACTTCTCTAAATTTTCAGGCATAAGTAGTTGGGCCGGATGTTGTAGTGGTCAGCACCGAGCATCAGCGGCAAGCGAGAGACCTGGGTTTAAGTCCCGGTTCGGTCCAAACTTGTTTGTCTTCAAATTTCTTTAAAATTAAATTAGCTATTTAGCGTTTATACGAATTAAGATCTATAAGTTATAGTATAGTTTGGAAGTACAGTTATTAAATGATATCATTCAGTTACTAAAGACCTCTTATGGTTCACACGCTTTTGAAGTCAATGTGTACGAAACTTGAAGCGTCTTTAGTGAGGTAGTGCTCTTGACTATAAGTTATTACTGACGATGTAGCCCTACATTACACAATGGTACAAGAGCACAGATTGAGGAGTGGTTGCAACCCCATACTCAGCCAACAATTAATTACTCCTTGTGAAGCCGTAATTGCATGTAGAGATCTCTACAGTACAATACCAGAGCAATATTGTACACTGACATATTCTATCCTGTATAGCAGTAGTCAGTACTGTACATTAAGTGTCGTAATCATTAATAGCTGTTATGTGCCCAATATCAAAAGCTCAAGCTGGTGTCCCTATTCGTATTGTCTTTATTCAGTTTAACCGTGCTGTGAAGAGATTTTAATCTCACAAATTCAACTACTTACAATTTCGCTTTTTATTTTCAGATAATCTACACCTATTCCTGTGACTGTCATATGATACTCAGTACATCAGTAAATAATTACGTGACTTAAAATCGACTTAAAAATTTAAGAGATAAGAGTTTTCTATGTGCAAACGTATTACTAAACTTCAGTTTCCATATACTAAAAAATAACTTATGAAGTAAACAAAGAAAGTTTTTCCTGAAAAGTAAAAATTAAAACTGAGCATTTTTTACTTGAATCGAGCCGATTTACAGAGATTACACCTGTGACCACAAACAAACTCTGTATAATAACACATTTTCGTAATAAACTTGAAATCTTTACGCATATTTCACATAATGTTGAATATTATAATCCAATAATGTTACCATATTATGCTGGAATACAATCTGTTGGCTCAAAAAGGGTGACACATAGACTGTAACAAATTAAAAAATTTAAACAAACATTAAGTGGGAAGATAGTTCTATGTTTGGCTTTAATACAATGTTAAGTCAGAAAATAGGGCAATTTAAAAGTATAACTTAACAAATTTAGTAAATCGTACAATTTAAAATATATATCAATGGTGATCAAATTTAACAGTGCGTAAAAGATTTAGGACACAAAATAAGTAACTAATAGGTACAATGGATGCATACACCAATGTGTGTTGCATCAAAGAAGACTGTTGCACAATGTTTGAATGAACTATCGTTTATATATGTTGTTAAATGTTCTACTTTATGAAAGTTTAAAGTTTCAACAGAGATGTGAGTGTTGTTTATTTTCCGGTTCAGTGATCTGAGAGATTGAGTAAACTGGGAAACAGAGCGTGGCTGGGTTTAACCTCTATGTTATATTCATGTAAAACCTGAACAGATCGATCATCAAAACTTCGACTATCTGACTTCACCCTAGTTATTTCAAGGGGTTTCTGAAAATAGGAGATATTTTCTGACAATATACAATAATAAAATTAAAAGACTGCTGGTTATCATATTTAACGTTCCAGATTTATTTGTTTAACAACAGTTTAGTTAAATCGAGAATGGAGTCCTACGGTTTCTTAAAAATATGCTACTACAGCCATGATTTAAATATGTCAGTGTTTTGATTGGCTAACTTCTCATTAAATATGACATATAAACTAAAACAATAATAAACTAAAAAAATAATAAACTATTTTTGTGTGGAATGTTTGCAAACAATACATTCTCGAATAATAATTCATCTTAAACAACAATTACCCTTGGATTTAAATCATTATTATCGCGTAAACTAACCCGTTTTAAAATTATAAAAGAAAACATACAATTTGCAAATAAGTCAGGACCTTTATTTCAAATGTTAATAACTACGACTTTCTAGAAAATGTCATTCTAGGACGGTTTTCTGACCGATAGAAAGACATGAAATAAAGTGTAATTTGAATGAAGTTGATTAACAAATTGGTACAATTATTCGTGAACACACAAAAAATCGCCGCAGGTCAAGTTGTATAACCTTCTCGTTTCTCTGAAGCCGGTTAAAAATATGCCCCAGCTGTTACTCACGTAACCTTATGGGTTCATTGCATGATGATTGTTAAACACTAAATTTCACTCAGTCCTAAATTTCATTTTTCAAGTGTGTAGTAGGTTTATCTCATGATAAAGGCAGGTAGAGTGGGATGAAGCTGAAGTGTTTTATCTGAGTAGAGATGTTGATGAAGAGATTCTCTCTCAGGTTTAGGCTTATCCCTTCTCAGTTGTCGTCTCAACATACATTTTATTATTCAGCTTAAACATGTGCTAGTATTGTTTGCGTTGTATAATGCAGTTTGAAAATAGTGTCGTTTAGGTTTTGCAGTTTCTAAAAAATCTTTATTTGGAATGGTTTAGAATTAAAATTTATTCGTATATCGTGTTAAATAATTTATTGTATCATTATCGTGTTTTATAAGCAGTTACGCTGCTCGAAACATCTTGTTTTGATGCACTATTGATTGATTGTGTCATGTAACTGTACTACGAAGTTATCTAAATTACATTTCCCCATAAGTTTAGACGTTGATATATGATGAATGATTATACGCTAAAAGTTGTATGATTTCTGTAATATAATAATAATATAATAAACTTTGACCATGAAGAAAACAAGTAGTTGGAGTGGCACACCTGCATACAAATGTGGACCACCGATTTAAACCTCTTGGAGATCGTTTTAGTTGTGTTTATGATAGTACATATCACGTTATTAAAAGCGTCTGAGTCTTCATCGATCTTTTTTACAACAAGCTACTATTCTCAGGCATTTTACAACAAATACCAGATCCGCTGATAATATTAAATATTCTTTTAATATAGCTTGACAGGTCAAAGACTTTTTTTCAAATTTGTTTATTAAGAGGACTGACATTTACTTTATGTACAAGGGAACAAAGTGTAAAAAGTATTTTTAGTTCACACATAAGTTCTACTGGAATTCAAGAAAGTAATTAACTCTTATTCTTATTGAGTGTAACAAGTACCTTGAATTCAAGTCTGTTGGCATGCCTCGTACACTGTAGAGATCCACGTTTGTATGCTGAACTTGAGTCAACTCCCTAACTTGACTGTTAACGTGCTAACTAACTAAACACGTGGTTTGAATACAGTTGTGCCAATGTTGTGGCAAGTAAATCAGGACTTATTCTCAAAACCTTAAACAAGAGTAAACGTTTTAACTTAATCTCAAAAGGCTTCATAAATCCACTTACGTAACTTACAAGGATAGCTAAGGGTAACGAATTAGATCGATATGCTGCATTTGTGTATGTGTGCTTCCTTTTGCATTCATATCATTAAACAGTCCTATCGTTTATCATCTCAATGATGAATTTTAGCCGGAAATAACATGACAATTTTGAGTGTATCTAAATCGGTGTTGGTAGAAAACGTGGATCGCCAAGTTGGCCAGCGCATGAACGAATTCAAGGAGGGTTCAAGGCCAATTATTTTCACTATTTTTACTACAAGCCAGTTGTAAAACTAAAGTGTACAGTAGAAACACCATATTAGTATTTTGCAAGTTAACAATAATAAGGATAAAACCTTTAATTGAGTAATTATAAACGTCCTAGCAGCTCTAATTGCTCACATAACTCTCTAGCTAAGACAATCATACTAGAAAACATAAATCTTAAGAATAATGTTTAGAATATGCAGATTATTCAACGAGGTGTTTTCACATAAAGGATGCGTCGTTGTCCGGAACTCTGGTCTTGGAACTAATCCCATCAGGCACTGACCTTTACAACTTTCTGAAGCTTTGTCTGTCACTGTAATTATTTACTCCTCAGGGCGAGATGAAAGTTAAGCCCTTTGATCCTTCATCTAGAAATTCCTGTCGGAAAGTAATCTCAGGTGAAAGAATATCAAACACTATGATATTATCAAAATTATATTTACTAACTTAGTTGCATCTTCGAACCTGTAAATCTCATTAATGTTTAAACTCATCTTTGTTTTAACTTGAGTACGAGTTACGAGTAAGACAACCGTACACATTTTTCGTAAACATATGTTCGTAATTTGTGTAATAAACCAACTGAACTGGTTAGTTGAGGTTTTTTACGGCCAACGCAGAAGATGTAATTACAGCTTTCAAATTTTCCTGTATATATTTATAAATTTTATACTATTAAAAGTGATAAGTTCATCAGTTAAATATTTACTAAATATTACACGCAAATTTTGATAAAAATAGTTTTAAATAGATGATTTACAAACATTCTGCGATTATTTTTGTTTAAGGCTCAGGCTGTACATTGTATACTGTATATTACTTTCTTAACTTATCACTAAATAATGTAATCAACCTCTTTGTTTAATTTATTTTTGATTTTTAAAATTGTAACTTTATTCTTTACCATCAAGTCAAACTCAATATTCAAGAGCTGTGCTATACTATTATGTGAGCTAGTTACTTGGATACAATCCACATGGACAATGCGTACTAAAGAGAATATTCGTGCTACATTGTAATTATAGTGTATTATATTATGAAATACTTTAAAATAAACAAATAACTTGTGAGTTTTATCAGTACGACACAATTACATGTGTGAGGGACTTGATTCAGTACTTGGGGGGATCTCACAGGCTTGACTACAATCACATTTATGCCCCCCAAGTGCACAGTTTACAACTCAAACCCTTGTGTGCATAATAGGGTGTATACTGTAAGGGTAGTCATCTACGTTATGAGCTCAATGTGCATTTAAATAATACTTTTAATTGTCTTTTAATTAATCTCTTTGTAAGTCCTGATGGATCAATTCATAAAATTGTTTAGTGGATGTATTACATAGAATACTTTTTAAAAACTACTCCATAAATATCATTTGACGTATGGCATCCTCTAATTGTTTTAAACCTTATGGAATGACCTTGTTCGCCAATATCCTGAAACGGAAAACCTTTTGTTTCTTAAAAGGTAAAGCTATTCAAGAACACAATCAGAGAAATCGTGTTGTATATATTCTGTTTTATACTAGGCATACTTTAACATCTTCTTACTAAAATTTTGATGTTAATCTTTGTTTTTTAGGACTAGAAAAGAATGATGATATCTTAAATATGAAAACTAGCAAAGTGATTACACAAACATGTTACGAACTTCAAATCAAAAATAGTTCTATAAGTAAAAGTATAATAAAAACATAGCCAACACGTAGCCATAAGCGTTACTGTGAATCTTAGCAAATTTTCTATAAATTAAAAAAATCATTTATCTTTTTAAATTAGACACAACTCTTTTATGCACTGTTAATAACTTGTACAACTCCTTTTTAATAGTTGAAAATTCGCTTAATATATTAAATATCTACGTCTCCTTTAACTCTTTGATTATAGAAGCTTAGAGGCATTTTAATTTGGCTTCACAAATAGTTTTCTAATTTAACTTGCTACAGTTGTTTTATCAAAGATTTAACAACCGTTGACATTAACTGAGAAAATACAAGATGATTAACCTGTTTTAATTATTTCCTGTTTGTAACTCAGTTAGCTCTTAAAGTATAATTAATACTAATTTATTTGTTGGGAAATAATTAGTCTAAGGAAAGGGAAGTTGTTTTACTATGTATTTTTAAAGCCACGCCATATATCTGCTATTTAGCTTAAGATCTCTAGAAACCTCGTCACCAAATTGTATTTTTAAATAATTTATAAACCTGTTTGAGCATTTTCGGCACACATATAATATTTGTTAAACAATAAAGTACGAGTAATAGTTGTCTGGTATGATGCATGAAACAATTATATTTTACTGTATCTTTCGACACCATATTGGTGATTATTAAACCCTTTTATTACTCGTGTCCAACCTACTGAAGTAGTGTAACTTTTCTAGTAGCATTGTACAAAATGTTAAATATACATTTACAAGTCACGAAAATTATATCAAGTATATTTATCAGACTTAAAATATATGTATTTTGTGCAAGATCAGTAAATTCAGTACAACTGAACTACTACCTCAAGTAGAACTGTCTAATGCATAGCTGTCTAAAGTTACTTAGGAAGGAAACTTACTAAGCTCAGAAACTTTATTGAAGTCCAATTAAACTCGTTCAGAAGTAATTTGCACAAGTATGACTGCTGTTGACAACTGACTCTGTAGATCATCACTTACTTGCCAAACATTGATATTAATGAGAAAACAAGTTAACTTAGAGCTGTAATGAATAGTAGAATAGCTGAAAGGATTCTTAGCAAGCTTTAGATTTTAACTGTTATGTTTATTTTATTTCTGAAGGGTTCCATTATTTTTACTTATATACTAAAACTTCAAACAGAATGGGTGTATATTTTAAGGTGCATTAGGTATTATATAATGTGTATTGCTCAACTACAAAACCTGTCCCTAGTTTATTCTTGAAAATCCCCACAGCTCGTTATGAAGATTTAAGTATTAAACAAATGATCGATAGTTCTTAGGTTTAAGAAATAGTTAGGTTCCTACTTTAAAGATCAGAGCATTTTTTCCTTTAATAGTGAAGTAAACCTTTTTTCCAGCATGTGAGAATATTTTCAAGCGAAAGTTTGGGTAAGGACATTAACACGGAACGTGCTTTGCTGTCTAATGTGCTCACTGACGACATTACCTTGCCCCCTCTTGGGGCTGTTAGAGTGATACGAGATGGTGTGTTTGGCTTGTTTGGTGTGAAATGTGTTTTCTC
Organism: Matsumurasca onukii; assembly: GCA_018831715.1. Lineage (NCBI taxonomy): Eukaryota > Metazoa > Arthropoda > Insecta > Hemiptera > Cicadellidae > Matsumurasca > Matsumurasca onukii. The sequence continues at coordinate 40,915,018 of CM032060.1, read as the reverse complement.
CCATGTGCCAAAACAATTCGGTCCTATCACGGGTCTTGACGTATGAGAAGATGCGTCCAAAACTCACGAAAAGTCATGAAGCCATTTGTACCCAAGAGTTCTTTCATCAAGAGTAATCTCCAAAGATGCATCTATCACAGGTCACATCATGGTCTAGTCGATGAAGTATCCATTAATTACTATGCAATACAGCACAAACTGTTATCTGCAAAAAATGTTGCTTTAAAAATAAATTTCAGTACTTAAGGTTGTTACGGAAGGAAAAATGTGACGACACAGAGATCAGAAATCGAAAAACGCACAGTGAACAGAAACTACAGTGTTTCTGTGAGTTTAAATCTGTTCAATAACTAGTCTTTAAGAGTGTGCAGTAGTGGCTGTGACCTTGGGTTTCGTCCCATACGAACAACGTAAAACGTCCGTTTTCTTGGGACACCTAATGTCTACAGTTTTCATCGGATTCGTATGAAATAAACTTTGTTTTAAAGTGTATGATATGTTTCAGTGTCTCTGAGCCAAATTTGCATTTTCTTATTCATAAAACGTTAATATTATAATACTTAATCATTTCTTTTATAAAGTTTAATTCTTTCTTCATCATTTTTTTATTTTAATATACAGGGCATCAGTTACTGTAAATCTGGAGACGGTTTAACAATGTCAACGTTTGTTCTTGTAATGGGGCATCTCCCATCACTTTTGAAATTGTTCAACAAGTTTCTTTAATACACCAATAAACGTGTTATCGACATAAATACATATCCTTGTAAAAATAAACACGTTTATTTGTTGAAATGCGTTTTTGACGACTGGAACACATGCCTGCGTATACAGGCAAGATATATTACACAGGGAAATCGCAAAGAAAATCATCCATCTTGAGCAGATGTGTTCCAATCCTCTCCTTGCCACTCCACTCCATGCACAAGTCTACGCACTTCGCAGACAAATGTGTTGTAATGCTATGTGTGAGGTTTATTGCATTACTATAATAAAGAGGAATTGAGGACTCTAAAGTCCTAACTTTGCCACCATTAAAGATGTTTTTCATTTCATTGTATAATAAGTTGTTTAACTCCAATTTAAGTTGTTACTAACTCAAATTGTGCTTTTTAGCGAATTTCCATAGGTAATAGAGCTATTCATTTTTCCCGCCAAACTATTGAGTTCGTCTTTTCAACATTTTGTTCTACAAGCCAAGCCCCTAAATTCGGCATTAACAAAATCTAATCTTTCCCAAAAGATTTTCTGGCGCCACCCAACAATTACTAGTATTTTGAAAGCCGATAGGATAAGTTCTATATCAAATTGTAGCACTTAACCTGTACAACTATTATAGGCTAGTAGCTAGTACTTAGCTCGAGCTAGTAGCAAGTAGAATGTGTAGAAGGTTGTTCGCAAGTTGTTTGTGACCGTACACGCCTATAGCTTTAGCATATGTGCAAGATATTGCACAAGTACTCTAGCCAACGCTTTGCAACTATAATTCTCAAGTACTACAAGACTGATTCTATGCGTCCTAAGTCTATAAAACTAGTTGCAAACTCTTTTGAGCTCTTTGTTTTTTCGTACAAAGCGTGAACAGAAAACAAGTGAATGTTTTCCCAGACTTCACCGCAAGCTTTGAACAATTACTGTGGTAAGTTTCTCTGAAACAATGAGCAAAGTATTTCTTCGTAGCTTAGGAGGAGTATTCCTTCCTTCATGTTTTAGTATTTTCCAGGTAGTTTGTATGTCTACTCATACAAAGGTTCATTTTACACCACCCTTCACAACGGGTGTTTCCATCATTTGTCAAATTGAGCTAGTTTAAGACGAAACCAGAAGAACTATTGCCTCGGCGTTAAGTGTCTGTTAAAGTTCAAACAAACAAGTTAACTGTAATTAATAGGACAAAAGACATTGTGAGTAGATACATATACACAAACTATTTAACGTTTCCAAGGAAACTAACACTTATTATAGAGAAACACACAAATACATGGAATAGCTTTAAGATAAATGGGAAATACACTGACTCATGGATGGTTCATACGATGACAAGACAGTGTTCCAGATAGAAAGTGACAGTAGACTCTGCTAAAAGGTTCGCCAGTTTATTATAATATATAGCTTGTATTGAGGTTTTAACCATAAAGGCGTTAATTCTCTTAAGTGATTTACTGACGTATGAGCTATTGACAGAACAAGTCACCGGGTCATGCATGGTGACAGTTGCAAATATGGAAAAAGATTTTATTATTTTATTAAGTTGAACACTAGGATTGTCTCTTTCTAATTGGCGAACTGACTTGACATAATGTAAAATTCCCCTAAATCTCACGTAAAACTGCAATGTTCATTAAAACTTGGTCCTACCGTTCACAAAGTTAGACCACGTGATTGAAACAACTTACCAAAGACAATAAAGTTGAGTTGAAAGGCTGGCGCCTTCTCCACACTAAGGGTCTGGAGAAACTAGTCGTTACATGGAACATCCATCCACTCAGTAGATTGTATTATCTCCTTCTCTCTTGCTCTGTACGTACTTTTACACTCTGCTAAACTGACTCTGAACTGTATTAGTTTGATCATCTCAACACCATACAAGGAATATATACTGTAATCAAGGGGTTTACTATAACCAGCCGCTTCTCTCGACATGAGGGAACAGTCGATCAGGCCAAGTCAGCTTAAGGTGCATTGTCACTGGTGCGGTTGGAACGTCTAACGTTCAACGTCGTCGTTGGACGTCAGACGTAGAGCACCTGCTTTGTATTGTTTCTTATGGCGCCAACGACTCGAGCGGCGGCCGTGTGAGTGACAATGGCGCGATAAGAAACAATACAAAGCAGGCGCTCTACGTCTGACGTCCAACGTCTGACGTTTAACGTTAGACGTTCTAGCCGCACCAGTGACAATGCACCTTTAGAATGCAGCACGACTAAAACATTCGAACCATACAAATTGTATGGAAACGCTTGAAGTCCAAACGTGTTTGTGAATGCAAAATTCAAAACCAAACGTATTCGATATAACGAGCGTTTTATTATTAAAAATTGTATGGTAATCTATTTTCACTAGATTAGTTGAACATAAAAATATTGTATAAATGTAGAAAGTTATTAAAGTACTGTAATTTATAGGAATAAAAGCGATACGCAAGCTTTAGGTTAAATAAGTAGCACGTTTCTTCGATGGGAATTTAGCTTCAACCAGCTTAGTCTATCCGACTGAACAAAGAAAAGTAATCAAAGAGTGTCCGTTGAAGTGGTGAAGGTTTTTAAGCAGCCGATTACTTTATCTCTGATTTAAATTCTCTCGTTTTAACCTTTTTCAGACGTTCACAGATTTAATTCTTTCTCGTTTCAACCGCGAGTGCGGTGAACCTTCAAGCTGTATCCTTTAGACCAGTTTTATCGATCTTAAGCTATTTTGAGTGGTTTTAAGCTATTCAAACTGTATTTTATGTATCTGAGATTAATGTACTTGTGAAAATCACATCTGCTACAAAAAAACACTGATCATTAGCGAATTTTCATAGAAAATAGAGCTATTCATTTCTCTCGCCGAAAAAAAGGACATGTCGTAAAAGGCAGTTTTTTTGCTTCCCAACACCTGCACGCACACACACACTGCGTGCGTGAATTATAAATAAATTTATGAATTAATAAATAAATGAATTTAAATAAATTCAGTCGAGTTTGTTGTCTTGCAAAAGTGAGTTAATTAACTACTTAATAAATTAAGTACTCTATATACATTTCACACACACACGCATATATATTTATATATATACAGGTCACATGTTTGGTCCGATTTTCATTAAGTTTGGTACAAATGTTCCTTTTGTAAATCTCTGGGTTACGTTCGTTAACCGGCTAGATCGGAGCAGTCGTTTCAAAATGGTGGTCATTCAAAGTATTGATTTACCTATAAAATTGAAGCAATACCATAAATGAATACAAATTTCGTTCTCGAGTTTTACTTTCTCTACTGATCTAAACGACTTCTGTTGCTCTAGAACTTATTGTTTAAAGTTATTTCAACTTAATTACTTAATCGAAATTTCTTTTTTTGCACTTAGATCAGCACTGGGCAGAAATAGAATTGTGTCTTGTGTCGTTAATGGTAAAAATCACTGTGTATTTAATAGAAACAATTCACTGAAATCAGATTTTGTATAATTTACTAGCCTAGGTTTCCTAGGATACCAAAAATAGTAAACATTTGTCTAATTTCAAAACATTTAAAACTATAACAGCTTTTAAAAACATTACAAGATAACTTGTTGATTCGAATATAAGCCAATACATAGAGTAAATAATACGAAACTTAAAATGTAAATTGTAAAATTAACTTATATTGTATAACAGAGTATTATCTTATTTAAAAAAAACTAAATGACAACTTTCTTCACTTCATTGTAAATTCTCTAAGATTCACAGTAGCGCTTGTGACTACGTGTCAGCTATGTTATATTATTAAATTAAAAAGCGATGGACTTCAACTTTTGACAACAAGTCTAATTCTTCGTTTTAATTGTTTGTTGTTGACGATGGTACAATTTATGAGGTAATAACATTATTACGGACGATTCCCATCGTTTTTTAGTAAGCAAAAAAGTACACAACGTTTCGGGATTTGGAATCTGACACCGTCTTCAAGTGAAACGTGACCAACACATTAAGAATCTAGCCTGAAGGTAATCAGCGCAAGCTGACCAGTAACCCACCACCAAATAGGCCCTAATCTTAATTTTGTTTTAAAATTGTTAATTTTAAAACAGCTAGTTGAGAAAACAGTACAACTTGTACAACACGTTACGAAATTAATTAATTAGTAGACACAAATAGACAAATCAAGCACGTCGATGGCCAGTGACAGCATCACACTGACTGCCTGACTAGCCGCTAAACAGCCCCATTGGCTGGCTCAGAGCAGTGAACGACCAATCACAGTCGTGAATCAGACTGACCAACTGCTACAGAGAACACAACAAATGCCTATTTATGCAGAGCCAATGGAAGGTAAATTATTTAAAGTTTTGATGAATGAATCAGGTTTTCAACAAAAGAGTTAAAATGGTTAAAACTTTAGATTCATACATATCGAGTCATGAAAACTGATTATGGCCTAGGCTGATCGTTAGGTTTATGAAATCTGGGCAACTCATACATAGAGAGAGAGAGAGAGAGAGAGATAATTATGTACTATTTTAGAATAGGGTGTCTTACACTAGTTAGGTATTGTGAAGCCTGTTTTGAGTCATCAATACAATGCAATGTAGTTTTGTGGGCTATTTCTTGTCGAAGGTTATTGCGAAAGTAATAACTATCCTTACGCTTGAGTTCATTTTTTATAAGAGGTAGCCATCCAAAAAATGAACCTATTATAAAAAATGAACTTAAGCATAAGGATAGCTATAACTTTCGTCCTAACTTTCGACAGTAAACGGCCCAAAAAGCTCATAGCATGTTAAGGACTCAAAACAAGCTACATATTACCTAACTAGTGTAGGACACTCTTTTCTAAAATCCTATTTATGTATAAGTTGCCCACATTTCTAAAACCTAACAATCAGCTTAGTCCATAATCAGTTTTCGTGACTCACCGGTTAGAAACTTGTTCTAAATTTGTTAATACTGTTTTTTTTATAAAACCTTGTTTATTCATCAAAACTTTAAAGAATTTTTCCCATTGGATGTGCAGTATTTGTTGTGTTCTCTGTTGCAGTTGGTCGGTTTGATTCACGGCTGTGATTGGTCGTTCACTGGTCCGAGCCAGCCAACGGGGCTTTTGGCGGCTGGTCAGGCAGTCAGTCAGTGTGCAGCCGGGGATGTGCTTAATATCTCTATTTGTTTAGTAATTTCGTACATTTTTGTACATGTTGTATTGTTTTCTAGGCTAGTTGTTTTAAGATTAACAAGTTTAAGGAATTTAATTAAGGTTATGGGCTATTTGGTGGTGGGTGACCGGTCAGCTTGCACTGATTACTTTTAGGCTAGCTACTTTCTTTATTATTTTGTTATATGTTTAATTACTTTTCAACTGAAGACGGAGTCAGATACCAGATCCCAAAACATCGTGTACTTTTGATAACTCAAAAACTATGGTGCACGTCCTTAATAATGTTTTAACACCAGGAAAACTTATTGGGGTTTTCAATTTAATATAGAGAATTTCGAATGATTTACTATTCGAGTATACTCGTACAATAGTAAAAAGTTGTGTAAAGCCGTATCACAAATCATCAAAATCCCTGCTTTTACATAAGGGTTACTAAGGACACAAAATATATTGATAATAAGCAACATTATATGATCAAAGATTAGGCATTCCTTCGGAATGTCAATGACTTTTCTTTTTTTTATCTATTTCTTTATCTATATATTTATTCTTTGAACGGTCTAAGCCAATACATAAGTACAATAGTTAGTAACAAAAACTGTTCGAAAATACAAAAGATACATAAAATGGTTGATTATTAATACAGTTTGGTATATAAATAAAAATATCTAAAGAAATATCTTCCAGTTTACATGAGGTACTTAAGTGAACATAGTTACAGAGAGTTCATGAAAGCAGTTACAAGTACTTAAAGGAAGCTAGACATAACATTGATATAATACTATGAATGTAATAAAAATATTGTAATAAATAATAAAATATGATGTAATTATAATATTTACAATGAAAACCGTAATAATCTATGACCAATAATTATGAGGTTTACAAATCTAGATAACAAATAATTATATTCTATAGATTTAATAACATGGGTAGACTATGTAAATGTATCAAATAAACAGAACAATAATTAGGTAAAATGGTAACAACCAATATTATACATTACATTTCTAAAGCCTTTTCTTAAATGTTTCTCAGCTCATGTTGAAGAAATCCAGCTCATCATTATTTACACAACGTATGGCAATATTTTACCAGTGGCTTAAGTCCAACATGTATTCTTTTTCATCAATTGAAGTTCACCTATATTTTCACCAATACTGCACCATCTCCATCTGCATAGAAAGTCATCACAAAAAACTTGTAGTCAGACTCTATAAATAACTTTAATTTAATTAGGTTTATCACTTAAGATGGCGTGGTGACTCTTGAGTGGGAAGAGGTAAGCGTAGCGAACACTTTTCACTGAGAAATTTATTATTTCAGACACCTTAAACAAACCTTGCTTAATGAAATATTCCCCATATACTCACTTTTTGAAGCTGATGTTACTGACAAGCTTTTCTAGATCGTCCCCGGCGGTCAGGCGGGGAGGCGGAGCGAGCACCACTGGTTCGTCTCTAAAGAAACCCATAGTTTTAAGTGTTACTCCCAGTTAACAGTATCAATGCTGTATAACAGTACTCTAAAAGTACACAATAAAAAAAACACTATAATTCTCAACCAAGTTTCATAATACACTTTAACCTTTCACATTGGTGAAAAAATACGTTATTTTACATGGACCAGCTTAATTATATGATTAGTAAATTCCGATTATAACTGTGATTGTAAACTAGCGCTTATAGCGATGAATCAATACGGGAATATATTCCGGTTCTAATTCTATCAATACATAAAGATTAGAGTGTTATCCAACCTTTCTACCGCACTGGTGCATCCTGCAGCGGTATGAAGACCCCTCATATGAAGCTGTCTAGGTTGACCTTCACTATGTCAACAAATATCACAAACCTTTACATTTACACAATACCGAAAATGCTGCAACATTTACACTTTGATCCAATAAACACATTAGAATACAAGATTTCCACTCCTCTCTAGCGGTTGCTGTTGTTTATATAAAAGTTTAATTATATTTTATGAACAAATACCCTGCAAAGTAAATTATGGGTCTTTCCTCGTATCTCACTGAGTTCCTACACACAAAAATGTTAAAAATATTAATTTCGGCCAACATTTATTTTGGCATTTTCAAAAGCTATTTTGGAAATTACACACAGTTGTTCAATTTGTTTAGCGGTAGGAGTACTAATATGTACTAATTGCATGAGATATGAAGGCAACTTACTTATCAATATGCTGGAAAGGATTAGAGATGAACAGTAAATGTAGTAATTAACAGCAAGATGGTAGAAGCAGTCAGTATTGAGCGGCATATCCAGAGGTTTTGCACGGTACTTAAAATAAAAGTATTTATTGTTTACTTTAATCATTTGTTTCCAAGGATACAGCTAATTCATTGTTTGCTTTAAAGCACGAGGTTTTACAACTCAAGCGGTTTTCAAAAGGTTAAAAACTATTATCTTTGTTAAAATCTTTAGTTTTCTAAGTTTATTATTTTTGTTTTTAATAAAATAATTTATCACCCATTATAAAGGAACCTGAGGTTAAAACGTCAAAACAATAAATTACACTTATATTCAGATTTAAACTGTAATTATCATTATGCTCAGTACCAGTAAATTTAACTGGGATGAGATCTGGTTGTTCAATTCTTCACCAAATAAATTATCCTAAGAAAACGTCATTAGTTGGATTGAGAGTTCATAATAATGGCGGAGATTAATTACAAAATTGTTGTAATCCACTGTAGAACCCTCTGTTCGATTAAACATTGTTGTAGTTTAAAACCTTTAACTCGTTTAATATTCATCCCTTCAAATTATCAATTGTTCATATTCAGTAAGTTATGCTAAATTATGGTCAATCTTTTTATTAATTTAATTTATTTTGGCAAATAAAATGCATTGCAATGAAAAAATTATAATTTGTAAATTAACGAGCCACAATAAGCTAAACTATTATTTGTATTTTACAAGATCTGTTTCAAATCTGCTATAAGTACTTTCTATTCAACTTGTCATTATAAACATTTGCACTCTTATGTATAGTTAAATGCCAAAATTATTTTCTTCCCTAAAGGTTTTGTCACGTGTCCGTTCTTAGTGTCGAAATAGATGTAGTGAAATTTAGTTTATATATTTCAGTGAGTATATATATACATTTTATACATGTTTTCTACATTTTAAGTAGAACGTATGGACTGAACTATTATACTATTTCTCATGTTTTATTTCAGTAAAATACCATGTAAAAATGTCACTTAAATAACTCATAATTATCATGTGTTCCATTTAATTCTACAGAAACACTGCAGAAATGTGTTGGCTAATAATATCGTTTAGAGCTTAAAAGGATCAGAATCTAAGCGTCTTCTCTCTAATTGAACTACTTACAGGCTCTTCTTGATTCTTCTCGATGATGATTAAGCGTTTCTATAACTGTCTTTTAACTTTTACGTTTTCTTGGAAAGTGTAAAATAATACTCCCTTAAAAAATTGTTCTAAAGGATACTATTTATTTGGCATAGTGGCATACGCTGAGTTGTTGATAAAAAGACACAAGATGAGAATTGTTCCATTCTCCTCAATATTTGAAAAGAAATAACGATAGATCGAAGGCAGAAAAGGAAAATACTGAGTAGATGCACCTTATCAAGATGCTATATAGGTACTAGCATAAGGTGTAGCTCATCTAAGGCAGAAACATTAATTGTATCACTAGGTTTAGAGCTAAGTTGCCCGTTGTTAATTAAAGAAATGTGTACTTATCAGAATTCGATAGCTCACAGAGTTTGAGTTTTGCACTGTTGCAGATTTGTCAAATGCAACTGTTTGTGTTCCCTTAGTGATGAGACATCGTTACAGACTTGTTTCACTAAAATTGTCTGTTAAATTCTTGTTGGATGGTGACATTTTAAAACATTTATTAAAATAATTTTACTTGAATACTTAAATTAAAGCGCTTGTTTTGGTATGTCCTGATGTTTGAAAGCTAAATCTTCGAACTCCATAATATCTATAACCCTTAAAGAGACTGACTAGTTAAAATACAGCTAAACCGTTTAATAGAATTAAAACTATTACTGTACGAAATCATTTGAAAGGCAATTTTAATATTAACATCTGATGCTCTTAGGACCCTTGTCATTTAAATAGAAACTAGGCCAGCACGCAGCTAAGCGCTTAAGAGCCACTGATTTAGGAATAAAGAATACTTTTTGCAATCTGTTAATCTAATTCACTAATTAGCGAATTTTCTTTGAAAATAGAGCTATTTATTTATATTGTCAAATAGAACGAAACGTCGTAGAACAAAACAGTTTGCACCTCCCTAAATCAAATAGCAAAACTCTAGGTTATGTTCGTTGTCTAACTATATCGGATCATTCGTTTCAAAATGGTGGCCATTCAACGATTTGCTTTTACTATAAAAGTGTAGCGATTCCCTTGTGTGGGCAATGTTTTATTTTAAACATTAGTTCGCTTCGCTCAGAGTCTCGCTTCGGCTTTTGGTCTCAACCTTTCGTGCTCTATTACTAAAGAATTAACGAGGTTGTTCGCTACCCTCACCGCCTCGCTTCGGCTTGATCTTCTCGAGCTTATTTACCACGGGTTCAATTCATGGTCCCAGGCTTGGGTCTTACCATGCTGACTAAATCGGAAATAGGCCAATAAATAGGGTTTTGCATACACATCAATTACTCTAGAACACGCATGCAATTGCCGTTTTCTGTACTTCCAAAATACACGTAGAACAAAATACTCCTTTTCAACAAATTCTCTTGCGATTATAGAAGGGAAATATCGCAATAGACGATAGAGATAAATTGATGGAACTAAGTACAGCAGTTCAAGTTCACTAGAGTTCAACCAGCATCTGTACGTTCCTCAGAACTAAGTACTTGCAACTTAAGGACTTTGTTCTCTAAAGGTGTCATTTGGAATCATCTGACATCATCTTAAGTGTACAAAAGATCATCGTCTGATGAAATTGGCCTTTTCTACCCAATTTTAAAATTATTTGTACGCTAAAGCTAAGTTAAAAGCAAACTTTGTAGATCAAACCGGGAGATTAATATTATTATTTAATATTATTAATAGGATATATTTGTTAGGTTATTTTAATATTTTCAATATAATTACAGGTGTTAGTTTCATGCTAATACTAATGTTATTTATTTATAGGGACTATTAGGTTATCAAATGCTTAGCATTTGCCAGTGTTTGTAGAAAACTAACATTGCTATTATTTTGTGGAAAACTTAGAAGAAAAAAACCGGTGTTTACAGTTTTGCGTTTGCACGAGGTAATAAACAAAAATGAGTATTAAGTATTAAAATTGTATTGAGAATGAAAATATTGTTGTGAATGTATGACGGTAAGTTATATTTGACTTATCATGTAAGTGTTTTCTGCCACACTTGTCTGTAAGTGTTTGAAAAATGAAAATGTTTGGGACCAATATCAAAGTTTTGGTGCAGCTGCGGCCTCCTTACAAGATGGATGGAAGAGTGCAACTTCAAGTTTACGATTCATCATAATAACGCCATTCTGGATACTGCGATGGATTTAATCTTGTGTTAATTTCTTTCAGACACGTAAAACAAAGGGTTTAAATAGCAAAATTATAATATACTAAATTCTTTAATTCTAGAGGTGTTAAGGTGTTTGTTCTTATAGTGATGTCCGTAATATTTTTCATTTGTTGCAAATCTATCAGAATTGCTAAGGAAGAATAATCATTAGTGTTAATCCAATGAAGTTCGAATATAACAACTACTGGTGTAGGTCTGCTTTAAATTAACATTGCTGAAATATTTACCAACACAAATTATCCCTTATTAAAAAGAAATACCTGTACTAAACTGATTTCAAACTGTACACTAAAGTTTTGTAATGATTACAATAACAAGAACTCAAATATGAGAATTGAAACAAGACTGTTTAAGACTAGAACGAATGAGACTTAAGGATTATCTAACCTACAAACTAACAAGGAAGCTAGTAACCTTTTATTAGCCTCTACAAACAAGCGAAGCTGTTCGACGGAAGTTTGCAAATTGGTCGAGACTCAACAACCTTGTTACTTGCTTTCAAGAAACGCTAATAAGGAAATTACAATGACGTTCTTGAGAAAGTGGAAAGAATAATAATACAAGCTATTTGCAAACTATGATTGGACTGCTGCAGTTTATGACCTTCAGTGTGTACTTATTGAATGGCATTCAGCTAAGATTGGTTTAAACAGATATCTTATATACGGAATTTAATCAAAATGAACAAAAGACTAGCAAGTATTTGAATGTTTACATTTATTTTGTGTCCTGAAACAAAAATGTCTATTTTCTTTGATCCTGGAGAAAATTCTTTCACCTCTAGGAATTGTCCTGCATAAGTTTGCAAAAATATTGTACACTATAATGGAAATTCAATGATTTATCTACAGCGTGTCAGAATAACTACCAGAGGATCTCGTCAGAATTAAAATGTTGTTTAGGCACGATATTTATGTTTCAAGTCACGTCTTCGTTTACTTTGTAAACTTCTCGTTCAAATGAAACGGTTTCATTTCGTTAAACACAAAATAAATCACAGCTTGAACATTTATTCTAGCTATGGTTTAATTAAAACGTAACATTACAAATGACGATCCGTCTGAGTTAAACAAAGTTCTAGTACTAAGTTTTAGAAAAACAATAGTTTTTGTGGTGATGATAGCCCTAAGAACTGCAACACTATAGCAATTACACACTCAAAGTATTTAAACATATTTAATTTTTAATGTTCATTAAACTACAATTGTACTCGTAGAGGTATGATCCTTATCAACAAAGATTCTCAAGTTTAAAGAAAGTTGCATATTATACCTATCCTTTTGGAGTGAGTACTGGTAACTGACTGATTGTTCACTTAGGCCTATTACAGATTTTAATGTATTTAACATGGCAGTTAAACGTTTCGTTTTTTTTATATAAGTTCATTTCATTTGATAAAATTAAGTATATTGATGACAAATGTCCGCATACAAATTTGTACTTTGGGTAAAATTAAAGTAAAGAATGACATGTAAGTTTCGTTTGCAAGACAACTTTGTAAAGAAACATCTTGTATTATATTTGATACAAGAAACATCCTGTTGATAAATTGTACATTTTATCTTCACTCTTGGGATGTAAGAAAAGTGTGTCTGTGGAGTTGAGAAATGTGACACAACCTCATATCCTCTTGAACAGAGAACCATTTACATCATTTCAAAGGCATTTGAATGTTTGCGTTCCTTTAGTGTCAGCAGATCTTTTTCAAATCAGTGTTACGTAAACAGAGGTAAGCGCTTGCCAAACCAACAGGTTTTAATCGACTCGACCAGTCCAATGATAATGGCCAGCTATGCAATCACCGTTATTCCAACAAACCGTCCACTCGTAATTAAACATAACTCTTGTTCAACGCTAACCAAACAATCACATTCACGCTAACTGTGTTATTCAAGTAATAAATACATTTGAAAAGTTAGAAATGTTGTGTCATAAAAACCTTTGGTGCTAACCTTGGGTAATCCCGAATACTTTGTTGATGGTACACCGCAGTGGATCAATGGTCAGTAATAAATTAGGTACATCGCCTAGAACTTATAGGATCGCCTAGAACTTATAGGATCGCCTACAAGAAAAGAACATCGCCTAAACGAAAATAGGAAAGTAAATTTAGTCAAATATTGGAAAGTATTTATTTTGATATAGTGTTGGGGCTCATAAGACAATTGACAGACATGTATGTCATTGAATGTATGTCCGTCAGCTGACTTATGGGCCACCCAGCATTAAACTGAACGCTGTTTTTTCTATTTCTACTGAAAGTACAACATGATATTTAATACAGATGGAGAAGTATTACTATTAACATATGTCTATTAACAGTATATAACAGAAGAAGTTGGAGAGAGTGTGCAACAAATGTGTGCATTGGAGGATATACGAGTTTTTGGCAAAGCTTTCCATAGGGATTGACAAGTATTGTGCTTTCCTTCTATCACACAACGACAGTATTGACCGCAGGCCTGAGATAATACATACTTACATCCACTCTTTTATTCCATATCTACCACCTCATCATAAATTAGAGAGATTTCCAAAAAGGCCTCCTTATATGTCCCTTGTACTTCATAAGCTACATCATAAGCTTATCACATTATTGGAATTACCATTGTTTAGATTAAGTATAAATAATCAATGGTTTGTTTTATAAAGCTTTCACAGACAGTTTTCACGGAGACTTGGGACACGAGAAACCCATTATCCACAATCCAGTATTGTGTAGTTGACCAGTTTAGATCTGAATAATGAACAAGCTCTGCTATTTTCGGTACAATTAGGGCCTACTCGTACCCAACCAGCATATTCAATCTGAATCACAACATTATAGTTTTAAATTTTACTGGAAGTATTACGGTCAACGTTCATTTGCTCAGGTTCAAAGTCTGCTGGTTAAAACAAACGCAAAGAATAAATTTGAGAAGCAGCCATTTACTACGAGTAAATTGAATTTTCATCGCAGCATTAGTTAGTACTATATTTAGTGGTATAAAAAACCTCAAGTCTATAATTATAATAGCACGTTATATCACACACAATAATGACAATGTATGCTGTAGAATCTCTTTCAAATACGAGAAAACGTGTTACCATCATAAACATTGTAATATTTTGTTCTGTAGCAAAATAGACGTGAACAAGTCCAGAGGGTTGGTTTACAACATGATAAATGTAATGTGATGTTTTCTAGAACACAAAGAAAATACACGATCATTATTTTTTGCGTAGAACTATTTAAACAAATAAAAACCATGTTTAAAAGCTATACCTTCATATAGTTATACATGCCTTTCTATGATCACAGCTAAATATAAGTTTGTTTATCATTGAATACAGGTTTGGAGTAAATGACTTAATACGAGTATAGTACCAGACATCTTAGGTTTACACAATGTGTTTATGAAAAACCGTTGACATTCAACCCGAATAAAATTACGTTGAACGTACATCGTTTGGCATATGGCGTATACCGTCACATTTTCTGTTAAGTAGGCCTATTAAGAGGCAAAATATTCTAAAATGATTAATGACGCTTTAATTTTCAATAGTTTGCCAGCATATTTCCCCACGGGCTATACTTAAATCGTATAAAGTGAATGTAATAAATGCATTTGCTAAAGAAATAAAATACCACAAAATGTGCTTATTTTATAATATTAAGGTATACAGTCATCTAGGAGAGCTAATTATTGGATTTAGAACTGTAGGTGGTTAAATAACACAAAAATCCAGTAAATTTTGTACTGTTGTTTGAACAATTTTCTCAGCTACGGACCGAAATCAAATATTATGTTATAATAAAGTAATTATGTCATTTCAATAAGGACGTATGAGGTGACGAAGAAAGGCAATGTGGAGTATTTGATCAAGTTCCGAATGGCGGCCATATTCTCGCCTCATGACGTCACGTTTGGAATTTATGGCCTGAAATAAAACAGTTTATTGCATTGTCCTCGCCTCACACACCGAGAAAACAAAGTGCGAAACACCTACTCACACGTTCAGCTGGCCAAAACAACTTTTATACTATGTTGTGTGTGAATAATACGACATACTGGCTTAATTATTACTGCGTACCTTGACTTCAGTAATAACAATTTGCTTTTAAAAAGAGTGTAAATAGTCGAGAGCATGTTTAACAAACATTTAATTAAAGCCTCCTATTAGAAGCTTATCGTTCATACTTACATGAAGCTTACTGTCAACTATATAGTCAGGTTTGTACGGGCAGTATAACGAAAGGAAAGTCAACAATATTCTTTTGTATTGCGCTTTCTCTTTTTTACTCTATATAAGCCTTGGTACTGACTTAGGCCTTGATCAAATATTGCATAGTAAGCATCCATCTAGTTCAAACTGTATTGGTCTATTTCCTTGTGCACTATAGTACATAGTACTGTCTATTTTCAGCAAAACTGCCAAAGCGCTTAAATTGAACCACGTTTATAAAGAACCCGGCCAACACGCAGCTAAGTGCTAAGGCACGGCTTGCATGAGTAAATCGTATTTCCTTTGCAATTTGTTTCTCTTATTCGCTCCGTTCACAGCCTCGTTTTGGCATTCGGCCGTTCTATTACCATAGTTCAGTTATACGCTCACAGCCTCACTGTGGCCTTCTGTGTGACCACGGGAGTAACGAGGCTGTGAGCTTCAAATGAATATATATTTCGAATTTCATGAGAATCAAAAGAAACTTACCACATTTTGACCAAAACTCCCCAAAGAGTACTTCCGGTAGCCCGATTTTGCTGGTTAACGAAATTGACCAAGATATTATACAAAAGAAACATTTGTACCAAATGTCGTGAAAATCGGGCAACAAATGCGATCTGAAGAGAGTACACAAATATATACATACGAGTACGATACATGCATCCATATGTATATAAAGTTAAAAAATGCTCAAAACGTGTTCTTGGGGTCAGGATGGGTGCTCATTTTATGTTCCCGGGCCTGGATCTTACCATGCTGACAACATGAATATCTCATTTTTCCAAAGGAAATTCGATAAAAAGGCTACTTGTATTAATTTTTACCATGTTTAATTAAAACGCAGTATCGAAGTTCATTTATAACATTTCCTTGTAGAACATTTAAATTGAAATACGTTCATTTTATTTAAAAATCATAGACTTAAGGTTTGGAGGAAATTGGCTTAAGCAAAAATATTATAAAACTTATTTATACGGCTTACATGTTATTCTAAAATTTGCAGAAATAGCTATGTTAGGAGTGTTACGTGTTTCTCAGCACTTTGAGGTAAATGTTTTGAACAAATTTCGCAAGTTTAGTAGGCCTACTGTTAACAAGTCCAAAATCTTTTTTCTTTTGAGTTGATTTTAGTTATATGGGAAGACTTTAGTTTTGGCGTTGAAATTTTACCTTGTAAATGTGCCATAGGTAAGTATTTAACTATAATTTCTCCTAAATAATAGGAATCTCTTTACACAACAAAGAGAAAAGAGATAACAAAACGAAAGGTTAAAACCGATAAACAATAATTATTGCCCTTAACTCACCGAGGCTCTTTATTCACTTGTTTCCTAGCTGAAACGAAGAACAAGATCGTAAAAATCAACTTACAGTTGCAATACTGTGCTGTCTGTGCAATACTGACGCCGACGCTATAAGGCCTGTGATCCTTTCCATCCACATAAAGTACCTGTATACTTACGAGTACATACTATAATTATATCGTAGTATAATTACCATACTAAGATTACTAAGACTGAATTCCTGAGACAACCGATTCCAAATATGTAAGCTCGTTAACGTGAACGTTCCAGATTAATCCCTGATTATCAATGTATAAAACAAATTTCAAGAGTATTTGGCAGATTGTGAATTTTAAATTTTGACTAAAAGGAATTGACGATTCAATACTGTACTACATTTTAAAACTATATCAAATTCAATAAATATCAATTCAATAACTAATAAGTTGAGGGTATACTCTCAACTAAAAAAAACATTTCTGCACAAATATTGCCGTTACAACAAATAAGCGTATTGAACCTTTTGGTTTAGGAACAAAAATGTCCCTCAAAACTCATTTTCAGCCCACACAATTTTCTGTGAGCCCTCCACTACACTAGACCTCTACTGTGTTATGAATCAGTGTATTAAGCCTTTAGGTTTTAGGACAAAATGTCCCCTAAAACGTCTCAAAAATCACCATTGTGCATCTAAATGTACCAAATGTTCTGGGGAAAGGTCCTTCTATCCTCTTCCCCCTCAATCCGAAATCCTGGATACACTACTTTGTGTAGCATGAGCATTTTCCAAAATAGTTTCAAGTATTATACACTTTTGAGGTATACAATTCCTAAGGTACAAAACTTTTGAATCTTGACAAGTACTTTCAAAATCATAGTACTTTTATAATGTTTTTACATTTTTTTGTTAAGTGCTCTAGAATAAACTGTGCTTTTCATAAATTTTTAATACAAATTGAACAAGCTTTGACCCATACCTCAACATAAAGTTGACATACAGGATGGCTCACTCCAACCATTTCACATGTGTTTATGGGACACTTCACTTGTATAACCACGCACAATTTTTTCCCTATCCATCCACGTGGTAAATATTTTGTACTGTACAATAATACTTTGGGCTAGTCGTAAAGTTGTCATCTATAGCTAAATGTGTGTTTTGCCTGAAGCACCTATAATATAAAACTGTATCATTTGTTAAGTTGTTCTAGTTGCCGTATTTCGAATAATTGAAATATACAATTGTTCTTTCACAACAGTTCAAACTGTGGAAAGCCAGGAAATATAATTATCGAGAACCACGGGACAGTGAGACACACGAAAAGTGCTTGTTGAGCACTGGTAGAGAAAGCGAGAACTAAGTCGGTCATGTAGATTTAACACAGCAGGTGCTGCTACGGAGACAACATCAACTACTTCAGCTACAGCTGCTTATAGGGACTAAACCTGGCTGTCCTTAAAAATTCAGTATAATATACAAGTAAATTTTAAATTAAAAACCTTAACTTGCCCAATTTAATTGTTTTACGGCTGAAGGTTTTCATTCACAAATCGTCAAACATTGTAGGGTTTTTATAATTTTGACATATTTTGGGAGTTAATGGTGAAAATACTCAATTTATGTGGCCAAAAACAAATAAATAACAAATAAAATGGACAGATAAACTTGTATCGCCTCAATCGGTTTAAAGAAAGTACGTAATTGTTCCGTTCAATAAAACCATGTGTCGTTATTCGTTTATAATTGTTGCATTACCACTGTCTCACTTTGCATTAAGTTTTACAACAACCTGAGTTAGTTCAAAAGCTGTAGGAAATAGAAGACATTAAACTCTACTAACTTAAAGTATTAGGTTTAAATTTTGAACGAAAATTAAAGTACAACATATTTAATAAGTTTATAGTTTTTGTTTGAAGTTTGTTTGACGATGGGAGTTTCAGAAAGTTAAACAGCACACAGAACATTAGAAAATGAGCTAGCCTACGCTGACTACTTTAGGCTAGCTCATGTTCTAATGTTATGTGTTATGTTTAAGGTTACTTTCACCTGAAGACGGGATCAGATTGCAGATCCCGAAACGTCGTGATCTTTTTTTGTTCACTAACGATGGAAAATGTCCGCAATAATAGTTCAACTTCTGAAGTTTATAGTGTACCCCTAGAGAAAAACTCATATCTTAAAATTATGCTTGTTTTCTCAGCCATTACAATGATGCAGTGAAACGGATATGAACCCTGTGGTTTTACTTAGAACATAAAGAATACGTACCGAAAAACACAATTAACTAAGAACACTGATTTACTATGCTCATGAGTTGCTTTAGTTGAAATTTAATATACAACATACACTTAAGGCCCGGTAACCAGTATAGGCTATTTACTAAAATCTCAATAATCCGATCAGCTTCATCAAGAAGGTGGAGGAATAGCCACCCGTCGTCTGTACGTTTTCCATTTGATTGTTCAAAATGTCTTCACACACAAATCCGCAAAATAAATTACACTCGTTTTGTAATGACCCTATGATGACCCTATGCCGAAAGGTTATTAAATTATAATGCAACCTTAATCCGAATCAGAGTGGATTCATTTGATTTGAAATTTAGGTGTCAGTGAAACCTCTTGGAAATTTATACCTTTACATAGAGGTAACAAAAACTTCCAAGTACTCAAACTCAATCTACAACCAACAATTTGATTCAAATTAAAGATGATAATTATTGTTTTGAAAACTTAGTCGTTATTGTACGTCAAAATCTGGGTTTTACAGCCTACTAATATTCTTAGAATCTGAAGAAATTTTAAAGACGTGTGTAAAATTTCTGAAGTTATATCTAGTTCGCTGAAGCTAGTGTTATCGTAAATAACAACAACTAGTTCAAAGTAAGAGATTGCAGGGTCAGAGACCAGGGTTCTGTGTTTGTTATAAAGACTAAAGTGAACTTGGCTGAGTTAGTACATCTGCAATCATGGTCAAATACACAATTGTAAGTAGTCAACTACATTAATTATATTCTTCACTAAAATATTCTGTTTTAGAAATATTAACAAAATATATAATACTGGTTTGAAAAGTGCATCACTCCCAGTTTTATAATTTACGTGAAATTGTTTAGGTGTTCATACACATTTTAATATTGTCTCTTTAAGTTATTGTTTGGTTTAGGAAAATTGTTTGATTGAGTGACTTTAAAGCTTTATTAAGTATTACTTCACTGCGGCTTTGATGTCTTGTACTATTGGCCATATAGAAAAATAAAAGATCTATTGAGCTGTGTAAGACATTAGAATCAAGGTATTAGAGTACTTATAACCAAACAATTATAATAAAAATGTTACTAGTTAGGATTAAACTAAATAACAATTGTAAACAATGGCTTCGACTGATTTATGAAACCAAGGAATAAAGCTGCTGCCTTTGATGCTCCAACAAAGGTCCAACAATATTTAAAATTTCCAGAAACAAACAAATAAAGTCTGATGATAATAATGTTTACTAAACCAGATGTCCAAATAAATGTTATCATTCCACGTCTTCATTACCCTTAAAACCCACTTAATGAAACTAATATCAAATAATACGTTTTTACTTCATTAATACCTCAAACTTAACAAATAGATACAAATGGTACTCAACTTAAATTCTAGAAGATATTTATGACATGCATAGGCAAGCCATATTGGACAAATATCTTCCCTATGACCTTGATATTTTTTCAAGATCATACCTTGAAGATGACCTCTGGCAGTTGTTACTGCAGTAGAGACGTTATGACCTTACTATAAGCTTAATAATTAATAATATGTAAATAATAATCTAACCTAGATCTAGATTTAAATACTATAACTACACGATTTCTTATAAAATAAACCGTAGTAATAAAACCCCTCAAATGTATTTCCTCACTATAAAACAGGAAACAAACAATGCAGATATGAAATAGTTGTAATACATTTAATTTATAACTTATCTCTACACAGCCTCATGGTTTTAAGACAACTTATACATTATTGCTTGGAAGTAAGATATTTTTTATTTGACTGATTTTGTTTATGTTTATCTCAAACAAAATGTTAAGAGTTGCGTTGGTGTTAACGGCTCTAAACTCGTTTTGGGTGTTTGTTTTATTCGCATGCCCGTTGATTGTTGGTATTACCTTCATTCATCAGCCGATTCCTTTTTAACGCCTTTAAACTAATAGTGAAATTCGTTAGGCTTGCTTTAAATAACAACTCAGACTACTGTACCTAAACATACGGTTGAAAGTTAGTGATGTAGATAGTTATTGTATTGACTGCAGCAGGGCCACTGACATAAGTTTAATGAAAGTGGTTGATTAATATTTAAAGTTAAAGCATAAACGATATCTTCTACAGGTAATACAGCTTAATCTTAATAGATAGTAAGGTAACAGGAATTCACAGTCTATCACGCCACTCTGTAATTAGTTTTGGTGTTTATTGAAATGATTTCCTCACTTGTTTATTACTTTAGCATGCCAGTAAATGAAATGAAAATCGTCTTTATTGGTGGCGAAGTTAGGACTATGTCCTCTCTTCCACTTAACCACAACTTAAATGAGCCTTCTAATAAAAACACAACAATAATACTCATCGTATCCAAGATTCGTTAGTCCAATCCTTAGTACTGTTATCTATAGAAACGGGTTGCATATACTGTAGTTACATTTGTGATACTCTGTTACAGGTTCTCTTGGGGTTGATAGTCGCCGCAGCACGGGCCATGCCCTACCACAGTTCCCAGAACAGTGGGCTGAACACCTACCCTCGTCAACAAGAGGGTCTGTCCGGGGGCTCGCATAACCAGCAAGGAGAGTCATACTCGGGAGGAGGTGGTAATAGGGAAATACACAGGCAGTCCGAGTACGTACGGGAGTCAGGAGGTCATCAGCAGGGTCAACAGGGATACTCAGGAGGATCACGACATGACGCTTCCAGGGGATCATTCGGCGGTCAGCACCATGGAAGCTCAGGGTATGGAGGCGGTGATCTCACCCATGGAGGTGGTTTAAGCCACGGAGGCGGTGGCCTTGGTCATGGAGGTAGCGGCTTAAGCCATGGAGGTAGCGGTCTAGGCCACGGAGGCAGCGGTCTAAGCCACGGAGGCGGTGGTCTGGGTCACGGAGGCGGTGGTCTGGGCCACGGAGGCGGTGGTCTAAGCCATGGAGGCAGCGGTCTAGGCCACGGAGGTGGTGGTCTGGGCCATGGAGGCGGTGGTCTGGGCCACGGAGGCGGTGGTCTGGGCCACGGAGGCGGTGGTCTAAGCCATGGAGGCAGCGGTCTAAGCCATGGAGGTGGTGATCTCACACATGGAGGCAGCGGCCTAGGTCATAGCGGAGGCTATGGTGGCAGCCATGGATCTGCAGATCTCACATCCAGTCATCACGAGAGAGGATACGGCAGCCAACATAGTGTCAGCAGCCATGGAGGAAGTCATGGTTACCAGCAAGGAGGATCTCACGGACACCAAGGAGGATACCAGACACACGGATACTGAGCCAACCTACCAAACTGCTTGAATAACTCTCAAGTTACAGTCTTTACTTTTTTCAAAAATGAATATGTTAAAAGTACTGTACAATTGACGTTCTAGTCAAATGTATTTGGACTGAGTGCATAAGTGTATGTGTATATATTTGTACAAAACTAATAATAAAGTAATTTACTAATTTTTTTGTGCCAAAGAATTTTTATATCCTAATAAGAACAAGGCTTTCATGCAATGTATAGCCTACTTCTAACTCGCATACTTCAGGCCATCACAAAGTCTTCTAAATATCAATATACTGTTCTACACAACCGAACAAACAGCCAAAGTTGGCCATAAATCAATTGTTTAAAGTCTTAAACTAATTTAATAGTTGGTATCAAAGCTTTTGTATGTTTTCATCAATAACCATAATGATTAATG
This sequence comes from Matsumurasca onukii, assembly GCA_018831715.1. NCBI lineage: Eukaryota > Metazoa > Arthropoda > Insecta > Hemiptera > Cicadellidae > Matsumurasca > Matsumurasca onukii. The sequence goes on along the minus strand of CM032060.1, from coordinate 40,892,205 downwards.
TGTCTATGGTACATTTCAAGAATGCTGGATGGAATAACAAAGATAATCACATATGTAGATTTGCGATGACCTTGGCACAATTTAAACAATAGAATACACACTATCTCAGAGTTCGCGACCTCTGTCGAGGTCTCTTAGTTTATTTAATTAATTTTCTCTTTGTGCCTTTTAAGCACCTCTATAACAGAAGGAAATTGGCCTTTTTACTCTCAACAAATTCTGTATGTTCGTTACAAAAATCAAAGTTTTCGCAGATCATGTTGTTCGTTTCTGCTATTTTAGCCTACACAACTAGTTCTATCTCTAGTTTTACATGGATATACAGTAAAACGTATGTTATAATCTACTATTCTATAGTTCCCATAGCGGTTGTAGATCCATGGTTCATGGATTGTTTGTTTACTTTACATAACACTGCTGTCTTGTCACGGGCACCTTCTCGGTTATGTAACTGTATGAAAAAAGCATTGTATACAAAACTAAATGTCACTCCATTACAAGGGTGTTACCAGCACCACACAACTGTATGGTAACGTGATCTCCTACTTGCTAAGACAATACGTAGTACAAGTGGATTGGATTCTCATGAACGTCTTGAAACCCCTTCCCTGTGGATCGTGCAAGCAGCTTGTAGGAACTGACCACCTCTACACAGTCATACCAGGGTTGTGGTGAATTACACGAGGAAAGTAGCATTCTTGTAGCAAGTCGCTTGATTCTAGCTACGTGTAAAACCACCTCTTTAGGTTCGAACAGACAGTTGTATTGAATAGCCCAGTTAAAAATCCTCTAAGTACGAAAAACTGTATATTAAAGTGTTTATTCTGGTGCTTTAGAAAGAATACTCATTTTCAGGCTAAAATTAAGATTACTTAACGCTCTCTATTCCTGGATACATATACTGAGCACAAATTAAAAAAAACAACGTGTTGCATAAGAGCAACAAGTAAACGTTATCGCAATCGTCAAAGAGGAAAAATATTAACACTCTGCCTGTATTCACTGCGTCAAGATCTCATTGAAGCATACAATGTTACATACAGCTTAGGGTCTCTACGCCCTCCGAATTGTCCCACTCTAGCCGTAGAGTCATGGAGTTAGTTTTATGTTATTCCAAAAATATGGGAGGTGTAAGCAAATAACTAATATGAGTACAGAATACAGGATATTAGTTATTATGAAATTGCGTCAAAAGAATGCATCTTGAACCACACACAAAGCAAAATCCGCCTGCAAATAAGAAAACATTAAAGGTTATCATAGGAAAACGAGCTTGCACATTGTAAAGTTAGTTAAATTTAGGCCTATATGAACCTATGAAAACCTTAGTAATCCAAAAATAATACAGCGTTTTCCGTCCGAAGCCAGGCAGATTTAAGATGCAACATGGTAAGTGTCATTCAAAACCCTTCTGAACAATATTTGGCAAGAAAAAGATCTTACATCCTTGATTTAATTATTAAGTTTTCACCTCCCATAATATTTCATTTATGAGGCTTTTATTCAAGTCCTGTTATTGACCGGTTCTTTGTTAGAGTTATTATTGTGTAATATGTTGTAACTATAATCAATTGTATACCTACGCAAGTTTCTTTTAAAAATTGAAAAATTACTGACTTTTAAGACTAAGATTGGCAGTTTTGACATTGAAAAGTAGAGTGTACATCGTAGAAACAGAAATATGTTAAATTTGAAATACAACGTGATTTAATATATTTACGTGAATATACGCAATTTTAACATACATGCAGACCAACTTCAGTACACAGCCTCATATAAACATAATCAGTCCGATCAAAGTGTTCAGCTAAATACGATTTTTATAGATTAAAGTTTGTCCAAGTGAATTCACATTTACTTTTAACAGTCAAGCTGTACTGTTGTAGTTTACCCTTGATTAAACGAAAACCGTAGCTGTATGGAAAAACAATGTGTCTGGATGAATGAGCGCAGTGTTGTCTCCTGGAGTGAACGTAGTGCAGTTCCCCGCCCCAGGTGTGCACGCTACGCTCTCCTGGCCTGAGTCAGTCTGAGGCAGACCGCCATCATACCAGGTGCTCTCAGGTGTTCAGTGTCAGTACTCCTCACCGGCTCCGGCTCACGTTGCTAGGTAACCAACCAACACACTCTTACTTCTTCCTTTACACATTTAGTTTATTGATTATACAATATTTTATGAGGACCTTTCTAAACTTTAATTTACTAGTTAGAATTTAAATTGTTCAGTTGTTATCAAAGTAATTACACATAAAAAATCTAGAAAGTTATTAGTAATTATTTGTATAATAACACTCCAGGAGTTAGCAATTATTATAATAATAACGTAATCAGTCAATATTCAATCAACGCACACTTGTCAAATTGTACACAAATGTTTGTATACTCTTTACGACAGAGTTGAACATCGCATTGGAAAGCTGTTCCATAATTCAAATAAGTGTCCAGTATTTTGTAATTTAGGGAGGCTTTTTAGTCTACTGTCTTAGGATTTTTTTGTATTGAGACAAAACTTATTTAACATCAAAGAATAATTGTTTATGTAGAATAAATAAATTTTCAACCTGTTAACTGTCTTTGACATTGGTGCTTAAAACTTTGGCTACCGGTACGTTTATTTTGAACACAAGTAATTATGTTCAGCGCATGTGAGGTCAACAATTCGTTGAAGCTAAGGAAAACCTACTTTGTGTAAGACTGAAACCATGCACTCATCTTCTAGGCTAAATTTATTGGCTTGCTGAAAAATGCACCAAAAGAAAATTAATATGCAATTGGGTTTTCATAAGGCAGGTGGTTTATTCAGGAATAGGAACTACGTTGCATTATATATTTAATTTTGCAAGAATGTGAGTACACAGTGAGTGCTAAACCACTCAGAAATACTCTCTTCTAGATTGCGGTTCTTCCGTCCGAGAAAATTGCTCAGAATAGAGAGAAAGCAAAGACACATATGAGAGTTTTCACATAAAACTAATTATTTAATTCATATATAATAATGTTTAAATATAGAAACTGTCTACGGGAAGTGAACACTAAATTTCACCATGACGAATGAGGACTTTTTGCCTGAATATTTTGAGTCTCAAAGTATTTCTAAAAAGAAAACACTAGAAAACATCATATACCCCGGGTGAATGCACTGAACACTCAAGATTGTCTAATTAGAAAAATATGTTTAAAAATTATGAATTTTCAATAAAGTAGAGCCGTGCTTTGCCGTTTTTTGTTCTAAAACGTGACAGAAATTATAAATAATAGTGTTGCTTGTTTGTGCGTCACAGCATTCATTGTTTCATTCTTCTTCAACTGATAATTCTTATCATAAAGAAGGATGTTTCATATCGCTGGTCCAGTTAGTTAAATACTATATACTTAGGTGTTTTGTCAAATCCTACTTATTCCATAGCAATGTATGCAAGTTGACGCGTCACGAAACAGAGTTCACAGAGTTCACACATCACTCACTCGCAACTCAACTTTCAACAAGTTTGTTCAATACCGGGGAAAAATACGTTAGTTATAAACTGTCGTTCCCCAAAGCTATTTCACTAAAAACGGTAAACTCACTAAAGGTTTCATTAGACTCACATTGAATTTCTACAAACATGTTAAATTTTCCACATTGATTTTTTTTATTTGGTAGTATTAGTGAACATTTTAAGGAAAAATATTTTATTTTAACACTGTAAGCCAGGGCCAATTTTTAAAATTTCAGTTTTCCATTTTTTTGTTTATTTTACTAGTGCCTGGCTTAATTGAAGGCCTTTACTTGCAATCTCTTAATGGAAGTGTAATAGACTCAAAAACAACAAAAACGTGTCCTCTTCCTCTGTTCAAAGCAAAATGTAACAAAACAGGTGTATTGAGCAATCTATATTAAACTCCCTTACGCTGTCAGCTTCCACCTTCAAAGTGTTAAATAACAAAAAATTCCCAGTGGCTCGCAATCAATTCGTCACCTTGAATCTAAAAAACTATTGATAACTCAACATTTTCATTTCATATTGCGGATGACTAGAATCATCGGTAGTATAAACTTCAATAAATCAATGAAGTAGAGACTATAATAATTATCATAAAACTAGATATTATGTATAAATTATATTTAGTTTATACTTCTATTTATATACAACGTACTGATGTTTTTTCGTTAATTTGAAATATGAATGAGCCCGCACACAATATTGGAAAGTGCTGTAAAGAGACATTTAGCTGCTGCTGAGATAATTCTTCGCCAAGGAAAGTGACGAAATTGTTTTCAATGTCACGGCTACTGCTGAAAGCAAGTGGCCATGAAATAGATATTAATCATAATCGGTCAGTTGCCTCTGGGAAAAGCTGTTATACAATGTCTGCAATACTTTAAGAGGAAGTTCTTCGCTTGAGTTTGGGATAGGGGACACGAGTATGTAAAAATTACTGTTTGATTGTGACACTAAATCAACAATTTTGTTTAATATCCATACAGTTTGTTTACCCCACGAGACACAGCTGTTATACGTTTGTTCGCGAAATAATAATGTTATAGCTTAGACAAGTTCAAAGGCAGTTTCCTGACTCACGACTAGGAGTCGGTGTTCATGAACTCACCGGCAGACATAAGAGTTCGACTAAAGAGACAAGAAGTTTAACAACAACAAGAAATTGTTTGATGGTGTGGTTGTTTCAATGTCTAGCATTTTGAAGCTCAGCAAAGTTCAAGATAGGTCTTTATCTGTAAAATATCATCATTTTGTCGTCCAGCTACATACATATCAAGATCAATCACCTTGGATGTCGGCCTCAGGGTGGCACGTCTTGGAGTCCGAACTCTAAACCGTTAGATGTGTATCGATTAGGAACCGTTTTCTACATTTCACGTCATTTTATATTGACCATTTCGAGGTTCTGTTTTCCGGTGTTTACATGTTGACATATTTTATCTGGCTGAGGCGTGACGGATGTTGACATGAGGAACATTGTTGTCTGATTCTCTTGTCATGTGTCACATTATTGCTGGTTATCCAGACTAGCAAAGCTAAAGGTGAATTGAATGAAAAGACTTGTAAAATCAGTCTCCTGTACAACCGGCTTTATAGTATTATAATAACTTGACGATTGCTGAATATGTGACTAATGTTTTCGCAATAAACCGTTAGTTAGTTCATACTCATAGGAAATAAGAGTTTTAATTTCTATCGCCTTACAAAACGAAACGTCGCAGAAGGGAAAGACTCATTCCATTTTAGGAAAACCCCTTGGGCACGTGATAGGATTATAATAGTTTAAAACCCATGGGGGATAGATGATTTAATTGAGAACACACACTACATACACCCAAACACACAGTTCATTATATAAAACACACAACATAAATTAAAGCGCAAATCAAATTTGTAAACTATAGGATCATTTTAAATTTGATGGAAGATTTTTTAAAGTATGTTTCCTTATAAATACAACAATATTTTAAAACACGTTAATATGTTATTAAAATAATGTTGTCAATGTTACTACAACAAAATACTATTTGGGAGTGTTCAACTATTATTAGTTGTATGGTTTAACAAAATTACACACTTTTTACAGTATTTTAAGGTAATTTTTGCCCCTTAGTATTTTGTATACAGAATATTAAGATGATTCTTTTATCGTTGTGCAGAAAGCACTTTAGATTGTACAGATAGCAAGAGCACGGCGATGAAGGGGGACGGACGTGCGGCGGCGAAATGGCCCAGATCTGAGCACGGCACACTTCCCATTGCAGCCATTGTAATTACCTCACACATACACCCTCCATTCACCCATTCACCACCGTACTCGCCATAGATACCAGCTCTGATAACAGAACCCTCTCTGCAGACCAATATCCTGCAATTGTTGATTATGAATGGGTTAAGACATCGACACTGCTGTTTTGTTTAAGATTCATTGTTTGAATCGTGTAAAGTCCAAAGTGTGAATTCATTAAGAGGATTAGTCATCCAAGCTAGTACCCATATTTACCACTGAAATAGCGGAGTGTTGATCATGTCTTTCCGATAGACGAGGGGTAGGTGGAAATCCAAGTTTATCTAATGTTCCAAAACATCGGCTCTAGTAGGGTTGTCTTAACTGAGCTCTTTGAAGAATCTCTACACGCAAAAATAGTGTCCTAAACGGGGGACTACGAGAGCATGTTTTGAGCAACTTCTTCTGAGGCGATCAATCCTCGTACTAAGGAAAGGGTCGATAAGAAAACTCTAGTGTTCGATATTAGGATGGATAAAACAAGGACTACCTTAGCATCAGAGTCACAGTGCTGACCTGTCGTAATAACTTGTGATGACAATTTTACCATTATCTAATAATTACTGAAGAAAACCTGGAGGCCAATTTTGTAGCAGTAGTCAGACCTAGCTAACCCTTTTCTGGCTCTGTTTCAAGAAAAATTAAATCTATAGCTACAATATTTATTTTTTACTTTTTAAAGAAGCCTCAAAGTAAAATATGTCTTCTTTCTTCAGAACTCTATAACAGAAAATCGCCAGCCTTGACAGGCGTAACTTTTACAAAATTTAGGATCAGCTTCTCGGCTATCTATTTCAGGGTCGAAATACTTTCAAACTCATGACGATTCAGCATGACCATGAATAAATGACAGTCGTGTAACGCAGCAAAGTGAGTGTACAATGGTGATTAGTGCCATGAAGCCAAGACTATAAACGCTAAACATCAACAACAGTTAGTAGTCAGCTGATTATGACAGATGTTCGTTACTGTTGATAAGTTACGTTACCTCATAATCGGACTCTGAAATGAAAGTTAGTAACTGACTCTTTAAAGATAAGCTCATCATCAACCATTTAAAGTTTTATAGTTTTAGACTGGGACTCGTGGCGTGGTCCTGTAATCCAGCTTCAAGGAGGTCAGGTTTTGAGGATGATATAGGTCTAAAGCGGCTCAGATAGTCTCAGTGATCATCTGATGATACCCGCATCAACTCTCTCCATCGTTTAGACATATCAGACCATCACTTGCGTGGTTCGGAAGTCACGTTAAGCCGTTGGTCCTATATTTCCATTGGTCACTGGGCTAATAGCAAATAATTAAAGACCCATTCTAAGGAAGAGTCGGCCTTAGTTTGTAGCAAGACTACACCTCATAACTCATTACTACCACTCATCACACTCATCCTTCACCACATCTTTGCCTTAAAATACCCTCATGAGAGTGGTCGGCATCTTAAATAGTGATATAGTGAATCGTTGGATTATAAACTTAGTAAGTACTTACAAAGCGACGACAAAGTCCCGAGCATTTGTCGGTTGCTTGAGTACTTACAAAGTACAGAGAATGTTATACAATAGAGTCACAAACTCCTTCTCCATAATTTTGTAGGTATAGTAGACCTGTTGTATCTTCAAAAGTGTTAAAGTGTTTTTATTACTCATACGCATAAACTGCATGCTTTAGTTATCCCTCTTTAAGTCTTTATTTACGCAGAAGCACAATAGAGTATTGAATGTTCCAATTGGCTATGAAATTATGTTGTCTTATGAATACTCCCAGATACTTATTGAGTTGATGTTATCAAAAGTTAAATATCACCTCATAAACAATACTTATGCTACAAGAATTTGAGCATGTATGCAGCAATAATTTTACTGCTACAGAATTAATTATATATTCGAGCAGATGAAGGTCTCCACCTCACGGATTCACTACTATGCTTAAGATGCTTGCATGCTCCTGGTTCCGTGCATATCTAGCGTGTTCTGTGAGACCTAGTTCGATGCTTCAACTTCTAAAACGTTCCACTTTGGTTCAGCTTATGATTAGTTTAATTATCAGAGTCACGCTTGGATCATGAGTGGTTATTATCTGATAGCTGCTGTAAAGTTAGCACCCTGAGAACTGCCTTATAAAGCAAAAGATACGTGTGAATTCGACACGAACAAGAAACTCTGGGTTATAGATACTTTTCTGGTGAGTAATATTTTATCTCAAAAATATTGACCACATAAGTATAAACCGAACAAATCTAAACTTAATTTGAAAGTTGGCACTTTACGATACTTGGTACTTGACACAGACCACTCTTAGAGGGCATTTTAAGATGATTATGGGATGAATGATGAGTGTTTTGATGAATTGATGAGGGTTAGTCTTGTTTCAAGCCGACTGTTCCCTAATTTGGTAGCTAAGCCCAACGACCAATGGAAATGGCGTGATAATAGCGTAAAATAGCGTGACTTCCGAACCGTACTAAATAAATGTTTATTATTTGTGTATGCGTTGAAATTTTGATTTGTTGTTGTGTACTCGTATTTACCCAATTTAATATCTCCACTATATACAATGAGTTCATTCATCCATGATTTGGGGGTGCTATCCGTCGGGCTTTTGGATCGATCATTCGTGTTTGCTTTCCCCTATTATTACATAACCTTCTCCAAGAAGAACATTTCTAAGACCTTCTTAGTTATTAAATATGAAAAACAAAAAACTGTGAAGCACCCCGGAAACATTAGTTAAATGTAGAATACTCTATCAATATATCACTATATCAGATATACTGCAATAATTTTAATTCACTTTAGTTTCGTGATATTAGCCCATTTTCAAGTGTAAGTAAGTATAAGTAAAGTGTATAAGTAAAAATAAAAGTAACATGGAGCCTAGAACTGTAAAAGAAAAAAAGTATAAACTTGAAATAAATACTGTAGATACATCTGGAATAGAAATTCTTAAATTTTACAGGTGACGAGATTTTCAAAGACAAATATGATTTCTTGAACTAGTTTACTGTTTTCATATCATATAAAGTTTCAAATATTGGATTCCGGTTGTTTGAATGGGTGATATTAATTATATTTGGATCTTTTAGTTTGTTAACATACATTAGGAAGTCCTCTTTAAAATCCATCTTTCAATCCATCTTCTTAGTTAATATAGAAGTGTTTAAATTTTAGAAGGTTCAGTTTGAATAGTTATTAAACTCTACATAATAGCAAGCTTGTCTGTTATTATATCCCACGCAATATAATCCATTTCGTTTGAATTTGGTGCCAAGAGGGGGATTACTTTGTAAGATAAGTGAACTATGAAGATCTGTTTATTGAAATAAGTGAACATTTTTACATTTTTGAACAACCTGATATTTTCTAATCTGAGCTTTTTTCACTTATCTTGTTATTTCTACTTGCTCGTAGATCACAAAAATGGGGTGGTAGTTGATGCAGAAGAGGAATCTGAAGTTCAGGTTTACGTTGAGATACTGAAAAGCGAGATTATGTTGAAGTTGAGTTGTCATGGCAGCAATGCTAATTTGTGTTGATGCTCAGGAAGTGACGTGAGGTAGAGGTTTGAGATTGGAGGTGGGGAGGTGGAGGTTGAGGTAGCGAGGTAATGTTGATGTAAATATGAAAATACCGAGGCAGAAAGTTGAGGTTGATGTCGGTATAGAGGTGCCGAGGCAGCGAGGTAAGATGGAGGTTGAGGTAGCGAGGTAATGTTGATGTAAATATGAAAATACCGAGGCAGAAAGCTGAGGTTGATCGGTATAGAGGTGCCGAGGCAGCGAGGTAAGATGGAGGTTGAGGTAGCGAGGTAATGTTGATGTAAATATGAAAATACCGAGGCAGAAAGCTGAGGTTGATGTCGGCATAGAGGTGCCGAGGCAGCGAGGTAAGATGGAGGTTGAGGTAGCGAGGTAATGTTGATGTAAATATGAAAATACCGAGGCAGAAAGTTGAGGTTGATGTCGGTATAGAGGTGCCGAGGCAGCGAGGTAAGATGGAGGAATGGTTGAAGTACTAGGGCAGCAAGGTGAGGTTGATGTCGGTATAGAGGTGCCGAGATAGCGAGGTGAGGTGGATGAGGTTGAAGTAACGAGGCAGCGAGGTGAGGTTGATGTTGAGGTTGAAGTACCGAGGCAGCAAGGTGAGGTTGATGTCGGTATAGAGTGCCGAGATAGCGAGGTGAGGTGGAGGATGAGGTTGAAGTACCGAGGCAGCAAGGTGAGGTTGATGTTGAGGTTGAAGTACTGAGGCAGCAAGGTGAGGTTGATGTCGGTATAGAGGTGCCGAGATAGCGAGGTGAGGTGGAGGATGAGGTTGAAGTAACGAGGCAGCAAGGTGAGGTTGATGTTGAGGCTGAAGCACTGAGGCAGCAAGGTGAGGTTGATGTCGGTATAGAGGTGCCGAGATAGCGAGGTGAGGTGGAGGATGAGGTTGAAGTAACGAGGCAGCAAGGTGAGGTTGATGTTGAGGTTGAAGTACTGAGGCAGCAAGGTGAGGTTGATGTCGGTATAGAGGTGCCGAGATAGCGAGGTGAGGTGGAGGATGAGGTTGAAGTAACGAGGCAGCAAGGTGAGGTTGATGTCGGTATAGAGGTGCCGAGATAGCGAGGTGAGGTGGAGGATGAGGTTGAAGTAACGAGGCAGCAAGGTGAGGTTGATGTCGGTATAGAGGTGCCGAGATAGCGAGGTGAGGTGGAGGATGAGGTTGAAGTAACGAGGCAGCGAGGTGACCGCAAGTCACCGTGATTGTGCGAACTCGATACTCCAGTAAACACTTCCAGGCGATTGCTCCCGGTAATCCTAGAGCAGTGTTACACACTCGGCTAGCTCACTCCCGGCTCAAGTTGCACCTACCCGACAGCTCACTATGGGAAACTATAGCATAGTGTTGAGACCAGTTCATCATGTGTGCACTACACACTTGTTTCTTGTTTAAACAGTTGAACCAAACGTTATATTCTCTAATAAACACCAAGGATAATTTCCCTGTCTACTGATTCTTCTCTCATTCAATTTTCTCAACCAAAAATGTTCATATGAAGATGTACATCAGGAGACTTGACTTAACTTGACTTAACTCCTGTAGCTCATATCTGGAGCAAAGGGCCTCGACAAAGACTCGCCAGCGGACTCGGTTAGCAGCCAAAGCCTTCACTTCTCCCCATGTTTTGCCAGCTTTAAAAGCTTCGTCCTCGACAGTTCTTCTCCAGCTTACTCTTGGCCGACCTCTCCTTCTGTTTCCTTGGGATTCCAGTCCAATGCCTCCCTTTCAATTGTGTCTGGCTCTTTTCTTAGGGTATGCCCGATCCACTTCCATTTGCGTTTCAAGATTTGCTTGTCTATCTTCTCTTCACGGGCTCTTTGCCGTAGAGTTTCATTGGATATTACTTCAGGCCAGTAGATCTTTTATATCTTCCTAAGACACCTGTTGACAAATACTTGTAGCTTTTTTGTAACTGACTGGGTTACTTTCCAGGTCTCACTCCCGTAGAGCAATACTGACTTGACGTTGCTGTTAAATATTCGTAGTTTAGTTCTTTGAGAGATTTCTCGAGCCCTTTACACAGGGTAAAGCTGTATGAAGGCTGCATTAGCTTTACGAACTCGAATAATTACATCTTCATCAGCACCTCCATTCCTAGTCATTACGCTTCCTAGGTAAGTAAACAAATCAGTGTCTTCTATCGTCTCGTGGCCAATGTAAAAACTTTGATAATTTCTAACGTTTACTCTCATGGACTTTGTTTTACTAACATTTATGTTAAAGCCTACATCTTTCCTGTTGTTTACAACGTCTAGCAATTTAGCACTCATCTGCGCATTGCTGTGAGAGAAGGCGAATATCGACCGCAAAAGAAAAATTTTCCATTTTCTTTGGCACATCAGGAGACCCCAATGTTACTTTATTACATTACTTACCCTTAGTGTCCATTCTATTATGAGTTTTCCGTTTTTTGCTTATATTTGACCGTACAACTCAGCTCACACGCATCCATCTCGGCATTTGGTCGTCGTTGGCATGCCTCAAATGTCGTGTCAGGGTACGCTTCCGACTCGCTGCACAGAAATAGACAATTTGAAACCAGCATTTATGTGGAAGAAACGGCAAGGAAAGATGAACTTGGTAATTGGTTATGGCTGGAACTGGAACCAGCGGGCGAAATTATCCAGTCGGTGGAAGCTGGCTCATAAATTGGCTGACGATTGTCCTTCCCGGCTGTTTGGCTGTTCCACACCATTAGTAATACCTCTTCCCTGTCACGCATCCTTCCGTATCCTCTGACTGGACCAAGCTTGGACGCTGAACCCACATTCAGTGTTTTCCTGAAGAAACGACAATTATTAATATTTCTTCAAACATCGTTAACCGTCTTCCGATATCTTCTTAATTTTCAAAAGCCATCGGCCTCTGACCATGGTAGTTGTCATTCCAAGTTAGCATTTAGGAAATTTCTCACTTAAGTACTGCTAAGAATCTGGTCGACGATCATTTTATTTTTTCTGCATAAGGTTTCTCTTTCAAGCGAAAATTATTGTTTATCCAGATATACTCTATTTCAAGCGTATCATACTAAAAGTAGCCATTTCTGTCTATTTCCTTATTATTTCTAATTCGTGTTGTGTTGTATTAATGGTTCTGGTTGTTTGTTGAGCTGTTTATGAGTTTAAAGATTAGCTGCATTTTAACTAGCTGCTTGACAAACTATAGAAGGTTTGAGCACAAGGAATAACACTTTAGCTGTCAAATGGATCGTCTGCATATTTGCTCCTAACATCATTAATCCAACAGCTTGTAAGTGCAACAAGGATTGATGTCCGTACACTTCACAGACCAGAGAGGAAAGATAAAAACCTAAACGATGGGTTGAACGGCCCGCGGGCTATCAAACTCTATGGACTATTGTCATTACAGGCTGCAATTTATAATTTAGAAAAAGTGTCTGTTGCGCGGCGTGAGTTAGCAGACGCTTTAGACCGGAACAGAGAGTATACTTCTTGATAGTAGGCTGAGGCAGACGGTACGATACCAGATGTTTCAGTTCGGCTTACTTTTACTTCGAGTATAACATAGCTTGCGATATATATTTAAGGACGTTTACCACTTAGCAGTTAATCACTTTGTTATGTGTATCTAACTAACAAACTCATTGAAGCTTTGTTATAAATCTACCATTTGCGTCATGACTGAAATGTTTTGTACATTATGTTCTGCCCAACTAATAAAAACCTGGTTTAAATAACCTATTTGGGGGTCATGCGTTTATGAGATTCTTTTCAAGCACATCAAAGGCCTTTAACTGTACAACACAAACAAGCATGCCGTGGACTAATGTACAACCAAGAGTGATACGTTGTATAGTGGACTCCCCCATGTGGTTATCACGAGCGCCCTATCTGCGTGCGGGTATACGCGTGCGTGCGTGTGTGTACACCTGTCAGCCATAGACCGTGGTTCCTGCCCCCATGGCCGTTGCTCTTGCTCATGTCCCCGGCCTTCATCTAACCGCAACCGTATTCTCGCAATCATATTGATACATGTAATTAGTATTGTATTGTGAAAATATACTCATCAAAGAGTGTGTCATTGGGTTTCTTCAAGGTCTCCTTTCTGAAAGTATACCGTCTAATAAAATATTCACACGTACTTAATTTAGAGACCCGTAGCGGGTTGGAATCGTGCGCAACTCCGGAGCTTATCCCTCCACACAGTCACCACTTATATTTGTAAAGTGTCGACTATACGGTAACGCGAGGTAAAGGTCGAGGTTGAGTGGTAGAGAGGACTTCGTAGTCCTAACTTCACCTCGTTAAACAAGACAAACTTTACCATTGTTACCTTTTTAGGGATATATTATTTTCGCCTTAGATTGTTAAACAACTTTTTATTTGTAAATTGGTCGAAAGGGAGTCATGGCGTAGATCACGAGCGTATCAAAACAGGTCTGGATTCTAAATAGAAAAGGTTATTAGATTTTGATCGAAATGAAATTTCCTAAACGGTTGATTTGTAAAGAGGCCAGATAATTTTATTTGTTAGAGCGTACTCATTCATAAACAAGTGTTCACCGAGTATTTTAGTTAGTAAAAGCCTTGTATGAGGTCCTAATTACATCTGGAGAGCTAAGACAAGGCAAAGAACAGAAAGAAATACGCCGAACTAGTTTGAAACTCAGCAGTTGGACAAAATCAAATTACTGTAAGAAACCAGTTCTGAGAGAATAATAGCACGAACTGCAAAAAACTGAACTGCAATCGAAAGTCTAACAGCTTCGTTTGCACTCTCCATCCTGAGTTTCGAGAAATCTCTCAAAACGTGATGACCATGGAGATTTCATCGCCACTAATTACTCATTAATGTGGTCTGATTCGTGGTTGGCCCCCGTGCAAGTCTCGTTTAGAGATGTGGTCTTCGTACAAGCTAAAGTGTAACATACAATTACCATCAAAAGTACCAGCAGCTTAGCGAGATTTCTCTGTCTAGCGAGATTACAGATGAACTGTGTGTTCAACTTGTTTCAAAGATGGTTGTTGTCTAAAAACTCTGCTGGAAACTATTCCAGCCAAGACCAACAACCGTTTGAATATTCATATCAATGTTACAGACTTTTTAAATACTACCCCGAGTATGTTAATCGTACCCCATTTATTTGAAAGGGTCGATTAATCTCAGAAAGGTAAAATAAAAAGGTAAAAGTTGTTCTAAATATATGGATATTGTGTCATTTCGTTGTTAAATTACAGTTTATTTGAGACTCTGTCTTTAAGCTGTTAGGTTGTCACCACTCGCGGTTTGTACCACAACCAATTGTTTATTTTTGACCACCACCAGCTCTGAGATTGGTTCGCTGTTCTAAGATGGACCCATGTGGAGAAGATTGGTGAGGAAAATGCTCTGTCTCGTCTTGTGCACAACAGTCGGCACACTCAATCACAAGACCATAGTTTGCACTTTCCTTTTGTCCCGATTCCCCTGGCCGTGTGTTTTTGTCAAATTATAAAGCATGACATGTGCAGTTTGCCGTGTCAACCGCAGGATCTAGAGCGTACATCACTCCTCAGCTCGACACTTGACACTTGACAGTGATAACTGCCGCAATGCCTTCCAATGTCTACCAATAAAAATACCATCAAGAACCGTTTCTAATCCGAACCTTTCTCTAGAAAATTAGATGCCGCTTAACCTACTTTGTTTCTAAAGGGGCAGTTTACAAAAACACAACTACGCTTGTTTCAATCTAGCTGTTTCCAATACTGTGTACATAAGGATTAGATCTTAAGTTCGCGAGTCCATCAAGAGATCTGTTGAACAGTTTCCGACAAACAAATTGGTAGGTTTCAACTAGGATATATTTTCGTGAAGATTTATTATTAAAACAAATTTTAGTGGATTTTAATAAATTACCTTAAATTTGACAACGCATTAGCAGAAATTATTTATGTAATTTTCAAATTTACATCACTTTATGACGCAGGAGGTCGTTTAAAGTGTGAATAGGACTTAGCATAGCAGATTCACGAACTGCGTCCTTCCTATTCAGTACTAAAATTGAATCAGTGGGTGACATTCCTGTAGGCCAGGAGAAGAATGAGAAAGGCTTGTGGCCACACTTCCCACTAGGGTTTCAATCAGTAAGCTGCATTTCACGCGGGAGGCTACGTGAGGAAAAGTGTATCAGCAACGGGTCCGCGCCGGCAGCACGTCTCCTTCCGTACTCTTTGTCACACGAAAAACAGCTGATGACTCGCCAGACCACAGAGCAAGCAAACAAATCTAATCAGCTTTTTCTCCCGGATTGGAAGAAGGTAAACAAAGTGTCATCGCGTTGTTACAGGTACAGTTAGACTATTGAGGTCACAACTGGACATGCTGACCGTGACTCATTCGCAAGGCCCGGTCTCATCCAGGTAATTAATGCCGGGACCCTAGCATTCAAATATGATTGTGGAGTAAAATCATAATTGTTTGAAATTTAGATATAACTACGCTGCAAAATATGTTAAACACAAAAGTAATAAGACAAAATATTTTAGCACTTCCATTCCATGAAAAGCGGACTGGGATTCAAAAACGTAAGTTTTAAGTGGTTAATTTTAGTTTGAAAATATTAAGATTTGTTCGTTCAAAAACACCGTGTGTGTTTAAAATTCTTTTTTGAAGAAATTTAATATTGGTAAGTTGTATACCAACGTCAGTTTTTACAAAAATAAACGCAAACCTCTCACAATTGTATGATAAACGCCGGTTTACAGTGTTTCCAAAGTTATCAAAGTGCAAATCATTATTCTTAGGTTTAAAAATATGCTTATACTAAACGTTCACTGATTTCTGAAAGGTATTTAATAGCTATGAGTTACTTGGACACTTTAAGAGTTCAAAACAACTGTAGAAGATATAAAATGCCTTAGATAGCATAACAGTTCGTTTTTCCCTATTATATAGTAAGCATTTTCGTTCATTCAAAATATCCTTAACTAGAGTTTTTTTATATTTTTGTTCGATGTTCATCCCTTGAATCAACACTGGTTATCAGATAACGTACGCGTGTACGCGTTTGTTAATGAAAATTGCTTTTATACCAGAAGCACTCACACATAACTAGAGCCATGCGTAGGAAGAATTCTCTGAGTATAATTAAGTGAAATAAGCCCCACCACAAGAAGTAGCTTCCTTGTGCGTGGAAGTTGTTGTTGTTCTGATTACGGAACAAGTACAAGTTTGAGGAAACGCGAGACGACTAGGAACGCACCAGTGACGTGAAGATTCGCAAGTAAGAGTGTGAGAAGAATCAGCAGAGTGAAGTTCATTGTGAGGATTAAAGTGAAAGCAGCAGAAGCCTGGGAACAGATTGATAATTAGACAAGTTGGATCAGTGATTAGACGAGTACAAATTACTTGGTTAGCGGAGCAAGGTCGGTGCACCGATCATGAGACAGCTAGGAAAGTCTAGTACTGTGTCACACGCTATTATACAGTTGAAATTATATTAATGAACCATGAGTCAGCAATTGTTTTTAAGAAACTACTAACTTTGTCAAGACTGGGGGAACTACTTCGTATATGCTGATGATAATTTTACTCACACTGAATAATAATATAATAATAACGATTTGAAAGTATCGTCCTACGAACAGATAATATACAAACGTATCTTCAGTATACTTTTTACAAATGAAATTTAAAAACCATTCTATCCACTTCAAATTATAAACACTTTAATACAATTGGATCATCGTTGGTATGATCCCAATGGTCATAGCTCGTTGGCTCATGCTCGTTTTAATACTGCAAAAGCATGCGTCTAGTATCCAAAGGAAAATTTCGAGGACTGTTTAAAACACTAAAAGCCTTAAAGATACCTTGTAAGAACTTTGTTAAAACAATTATCTGTTGTTTGTTGTTATTTTTGTTTTTAGCTAAATGACATTTAGACACTGTGGAAAATATTCATATTCACAATACAATATATGCATGCGAATCAGTTGAGAAATAATTATCATAGGTCTTAAGTAAATGGCCAACTTCCTTGACGAACTGGAACTAAACTGTGTAAAAAATTACTTGAAAACATACAATCTGAAGAAACTTTAAGAGCTTAACCCAAAATTTGAATCCCACTTAATCAGTCGATCATTTTATAGCGTTGGCCAATGCATGGAATATAAACTAGTATTAGTTTTAAACATATTATATGCAATTTCAACCTGAGTTGGCCTTTTTCTAGTACCTAGTCACGCATAGTGCTGCTTAGACAGGTAACAACTGAATACAACGCTGCTTGAAAAATCATTCACAGAACACAACTTCTAATTTCTTAATTTGCAATATAAGATTGTGAAGTTTTTACTAGATCCCCATAAGAACGTGTGTCTCATCCATAAGGGTCATTACGTGTTTCTAACTGAAGGAATGCAACAGTCGTATTTCATTCCATTTTTGGCCCCATCACATTACAGACTCCTCACTCGCCGATTACTCCTCACCTATACTTATCACTGGATTGAAATGGTCATCAGTGAATTGAAGTCTGAACGCTGGTGTAACAAGTACTGCGTACTAGATAGTACCTTTGGCAATAATTGCTGATCATTTCACTCGAGCCGAGCACGTGGCTATAATGGGTCAAGATGTTTCTGATCATAATGTGCAGTCTTCTTCCCACAGTGCATAGCTCTGCAGTTTCCCAGCATTGTGCGAGCTTTCCAACAAGATAATTAATCTACACTTGTGCCAATGTCGTTCCTTTTCACTAAACTGAACAAGGATACGTTTAGAACCTAAGCAATAATAATAAAATTAATGTGTACGTACGAGTATTATTGTCTACGAGGACATAACAGCATAGCCTTGCGTTGTTCTAGGATACGTACTCGCATATGTTGTGCCATGCAGGTGGCTATAATAAAATCCTCGACTGACTGAATACTTTGGTAATCAGTAGGCTGTCGTCTCTACTAGTAATCGTCCACGTCATAATTACCAGACGCAAATTTAATGTTTCCTGTCCACTCTGTTTATGCTTCCTTCTCGATCCTCTCGGTAATTGGAATGTTTAATGAAGATACTATATACTCTAATAGCGCATCCTCCATTCACTTCCCCTTCAGTATCTCCTCTGTTGTCTATACCAGGACCCAGTAAAGGTCTTGTGTACCACGATTACAATATGTTATGTCGTGGTTCAAACGGATTATTTATAATTTATTCATAAAAACAATAAAATAGTGAATGCTCTCTAGACTAAAATATCGCTGCAGAAAATTTCAAACCTCTTGTACGTAAGAGTCTGCGCTAGATAGATAAAATAGTGCATAAGAGTCATTGCAAAATAACTTACTTTAAGTAAGAGTCTTTAATAGCAAAGCAGCTGCATAGAGTCTCCAGAGTAAAAAAAGATATTGTTTTAAACTCCCAAGTTTAAAGACAACTCACTACTTGAGCTCCGGATGTCATAAGAAAAGCGCACTAGCCCCATTTCTGGTTACATATTTGTATAGTAGTACCCTGTACTCCAATCTCTACCTTCATAAGCTTAAATCCATCTACTCTGGAAACTATAACAAAGACTTTTATAGGTACCATCAACCCTAAGGTGAATAATTTAGTTGTACATAGAAACCCACTCACCATTCAGCTAATTGTTTGATTGAATGCACTGTTTCATTTCGCCGACTCATTTGCAATTCCAAGTGGCATCTGTGTCATTATCCTGCTGTTGACCTCACGAAGGCCGAGGTCGGAACCATATGATTCATGGATGATATGTGGACTTTGTTTGTGCCGATGTTTGAATAATAATCCATCTTTCTCCAGATGGTTGAACTTTCTCTACTCTATGCGCGGTGTTTTATGATTTCCGGATGAAGTTCGTGATGTACTGGTGATGTCTTGTTACATACGTAGTTTATGTATAAGGTCCGTCAAAGAGCGCTCAACGAACTTCTAATGAATTTAAGGGCTCGTCCAATGTATTTTGAACACATGTAATTTCCTTTTCCAGGTGAAGTTTTACCTAACAAGCTTCAAAAGTTTAATTTGTTGTGGGCTTTCTCTTAGACGGTGTAATTTTCAACCCTTCTTAGTGAACCTCACTTTTGGACGAAGAAGTTTTATCTTACTAATGTATGGTTTTTGTTACAGATGTATTAGGATTACTCAAGATGGCGCGATGAACCGTAAGTATTAAATATGCTGTATTTGACTTTAAAAAAGTAGTAAGTTTTTGCACCAGTAGTTTTAAAAAGTCGGTATGTAGATGATGGAAGCTACAGTGATAAATACAGGAAGCCATAATAAAGAGGCTTAGAGATAAGGAACACACCGTAGAACACTTGAGATGTGTAGATGTAAGTTTTACGCCTAAAAGACATATAAACTTTACGATCTAAGGCAAAAAATGTATTGGTATCATGTGTTAAGCGGTGAGACGGCAGGTGTTGTGGCAGCAGACAGTGTAGAGTAGAGACTAGAGACTAGAGAGTGTTACACAACACCCAACAATCCCACAACAATCCCTGCTGACATTTGCAAGAGGAGAGTGGCGGAGTGCGCGCAAGGCCGGGTCGTGATCTTCTCGACATTTGCGCATCTCCTGACCCCAGGAACTCACCTCAGTGCAGATGTAACGGACCCTATCACAACTCAATATCAATCACATGTCGGCAGGGATCAGGGCATCAACAGATAATAGAGAGCAACAGATTACTGGTGCACTCCGGGTAGATTGATTGGGCAACATTCAGGACACATGGAGGGAGTAAAATATAGGGATCTGTGATGCCAAAACTTGATATCAGCAGGGATTCCCAGTCGTTTGTTTCTGAGCAACTAATCATACCCGGGTTGGGATTTGGGTAATAAAAAACAAAAATTTTATTGAATTATAGGAATTGGCTTATACTACAAAGTTTGACTTTAAGAGATTACTGATTAATTTATATTGATTATTACATAAGATTGGGTGTTATTGGTCATTTATTTGGAAGAGGCAACGACAACTTAGAACTTAAAAGTATACCTAAAAGAACTTAAAGGTATATTGGCAACGAATTGAAACTTGACTCTACAGTGTATACATAAATAATTTAAACTTACGTCTTAAAAAGAAGTCACACGTGGTAGAAACCTAAATTTATTGATCGAGAAAGCTTCAAATACACACAGCACTCAGAAAAGAAACCACATAATTATATTAAGACATCTATTTCCATAAAATTAAACTGATTTTTTGATGATATCTTTTAAATTTAGGACTGGTAGCACATCTTTAGGGTTTAAGTAAAAAGGACTCAGCAGGATGCAACTTCATGGCTGTTGATCTCGTCTCAGCAAATTGGACATGAACCATGCACCAAGAAAACGCGCTCACCATAACTTGAACAATGCCAAGATAGACATCACTCTTGAGATAGAATCAAGCATCACTGTACAATAGCTACAGAGAACCTAAGTCAACTACACCGTGCTGCATTCTTCCCCTGATAGACTATAGTGCGTGATTGTCTAGCACAATGCTTTGAAATTACTCAAAAGAGGTTCTCTTTGATGTGATCATAACATCTTTGAAATTACAAGTTACTATTTTATTACTCATAGATGCTAAAAATATCTTTCAACTTCTTGAGATCCCCTATGTTGTATTAGTATGGATGGCTAATATGAACTCTATTTACATACTGTTTTAAAATGTTAACCTGCTGTTTCAATTGAGCTAGATGTTGGTTATAAACTTTTCAAAGCTAGAGACAACTGAGAGGTTTTTATGTAGGAGTTGAAACCGTTTAGAACTGCTGCTTTATTTGACCATTGCACTAATACAGTTATACTTTTAGGCGACTCCTTTTCTATCAATGCAAGTACAGGCTATGCTCGCCATTTATCGGTGAAACTTTTTTTGGGGGGTTGGTTTTTTCCAAACTTTTACTACACGATCTCCAAGACGAGTGCTATCCCGCCAGTAGTCTAGACGCAGTAGTCTTCATAATGAACATCATCTGTTGATCCTGATTCTCGTCACGTCCCAGTGGCACAGCTGGCTGTACCTCTACAGTGTACATGCTAGGGCACTGTGACGGTGGGTGGGACCTCTGTCTTCTTCACCATTATCTGCATAATGCCACTGAAAGGTCAAGGGAAACTCTGTCCCAGACAACTCTCAACTTCAATAATTAACTGCACGGTTCACCAACACTGTTATCGTTCTTCGTCATTTACGGAACACTTTCAGTCTTGAGTCACTTCTCTTTGTTCTATCATAGTTTTAAATTGCTTTCCTAACCATGCTCTTGTGACTCGTGTCCCCGTTTTAAAAGGAACAATCAAGTCGTGATTGATTATAATTGTAACCAATGAAGTTTAACGGTTTGTGATTGTTGTTGCTTTAAGTATTACGTAGGTGTATTAAAAGTCATATCTCTCTGACATTTTATTTAATCTGATACATTTGTATTAACCTTAACTACGAGTAATTAATATAGTTGTCTTAGTTTCACAAGCTATTCAATAAACAGTTGGATTGATCTGAAATGTATGGATGAGCACAAACAAAATTTCACGATAACTTTTGTGTTATAACTTAATATCTCAACTCGATACCCCATTCATCCAATCCGATTTCAAAATGACAATCAAGACAAATCCTTTATCCATTCTCAAGGCTCTACTCCTATAAGCACGTGTTTGAAGCCATTAAGACCGTATCTTAATCCGGAAAAGCCTTAGTCATCAAGTGTGATTCAACGTAAGAAAGTGGTTTTGATTTCAATCAAAGTCAAATAATGAAGACGGGAGGATCAAGAGAGGCTTGTAGTCGAGTGCTTTGTCCGAACATCACGATCAACGAGGAGACTTTCCCCGGTGACGCAATGTTGGAAGGGGTAAGGATAGTTTGAATGTGCAATAGAATGGAACAGTCCGGTGTCAAGAACAAAGATGAGCTCAAGATCACTTTCCCTCCATCTGTGAATGTTTCGCAAACAGCTGACCGGCGTGACCTGTCAGTGTGAGATGAGTGTGAACATCGCCGCATATTGCAGCACTGGATGCGCTCAAATCTCTCACTTTCTGGCCAAGTGTAGATGACCATCTCACGTTTTGGATTTCATTGTTTTCACGTAAGAAATTCAGAACAGGTCGTAACTGAAAGATATCGCTTTCCGTTGTCGCAATAATTAAATTTACAATTCAGTATTAGCACTATCTTCTTAGTCTCCGCGCATTCTCAGACGCTGTACAATTTCATCAGACATTAAAGATCAACGAATACATTTGCAAGTAAGGTAAGGGAACATTGCCGAGCTGTGTTGCAGCAAGATTCTCAGTGACATTTAGCCTTTTAGAGTGTGGAGAGAATGTTCCATCAGGTCACGATGCAGATTTCCAGCTTGGAAGATATTCTTATTTAACAAGCTTTCACACTGAGGTTCTAAGTTTATCGTTCACTGCATAGTTGTTCAAATCTATTATTCAAACCCAGAAACTTGCTTAAGTTCAGTTTTGATCGAACTCACTTTTTTGGAATAGCAATTTGAGTGGTTTATATTGTAGTTTAGGGACGCAATATTTCCTCAGCTGGTATGAAATGAAATCGAGCAACAACTATCTCAAAGCTTCTATTTATTACTATGTACTGTAACGGTTCCTGCCAGTGCGAGGGTGGATGGTCATGTGGAGCAGGCCAGCCAGTGCTGGTGCTTGCTGGCTGTCTGATGTATGTAATGGGGTGCTTGGGTGACCTTGACGAGCTCATAGTCAGCAGCGTATCCGGCGCGGCTCAGTTCACTTCCGCTCATCACCCCAACGTCCCACTTCACACAATCCCACCAAATATAATTAGTGCTTTCAGCAACAGCAAGGTATTGGTCAAGTAGAGTTACCACTATGTGAGGCAAAAGTCAGTAGGATCATCCAAAGCTTTGACAGTAGTGGTCATTCTTGCTACATGCTCACCTTTCGTGGCCAACTAGGAAGAACAAATATATTTTGAAAATGTCCACTGTATCACATAGTTGTCACAATATCAAATGTAACACACTTGGTGCCCCCTGGGACTATTCTGTTCCACTGTACAGTGCAGAGTGACATGAGAATTGTGAACTGTAGCCTACTGTACAGTAGTTCATTGTCACTTGACACCGTGGCGAATCGGAAACAGCTGCGATGACAAACGGACACAATAAATGACACATCCACAACATAAATAAACAGTGGGAATGCTGATATGGCTCTTCACCGTTACAAAACACAACTGTAAGTGCGTTTAAGGTGTTTTATTGCGTTGTGTAGGCTGATGAGGTCTACCTGTCCTAGCTAACAAGGATATGTGCCAGTTTTAATGTTTAGTATGTTCCTTTAAACGCCGCTAAAATTATAGTTTAAAGTGTTGCTTAATTGGCTTAACCAGAGTAATCACATAAAATATTGTCACCTACAGATCTCTGCACAGATGATCCTTAACACTCAACTCTCACAATGTATCTCGAATAACTGCAGTTAAATAAACTTCTTATTGTCTTTAGTTGTTAACTTAAAAGTGAGGAGCCGTTACATACGCTTAATATCTCTTCGTTATTTCAAAACACGACATTGATTTTGCAGATTAAAAGATACGAGGCCGGTTCAATAAGTCCTTAAAAACAAGACAACCCCTAAACCGATTGAAAATTCCAATATTTGGATTTGAAAGATCTACGAATTAAAGTTCGAGAGTTGGTTGAGTACACTGCTATATTATAAAGTACTGTGTTTTCAATTTTACATGAAAAGCTTGGTGTGAAAAGAAGATTTCGGCAAGATGTGTGCCGCGTTTGCTGTCAGAGGAGAACAAGCGCATCCGTGTCATTGGTTCTTAAGCTGTTTAAGCTCATGGAGCTGAAGTTCCAACTGGTACAACATCCACCAGATTAACTTGATTTAGCCCTAGTGACTATTTTTAGTTTCCCAACCTGAAGAAATGGTTTGGTACACCTATTTTTCATCAAAAGAAGTCGTCACTTCCCACAATGAAGCCTATTTTGCAGAACTTCCGAAATCTTACTTTCTAAGTAGCTTAATAAAGTCACAAAATTGTTTAATGAAGTGTATGGAGCTAAAAGTAGACTATGTTGAACAATAAAACAAATTTTATTAAAAACTGGGTTTTTATACTTTTTTAAAGACTTATTGGACACTCTCGTAGATAGGTTCCGAGAACGTTTTCAATTCCGCTTACGTTGCCTCCATTTTCTCCAAAGTGAATGGCCAGTGGTCGTATGTTTGGCTGTTAACCACATCCTCTGGTTTCCATCGTTCACGCTCTACAAAGTTCCAGCTGGAGAGGAACTGATTAATTATTGTTTGTCCAGTCCTGGAGTCATAGTTGGTCACCAGGCTGCCAGAGTGCTCTACTGTGCAGTGTTCGAGTGAAACCCTCTCCTTCAGCAGGAAATCCATCCTTATCTCGTATCCTTGCTTTCAACGTCAGGTTGAGGTAATTGGTTGTGGCTTGGCGCGGTCCTGCTTTTAATGAAGTTGCGTGCCGCAATAATGGATATTGTGTCAGAGCTGACACGTTTATTGGGTGGTTCTCGATACTACCTTTTATGGCCTTGGTTTACTGCGGTTGATCATTCATTGATGAGTATGAGTGAGCTTGAGGTTTCCCGGAGCAATATGTACAAGCTAAGGGGATCAAAGAGCTCATTAGAAGAAACTGTATCCAGAAAACTGGTTTGAAACATCCAATGTTACATTTACAATGTGTTTACCCACAATTATTGTACAGTGTCGTTTTTGCTTGCTGTACTGTTCACAGTGTGACTTTTCCAAACGACTGTACTTAACCGTACTACTATATAGTATTGACAAAATATAATTTACTAATGAATGTTTCCTATCTTTACTGTTCGGGTGACAAGCTTATTTTATCAATAAAATTCCACATTACGTTGCTGATGCTGTTAAGCAAAGTATAGCCACAATAGTGATTATGTCATATCACCAACTGATTTTATGTTGATTTTGATAATACTCTCAAAGCTCTGCAAGTGCGATATATTCCACCACTTTCCATGATGAATTCTTGTACAAATGTGCGATACTGTATTTACAAGGTACTTTCTATTTGAAAGTAGCGATGATCCAATTCGTGTCGAATGCCTTGGTTCCAGCGGCGATTGTTCCTCGGTCATGTTGTCTGCTAAATTCTCTCCTCAGTTTCGCGTTTCTCCAACTGGCCGCATCATCTTCAGTTACTGGTTTCACAATACACTATTCTCTACCCATGAGGTTGTGACAACCAACACTTCTTGCAGATTCACAACCAGTCACTCAAATTTCACTCCTCGAATAACTGTTAAGGTTCTGAGTAGGCCATGTCTAATGAGATTGCTAGTGTTTTAGATATTTTCTATAATCAATAAACGCACTGAATAATTAATGTTCCAATCAGTAGAAAATTATTGTAATCGCTGAATAAGCATCTTCTTCTTATTTGACAGAAATAAAAAAGTAGCATTAGATTAAGCAAATCAATACACATTTTTTATCGGTAAAATTTTAAACGGTACAAGTCTTGTTATTTGGTACATCTTAGAAATACCAGTTATTTAAGTAAGAATAGACTTGTAACATTTTAAGAATTTTATTTTATTTTATTTATTATTTATTATTATTATTTATTTACGGTAAACACCATTTTTACAACATAAATGCACAAATGAAATTTAACAGGCTCGGAATTGAAAAATGGTTTGTTTACAAAATAAACCTGCTTCCGAGATCAACAATGACCTAGTTAAGCAAGTAAACAATGATAACCTTCAAAAAACTAGATGGTTGCAAGAAGTCAATGTTATCGTGAAGGTTACGTTATCGCATCACGCCTCTAAAGTCCGGTTAGCTATTCAAAGAAAATTTGCCAGTACTAATTTGTAGTGGAAAGTTTATTTGTTGTTTTTTGCTTAGCATTGTCCGATTGTCATTAGGCACACATTATAGAGGTGGGCATGCACACAACATTGATTAATATTATTATTTCCTATGGATATTATTTATTTTTAAATGACACGCGCACACACAGTTTTACCCACAAGGCTTCCACTGATTTCGACGTTTCGTGGAAGGTTTCAAGGGCTTTAGGGTTCCTCCCTGTTTGCGCTGATAACGACGAAGCACTGACGGACGATATTTTCAAGACAGTTTTTCTGGATACATTTTCGTCCCTTGTCTAATTAACTTACGTGAGAAAGGCCCAAAAACTATTTAACTATATGTAATCTTGACATAGTGAATTGTATATAGCGCAAGAAAATATTCAGGACGGTTTAGTTAGCCACAGCAACCCATTTGTCGTTCATAGTGTAAAATGATTGCATAGCTGACAATATGAAATTTCAAATATAAAACCTTGGAATTGGCGCTAACAACGGAAAACACACACATTAAATGGCTGATTCAACTCGTTTAGAAGGCAAATAACAACTGTAACTAACAAGTTTTGTTGCTGCTCGTTTTCAATGTTAAACCGCAATGGTTTGGTTAACCGCATTTTTGTACACGTTTCTACGAG